>CM024514.1:11709653-12454653 GCA_014182375.1 Eucalyptus virginea
TACTTTAGCTAAAAATCCACATCTATTTTGGAATTAAAATAGAATTAGAGAGTAAACAGGAAGTCCTTTTAGTTACATTTTGTTTTTGAGTTTTGCAAATGCATTGGTAGAAGTGTAATGTTTCACTATGTCTTTTCTTTTTTTCTTTTTTCGTTAACCGAGGATCTACCGGGCACCCTTGTCGGTTTACGCCGATTTGGAGTCCACGAGCCTCCGAGAGGCCCTCAGCAACTATATTTCGGGAGAGACAGGCCTAGCAACCCACCGCCGGGGCCCCCCGCTTCAATCGCTACCAGCGTAGGGTTTCGAACCCTCAACCTCCATCGAAGGAAGGAGATCTCTTAACCAACTGCACTATCCACGGGTGGGTATGTTTCACTATTTCTTTCTCTATGTAAAATAGGCTAAGTTTATTAGAACATAATTTCAACCCTTTGTCGATTCTCATGAACATGATCTTCATTCTGAGATGCTTTTCAAATATCACCTTCCATGACTTGAAACAACCAGGTACCTTGCTCTTATGCTAAATCCATGTATAAGACATAAATGGTTCATGAGCTTTGGCTTAATGTACAATGTGATTCTTAAACTTTTTAATTTGTTCAATGTGGTCCCTGAGCTTTAGCTCAATATATAATGTGAACCCTAAGTTCTCATTGTATTCAATGTGTTCCTTGAGCTTTTGATATATATTCAATTTAATCCCTGAACTTTATAAAAATGTTTAATATTGTCTTTTCATTAATTCAAATTTAAGGACAACATTGAATATTATAATATATTATTCACGGACTAAATTGAATATGTACCAAAATTTAGGGATTACATTGAACAATTTAAAAATTCAGAGATCACATTGTACATTAAACTAAAATTCAGGTGTTTTCCTTTTTTTTAAACATCATAAAAAATGACAGCACATATTAGGCACCTCCCTTAGATGAAAACTAAAAGGGTCACCATAAATCTAAGTGAACGCAGCATACAATCTCCTCAGTCATTTGAATGATCGCATCAAATTTCACTCTCCCACAACCACTATTGTCACCATCTTCACGTAAATTTAGCTTCTCAATCCCGTGACCTCTCAATAAACTCCTCTAACTCAAAATCATCATCATCGTGTCCTTATTAGAAGCCTTACAGAATCTTGTAGACAAGTCCATTATTGTCATTCATTGGAAGAGAAATAACTTGCACTCTATCTTCCCTGGGGTCATAGTCTACGCACCTCAAGAGACATCCAAAACTCCACCTTCAAGGGAGATCTAGTATTTGACCCTATCAAAGAGTACACGGCCAAATAAAGTTCTTCCTCAGCATTGGCACATGCCTTACAATAGTCAATGTCCTCATAACGCCATCATGTATCCTAATCTGGATTCTTCCTATTACCACTACTTCACAAGCAATACCATTTCCCATAGGCACTTTATTACCCTCTATGCAACGGTAAGTAGTAAACTTCAATATCCATGAGAAGCCACGTTATGTAAACATCCAATCATTACTTGATGAGTCATGGTAATCACTAAGACATCATCAATATCAATTGAACTATTGTTTGTTGTAACAACAACATTATAATTGCATGCAGACTCCACCTTAACTCCTTTATCTCTCGTACTTCAGACAATATCTCCTATAATATCCTACATCATCATTGTGACAACACCAAAGATTCCAAAAATTGGACCTTGATTTAGAATGACTAATCTATTTGCTACTTCCAAACCCTCCATGGTTAACCAAATCTTGTGCTATATCTTGTGCCAAGTTATATTCTTGTAAACCTCTTTATAGGTGCATCAATGTTTTCAAAAGGAGCCGGTAGGTGCACCAGTAACATCATGCCTTGTATCTCATCAAGAAAAGCCTAAGTAACGTCCTTTTAAGTTCATCATAAATTTGTTTAACTCATCTAAATGGGTTTCGATGCCTTCAATCATTGGAATTGAAACATCATTTTTAGCATATACAAGTAATTCTTTGAACCCTTCATCAAATAAAGGGTCTCGAGTTTTCCCCACAATAGTAAGGCATCATTCTCTTTAGCCTTCTAATAACAGCTTATTTAACAAATTCAACAACATTATGCTCTTTGTCTTCCCCATTAGCTCAACCTTATCAGTATGTCTCATCATTTCCGATAATTTATTTTTGCCATCCAATGCCTTTCCCAAACTCTTGGTTGTTAACAGGCATGCATGTTAATACTCGACAACCCAAAGTTGTTCCTTCTCAATTTCAATCTTCGCTCTAGACACAATTGCAAACATAACATTCTAGATAGTGAGACAAGCAAAGGCCCCAAATCAATTTTAGAAACAGTAACCTTAGCTCTCATATAATTGTTGCAAAATTACAAAAAGCTATCAGATCTTGAAATTAGGCATCAAATGCGAGAGAACACAATTACCAAAGAAAGCAAGAAGGACAATATAAGAGATTTACATGATTTGATCTGAGGATCGGTACCTATTCCACAGAGAGAGCTAGCCACAAAGAAATCCACTTTGAATCTAGAGTATTATACTCAATTGCTCTAGTGTTTTCCATCTCTTGATCACATCAATAGCGTACTCATAAGTGTTATTTCATATTCTTTTACAAGTTACTCACTTAGAAAACTCACAGAAAGATAACCTTATCTCTTGTCTTGGTTGCTCCAAAGTATAAGTTATGAAACTAGGTTGAAAACAAGCTTTAAATCCCGAGTTTCTCCAAGTCAAATTGCCTTCAGGCACCCGCTATATGGGCAGAATCAAGAGCCCTTACGGGTTCCAAGCCGACTGCCCGACCAATACCTAGAATGGCCTACTAGGCGGGGCCCAGGCTTTCCTGACTGCCTAGCCTATACTTTTGGTTCGGGCACGCCTCGTAAACGTCGTACTTTGGCTCCAATCCAACCTCGAATTAACCACTTTGAGGGGTTCGCGGTGCCACGCCACCCTTCCAACATGGAAGGGGGAGGTGAGGGGTTCAAATCCCCACCTCCTCAGGGAGGGATGGGGATAGGGACGCGTAAGTTTCGAGCGTGGGTTGCGACTCCCACGCCCTGCAAGAGGCAGGGCACAAGTCTGCGAGTGAGTGTAGAGTAGGATAGAGTAGGACTCGACCAAAAAAAACAAAAAAAAAAAAAAAAAAACCTCGAATTCGGCTGGAAACTGAGAAACGCTTTTAACAAGATCAACCCCTTCTGGTCGTTAAAAAAATCCCAAAGGAAATGCCATGAGAGAGTGATCCTAAAGTTCTTGTCTTGAAAGTCGACCGTAAGTTTACTAAAGGTATTCCAAAAGCCAGGGGATTGGGCTAAAGGAATTCAACGACTTTGAAATGGATTTTTCTCCAAGAAAGAGAGGAACACCAAACGGTTTGTCTAGAGGAGGCATTACCTTACATGTCATACACGAACCATTGCGATTCAACCTGCACGACTCGATATAAACATCTCGAAACGGTCCCGAAGTCATTGTCCATTTAAGAAGGGGTCTTGGTCAGATTCCCTACTGCGGATACGAAGACTTCTCATATAAGTAATGTTTATTTATGACAGATGGTGCAACTGAGCAAGATAAATGCGATAACAGTATTTCTATACATTTAAGAAATAAAAGAAAAAAAATGTACAGGAGAATAAATCAATGATTTTCGAGAACTAGTCAATACGGTAATGGCATGGGCGAAATTCAAAAAACTAGTGCCAGCTTGTCCGTTGAAGAAAGGATAAATAAGTGGTCATGGCCTGAATTCTATTACTACTGTGGCAGATTTTCATTATTAGTATTTTTTTTTTCAAATTAAGCTTGAGTGTGTGTATTAATTTGTAGTCTTTAATACTGTACAGGTTTTTTTTTTTTTTTTTTTTTTTTAAGTAAAGAAAATTAGGGACCCTCAGACATAGAGGCACGGTACTTTGCTCAAGAGCAGATGGTCCCGGTTTTATTTCAAATTTAAAGGGCGGTCCTATTAGTTCCTATTGTTTACGAGCCTTATATCTCAAGTTGGAAAATACAATAATAATTGCTATTAAATAAGAAAAAATAAAAAGTGACAAGTGGTCCATGGCTCAACCTTGATCATTGGGAAAGAAAAAATAATTATCGATCTATCTTAATCATCCCCTCCCAACGATTGCACCCCCTCAATTTGCAACTTGATCTTTTTAAAATTAATTGCTTTGTTGATACCTAAAATTCCAACCTTGGCCTCCCCATGTCAACTCAACGCCTCCCATTCTTTTAATGTTTATTGCATGTTGCATCACCGAATTTCATTATTTTTCTCGTGCTCTCATATGTTTCAAGGATAAAAGTATAAAAGGCTCTTCGATTCTCCCACGGAACACTGTACGTGGTCATAAAGAGTGTCTAGAATTTGGTACCCAGCCTTATACCCGGCCTCTGTCTTACATAAGTTTAGTAAATAATTAGATAATTTATATTAAATCCTAGGTACTAACTGGGCTAACTTCTATGACCATTGACTTCAGGACCTATATAAAAACACCTATATACTAACAAACAAGCCCCCCCCGGAAAAAAAAGTGGAATTACTGTTTGCAAAATCATAGGAACATATGAGGACGCTTCTCAAATGAGACTGTCCAATAAATCATACATGACAAAGCTCACTATCTCTGTAGAAAGTAGCACAGCTTGTCCGTTGGTATCGAGTGCACTTAGAGGTGACACGGGGGAAAGGAAAGGGAGAAAATTACTTGATCAATTCCAAACTTATTATACGGATGCTGATTCAGTCTTAAATTTTTTGATTTTGTCGATTTAGTCATTAATAATTGCGTGAAATTCCAACATAGTCCTTTTAGTCAATTTTTGTTGGAAATTATTGATATAACAGTCCAATCATAGTCAAGTGTCTTAAGTGGCACACCACTAGGTTTAACAATTTTCAAGTAAAAATTGATCGAAATGACTATATTGAAATTTCATGCAGTTTGGGATTAAATTGGCAAAATTTGAAAATTTAAAATTGAATTGACATCCTAAAATAGATTTTTAACTAATTAGATTGTTTCCCTAAAAGAAAACTGTATGTGTGGAGTGAGAAAGGAGCACTTAAAAATTCAGTTACTTAATTGTCTTAAAAAAATTAGCTTTAGTGAAAATGGTAAAGGATATAATTAACAAATGTTCCAAAATACCTTTGAAAACCCAAATAAAGAAATTTTATCATTTCTGTTTTCCAAAGCACTGGGTTTCTCGTGTTATGTTCAATCAACATATTGAAAAAGAATATCTTTCTTTTAGCTACGATTAACACATGTCTCGTGTGCACTTGTGCCAAAACCTTCAACTCGAACTCGGTTTTGCAATCTTCCACCATGAGGTGCTACTCTAGTATCAAATGCATTTGTTTATTGCAACGAAGGACGTGCCAATTATTGCCCATTCCATTTTGACTTAGGGTCAATTAGTCAACACGAAGCACTCCCAAAATATCAATCCTCAAATTGATTGGGGTCTCAACTTGAGGAAGGAAAGAGGAACATGGACGAAAGAATAACGAAAGTGCTTCGAGCCTGACCCAGTTGCGAACTCTTCATGAACTAATTTAGGGAAACAAAAGGACCCAATTGAGAAATTTCTCTCTATTATAGTGGGATTGGAAGCGACGTTCACTCCCCCACGCGATGCCAAAGCAGGCCTCTCTCCGTTTCTCCATGTTCCTCCAATTAAATCTTCGTCTTTCCCTCTGCCTTGACGTGATCCGCTTGTGTTGCTCCTATCTTGTTCTATGGCCACATGATTCAACAGCCATATCGGGGTTGGCTTTCATGCTTGCTGACGAGCAAATTTTATTTAGGGAAAAAGTAATACCTGACGTGACATGTTGATGTGCTAAGATAACTCCATTGATTGGTGATTGCATGCACGCTTTTTCACGATAATTTTGCCACGACGTTATCTCTACAATGGACCGATCAAGCTCGTTTTCAATGCAAGTTCCAAAATTTTAACGATTGAAAACATGTGCCTTACACTTTCCTTCCTGATAATATGGTTTTGTGCCTCTCAAGAAACTGTAAGAGATAAGCAATGATATTTAACTAGCTATCATCGTCATGCTAATTTATCATGCAAAATAGGCGCTGCGCATTGAAATATATATGGTTCGATGAATGTGATCTGACCATTTTAACTTTGCTTCCACCCTTTTTAAGTTACCTTTCTTCAGTACATATACTCCCACTTGCACATATATTATCGTATAGAAAATCATTCCTCATCTTTAATTTGATTCTCCATTTCTCCCTCATATTGCAGGCTGCATCCTCCCACTTGGGTTTGAATACAAACCCCACACTCATGTATATATGGCCAAGTGCACAGAGCATTGACATCATCACATACGTATCAATCTAGTGTTCCTCAGGACAAATCCCAAGATTATTACCTTACCTATTAAAAAAATCCTGCATTGCAAAAATTCTAAAAAAGATTTGTGGAAACTATAAGAGATAAACAATGATATTTATCTAGCTGTTATTGTCATGCTAATTTATCATGCAGAATAGGCGTTACGCACTGAAGTGTGTATGGTTTGATGAATGTGGTCCGACCATTTTAACTTTGCTTCCATCCTTTTTAAGTTATCTTTCTTCAACACATATACTTCCACTTGTACATATATTATCTTCTAGAAAACCATTCCTTGTCTTTAATTTGATTCTCCATTTCTCCCTCATATTGCCGGCTGCATCCTCCCACCTTGGTTTGAATACAAACCCCACAATCATGTATATATGGTCAAGTGCACAGAGCATTGACATCATCGCATACGTATCAATCTAGTGTTCCTTAGGACAAATCCCAAGATTATTACTATACCTATTAAAAAAATCCTGCGTTGCAAAAATTCTAAAAAAGATTTGTGGAAATATTATTCTGCTGATATTATATAACAAAATAATATAAACCATGGTAGAAAATTTGAGTAATTCTGCGTCGACACACATGGGCATGCGAGCACACATGATTTGATATATATACATCAACTAGGAGGGTGTTACAAGATGGTACTATACGTACTAGATAGCTAATGGAAATCAAAGGTTACCCTCAAGGGCTGAGGTCAGTTACTGATTGACAAATATTTTATGAGATTTTGCAGGACCGGTGTTAAACTATTGTAAAAGTTTAAAATTCGTGGTTTCATATTTGATTATTCTATTCCTTTAATAATTGAGGTAAAAAGTGAAAGCTAGTTCCTTCCTTCCGAAAGGCAGTTTCATCAACTTAAAGGAAGGGGTGGGAAGTCAAAAAGTCAGCACTTGAGCCGGACAAAGATGAGCATAAAAAAGAGAAAACAAATATTGACCAGGAAAAGAAAAAAATAGGGGAAAAAGTCGAGTCTTACCGCATTTTGCGCAATCAGTTTTGGAGTCTATTTTAAAATTGGTCTTTGAAATCAATGAAAGCTTTGATCTTTGAAATTAATTTATTTTTTCACTGTGCTGCTAACTATAGCCTTACAATAATTTTTTTTCCCAATATGAAGCAATAAGATTCTCTATGTGATAGTAAATGCAGGAATTGAATCAACACTTTTGTTCGGAAAGATGAATAACGCCAATAGTTATTTAATTTTCAAAAATTCCATGCAATAATTGAAGTGCGTAACTTCGCTTATACAATGAAAAAGAAAGTTTAGATTAAAATTGCAACTTGCATTATTTTGGTGAAAGTTATCGACATAGCTAAGAAGCTTCATAAAATGATATGTCACGGTTATCTTATAATTTATTAAGTTGAAGCATACATGTTTGGTTGGTGGGGAAATCATGTATGCACTTTATTTCATCTATGGATTTAATTTACAACCAAAAGAAATTTGTATTACTAATATGTCATAAACAAATGTTGCTGCTGTGCATTTATTTACAATATAATTAAATGAAATGGCTTTGTTTTCTATACTATACACTCCATTGAAATTACTTTATATAATTAATATTGAAAAAATGTGTCTAATGTGCATTTATAGCAGAGTAAGTGAGATAACTGAGATTTTTTTCTTCTAATCAGTCTAAAGAGTATTGAGATATGGGACGATGTGGTTCGATGACAAAACTCCGTTCTTAACCATAAATCCAATTTACACAATTTTCTATCTTTATACGAGATTAGATCTGATAGAGGTAAATAGAAAAGAAAGGAAGATTATTAATTACAGAAAAAAAAAAAAGGGAGGGAGTTGGAGGGATTTGATTACAGCGTTGTTTACATGTTAATTACATGAGAAACTGAATATACTATTTAGGACTAATATAAGATAAGTTTATAAATATACAAGAATGAAAATGTGTTTACTAGTCACCACACCTCTCCCAACTGCTGAACATCGATGGATTTCTAGGATTTTAAGAGCCGTAAAAAGTTACCTGGGTGTGTCTATTTTAGCAAAAAATGAATGATTTGTAAAACAATTTACAAAAAATAATTGTTTGTATTGCTTATAAAAATAAATTAATAAAAAAATATTTTTACTGTCATTGTGAATATCTAAACATAAATTGTTGCCGATAATGTAAATATTTTTATTGACTAACTGTCTCAAGCAACATAAACAATAATTTTTAGGAAAATATTTTCAAATTATTCATTTTTTGAAAAACAAATGGAGCGAAAAAAAAAATGTAAATCCCTTCTAATTCTCCCCTTCATTCTCCCTTAGTTTATCCAACCTAGTGACCATTTTAGAATGACTGCTCTTCTTTCCTAGTCTCTTCTACCAAAAACACCATTATTTTGCGTGGCCACGACTTCCTTGAAAGTTGAATTTTCGAGAATTATATTGCGCATAGGCTGTGTAAAAATGGCTTTCTATTATTACTGTCTCGGTTAGATGATGTATCGTTGCGCGTACTTTGCATGTTCTATCAGCAACTAAAAACAAAATACCTTTTCAAGTCCACATTCAGTCAGATTGCGGGGCTGGCCATGAGCCATGTTGAAATTGCGGTGACTACACGAGAAAGGCAAAGGCCAAGCAGCGATTTGAGCACCGGCAGCGACCACAAGAGAGAGGCAAAGGCCAAACAGAGATCGAACACCGCCCTTGTTAACAGATATACCACCGATTTTTCTTTTCCCATGCTGTCAAATTTCCGCTGTTTCTACCCATTGGAAAAACGGCGTTTCGAGCTCTCCCCGATGGATTATTATAGTTTTGGCATTCATTATGGTGGCCATATGTTAGTTGAGTGCTTCATATGCTAGATGTTAGAAGCTTGGTACGGGAATCACGGACTCTATCTGAAACTCCACTGGGGATTTGACCTGGCACCAGAAATTAGAGCTGAGGGTTCCGGGGTTTTGTGGTTGGATTGACCTTTCGATACTTAACTTAGCATTGGAAATGAGAGAAAATTCAGAGGGAAAAAGGGGAGTATATGGGCTTAAGGATGGGAGAGACATTTTTCTAGAGAGAGAGAGACAGATGGAGAGAGATCATGCCTGAGTGTCCATGTAATTGTTTATATGTTACTATTAACAGGTTGTCAATAGTGTCAGATGACAGTTTATAGATGACAACTAGTAAAAGAATATGATAAATTGCATTCTCATTATGTGGATCAATGTATGTCTAACTTTTCAGATAATATCAGTGTCATTACATGCTCGAATGAAATAAGATTAAAGTGATGTCTAGTCAAGATCAATCTATTCAATAATTAACTATAATTGCTAGGTTAAATACTCGATATGCCAACGTATCAAAAATATCTTGACAATGATGGATTGGCTAGTCAAACCACACCCGCCCGGTCAAATAGCTGGTTCAAGCTCCCAACCCAACGTCACTCTCCCCACAGGTCAGTCTTCCTCCTCACGTTTGAAATTCTCAAATCCAAGAATGATAAAGATTCTTCTATGTAATATCTACTTTTTCTTTTACACTAGCGATATATGATCTACTTTTCCATAAAAGGTTATGAGAAATTAATATGATACCTCACAACTAGACTTAATATATGAAATTGTTAAGTGATTAAGCGATTAAGCAATTGATTTGAATACATTACATTATAATTTAAATACAATATATTAAAATTTAAATCACAGCACTTCCAAATAGAGCAACCTGATATCTGACCCTCACTATTGTGTGAGCAGAATGAACCTTAGACGAGACAGTTTGCCCACATCCTTGAATATCAGTAAAAAGAAATGCTTCCAGATACGAATGGTTATCAAAGGTTTGCATCTTTACTGGAAAAGATTCTTGCTTTTGTCTCCTTTTCAGTTTTGATAACGTAGTCTTTTCTTCAAGTACTCTACGGGACTCAATAGGCATTTGATAAGATTGGAAGAATTCAGAGTACTCAAATAGAATATTCTCATAAACGTGCCATATCAATCGTTCCTATCCTACCAAAAAAAAACAACGAACTTGACATGTGCACATGCGACATGTTTAAACAATGCATGCCGAAGGACGAAGGCAAAGATAAAATAATAGGCCAATCCGAACGCAAGCGCATGCAGTTCCATGATTCTTGAGTTGCATGGTCTCGTGACGAACTGGGGTAGTAGGAACCCGCAATTTTGTACTGAAAGTCTTCTAGATGTTCCGTAGACCGAAAGCAAGGACAGGAAATATCTAACGCGCTCCTTAAGATTTAACATACGGATGTCGAGAAACTATTCATGCTCTGGGAGTTCTGTTTTTCCTCGACAGTGCATCTCAACCCTCGAATGCGTGGATGTCATGCCCTGAACGCCTACGCCTTGAATCTAAGGATCGAGATGCTGATAAGCAATGCTCCCTGTTCAGATGATGAATACTCGAAAATTTAAGGCATCTCAACGTGCCTTTGTGGAAATCAACTTCCGTGAAATCAATTCCCGTCATATGTTTGCTATTTTGGCGATGGGCATGAATTCCTGCGCAATGTTTCAGCCCTATAAAACGAGCGTTGGAGGATTGAACAGGCATGTGATGAAGGGTCAAAGGGTTGTTGTTGGGTTTGATCAGAAGGTTTGGCTCACCGCAATCGCGGGGCCTCTCAGTTCTGGTCCCGTTCTACCGTCCGAGAAGAAGATGGGCACTTGACCTTTTGAAGATGGAAGAGGGCACTGTTCGAGAAGGAGATGGCGCTTGACCTTTTGAGGTTGGAACGGGACACCTGATGTTGAGGAGTCGTCGTCGCCCCCATGTTCAAAGATTGATAAAATAAGACAGAGAGATGAAGACTACTTTTGAAGATTGCATTTTGCACTTAACCCAAGCCAAGCACGCGATGCCTCATGGGGATTATATTTTGCACTCTAGCACTAAATCATGAGGCCAAGAACACTAGGGGTGCACATGACAAAATTTATATTTCTCTATTTTTTTGTTTTTTTATTCCTTGAAACAGGTTTGGAATATAAATCCATTTGGTAATGTATTTCTGAAATAGATTTCTATTTCAAAAATGGATTTGGAATAAAAATCAGAAGTTAAAACTTTTAGCTTTTCTATTTCTAAAACAAAAGTGAGAAATGAAAAAACTTCTTATTGTTTACTCTCGTCATTGCCCACCACCCATGGAACACTAGATGCCGGCCGCGGGTTGCCCGTTGCCCGTTGTTGGGCATCATACGTTAGATGCCTGCCGCCCGTTGCCTGCGGTCTTTGTTTTTTGGTAAGGGTTGCCTGCGGTCTTGCCACCCCCTGAAAATAGAATTTCTATTTTGTTATCAAACAAATTTCTATTCTAGAAATAGAAATTTTAAGTTGTTATCAAATGTATTTCTTTGCTCAGAAATTCATCTAGGGAATAAAAATGAATTTTTGTTCTAGAAATTTTATCATACGGATCATAAACTGTTCTCTCAGAAAATACAAGCTAAGCCCTAATTCCCAAATCACCAACTATAAACCTAACCTTGAATTGAACACCTCCATTTTGCCACCTCTAGATAGAATTGTGGTACGTCATCATAGTTGTTGACTAGACCTAATCAAATGGACGGGCTTGGCTACCTTTTAGTGGCCCATTGGCCCGCTTGGACAAAAATCCCAACATTGATCAATGGGGAAACCGAGCTTTGGATGGGACGTCGCCTTCCTTCATGAAGCATAGGAGAAATAATATAAATGATCTCTAAACTTTGACCCAAATACAATGTAATCCCTAAACTTATAACTCATTCAATATGCCCCAAACTTTTGGTGTATGTTCAATTTCGTTGTGAGATTATATGAAAATATTTAATATTGTTCTTGAACTTGAATTAATAGAAGGAAAATATTGAACATTTTTATATAGTTCGGAGACTAAATTGAACAAATACTAAAGGTTTATAGACCATATCGAATAAATGTTGATCACATTGCATATTGAGCCAAAGTTCATAAATCATTTATGTCATTATCCTCTAAGTATATAATAATTTAAATAAGCTAAGAGTAGGGGAGGAAGCATGATGAGTATAATCAGGTAACTGACCCGTCCAAACCCTAAGGCTGTGTTTGGCGGTTGGGATAAAATTTGGGATAGGATATGATTTATATCTTATCCTATGTTTGGTGTTCACTCGGGAGAGGATAAAGTGGGATATAAGGGGGATATAGACGGAATAAAATTATCCCATGGGGAGGTAGGATAAAGGTGGATAGGATTTCTAATGTCCATAATAGAAAAGTTATTTTTCTTAAATAAAAAACTTATTAATTAACAAAATTGAAATTATATTTCAATATAAATAATATATGAATTCTAATTTAAGAAATTAAAATAAAAAATAAAAAATTATTTTTAATTAATCTTATTTTAATTTATATATTCAACTTCAATTCTATCTTATAATAAACGTTCAATCTATAAATTAAATATATATATATATATATATTTATTATATATTTTAGGTATTTTTGTATTTTAGGTATGTTAGTACAATTTACTATTTGATAAAATTTTATTAAAGAATGATGAAAGGGGAAAATGTATATGATATGACGTGAACATATCTGACTTTATGAAAGTAGAAATTTTAAGGAATAGTGTTATGAGAGATTTTCACCATCTCCGTTTATGAACATTTAGGAATAAACGATATGCCGTTTATATCAAAAAAATGTAAATGATATGATGTGAGTATATCCGACTTTAATACTGCGATTCACCAAACAATGGACAGAATATAAAAAAAATCTTAGACTTTCAAATTTTTATCATATCCAGTCCTATCCCGATTAGAAATTCGGACGACCAAACGTAGCCTAAGAAGATGTAAACAACTTTTGGGTTTTTGGTAGCAGGGAAAAACCCAAGGGTTTGGGACGGCTATAGAAGCTGACATGTAAGAATACTAAAATGCCTTTATTTCATTTATAGTCCTTAGGTTATGTAATAAATAAATAAAAAATATTATAGGCTTTGGGAACTTTTAAAGATGTACCTTTCGATCATACCCGAAAACCTCTATGTTTGATAAATTATTTTAAAGGAACGCGAGATTACTTACATAATTTTGTGAACCCCAGAAAAAAAGAATAATAAGCATGGCTTTTCATTTTAGGACAGTCAGATCTTAATTCTTTTCAGCCTTATATTCTGCAAATTGATGGGATTTATTATGTATTTAGTATAAGATCTTCATTTGACCAAAAAGATTATGGTGGGGTGTGGGTTGCCGACGGAACCCGATTACTTTAGTGAGGCAGAGTTCAGATTTTATATCGAAGCCAAAAAAGATCCAGAATAAATTTAGATCTGTGTCTAACTCAGAAAATGAATAATTTATTATAAAAACAAACAAAAATAAATATTTTCACTCTCTACGAAATGCGTTGACATGAATTATTGTTGGTAATGAATATTAATGTGTAATTTATATATATTGTGGGACATTTCTATAATTATATTTCTATCGATATCCTTCTATAATTATTCACTCCTACAAATACATGCAACTCTCATTGGGGTTAAGCCATTATAAACACTTTATCATTATTTTCTCTTAATTCTAAACATCAACGATAAAAATATTTTTCATTGGCTAATTATTTTAGACAAAATAAATAATTATTTCTAAGGAATTTTTTTAAAAGGTGAATTTGTTGCGAAATAAATGGAGTTCGCAGAAAAACAAAAATTATTGGGACAAGTCTGGATGGGCCTTGGAAAACAAAAGAAAATGACAGCATGCATCTCGTGCACTCTGTATTCCTTGGTCTTCGGTCTGAAAGTTCTTCAGGCCCCCGAGCCAGCCAGCCAGAGAGAGAGAGAGAGAGAGAGAGAACGTGTTTGATCGTTTTGGATTGAGGGAACTCGGGAAGCTGATAGCTTGAGAGAGAGAGAGAGAGAGAGACGTGTTTGATCGTTTTGGATTGAGGGAACTCGGGAAGCTGATAGCTTGAGAGAGAGAGAGAGAGACGTGTTTGATCGTTTTGGATTGAGGAAACTCGGGAAGCTGATAGCTTGCGGCGTAATTCTCAGAAGGGTCGGATCATCAGGAGCGGGAGAAGGTCCGGGATGGATCAGATAATGAACAAGGTGGGGTCGTATTGGCTTAGCCAGAAAGCTAACAAGGAGATTGATTCCGTCTTTCACCGTGAGTTTACCACAATCCCCCCCCCCCCCCGGGGATTGTCTCTCTGTCCCACCCTTTGAATTTTTGCAATTCGTGGGTTCAGTTCATGTTGATCCGGTGATGAAGTTGCTTCTTTTAAGACCAAATTGACATGTTTGGGATAGCTTCTTTTGTGGGTTTTGTCGTCCTTGCCTGTAACGACTGTATTTCGGCAATAACATTATGGGTTCAGTTCATTGGGTCTCTGCATGTCTCCTGCCTTGTGACTCAATCTGACATAAACCAATCTGTGTATGCTTGGCATCCCGTGCCCTTTCTCTTATATCGCCTTGCCTGGTTCTTGTAATCGGAGAAGAGATGGATTAACGTATTTTGCTCAATAAAATGATCCACTGCTGGTAGATGTTTTCTCTTCGGCTAAAAATTTTCCATTGGCAGTTGTGGAGGAGTTAGAGAGTATGTTATTGATAATTGAGAATGAACATGCAACTAACAACTCCTAACGGAAATGGATACTGTAGTTTTGCTTTTATGCAGATACATCGAAGTGAAACCTCTCTAACACCAATGTTTGATAGATTTTCTGTCCAACTATGCACATTTTAGGAATGAGAGCAGTTTGTTTGATGCACATTTCTGTAGTTAAAAGCACTGACAAAGTTTTGTTCAGTTGCAGCTGAAAGCTCATTGGTTTTTAAGCTGCTCATGTCTTTTATTTAGGTGAATTTTTAAGGGTTTCTGAAGTGCACTAATTAGTTTGCCTATCCTTTAAGCGTGGTAGTGGTGGATGCCAATGAACGGTGATGGCTTTGCCAATCAGAGCCTGATTGGTTGTAATCCTAAGTTAGGTCTTTGCCCCATGCATTTAGATGAGAATCACGTGTTAAAAACTATAGGGCTTTTATTAATCAGTGTCATGGCTTGCTTAGTATATGGTTTTGAGGAAAAGAAGTCCTATTTTCTCAGGTCAAGGTAGGTCTTGACAAGCACGTGTCAGACAGCATATGCATGTGGTTTTGTAGATCAGTTATGAAGTTTCAAATTCTTTGTTGGTTGAAGTTAAATCTATTGGCATAGAAATCTACAAAATGTATGAGACCTATCTCTCTCTACGTGCGCGCAAACACACGTGGGTATCTGCTCTTGCTTAGTGGTAGAAATCAGGGGAGAAAAGAAATTAAATTTGTTGTCACCATCACATTCATAAGTTCATTAGCGTACAAATATGCATGATTGTGGAATATTTTTTTTTTCTGCTAACAGTTTTCTCTTTGAAAAACAGTCAATGTCAAGCAGCCTCGAAAGTGGAACTAAATGGTTGGTCAACAAACTGAAAGGTTTGCTCTTAACACATATCTTGTGTGCCACTATTTGCTTTCATGTGTTAATCATTAGGTAATGACACTCTTACTCACCTGTTCTGCTTACTGGAATTTGAAGAGCATTCTTTGCATAACATAACCTGGCAGATTGTTTGTACACTGAGAAAAGTTGCCCTTATAGTAGTAATTTTATCGTGTTTTTTCCTTTGACAAAAGCTTCACATTGCCAATGTGCAGCCTGACTTTGATTTTTTCCCCTAGTAAAGGTTCATGATGACCCTCATAAATGTCCAAATAGATGCTGATGCCCCAGCAGCAGAAACCTCCTTTGTTGAGTTCCGCAATGTGATATCATGGTCTGCCATTAGTTATCTCCTTGGGCATCTATTGCCACACAAAAAGATAACCTTGTGAAAGCCTCTTGTTTCCATGGGTCATTTGCAATGAATCTGATGGCATGGATAATTTGATCTAAACACCGATATAATGTGGTATTATAACTATAAATACACAACATGATTTTTTCTGTTTCATTAGAGATTGTGTAATTGCATCCCTTGCTTTATTGGAGCCTTGCCTTTCAATATATAAAAAGAGTTGATGATATAGACCCGTCTTCATAATTTCATTGTCGTAGGCTGTGCCAAGGGTATTTACTTCTCCAATATTTTTACTTTTTATAGATAGATTTGAGATGCACTTCGCAAACAAAACTTGTAAAGAATGAGCATTTTACATCAGGTTGAGGGTTGTTCGACTCTTTTTTTTTTTGCATGAACCTCACTCATAACTTGGTTTTGCAGGAAAGATGCAAAAGCCATTGCCGGATCTTCTGAAGGAATATGATTTACCAATAGGGATCTTCCGTCGTGATGCTACCAATTATGAGTTCGATGAGGAGACCAGAAAGCTCGCTGTCTTCATTCCATCAGTTTGTGAAGTAACAGAGACTCCTCTGTTTTACGGTTTTTCACCACGTTGACCGGCATTTTGACTAAAGGGGAGCTGGCTGACGTAGAAGGGATGAAGACGAAGGTGATGATTTGGGTGAAGGTGACGTCAATTTCTTCTGAAGCATCGAAGCTTCACTTCACTGCCGGTTTGAAGAAAACGAGAAGCAGAGAAGCTTATGAAGTTATTAGGGCTGGATTTACAGTAGATAAGTTTTGAGGTCTTCTGCGTTTGTGTTGAAGATCTTGGCGATTTGGTCTTGTATTATAGAGCTTCTGACATAACACGCCGTGCACTTTATGATTGCTCGATGTAAGCATTCGAATCGTTCCTCATAGTTAGAGTCAATAATATCTGTGTGATCTGGAAGTTGCTATAGCTTCTGGAGTCCACTTGCTGTTCAAATCAATAACCATGTGTAAATGTCAGAGTTAACTCGCTGTTGATAATAGCTTCTGATGCTATGCAACTCCAGGATGTTATAAAAAGCTGGTTTCTCTGTAGATCTGGTTGGTCTTGCTAATGGGGTTTGTTGCCCCAGCAGTTAACCTCTATGAATCTGTGTGAGGATCCAATTAATCTAATACTATTATACCATGTTGATGCTCCATGACGGGCCCTATGGGAATTGACATGTGGCCCATCTGGTGGCTGCCACGTCACTTCCCTTTGCTTTTATTCTTTTGTTTCATCTTCATTTATAAGAAATAATTTACCATCAATAAAGCCTTGAAAATAATCTTATATTGTTACCACCCCACCTCACATAATTATCATTTTTTTTTTTTGATAAAGGTAAGAATTATATTGAACTTTAACCAAACTATACAAGAGGTGATCATGGTACCAAAACTTACACTTAAAATGACAAGGAGTCATAGCGAGTGAAAGGGTGCTGGGACGAAACAAAAGATTGCCAAACAGCGGCACAAATAGCCAACCGGCAACGCCCACCAACAACAGCAAGGAAAAACAGCCAAAACAGTGGCGAGTACAAGCAAAACAACATAACAAAGAGGAAATAACAGGGAAGGAACTGTTAGCAGCCGGAGCACCCCTCAAGCAACCTTCAAAGACAGAGCTAACTCCAACTAACGTAACTCCCAGCCAACCGCAATAGCTACCAGCAAACATCCAAGGAGAATGTTGAAATAGCCCATCCGTCAGAACCAACGGCCACAAGGGGGACGGGCAACACAAGAGAAAAGCGAGACGCCCTCAGTAGGAGAGCCAGACAGCGTTAAGGATGAGAGGCTCAGACTCGTCCGTAGAGAAAATAACTGGGTCAATTCTCCAGTTGCGCTAGAACCTCCTATTCCTTGCAGTAGATGCAATGTTCCTAAAAGGCCTTGTCTTTGATGACTTTAATGAGGTGGTTCTTCAATGCCGGAATCACTAGAGCTTGTTCTCTAAACAGAATGCTATTTCGATTCTTCCAAATGATATGGCAAAACGCATAAAAAAAGAACCGGGCGATGCCATAATTATCAATTTTTTAATTCTTTTTCTTCCCAAAATTTATTCTCAATGAAATTATATTGATTGAAATAATAAAATATATAGTTATCACTGAAACAATCCCCATACATGAAAATTCTCGAAAGAACACATAGATATACTATCTTTCTTTCCTTTTACCATCTCATATTGAAATATCAAATCAAAACCCATGATAAAGAAACTTAATCAATCTGATATATTTAGGCTACGCATGACAACACTTCTTGGCTGGGGAAGAGTTTTTTTTTTAAGAAATAGTTCTTTTCTATTTCTATTCCAGGGAACAATTTCTGAGTAAAAGAATCCGTTTGGTAACTATACAAAATTTATACTCTTGGAATAGAAAAAGAATATAAATGCGTTTGATAACGCAACAGTTTCTTTTTTGTATTTATTCGTTTTTTTATTCTAGCTCACGGACCGCCGACCGCTACCGTTGCCTGGCGACCGGCGACGGCGGCGGCAACGGGCGATGGCGACTGGTGGTGGCGACGGCGCTGGGCGGCGGCAACGGCAGCGGCGACAGCGATTGGCGGCGATAGCGACGATCGCCGATCGGCAACGGCGGCAGCAGCGACGGCAATGGCGACGGGCGACGAGCGACCGGTGGCGGCAACGACAACCGGCAATGGCGATGGGCGACCGGCGGCGGCGATGGGCGACCGGCGGTGGTGGCGGCGACGACGACCGCGGCGGCGGTAGCGGAGACTGGCGGTGGCGCCGGTGGCGGCAATGACCGGCAACCAGCGGTGGCGAGCGACAACGGCGGCTGGCGAGCGGTGGCGGCGGCAGCCAGCAATCGGCGGTGGCGACGGACGGTTGGAGGTGGCCGTAGCAAGAGAGAAGAATAAAAGAAAAATAAAAAAGAAAATTGGCTTATTTTTAGAAATTGTTCGTGGGAACAAAAAGAAACTTTTTTACTTCTCCTTTCTGTTCCAAAACCATTCCCGGGCTAACTTTTTATTTCTGGGAACAGAAAAATAAGTTGACGTTACCAAACGGATTTCTGTTCTTTTTTTGTTCCGGGGAACAAAAGAACAGAAATCTTGAGGAACAAACACGTTGTCATGTGCTACCTTAATATACTGTCGGAATAAGCCAAATATGCTGATGACCTGCCTTTTTTCGCACCCTCGTGCGCCGCCACCAACTAGCCTTCGTGAATCAGGTTTTTTGGGGTACTCCTCGTAGACCCTCTTGAAGAGAATCGCTCACGGGCTAGAGCTCCTGAGATCAAGAGAGAGGAGGTTGCAGACATGGAAGTCCCTGCAGAGGACTCAAATGCTGAAAATGAAAGGATATATGTCTGATGAACTTAAGTCTTTTGAAGAAAGGAAAAGCAATCGAGACCAGTCATGTGAAGGTTATTGACGTCGGCTACGTGAACTGTAATGTTCATAAGTGCTCTTCGTCAGCGACAAGGAAACAGTAAGTTCCAGGGATTGGTTAAGGGTCTAGATAAGCTTGCTGTCATTGATATCATAGAGTCTGCATTCGGCCTAGCACCACGCGCAATTTATCCATGTTCAGTGCTGTACAATCTGTTAACTGGTGGCTCATATTCATTTATGCGAGACCAATGTGTTTAATTTACGAATTTAATATGCAAAAAAGAATGCAGTGACCAGTCCTGGGCCAAATCCTCCCCATTTCCGAATCAGAGTGTAGAAGTGATTGCAGTAGGAATCCGTTTGCCTGCCGTGTGCTCACTGTCGCAGATAATGTTCAAGTTAAGCCCCTGAAAATTTGGAGGAAGTACCTCGGCATGGGCGAGTTTTACCTACGGGATAATGGACCCAACGCTCTTAGGCAATGCATTCGGTACGGTGATTGCATAGTATATTAAACATGTGAATTTCCACATTGCCCGAGATTCGGCTATTTCAGATCATCTTGTTAGGTTTAGGTTATGAGTATATTTCGAAGATCAACTTTATTACAGAATGCCTCTTGTTGATTTCATTCAACCTCAGACATCAGGCCAATTTTCCCCAATTCAAAACAGCTGCCATCATCTGTACAGATACTAGAGCGGTCGACAACATTTTCATTGTAATCACAGTCTATATTAACAAGAAATTTACACAATTGTGATGGCCCCAGGAACCAAAAACAGGATCTACCCATATCGCCTTTCCTTGGTAGCAGAATGTAAGCTAGCTTCAAAAACGAATTTCTTGGCATATAAAGTCGATCTAATCGACCAACATCTTTTTTTATGACTTACAATCTGTCTCCTTTGGCCTGAAGCAGAATCTCCGAGTCCAGTGTCTACGGAAACTGGTGTTGTGATCATTATTGGGAGGACGAGAAAGCTGAATCATCTCCCACATCACTCTTATGTCTCCACATTCCTCACAAGACTCCATGTCCTTGTAAAGCATCATCAGGCCATTCATGTTACCTTCAGAATATGCCACCCCATATCAGGAGAAAAAATTGTTTAAATCCAATGATCAATCCAAACATAAAGCTTAGACTCTCCAGCCTCTTGCGCTATGTGTGTGTGTGTGTGTGTGTGTGTGTGTGTGTGTGTTAGGCTCTTATGTTACCTTCGGCCTTGTATCTGAGGCATGGAGTGAAGTTGAGAAGCATAGACTTTGTTCGGAAAAGAAGTGAGTTTTTGAAGCTTGGCCAGTCTCTCCACCTGTTCACCCTCATATTGCTTTTCCCTCACTCACTCACACTCTCACACTCTCACTTTCATTCACTTCCTTTTATAAGTGATCTTGCTCTCTCTCCCTCTCATCTCCTCACTTCACTCAACAAAACAATGCTAAACAGGCTACACAACAAACCTAAAACAGACATGCCACAAAACAACACTGATCAGGACAGGACGCTCCATGTAATAAAATTCCTCCTTTATATTATAAACTAAACATAATCAAAATGCAATGAGACACTCGTGCTTGTCCTCTTGATCCGACAATCATTTAGAAAAGTCAGAAGGGTCCAATTTATAAACAATTTCAAATTGTTTTCTTTAAGTAGCTCCAGATCAAAGGGTTAAAAGATAAGGGACCTAATCCATGCAACTACACCCACATACCCGCAGCCTCTTGGTAATTTCAGCTTCTGGCAGTTGAACCAAGAGTCTCCAGTCTCAGCAATCACAGCTGATTCACTAGAGAGCATGTCCTGTATGTGCTTGAACAGGACATTCACCGTGAAGGGCTCCTTGGGTTCACACTTCAATGGATGGCCCTCCGGAACATAAATCCTGTGATAATTCTCATAAGCAGTGGTATTCCGCTTGACCCGCTTCGCAAGTGCTTTAAGAAAATCCTTCATTAGAACACAACCAAAAGCGGGTCCATTTCCAATTACAACCCTATCAGGCTGCAAAATAATGGCCTTCTCCCTCTTGAGAAGGAGGGAATAACCAACGGAACTGTAGTCATTGAAAATGGGCCCAACAAATAAGTAGGCATCTACCGATTCCACGATCTTAGCGCAGAATGCGGTGCTCACCGCACCACAGTAAGTCCCAAGGAAGAGGGGATGGTGCTCGGGCACGAGCCCTTTTGCCGATGGCATCACAGCTACAGCATAGCCACATGCATCAGCTAGTTCTACGAAGGCTTCAGAAGCCTTTGTGACCCAGAGTTTTGGGCTGCCCACTGTTGTTAGTTTGTTTATAAAACAAATGAAGAGGTGCCTTATCCCACATCAAAAATATATGAGTATGCACGTGGATGAGATTTTACATTAACCAACGATCATTATTTTTATTTATTAAAAATTCGGATTTAACCAAAATTGGCTGGCCGGCACTGACGTGGCAGCCGGTGACCTTTCTTTTAAAATATTTTATTTTTTGAATTTTATTTTTTTATTTTTTATTATTTTTCTCTTTTTTTCCCCCTTCTCCCTCTCCCTCCTTCCTCCTCCTCCCTCCTTCTTCCTTTAGCTTCGACGACCGGCCGAGGGGAGGGCTGGCCCGCCGCTGAATTGAGGCGGTCGAGCTAGCTAGCCTCGCCATCACGGGGCAAGGGCGAGCTTGCCTAGCCACCGGCGAAACGAGCCCTCGCAAGATTCGGCGAGGGGGGCCTCGCCGTCATAGGGTCTAGTGAGCTCGCCCAACGACGGCGGGGCGAAACCCCGCCAGAGCCAAAGGAAGGAGGAGGGAGGAAGAAGGAAGAGGGAGAAGGAAAAAAAAAAAAAAAAAAAAAAAAAGAAAAAAAGAAAAAATTAATAAAATATTTTCAAAAATAAAATATTATTAAAAAAGGTCGCCGGCACTAGCTGGCTGCCACATCAGCACCGGCCATCTAATTTTGGCTGAATGGACCGATTGAGAATAATTTTAAAAGATTTATGACTCAATTGGTCAAAAAAATAAGTTTATGACTAAATTTGCACAATTATAATAAATTTATGAATTTTTTTGGTAATTCTCCCTTTCTCGAAAGGTTGCCCTTGTCTTTTTTGCAACCTTTTGAAGAGTTGCCTCTATTTGAAAGACAAAAATAGGTATATTTGTTTTGAGATCAAACTAACTTTTTCTTCCATTTTTTTCATTTTCTTTCGAAAGAAATTACAGGCATTGTTTCCAATTGTTTCTAATGAGAGACCTTAGAGAAAAACTAGAATTGCTATATAGTATTCTCATTTGAGCTCTAGAGAAATACTATAATTGCTATATAGTATTCTAATTTGAGACTTTGTTATATCTTGGAGGAAATTTGTCAGTGATCATTAGCAACTTTGTGGGGCAAATAAATTCTTAAAGAAAGTGATATCACGCCTCAAAGTCCGACTTGATTACTCGATCAAACTTCATTGTTTTACACAATTCGATGTCATATTTTCCCAACACCGACCATTACCAGCTTTACTGCCTTGTTCAAGAACTCTGCAACTACCTCCACTGCAACTTCCAATCCCATCTCACTAGTCAATCTGTGTCAACAAAAATTAATCAATCACATCACTCTATTCATAAGCTAATACAGCTAACAGACTCAATCGATTGAACATATGAAAAATTACTTGGGAGAGAGTGCAAATGGAACCGGTTTGTGACTGAAAGTCGAGTGAGGTATGGCAGGCAAGTTGCAACTTATGCTTATGTAAACGGGCTTGCTTGCTTTCTTTCAGAGTAGTCGAGATTGTAGTATTGATCAGTTCATGTGCATCTTCCAAGTTATTTACCACAGCCTAGAAAAAGGCGAAAAGGAAACACTCAACACGTCAGTTCATTTGATCTGCACTTATCATATTTACCTCATCACTACAATCTTTGCTAGCAAAAACTCCAACTTTGAGTCCCATGCCACACTACTTAAGATACCATTAGTTAATTATAATAATCTTACACGACAGATCCACCACAAATAACGAGATCCAAAATCACGACAAGCATTATAATATGACTAATTTCGGAAGGTCATCGAAGTGATGTTTCTAGTCAACATATACAACTTTCTTTAGACAAAGATCGAGTCCAAATAAAAAATTAGTGTCAGCAAAAGGAACGATGAAAAGGGGACCGAAGAGATACCTAGAAGCAAGTAACATGTTATAGATGAAGCCAAATATCTTTAGGGGTTATTTTGTTTTTTCTATTAAATTTGCTTTTAGGTTAAAAGTGATACCATTATATTTACGATGGCAAGACGCTAGCCATCAAGACGCTAAAAAAGAAAATAGAGAGGCAAGAAAAAGAGAGAAAAAAAATAAGTTTTTCTTTATGAGGTTCTCAATCTCTTTGTGCCCTAATCTTGAGAGAAAATCATCGTTGTATTCAAACTCTTTTTTCAAAGTCTAGTGGATTCGAAGAGTGCCTCTGTGCAGAGACGTAGCTCAGGTTTGGGTGAACTTCGTTAACAAATTTTATGGCATATTCTTCTGATTCTGTTTTTTATTATTATATTGTGCTTGGTGAATTGTTTGCGAGCATTCTTTTTCTGGGATCGACGTGTGATTTCGTAAATACTTGTATCAGAACCTGGGTTGGCAAATCGAGAACATTGAGGGTTTTTTTCAGTGACGTTTGATTGAAAGCAAACATTATGGCAAAAGATAAAATCAGAATCGATAAGTTTGATGGGCAGGATTTCGGATGGTGGAAACTAGAAATCAATAATTATCTTTATCAAAAAGATCTCTATGCATCACTTGAGGGTTGGAAACCCGAGATGGCGGAAGTGGATTTGATAGCAAAAGCAGGATGGAAAATTCTTGATCGAAAGGCATTAGGTATGATTCGTCCAGGGTTGATGAAAAAGACAGGGTTCCACATTGCGAAAGCAAAATCTACAAAAGAAGCTATGGATATTCTAACGAATATTTATGAGAAGCCGTCCACATCAAATCAGGTATTTTTGCTAAAGAAATTGGTTAATATGAAGTTATCTGATAGGAGTTCTGTGGCAGAGCATATTAATAGTTTCACGCAAGTCATAGGTCAATTGGAATCCACAGGCATAAATTTAAATATGAAACTTCAAGCTTTATTATTTTTATGTTCTCTTCCAAAAAGTTACAATACCGCAGTTAAAGGAATTTCGAGCACCATGAAGGATGATTTAACTCTTGATGATACTGTGAGTAGTATCATGGATGAAGAGATGCGAAGGAAAGTCTCAGGTGGAGATAAATTTTTCTACATCTACATCTTCAACGGCACTCATAGTGGAGAATCCTGGAAGAAGTAAAAGTAGAGGAAAGTTTAGCAGGCAGGGCAAATCACAATCAAGGGTAAGAGACAGGTTGCAAAAGATGAGTGTTGGTTTTGTCACCAAACTGGACACCGGAGGTTTTACTGTGAAGCTTACAAAAAGAAGCAGCGAGATGAGAATCAAAGAGCTAATGTGGTTAGCGGTGAATCTATGCTGGATAATTTGTGTTTGTCTACAAGGTTTGACTTGACGACAGATAAATGGTTTATTGATTCATGTGCTTCTTTTCATTGCACCTCGCAAAGAGACATATTTGATGATTATGTCAGTGGAGATTTTGGACAAGTGGTTGTGGGAAACGGCCACATGTGTCCCATTATTGGGAAATGAACTGTGACTATGAACATCTCAGGTGGATGACGTCTAGTTTTGCATGAAACTAGGCATATCCCGAATTAAAGAAAAATATGATTTCAACTAGTAAACTTGATCAAGAAGGTTTGGTAATAACCTTTGGATGCGGAGAGTGGAAGATAACCTCAAGAGCAAGAGTGGTAGCAAAAGGAAAGCGTACGAGTACACTTTACCTTCTCCAATGAGACAATATTAGTGATATGGTTACAACTACAATGACTACAGGTAATTTGTCTACTCTTTGACATTATCGTGTGGGACATCTTGATGAAAAAAGTGTGAAGCAGTTACACTCGAAAAAATTACTTCTAGGTTTGCAAAAAGTTGAGTTAGATTTTTGTGAGAGTTGCATTTATGGAAAACAAAAAGTTGTTAGTTTTCAATTGAATGAGCGACAAAATAAAGACCAGAAGCTAGAGTTGGATCATACTGATGTATATAGACCTGCTTAAGAACTCTCTTATGGCGGTAAGAGATATTTTATCACCTTCATTGATGATGCGACAAGGAAGACTTGGGTCTATGCTCTTAGAGAAAAATCAAAAGTATTTGGGATGTTCAGAATGTGGAAGACCATAGTAGAAAAAGAGACAAGTTATCATATTAAAGCTCTAAAGTCTGATAATGGTGGTGAATACACGAGTAAGGAATTTGCAGAATATTTGAGTCAAGAGGGCATACACAGGTTAAAGACTGTTCCTAGAACTCCTCAAGAGAACAATGTAGCTGAAAAGATGAACAGGACTGTTCTAAAACGTGCGAGATACATGCTCTGATACCATGAATTGACGTAGACTTAGAACCAGGAAGGACCAAGACAATTTTCTGCAGGTATGTCTTCCCACATGGGGCGAACAACTCCCATTCAAGCCCTTCAGGGACAGCCTTTTAGCAGAAAACCACTCAGCCCTTTAGTTCAGAGCCTAGAGACACTCAGAGATGCCATGTCTAATTCTACTAGGAAGTGATGGCCAATGAGATGGAATTCAAACTTTTTTATTCCATTTTTCACTGCTAGAATTTCTTTGAAAGTGGAATGGTAATGCATTTCAGCTTGAGAAAACTTTCCACTTTTGTGAGCACAAAGATGTCTCTTACCATCAATTTCTTCGAACAGGATGGCTGCTCAGTATTTATCACTGGCGTCAGTTTGAAGGATTCTCTTTCCGGTTGATGGTATTTGCAATGGTGGGAGATTTTGCATAATCTCCTTAAGCTCAGCAACTGCTTTAGTCTGAGGTTTTCCCCAAGGTGGGGGATTCTTCTTCAACATGGATTGCAAAGGAATCAAGAGCTTTGCAATTTTTGGGACAAAATCCCTGAGATAATTGATTATCCCAAGAAATTGCTGAACTTGTTTTGTCGTGAAGTTATCCTAAGGAAACTTCAATAATTCTTGAGCGATATGTGGCCCTGGGTAGTATGTACCTTTGTTGAGGTGCATACCAAGAAATTCAATTTCTGTCTGGGCAATATTCATTTTCCTTTAGAAAAGCATAATACCACACTTCTTCACGATTTTTGCAAATTGCTTAAGAAGTTGGCAATGTGACTGCTCATCAGGATTGTAGAGCAGAATGTCATCAATGTATACAGTTGCACTTGACAAGATTGGTTGGAAAATACGACACATGGCCTTTTGGAAAAGGGATGATGCTACATTTAAACCAAAAGGAATAACTTTCCACTGGAAGTGCTAGTTAGCGATACATAATCTTGTTTTGGATCTGTCTTCAGGATGGATGCCCAATTGCCAAAATCCAACTTTGAGGTCAAATTTAGAATAAATGTGGGCCTTGGTTAAACCAGTAAAGAGGGAATTTCTGGAGGGCAAAGGGAATTTATTATCTTAGAGAAAAAGGTTGAGGGGTTGGTAGTTGATTACCAGCCTCATTTTTTCATCTGTTCTGCTCGGCACGCTTATTGACATAAAAGACTTCACAAGCCCATTGAGAATTGGAAGTTTCAATAAGGCCTTGCTGCAGTAATTCTGAGCATTCCCTTTGAGCTAAAGCCAAGTGTTCTGGCTTCATTCCCATATGACTCGCCTTTGTTGGATTGATGTCTTCATTCTTTTTTAATGGAAAGCGGACAAAAAACTCTGGATTTTCCCATAGAGGATGAGAACATTTATGAGCGAATTCAGAATGGGATTCTGAACAAGATTCCAACAATTTTTGCATGATTGGATCTAATAAACTCATTTGAATGGAAAAGAGTCTCTGAATATTGACAAATTCAGAGAATTGGTCTTTATACCTAAGACATTTTCCAGGAATGATTCGAAGCTGAGAAATTTGAGTCATGATGTCCCAACCAATGATTAAGTCTTTGTTAGGAAGACTGGATCCAAAGATCTTTGTGGATATTGAACACTGGGGGAAGAACTGGACAGTTATGGCTTCAGGAAGAACTTTGGTGTCCAATATTGAACAACTTGCTCCAGTATCAATGAGAGCAATGACATTAATTGGTTTGGCAAACTTTGAAGTGAGGATTTTTACGGGGAAATGAGGACCATGAGTCGACTCGAAAATATGTTAGAGCTTGGTTCTGGAGATGTAGGTGATATATGAAAAATATCTTGGACTCAGAATCTGACTCAGTTTCACTAGAAGTGGAATAACATGGAATGACAAAGAGTTTGTTCGCCTGGTTCTTCATCAACAGAGAATAATGATTCAATATCATCATTTTCAAGAGAAATACATGTTTCATTCTCAATTTAATGTATCAAATGATGCTGATCTTTTCTAGCTTGGGGGCAATTTTTGGCAAAATGCCCTTTCTGATTGCAGATGAAGCAGCGAGTTGATTTCTTGTGGCCTATGCAATCTTTTCTTTTGCGAAGGTATCGCCATTTCTTCTTTCTTCGAAAGTGCTTGTGGCCATGTTTGGATTTCTTTAACCAGAACTTCTTGAAGTGTTTCTTCTTTCGGGAAGACTTCCCACAAGTACCATCACAGTCTTTCTTAGAACATTTGATCTTTAACTTATGGCGAGAGCATGCTGTCTTGAGTTCTCTGTCATCTGTGATGTAGGTACGGACCATCTGGCGTTTCAAGCACAATTCTTCAAGGCATAGATGGATTTCTTGCTGTATTTCTCCCAAGGGAATATCCTGTACTCTCCTCTGTCTTCCAAAAAAATATCTTTCAACCATTTGGGATAGTTCTTTAGGGATGGAGGTCAGGAAAACATGTTTCAGATTTGGATCAGCTCCAATCTGATAAAAAAGTTGAAGCATTTCCCGATAATACTTATCAAGATATTTCTTTTGGAGGGAGCAGTATTTTCTTTCAAAAAAATCTTCTTTTCATTTCTATTAGATCAGTGGGTTTTCCCACAAAGAAATGATATAAGAGAGTGATGGCATGGCTAAAATTAGGTGACATCAAAAAATGAATCTGGTCTTGTTCTGACAGAGATTTCCACCAAAGTTTGAGGCTTCCTGTGAACCTTGTGACAAAATTGTAGAGGACATCATTCATATCATGGTTGGTGATAGACTGAGTATTTAACCAAGTATGGAATCCCTCAAGTCTTTCTGGCCATTTATGGTAGGGGATGTCATCTATGGTGAAAAACTGTTTTGAAGCCATGGACACATGGTGTCCTAGATTGTTCTGAACAATCTCTGGCTCGGAGTAATTTGATTCCATTTCCTGATCTGGAGGATCAACCATGAATATGGATGAAGTTACTGGTGCAATAGGAAGGGAATTAACTTCAGGAATTGAAAAGGATGAAGAGGAGGAAAAGGATACTGATTCTGGTTCAGTATCAGAAGTGGTAGGAATAGTTTGTTCAACTGGGAGCAGAATCTGATCATTTGAAATGGCATGATCAGGCTGTTGAATAACAGGGTCAGGCTGTTTCTGAGTACCCAAATCCTTGAGAAAAGATTCTAGTGGATTGGATAACATCATCTGATCTTGCCTTTCTTTTATAACGATCGAACTTGATTCTGTAAGCATTTTTTCTTTTCCTTTGTCCTTTTGTAGATTTTTTAGACGATTTCGCATTTCTGCCATATCTAGTTCTTTTCTGAAAGAATCTTCTGGGATGGCAGCAAAAATAGACGGCTGGGGTTTTGGGGGCAGATACCCAGTTCTGACGGGAGGTGTCAGTGGATCGAAAGGTCTAAACCTTCCTTCTTCAAGGAGTTGGATTTGCCTTTTGAGCTTTTCGATCTCCGGCTTGGGGCTCTCAAGATGATGATACCCTAGATGTTGTCCTGATTCCAAGGCATTTAGCCTCTTTTGGAATTCAGAAATCATTTTCTTGGTGGTTTCATCATACTTTCGAAGGTCTTGTTGCACATTTCCAATCTTGGAATCAATTGCTTTGAAGGCATTATTTTGTGCTACCAAAGTCTCCGATTGCCAATTTAAAATGGCTTCAGCAGCAGGAGTTCTTCTCTGTCTTCCATGTTCATCCACATCAGTGAGGGCAGCTATCTTAGGAGTATGACAATATTTGCCTTGTGGATCAATGAATTCCTCTGGAGCAGGAAACGAGAGTTTTGAACTTTCTCTGACAAGAGGAGGAAAGTCTATATCATGGAACATAGCAATGGAAGAATTGGGTGGTATTTCTGCTGGAACCTCTAGTGGGTAAGAATGCTTCTTAGCCCATTTTAGGATTGGCTTGTAAAACGGGGAGAGAGTTTGTTTTTTCTGAGGAGGAGATGGTGAAGGTGATTTTGGTGGATCAGATGAAACTTGGGATGTAGTACTGAACTCTGGTGGTGGAGGTGGTGCATAAGAAACCATAAACTAATATTTATCATTTTCACCAAAAGTATCAACGGAGGGATGTCAGTTTAAGTACCTTTGGTACACTTTATCCTTTGGCCTTTTCCGTCGAGGTGGAGATCTTGCAAGAGGATCTACCTCATCAGGGGAGTTTGTACAATAGGAACATTGGCAAAAAGGATCCCAAAAACAATGACCATAGTTGTCTTTGTAGTAATGGACAGGATGTCCATCACCATTGAAATGTCGAACAAGCTTTTTTGGATCTGGCTCGGAAATTGCTTCTGGAACGCATGGTTCAATCATGAAGAGGGTTTGGAAGATAGAAGGACTTTCTTCCTTTTCCTTGCAAAATTTGATGGAAACAGTTCCATCTTTTTTTCGAACGAACTCAGAGTCCATAGACTGGAAAGGCTTGTTATACTGATGTAGCTTTTTGTAATTGGTGATCCAAGCCTCTGGAAGGAGCTTGGCTAACGTATCCTTCGGGATCTGTCTAGGAACATGGATACATGATGCTTGATCATTCTGCATGGAGATAAACAAAGCATCTTCATTACCATTATTGAAATTGAGATCAAGAGCATGGTTCCGCACTCAATAAACCATCTGGTAATGTAGGGTTGCAGCTATAGAGTTAGCAGTTTGAGGAGCTCCAATGAGCTGAACTTGGACTTTTAAGAAAGAAAGTAGCTGAGGGTCTGAAAGAGCAATGTTGAAACTTGGATATAAAGTCACAAAGACTGTTCCAGCATTCAAAGTAGTTTGAACAGTACTAATGTAGGCATGCTGGTACTGTAAAAACCTAGTATCCAACAACGTAATTCGTGCCACAACTGGCAAACTTTTACGACCATCGAAGGTAAGAGCAAGACGAACAGCACTATAATGGACGTGAGTATATCCTTACTGAGCCCATTGTCTGGGAAACTCTAGAGGGATCTGAAGAGTAACAAAATACTCCTTTTCAGTAGCAGGAATGGGGTGTTGGTCGAATTTGGAGGACTGGATGTACTCCTTGACTTGCTTTGGGGTTTGGTGAATAAGCTGGTGGATGGAGCGGATGGACGAGAAAGATGTGTGTGGTTTGGCAAAAGCGAAGTAAGGGTTCATGAGGGGGAGTTGGGTTTCAGAGATCTTGGTTTCATCACTAAGAGAGACTTCATAGAGATAATCTATCTTAGAAGCATTAGAAACACGAAATTTTGGAGAGGTTGAAGATGAAGGAGATGAAGTAAGAGAAACTGGTGCTTCGAGGACTTCTGGTTCTGTGGACATAATGTAGTGAGATCTTCTCAACACTGGATTCTCCTACCAAGCGCATGGAACGGATAATATTACAAATGAAACCATGGCTCTGATACCATGAATTGACCTAGACTTAGAACTAGGGAGGACCAAGACAATTTTCTGCAGATATGCCTTCCCACAAGGAGCGAACAACTCCCGTTCAAGCCCTTCAGGGATAGCCTTTTAGCAGAAAACCACTCAGCCCTTTAGTTCAGAGCCTAGAGACACTCAGAGATGCCAGGATGGAAACGTTTCTAATCTACCCGAGCTGCATTTCTTAAAGGATCCTACCTGCTACACTTATGGGCTGCCACAATTGATGTAGTTGTTTATCTTATCAACAGAAGTCCATCTAGTGCGTTGGATGGAGAAATACCACAAGAATGGTGGTAAGGTAAAAAGATTAATTATTCACATCTAAATGTGTTTGGTTGTATTGCATATGCTTTGATTGACAAGGAGGATAGGAAAAAGTTTGATACTAAGTCCCAAAAGTATGTCTTTATCGGATACGGTAGTGACGAGTATGGCTATAGGTTTTGGGATTACGAGAATAACAAAGTCATCCGCAGTTGGAATGTGGCATTCCATGAAGAAAAGATGTACAATGATCATCAAATAGAGCATGAGAAGGTAGTACAACCAGAATATGTTGAATTAAACACAATGCTCGTGAAGATGTTTTCAGTAGATCAAAGTGTACTTGAAAGAGAGGTTCAAGATGAGCCTATTATTAGTGAAGAGGTAGTTCAAGAGGAACACAGTGATTCGGAGCAAACTAATGACCCTGAAGTACCTGTGTTGAGGAGGTCTACACGTATGAGAAAGCCAAAGGTAATTTTTGATCCATCAGCTAATATTGTTCTGAGCCATGTCTCACATACAAATTCAGGGGAACCAGAGACTTATAATGAGGCAAAGGTAGACACGTCTCACTTGCAGTGGGAGTGTGCTATGAAAGACGAGATGAGCTCATTACTTCAAAACAAAACTTGGGAGTTGACCAAGTTACCCAGGTAAAAAAAAATTTATTAAACAAATTGATGCACAGGATTAAGAATGAAGCAGATGGTAGTATTAGATACAAGACGAGACTTGTAGTCAAGGGCTTTTCTCAAAAAGAAAGGATCAACTACTCCAAGATATTTTCACTTATAGTGAAAATGACATCAATTAGAGTTCTGCTGAGTATAGTTACAGTAGAGGATCTTCATCTTGAGCAGTTAGACGTAAAAACAACGTTTTTACACAGTGACTTAGATGAAAAACTATACATGACACAACTTAAAAGTTTTGAAGTCAAAGGTAAGGAGTACATGGTATGTCGCTTGAAGAAAAGCTTGTATGGCTTGAAACAAGCTCCGCAGCAATGGTACCTAAAATTTGATGGTTTCATGAAAGAAAAATGATTTGCACACTGTGAGTTTAATTACTGTGTTTATATTCACAAATATGATGATGGTGATATTGTATATCTCTCTTTATATGTTGATGATATGCTGGTAGCTAGTTCCAATATGAAGAGAATTGTAGAAGTAAAGAATGTGTTATCATCACGGTTTGCTATGAAAGAATTGGGAGAGGCCAAGAATATTTTAGGCATGAAAATCATCATGGATGGGAAAAATAAGAAATTATGGCTGTTGCATGAATACTATGTGAACAAAGTGTTAAAGAGATTTAACATGGATAAGGCAAAACCGATTGTAACTCCGCTCGTAAGTCACTTCAAACTTTTCAAAGATATGCGTTTGAGCACTTAGGCTTTGAAAGATGAGATGGCAATAGTTCCATATGCATCAGCAGTCGGGAGCTTGATGTATGCCATGGTGAGCACGAGACCAAACATTGCATAGGCAATGGGAGTTGTGAGTTGATATATACAGAAGCCAAGCAAAGAGCATTGGAATGCAGTGAAATGGATATTGAGATATCTAGCAGGTACTTCCAATTACTCACTTTATTATGGTGGTACATCTTTAGAGTTGTAGGGTTATGTAGACGCAAATCATTCGGGTAATCAAAATAGTGATAAGAGTACCATTGATATAACTTTATAGTTGCAGGTACAGCAGTGAGTTGGGTATCTCAACTACAAAAAGTAGTGGCTTTATCGATGACAGATGCAGAATACATGGTGATCACAGAAGCCTCCAAGGAAATCATATGGTTACAAGATTACATGGAGAAGCTACATCAAAATCAGCCAATCAGTACACTAAGGAGTGATAGTCAAAGTGCAGTGCACTTAACAAAGAATGCAGTTTATCACTCAAGGACTAGACATATCAAGAAGCATTATCACTTTATAAGGTCAGCATTGAAAGATAAAGAGTTAAAGTTACAGAAGATTAATGGCTCGAAGAATCCAGCTGACATGTTGACCAAGGTAGTAGACAGAGAGAAACATATTTTCTATACTACTATCATTGGTATTACTCCATGTTGATTGATGAGGAGTATCGCAGAGGCACAAATTTTTCAAGTACTAGTTTTTTGAAGAAGATGGATGCAAAATTGCTTGGTGCTTGGGTATATTTGTCTTCAGGTAGGAGATTGTTATAGATGAAACCAAATATCTTTAGGGTTTTTTTTTTTTTTTTTTTTTTCTTTTCAATCATATTTGCTTTTAGGTTAAAAGTGATATCTTTATATTAACAATGGCAAAACGCTAGCAATCAAGACGGTAAAAAAGAAAATAGAGAGGCAAGAAAAAGAGAGAAGAAAAAACTAAGTTTTTCTTTATGAGAGTTTGCAATCTTTTTGTGTCCTAATCTTGAGAGAAGATTATCATTGTATTCTAACTTTTTTTTCAAAGTCTAGTGGATTCGTAGAATGCCTTTGCGCGGAGACGTAGCTTAGGTTTGGGTGAACTTCGTTAACAAATTTTCTGGCGTGTTCTTCTGATTCTATTTTTTTTATTATTATATTCTACTTTGTGAATTGTTTGCGAGTATTATTTTTCTGAGATTGACGTGCAATTTCGTAACATAACAGTCTGAAAACACCGAAGCTCTTGGCTGAAATCAGGCAACCTAATGGTATGGTGAAGCACCCTGTTCGTCTCGTAGTCGTTGGAGTTGGGCTTGCTGACGATGCAAACCACCGGCAGGTTCTCGCTGTAACCCCCGGCGATAGCATTGAGCACGCTGAGCCCACCGACGGTGAATGTCACAACGCAGGCCCCGACGCCCCGGGCGTGTGCATACCTGTCGGCAACGTACCTAGCGTTGAGCTCATTGCAGTAGTCGATGAGGTTGAGCCCCGGCTCAGCGATGAGGTGGTCGAGGAGCGTGAGGTTGAAGTTGCCGGGACGGAGAAGACGTCGTTGACGTCGATAGGGATGAGTTGACGGGCTAGGTGGCGGCCCATGGTGGCGTCAGGGGAGCTAACCGCCGCATGCGCGGGCTCCATTGGGGGGCAACCTGACATCGTTGTAGGGGGGCTTGCCTGAGTTGAGCGCTTTGATGTTGGTGTCCATGGCGAAGCAGCCATGGTGGCGGCGGTGGAGGAGGAGGAGGAGGTGAAGGAGAAGGTGAAGCGAGGAGTGGCAATGGAGGTTTGCGGGCGCTTTGGAGTTTTTTTCTGTGTGTTTGTGCATGGAGGAGTATTTAAAAATGCAGTCTTTATATATGCCAATGAGAGAGAGAGAGAGAGAGAGAGGATACAATGGGCGGTTTTGCGACGGAGAGAGGAAAGGTATTGGCATTACCATTGAAGGCGGAGGGAGATAGGATATGAGTGATCATGAGATCGGAGTGATCATGATGATTTTTTTCTTCTCCGCCTTTTTGGAGGGTTGACTTTTCAAAGGTGAGCTGAGCAATTTCATGTGGGATTTCCTTAGTTTTGGATGTCAAATTGACCCACAAATGTTGGGTTCCACTCCGTTTTTTTTTTTTATCAGAAATATGACTATTTCATTAAGTACACAAAGATGAGAGGCATGGTAAATGGGCATCATTACATAATAGGTCTAGCAAAGTTTGGGGAGGGGATAAGACCCAATTCCGAGGTAAGTGATTTTTTTTATGAGCTTTAGCAACCCAATTTGCAACCATATTGGCCTCTCTATAGCAGTGGGCTATATGAAAATCTTTGAAGGCCCGTAGTTTTTCCTTGCATTTACTGATAATAGGTTGAATTTCCCAACTCAGCTGATCTGATCTATTGATAGCTTGGACAAGTTGCGAACTGTCTGACTCAAAGATAAGAGCTTCGTGTCTTTTAGGGTAGAAAAAGTCAATGGCTTCCCATAAAGCTAGGGTTTCAGCCATAAGTGGAGAGGAAGCTTTGATCTCTTTAGCCACGCCTTCCACTAACCTCCCTCCCGAGTCTCTGCACACACAAGCGATGGAGTTCCCCAACATACCATGTTCGTACGTTCCATCTAGATTGATCTTCAAGGCTCCTTCGTGTGGTGGAATCCATGGCTGAGGAGGTTCGGTTTCATGGGTTTCATATCTAGTATTTTCGTGGGTCCTCCAACCAGCACCGCATCAATTGTTCCTTTCGTTGCGCCGGGATCTCAGTTCCACTCTTCCTTCTTTGCCGGCGTCCCATTCATGAAGCCCCTGTCTCAGCTCGCCTCTCGTTCGAAGGCGCGTCTCTGCTGATCTGTTCTCCGATCTGTCATCCTCGCTTGCGCCCTCCACTCGGGTTGAGGGTCTCGACACAGCAGTTGGTCTCCAGGGTATAGATCTCCCTGTTCTGCCCTCAGCTCTCCCATTATACCGCGCATTTGAGGTTCTCAATGAGGAAGGCCCTGTACCGGTTCCTATTATGTTGCAAAATCCAGCAACCTCCTCTACACCAGGCTGTCTATTTTGTCCACTCCGTGCGCCGCTGAGCTCAAATCGCAAGTCTACGCTCGGTTCATCATCTCTTATCGCTTGTTCATTAGCTATTCTGAGTCCCAACTCGCTATTCACAGCTTGTTGCTCCCCACCCGACTCTATTCCTCTATTGCAGCTCACTAATTTGCTCGTTATTCTCTGTTTGGGCTGCTCTGTTATTAGATCCACCACCTGTTCCATCTTGATAACCACCCGTCCATGGATTCCATCTTTGATAACTTTGTAATGTCGCTTTTGCAGATTCGATGATGGCTGATGCCTCTGGTTCTCTACCCCGAAAAATGGCCTAATTTCGAGCCTTCCATATAGACCATAACATTACAGCTACCAAGTGCAGGTTTGGAGGATTAGTCTTCTTTTCTTTGAGTCTGCAAAACCAATCTTCAATCCTTGTCAAGCCCTGACTTGAGATTTTAATGTGCAGCACAGGATTGCTCCATATCTGTCTTGTCCACGGACACAATAAGAAGAGATGTTCCACCGTCTCTCTTTCATGATTATAGAGAGGACATATTGGATTAGGTAAGATGTTCCTTCTAAACAAATTGTACTTCATCGGTAAAGCGTTTTGACATAAGCACCACATAAAGTTTTTAACCTTAGATGGAGTGTGTAGTTTCCAAATATCTTTCCATAGTGCGGGGGAAGGCTGAAATGATGTTGTGGCTTGATTTGCTTGACTTTGCTCTGTGTGCTCCTTGATGTGATTATACCCACTCTTGACTGTATACTTGCCTGCCTAAGTTCCAGTCCATACCATCTTATCTGTTTCTGTTTGAGGCTTGATTGGAATGGTTAGAATTTCTTCAACTAGGCTTTCCTCAAAGTGTGCTACTATGGTCGTTTCATTCCATATGCCTTGTTCTTTATCTATAAGTTCTGAAACCAAGGATGGTTCATTTGCATTTACTGGGCCCTCAATAATTCCTCGTTGCAGCCATTTATCTTCCCGGATTTTAATCCTAGTTCCATCTCCAACTTGCCACATTACTTGAGGTGCAATTGAATCCCTTCCTAAAATCAAGCTTCGCCATCCCCATGAAGGTCGAAGACCCTTCGCTGCATGCCAAAAATCTGTATGGGGATAATATAGCCCCTTAAACAACGAACTCCAGAGAGAAGAGGGTTGATGTCCCAACCGCCAAGCCTGCTTCCCTAACATTGCCTTATTAAAGGAGAGAAGGTCTCTGAACCCCATTCCACCTCTATCTTTTCTAGTTTTCAATAACTCCCATCTCTTCCAGTGGATACCTTCTTTCTTTTCATTTGTCTTCCACCAAAAGGCAGCAGTTTTCTGTTCAATAGCCTTACATATAGAGACCGAGATTTTAAATACCGACATTGCATATTGTGGTAGGGCTTGAACCACCGTTTTCAGGACTTCTTTTCCAGCCTTGGATAGCAGTTTTTCCTTCCAGCTTTCTAGTTTTGCACTAATTCTCCCAAGAACCCATGCAAACATCTGTTTTTTGGATGCTCCCCAATTAGAAGGAATACCCAGATATTTACCCGTTTTGTCAATAATAGGGACTCGCAATGTTCTTGCCATATTATCTTTTAATGTTTGAGGACATCCCTTGCTGAAAAAGATCCCCGACTTATTTAGATTAATCTCCTGTCCAGCTGCTAAACAGTATTGATTGAGGATCATGGCAAGATTTTGACATTCTAGAATAGTGCCATTTAAGAAGAAAATCAAATCATTGGTAAATAATAAGTGAGACAGAGTAGGACAACTTCGATTTAGCCTAAGTCCTTTAATACTCCCATTCTCCACAGCTTGCTTCATCAATAAGGATAAGACATTAGCCACAATAATAAAGAGATAAGGAGATAAAGGATCCCCTTGCCTAAGTCCTCTTGAGGGTTGGAAGAATTGCAAAGGTTCTCCATTGAATTTAATGCTAAATGTGACCGTAGTAACACACTTCATTATCCATCCCACCCATTTCTCATCAAAGCCAGTCTTTAAAAGGCATGCCTCTAAAAAATCCCATTCCACATGATCATAGGCCTTCTTCATATCTAATTTGAGAACAGCCTGGAATTTCCTTTTCCTGCTCCTGATTCGAATCTGATGAAGTACTTCTTGAACAATAAAAATGTTATCCTGGATTTGCCTCCCTCCAACAAATGCGCTTTATTCTGGTGCTATAATTTCGGATAGTATGGGTTTGAGTCTATTAACCAGCACTTTTGAGATAATTTTGTATCCAAAATTGCATAAACTAATGGAACGGTATTGATCCAGTCTCTCTGGGTTCGGAATCTTCGGAATAAGGGAGATATGTGTTTGATTCAATGCTGGTGAGAGTGAACTGGTGGTCAAAAAGTTCTCGACCTCCTTGAATATGTCCCCTTTAATGTCTTCCCAATGATGTTGATAGAACAATCCATTAAGACCATCTGGCCTTGGAGCTTTAGTTGCTCCTAGCTGAAAAGCTGCTTCAGTAACTTCTTCTACAATAACTTCAGCAAGTAACCTTCTATTCATATCTTCTATCACTACTGCAGATATTTGCTCTACCACTGGTGCAAAGTTCCAGGGACCATGGGACTGGTATAACTTCCTGAAAAATTGCATGGTATGTTCTTTTAACTGATTTTGCTCAACCAACCATGTATTTTCTTCATTTTGCAGCATAGAAATCCTGTTTCTTTGTCTTCGTTGGATGGTTGTCGCATGGAAGTATTTTGTATTCTGATCTCCCCATCTCAGCCACTCAATTCTAGATCGTAACCCCCAATACATTTCTTCTTGCCTCCCAAGTTCATCAATTTCGCCTTGTATCTTTTGAAATCGTGCTTTGTTGAAAGAACCTGAAGTATGATTTGTTAGGCATTCAAGCTCCCTCTTCAGCACACTAATTCTCTTTTTCCCATTCACAAATGTCTCTTTACTCCATTTAGATAGAGCATTCTGAGCAGCATAAAGTTTTCCAACTAGACTTGTTTGGCTCTGATTCGTCATTTTCCACGATTCCAACACCACTTCCCTACATTCCGCATTCTCAAGCCAAAATGCCTCAAATTTGAAGTTTCGTTTTCTTCTAGCTTGAGTTGTTTGAAGAGACAATATAATAGGACTATGATCTGAACCTACTGCAGGAAGAGCAAAAGCCTCGGCTTCAGGGTACATTAGTCTCCATTCGATCGTGCACAACACCCTATCTAGTCGTTCTTTCACATATTCTTCCCCTTCTCTATTATTAGCCCAGGTGAAGGCACATCCCTTACTATCTATATCCATGAAAGAGCATGCATCCAAGCAATCCCGAAAAGCAGTCATTTTGAAATTTTCAGCTAGCCTCTTCCCCACTTTTTCCCAATGAAACTGCACTTCATTAAAATCCCCCAAGCACACCCAAGGCAAAGTATTTGAGGAGCTGATTTGTTTCAATTTCTCCCAAAGTTGCAGCCTTCTTGGGTAGGTATATGGAGCATGGACAAAGGTGATACGCATTTTTTCACCCGAAATCCCTTCTTCACACTTTAAGTTCACAAAATTTTCAATCATTGTGTCAATATCCACTGAAATCCGATCATCCCACATAAGGGCCAATCCTCCCGCCGTACCAACTGGATCCACTACTAAACCCCTCTGGAATTGAAGTCTTCTTTTAATTCTCTGCACAAACTCAGCCTTATTTTTTGTTTCCATTAGAAAAACCAAACAGGGCCTATGTTGAGCCGTTAAGGCTCTCAACTCACGGATTGTCAAAGGTGTGCCCAACCCTTGACAGTTCCAGCTTAGTATATTCATGGGTCATTTGGTGGCTTATTAGGGCTAGCCACCACAGCCCGTGCTTCAACTTCTTTAGTCATTTGTATGGGTGTTTCAAGGAGCTGAGTCTCATCCAACCAACCCTGTGCTGGGGTTAGTGTTGCTTGCACATTGATTTTCCTTTGTTTCTTGAAAGAGGGGGTTTTTGGTTGCATAGTGGTTTTCTTTCTGATGCTGTTTGAAGTAGATGTCTGGAGATTAGGATTGCTGGTGTACTCCGGACCTGTGAGTAGAAGCGTTCTTTTCCCTGAGTTTTGCATCATTATCTCATGTGTAGTGTGAGAGTAATGATCCATTGGCATCTGGTCTAGATCTCCCTGCTGAAAATTCTAGTTGTTAAGGAGTGGAAGATGCTGGTGTTCTTCCTTAATTTCAGTTTGTCCTGGTTGTACAGGGGTTTCAGGAACAACCTCTTCTATATTTTGTGCTGGTGAAGCTTCATGGTAGAACACTTTCCAGAATGGACTATGGTCAAAAGTTTCTGCTTTCAGTCAGCCTCCAAAGCACCCTCCCAGCTCAGTTGTGAATTTCTCCTCGTCATAAGGTATGTCTTTACAATAAGTCGCATAATGGCCTACCTTGCCACAAGAGAAACAGAAAAATGGTAGTCTCTCATATTTAAAGTTTAGCCACACTTTTTTATTCCCATGGCGCATCAATTGCCCTACTCGCAATTCAGCCTCCACATCTAACTCCACTCTTACTTTCCCTTTTTTCTGAAAAGCAGGGTCTCTAGCATCTGTTTTCACCTCCAGAACTCTACCCATTGAGCTTGCTATCTTCTTTATCATGCTTTTAGAATTCCATTCCAAAGGGAGACCATAAATTCTAACCCAAAATGCACATGTCTTAAATTCATAACAGTGTAGAGGAGTGTCCGGCTCCCATGCTTTCAGCAGCAGTAAATGGTTTGAAAACAACCAAGGACCTCCCTCTAATACTCGGTTTTTTTCCCCTTCATTCCGGAAAGCAAAGCTAATTTTCCCATTTTCTAATGGTTTCACCTCTACATTTTCATTTTTCCACGCCTTTTTCATAGCTGTTGTAAGTGCTTGAAAGTTGATATTAGGGTTATTGTAGAGTTGCCCAACTAGAGAGAATCGGCACTCTTGAAGTTTTTCATCCGATAAATCCTCATCAAAAATAGTCATATCGTTCTCATACATCATCTTACCTAATTTATTGCAGAGATGGGTGAGACGGCCCACAACTTCTCCTTCCCCTTCCATCGTTGCTAGGGATTAGCCGCAGGATGAAGGATTTGAAAATTCCCCCAATCTAGCAGATCGGCTCCTCAGATAGCAAAAGGAAGCCACACCTGAATCCCTACTTCCAGAAATCATGTTTTCCCTTCTTCGGTGAGTGGATAAGGGTACAACAGTGAAGACTCCGCTGGTGACGAAGAACGTTATCTTGGACTCGTGGATTTGGATGGAACAGTAATGGGAAGCAAGAGTATGATGGGTGATTATGTTTTTTGAGGGTGGCGGCTCATGGAAATGGATGAAACAGTGATGGGAAGCAAGATTATGGTGGGTGATTAGGTTTTGTAAGGGTGGGGGTTGCCATAGCTACACCTTCGGTAGAGAGAGAGCTCCGAGCATGGAGAGTGGGGTGGGTTCCACTCCGTTTGGACCGTGGAATTTGGGCATATTCAATTTCGTTTAGAATTTGCGGGTGGGGGACTGGGCGTGACACGAAAAAGGGATCACAAGACGAGGTCTTGACCCTATTTAGTAGCGATTTCATTTTTATATTTTTTTATTCTTTTGCTCCTTGAAACATAAAATATATATATATATATATATATATATATATATATCTATTTGATAACGTCGGCTAATTTTTTAATTCCTCGAAATAGATCAATGATCAAGAAATAAATTTAGAACAAAAATGAGAAGTAGAAAAAACTTATTTTCTTATTCCTGGGAACAAAAAGAGAAATAATGTCATTTTAGAAAAACAAGCTCAACATAACTTAATACTTGTCTTTACATAATTGACACAAGGTTCGGTCTCCTGATCCAATCCAAGTCCCATAAAAAATAAGGAAAAAAATTTAGAAATTAGTTTAGCATAAAAAATATGAAAATATTTTGATGAAAATTGATTCAAAATTGAATAAGCTTTTAGAGCTTTACTATATAGATTTTCAACGTTGTTTATTGTAGAGACAATGCAAGGTGGCAAAAGCTTGATGACTCCAAGCAACATTTACTCTTTTTTTCTCAAAAGATCCATACACCTTTTCATTGTAATGCCTAAAGGTTTACCATCAATCTCCTCGTATTGTGAGTTATAAACTAATGAGACTCTCTCTTTCCGATTCCAATCATCCATTTTTTACTAATTATTATGTTTGATTTTCTTAGGTCATTTTAAAATACCTTGATCAATCAAATCATTACAAAAGTCCAATTTTATCCAAATATGAAATGTTAAATCCTTTTATTATTAAATAAAAAAATTAGAAGCAGAAATTTTTAGGGTTGTACCAAACACATTTTTATTTATTTTCCATTTTGGTAACAAAATCCTTGTACAGTTACCAAACACCTTTTTTTCCATTCAGAAACTCATATAAGGAATCAAAATGGAAAAAAATTATTTATAAATCGAAATTGTTCTCGAAAATAGAAATATTACCAAATATACCTTAGAAGTCACATGATTGTTTTGGGGTTTCAGAATTCGAAAATCTACCTCCACACTCTTTACGCATCCCAAGCTATTCCTAAGATTTTTTGCTCTCTCTTTTTTTATTTTTTACTGATCTTTTTTTTTTATGTTTAAATGTATCGAGTAATGGGAAGAAGTGTATTTAACTCTTACAAGTTTATTTTTCGGTGTTTGTTGATCTTAAAATTACATCGTTAGTAGCCACTAACATGTCCCTTATAATGAATGAACCGGATTTTTTTATTTATTTATGGTGAATGTTATTGAATGTGCTAATAACTACAATCACCGAATTTTCTTTACATTTTCTTTAATAAGTTTTTTGAAAAAGAAAAAAAAAATTGCACATGATGGTGCGAAGTACTTTAGAGCCTAATGAAACCCACATGCTACAGTTTTGAAGGGTAAGTTCCAAGTTTCAGAATATGCAAGATAAGTTACTAGTTCCAAAAAATATGGAACATGTTCCAGCTGAGAAATTATAGACGGAGGGTGAAACACAGTTCATCCCTAATTGATGTTGACACAACCATATCGAAATCAATCCACAAAATTCCCATGTTAATGTATCTAATATTTAATAAAGAAATTCCAAATTATTTGATATATGAAATCCTGTATCATGAAATTTTACATGTTGATTTTCGAAAAGAAATAGGTAGTTTTACATTAGAATACATCGCACGACATCGACACGCGATGCATCCGCATCAGTAGGAAAATGTGCTTTTACCCATGTGACTCGCAATCACATGAAACACTGCTCGATGGCGGACTGAGATCCATCTGTGGACGTTGTTTTGGGGTTCAAAAATCCGGCGAGCGGTCCTTGGAAACGATGCATCGGGCCGGTTTCGGAAGAATAAGACGTCGAGTCGGATTTGGCCACTGGTTTGCTTGGCTTTTGCAAAAGAAAACGACAAGTGGCAAAGGGAAACCGACCATCCTCGGATCATCGTCGTCCTTCGTTGGACAATTTGACCTTTTCTCATTTTTGGGCCAAAAACCGAAACTTGTCCTTAGATTAGGGGCCGAAGCGCAAACTTTTTTTTTTTTTCTATTTTCTTCTCAATGTTTCTTTCATTTTGCAGAAAAATAACACAAGTAGTTCATAAACTTTGATCCAATGAGTAATGTGGTCCATTAACTTTTAATTTATTTAATGCGATTATGAATTTTAGCTTAATATACAATGCAATCCCTGAATTTTTAATTTATTTGATATAGTCTATGAACTTTTGATATATGTTCAATTTAGTCCTTAAACTATATGAAAATATTCAATATTGTCCTAATCTTGAATGAAATGAAGGACTACATTCAAGCACTATATCGAGCATGTATTAAAAGTCCAAGGAACAAATTGAAAAAATTAAGAATTCAAAGACCACATTGAACATTAAGTAAAAGTTTAGAAACCACATTGCACATTGACCAAAGTTCAAAGATCATTTGTATCATTATCTCTTCATTTTCTTTTACTTTCCACTAAGTTCATCACAAACGTGGATGGCTAGAGGATTATAGTATTATGTTATTCCTAATGAATAGTGGAGCCACTTAACTTGAACCACGTTTTTCCACTCAACCCCCAAAAGAAAAAATCATGTCTCGGAGTAAAGTGCCCAAGGTATAAGCTAAAACTCCCATCCCCGAGCTTGAAAGCGGATTTTCCTTTTTGTAAGTCATTATTTATAGGAAGAAGGGCTTAACTTTGAACGTAAGTTAGAAGATGGTGGATCACTCCACAACTTGATTCTGGAGATTACGGCAATCAAACTTCTATATCATTTCACATATCCCAAAAGTAAACAACTTGAAGGGTCCCCATACTAATCAAAGATAGATTTGAGGCAATGCATGTGTTATGGTATGTGATTCTTCTATACTGGCGAACACCTATGAGTGAAGCGTAGGGTTATCGGATGAAGAGTGAGTGATGCAAAGAGGATGGATATAATAATTCTGTGGGAGTGGCATTAGGACAATTGATGCTAGAACTTTTAGGATAGAAAGGATACATCTTTACAGAGTGCTAAAGGTGAGGTTGGCCTCCCATGCACAAACCGATTGAGAGTTGATACTACTCTCCTGATGACGCCATGACAAGCCAAAATTAATCGGTGTGCCAATAGTGATCTGCTATCTTACTCGATGGACTAGATGTTCGAACTAAACTGGGTGTGGTACGATCCGATATGAGAAGCTATTTGCCATATTATTCTCCAGAACAACTATAGAAGGAAGATTGGCCTAGTGTTATTTGTTTACCAAGCACCACACTAGTTATTCCTCAACCAAGGATTTGCTAACCCATGAAAGATGGTATCAAAGCAAGATCCCTCTAGTGTTTGAGATGATTCTGAGAAAATTTGTGGTCTACCTAGCCCTACGAGGGCCAAGGAAAAACGTGCTTGAACAAAGTGCGGCTCTCAACCAACTTTTAGGATGATAATAGGAGCACAAGAAAGAGCTAATTCCTCATCGAATACAGAAAATGCTCCTAGATCAATTGGTGGATCTTAAGAGGAGTTTTGTCATCACATTTTCAACAAGGAGAGAAACCTCCACTGGTATGCTAGGATCAAGAAAGGCTTCGTAGGAAAAATAGAGTGCTACCAAAAGGTGCAATTGGCGAAAAATGCCACACTTATCAAGGAAAGCACAAGTGACCGAATGTGTCAAATGGATGCAATCAAAAGAAATTACCAATGGAGCAGTCTGTTTAGTTGGGTGAGCATTGCCATTTATTATATGATGATCCAAAGTGGAGTATCAATGGTTAAGGAAATGCAAGGAGTACCTGCAATGAGAGCATTGCAGAATTGAGTAGGGTAGAATGGCATAGTTCGTGATTCTCTCATACTCGCAAACCCTTATAATGGAGCTTGGGGTTATCAGGTAAAGAGTAAGTGATGTAGAGGAGATGAATACAACTGGCACATGAGAGTGGCATCAGGATGATTGGTCTTAGGAGTTCTAGGATAGAAAGGATAAATCTCTATAGAGTTTTGAAGGCAAGGTTGGCCTCTCTTGCACAAACTAGTTAAGAGTTGATGCCGCTCTCCTGGTGAGGCCATGGCAAGCCAAAATCAGTTGGTGTACTTAAAGTGATTTGTCGTCTCGTTTGATGGACTAGAAGCTCAAGCTAAATTAGGCATGGTGCAATCCGATACAAGGAAACTATTCGCTGTATATCTATAGAAGAATTATAGAAGGAAGGCCAACCTAGTGTTATTCGCTAATTATATGTTGCATGGGCTATTTCACGGCCAAGGATCTGCTGACCCACGACACATGCATTTGTGGAGGTCCCTGTCCTCAACTCCAAGCCCACCAAACGTAACCGTGTATTCGCAATTGTTCCTTCCGCGTGTTTAAAAAGTCGACCCGAAGCCAATGGTCAAAGATATTATCAAAATCCATAACCATGAGACATGATTATTTTCATTTCACGAAGCATAGGCAATGCTCGAGAAGACGCTCTCTTTTTCATGTCCCCAACAAGTACTTGAAGCAACATACTAATGCGAATCAAGGCTTCTACTAAGAATTGGGAGGGCGGCCATTGGCGGCCGAGACCCGAGAACCCCATTCCAGAAGCTCTTTGCTGGTGTCGTCCTTGTGAAGTATCACCTCTATGAAGCACAAGCAATCCTTCTTGGGCCCTGTCGCCGTCTGAATCGCTTCCGTAAGCTCCTCCTCATAGAGAACCTGCGAACATGAGCAAATTTTATTATTTCCGTGGAGGGATTTCTTGAATTGGCAAATCGTCCTGATTGTAACTCGTATACAAGCAACTTACTTTTGCTGTCCAGCACTTGCCCTCGCCATTGCGAATTGCTTCCACTAGACCAGTGTAATTCCAGTTCTTGATCACATTGTAGGGACCATCATGGATCTCCACTTCAATGGTGTAGCCGCCATTGTTTATCAGGAAGATGATGGTGTTCTGCCCACATCGCAGCATGGTTGACACATCTTGGGCAGTTACCTAGAGTGCAAAAATCGCCCACGACTTTAACATTATTCATCTCTTCCATTCAATCAACACAACAAGATAAAGCCAATAAAATTTAGTAGAAAAAGGGAGGGAAATGAATAAGGTCAGCGCATGACTGACATTGTATGACAAAACTCCTCACCTATGCAAAACAAGCCATCATGAATGACGTAGTTATGCATAGAGCTTCTGTCAAGAAGATATCACTAGTAATAGATATGCTAGTAATTATGTGCGTTTGGTTCAGCATTTTGAAAGCCCATTAGGAAAATGCAAAGCAGTTTAACTTAAAGGACTTTAGATAAATGTAAAGACCGTTTGGTAAACTATGCTTTGAGATACAACTTTAAGAGAAATGTCATTTTATAGAAAACACATTTGAAAAACTCTTTGGGTGATTAATATTATTTTTTTTTAATTTTATTTGATTAAAAATGAAAAAAAAAATTATGCATACAACTTTTTAAATATAAATTTTCACAATAATACTAAAAATCAAATACATATATATAATTTTTTTAATAAAAAAAGACCAAATTCTTCGTCGAAATTTTTTAATTTTTATTTGTTTAAAATTGAAAAAATAATGTATGCAACTTTTTAAATATAAATTTTGACAATAATACAAAAAAATCAAATATATATATATAAAGACCAAATCTTTCGGAATTTTTTAATTTTTATTTTTTAAAATTTGAAAAAATAATGTGTGCGACTTTTTAAATATTAATTTGAAAATAATGCTAAGAAATCAAATACATATATATATATATATATTTTTTTTTTAAAAAGACCAAACCCTTTGTCATAATTTTTTAATTTTTATTTGTTTAAAATTGAAATAAATAATGTATGCAACTTTTTAAATATAAATTTTGACAATAATGCTAAAAAAATCAAATATATAAATAGTTTTTTTTTAAAAAAGACCAAAATATATTTAATTTTTTTAGCATTTATATAATTTTTATTTTTTTAGCATTACTTTGGCATTTAAAAAAATAATAACGAGAGCAAAATCAGAAATTTGAAGAATGAGTACGGATAGTTTTGGAAGTAAAAAATAAGTATCGGCATTTGGGCAAATCTTGAAAGCTTAAAGCTAGTTTCTACTAGCATTGGGTTTTCAGCCTTCCCAATATTGGCTTTCACTTGAAAACTACTTTAAAATAATTGTCAAACAGTTTAGCATTTCCCCAAGGGACTTTGGAGATTAAAAACCCTTGGGAATGCTAAACCAAACGTACCCTAACAGATACCAAAAACCGTTCTATACCTGGAAGCTACCATCTCCAATACATGCAATGACCCTCTTCTCTAGCATTGCCTGTGCATACCCAAGGGTTGCGCCAACGGACCATCCAATAGATCCATACTGCATTTGGAACTCATACCTGCATACCCCCATTCGAACAATTTCAGTTTGTTTTCTTTAAGTAGCTCCAGATCAAAAAGTTAAAGACAAGGAACCTAATCTATACAACCACACCCGCATACCCGCAGCCTTTTGGTAATTTCAGCTTCTGGCAATTGAACCAAGAGTCTCCAGTCTCAGCAATCACAGCTGATTCACTAGAGAGCATGTCCTGTATGTGCTTGAACAGGACATTCACCCTCAAGGGCTCCTTGGGTTCACACTTCAATGGATGGCCCTCTGGAACATAAATCCTGCGATAATTCTCATAAGCGGTGGTATTCTGCTTAACCCGCTTCGAGAGTGCTTGAATAAAATCCTTCATCAGAACACAACCAAAAGAGGGTCCATTTCCAATCACAACCCTATCAGGCTGCAAAATAATGGCCTTCTCCTTCTTGAGAAGGAGGGAGTACCCAACGGAGCTGTAGTCGTTGAAAATGGGCCCAGCAAATAAGTAGGCATCTGCGGATTCCATGATCTCGGCACAAAATGCAGTGCTCACCACACCCCAGTAAGTCCCAATGAAGTGGGGATGGTGCTCTGGCACGAGTCCTTTAGCCGATGGCATCATAGCTACTGGAAAGCCACATGCATCAGCTAGTTCTACAAAGGCTTCACAAGCCTTTGCAACCCGGAGTTTTGGGCCACCCACCAGGACCGGCTTCACTGCCTTGTTCAAGAACTCTGCAGCTGCCTCAACTGCAGCTTCCAATCCCATCTGATTACTCAATCTGTGTCAACAAAAATTAATCAATCACATCACTCTATTCATAAGCCAACACAGCTAACGGACTCAATCGACTGAACAGATGAAAAATTACTTGGGAGAGAGTGCAAATGGGACTGGCCCTCGACTGAAAGTTGGGTGAGGTATGGCAGGCAAGTTGCAGCTTATGCTTATGTAAACGGGCTTGCTTTCTGCCAGAGCAGTCGAGATCGCAGTATCAATCTGTTCATGTGCATCTTCCAAGTTATTCACCACAGCCTAGGAAAAGGCAAAACAGAAACAATCAACAAGTCAGTTCATTCGATATGCACTTAATATACATTTTCCTATCACAATGATCTGTGCTAAAACCCCAACAGCAACTCCCCCTGGCACACTATTTAAGCAACCATTAGTAGATTATTATAATCTCACAGAACAGACCCACCACAATAAATGATATCCTCTGAGCAATATTTCTAGTCAACAGATACGTCTTTCCCAAGATAAAGATCAGATCCAAAAGAAAAATTAGTGTCAGTGAAAAGGATGATGAAAATGGACCGAAGAGATACCTGAAAGCAAGTAACAGTCTGGAAACACCTAAGCTCTTGGCTAAAATCAGACAACCCGGTGGTATGGTGAAGTACCCTGTTCGTCCCGTAGTCGTTGGAGTTAGGCCCGCCGACGATGCAGACCACTGGCAGGTTCTCGCTGTATGCACCCGCAATCGCATTGAGCACGCTGAGCCCGCCGACAGTGAACGTCACAACACAGGCCCCGACACCCCGCGCACGGGCGTAGCCATCGGCAGCGTACCCAGCATTGAGCTCGTTGCAACAGCCAACGAGGTTGAGCCCCGGCTCAGCGACGAGGTGGTCAAGGAGCACAAGGTTGAAGTCGCCAGGGACGGAGAAGACGTCGGTAACGCCAATCTGGACGAGCCGGCGGGCAATGTGGCAGCCCATGGTGGCATCAAGGGAGCCGGCAGCCAAGGCGCGAGGGAGGGCTGGGCTCTGCATCACTGAGGTGACGCCATTGGGGGGCGACCCGACGCCGTTTGAGTCGGACTTGGGGGAGTTGAGGTCGCTGACGTGGGTGTCCATGGAGGAGAGGCTGGAGGAGGTAAAGCGAGGAGGTGCAGTGGAGGTTCCTTGATGGGTTAGTTAAAAATGGAGACTTTAAATAGGCAAGAGGGCGCGAAGAGCGTGAGGAGAGAGAGAGAGAGAGAGAGAGAGAGAGAGAGAAGGTGTTGGCATGTCGATTACCATTTCAACCTCCGAAATTTGGAAAAACCCGCCGACACGCCACCATTTCTGCTCTCCCTCTGACCATGTCCCAAAACCAGATTCTAACATGACCTGCTCAAACACCTTAGCTACCCTACGAACTTGGAATCGGAACCCGACTGAAAATCAGCAATTCCATTCTCATGAAACTGTACTGGCGCCCCCTTGAAATCGCCCTTGAACTGGTTAATACGATCTAGTCCAAGCGATTCCCGATTCAGTCGGTCCATCTTACTCACCCCTAAAGTTATTTATGAGATTTTTCACTATTTTTTTCCTTTATAGATATTTATGCACATTTAAATGTGTTGGGTAATGGGAATAATTATATTTAATCATTAGATTAATATCACAAAAAATTTCAAATTAATACACATTTGATAAACTTATCTCAAACTAATTTTTTTAATATAAAAAATCCAAAATAAGTACATGTGTGGCAAACTTACCACAAACTAATTATTGACCACTAAAAACTCTAAATTAGTATATCTGTATCAGTTAAATTTTATTATCAACTTATTAAGTTAGATGATACGTGACAATTGACAATTGATAACGAAAGTGCTTCAAGCCTGACCCAGTTGTGAACTCTTCATGAACTAAATAGATCTTAGGGAACAAAAGGACCCAATTGAGAAATTTCTCTCTATTTTAGTGGGATTGGAAGCGACGTTTACTCTCTCCGTTTCTTCATGTTCCTCCAATTACATCTTCGTCTTTCCCTCTGCCTTGACGTGATCCGCTTGTGTTGCTCCTATCTTGTTCTATGGCCACATGATTCAACAGCGATATCAGGGTTAATTTTCATGCTAGCTGACGAGCAAATTTTATTTAGGAAAAAAGTAATACCTGACGTGAGATGTACTAAGATAACTTGATTGATTGGTGATTCCATGCACGCTTTTCCGCAATAATTTTGCCACAACGTTATCTCTACAATGGACTGATCGAGCTTGTTTTCAATGCAAGTTCCAAAATTTTAACGATTGAATACATGTGTCTTACATAACATTCTCACTCCCCCCCCCGATAAGCAATGATATTTATCTAGCTATTATCATCATGCTAATTTACCATGCAAAATAGGTATTACGTACTGAAATGTATATGGTTTGATGAATGGGTCTGACCATTTTAACTTTGCTTTCACCCTTTTTAAGTTACCTTTCTTAAGTACATATACTCCCACATGCACATCTATTATCGTCCAGAAAACCATTCCTCATCTTTAATTTGATTCTCCATTTCTCCCTCATATTGCCGGCTGCATCCTCCCACTTGGGTTTGAATACAAACCCCACACTCATGTATATATGGTCAAGTGCACAGAGCATCGACATCATCATATACGTATCAATCTAGTGTTCCTTAGGACAAATCGCAAGATTATTACTATACCTATTAAAAAAATCCAGCGTTGCAAAAAATCTAAAAAAGATTTGTGGAAACTGTAAGAGATAAACAATGATATTTATCTAACTGTTTTTGTCATGCTAATTTATCATGTAGAATAGGCATTACGCACTGAAGTGTATATGGTTCAACGAATGTGGTCCGACCATTTTAACTTTGCTTCGACCCTTTTTAAGTTATCTTTCTTCAGTACATATACTCTCACTTGCACATATATTATCATCCAGAAAACCAATCCTCGTCTTTAATTTGATTCTCCATTTCTCCCTCATATTGCCGGCTGCATCCTCCCACTTGGGTTTGAATACAAACCCCACACTCATGTATATATGGTCAAGTGCACAGAGCATTGACATCATCACATACTTAAGCATTGACATCATCCTAGTGTTCCTTAGGACAAATCTCAAGATTATTACTGTACCTATTAAAAAAAAAATCCAGCATTGCAAAAATTCTAAAAAAGATTTGTGGAAATAGTATAACAAAATAACATAAACCATGGTAGAAAATTTGAGTAATTCTGCGTCGACACACATTGGCATGCGGGCACACATGATTTGATATATATACATCAACTAGGAGGGTGTTACAAGATGGTACTATACGTACTAGACAGCTAATGGAAATCATAGGGTACCCTCAAGGGCTGAGGTCAGTTACTGATTGACAAATATTTTATGAGATTTTACAGGACCGGTGTTAAACTATTGTAAAAGTTTAAAAATTCGTGGTTTCATATTTGAGTATTCTATCCCTTTAATAATTGAGGTATAAAGTGAAAGCTAGTTCCTTCCTTCCGATGGGCAGTTTCATCAACTTAAAAGGAAGGGGTGGGAAGTCAAAGTCAGCACTTGAGCCGGACAAAAATGAGCATCAAAAAGAGAAAACAAATATTGACCAGGAAAAGAAAAAAAAATAGGGGAAAAAGTCAAGTCTTACCGCATTCTGCCCCAATCAGTTTTGGAGTCTATTTTAAAATCGGTCTTTGAAATCAATGGAACTTTTGATCTTGGAAATTAATTTATTTTTTCACTGTGCTGCTAATTATAGCCTTACAATATTATTCTTTTTTTCCAATATGAAACAATAAGATTCTCTGTGTGATAGTAAATGCAGGAATTGAATCAACACTTTTGTTCGGAAAGCAGATAGTTATTTAATTTTCAAAAATTCCATGCAATAATTGAAGTGCGTAACTTCGCTTATACAATGAAAAAGAAAGTTTAGATTAAAATTGCAACTTGCATTATTTTGGTGATTGTTATCGACATAGCTAAGAAGCTTCATAAAATGATACGTTATCGTTTTCTTATAATTTATTAAGTTGAAGCATATATGTTTGGTTGGTGGTGAAAATATGTATGCACTTTATTTCATCTATGGATTTAATTTATAACCAAAATAAATTTGTATTACTAATATGTCATAAACAAATGTTGCTGATGTGCATTTATTTACAATATAATTAAATGAAATGGCTTTGTTTTCTATACTATGCACTCCATTGAAATTACTTTATATAATTACTATTGAAAAAATGTGTCCAATGTGCATTTATACTAGAGTAAGTGAGATAACTGAGATTTTCTTCATCTAATCAATCTAAAGAGTATTGAGATATGGCACGATGTGGCTCGACAACAAAACTCCGTTCTTAACCATAAATCCAATTTACACATTTTTCTATCTTAATACAAGATTAGATCTGATAGAGGTAAATAGAAAAGAAAGGAAGATTATTAATTACAGAAAAAAAAAAAAAAAAAGGGGAGGGAGTTGGAGGGATTTGATTACAGCGTTGTTTACATGTTAATTACAAGAGAAAATGAATATACTATTTATGACTAATATAAGACAAGTTTATAAATATACAAGAATGAAAAATGTGTTTACTAGTCACCACACCTCTCCCAACTGCTGAATATTGATGGATTTCTAGGATTTTAAGAGCCGTAAAAAGTTACTCTGGGTGTGTCTATTTTGGCAAAAAATGAATGATTTGTAAAATAATTTACTAAAAATAATTGTTTGTATCACTTATAAAAATAAATTAATAAAAAAATATTTGTATTGTCATTCAGAATATCTAAACCTAAATTGTTGCAGATAATTTCAATATTTTTATTGGCTAACTATCTCAAGCAACATAAATGATAATTTTTAGGAACAAAAATTTCAAATTATTCATTTTTCGAAAAACAAACGGAGCGAAAAAGAAATGCAAATCCCTTCTAATTCTCCCCTTCATTCTCCCTTAGTTTATCCAACCCAGTGACCATTTTAGAATGACTGCTCTTCTTTCCCAGTCTCTTCTACCAAAACACCATCATTTTGCGTGGCCACGACTTCCTTGAAAGTTGAATTTTCGAGAATTATATTGCGCATAGGCTGTGTAAAAATGGCTTTCTATTATTACTTTCTCGGTTAGATGATGTATCGTTGTGCGTACTTTGCATGTTCTATCAGCAACCAAAATCAAAATACCTTTTCAAATCCACATTCAGCCAGATTGCGGGTTTGGCCATGAGCCACGTTGAAAAGCGCAGTGACTAAACGAGAAAGGCAAAGACCAAGCAGAGATCGAACACCGCCCTTGTTAACAGTTATACCGCCGATTTTTTCTTTTCCCATGCTGTCAAATTCCCGCTGTTTCTACCCATTGGAAAAACGGCGTTTCGAGCTCTCCCCGATGGATTATTATAGTTTTGGCATTTATTATGATGGCCATATGTTAGTTAAGCGCTTCAAATGCTAGATGTTAGAAGCTTGGTATAGATACAAGTAGTGAAAGGGTATGATAAATTGGGCATGATTGTCCATGTAATTGTTTATATGTTACTGTTGACAAATTGTCGATAGTGACAGATGACGATTTATAGATACAAGTAGTGAAAGAGTATGATAAATTGTATTCTTATTATGGGGATTAGTGTATGTCTAACTTTTCAGATAATGTCAGCATCATTACGTGCTCCAATGAAATGATATTAAAGTGATGTCTGGTCAAGATCAACCTATCCAATAATTAAGTGTAATTGTTAGATCGAGCACTCGATATGCCAACGTATCGAAAATATCTTGACAGCGATGGATTGGCTAGTCAAACCACACCCGCCTGGTCAAATAGCCGGTTCGAGCTCCCAACCCAATGTCACTATCCCCACAGGTCCATCTTCCTCCTCATGTTTGAAATTCTCAAATCAAAGAAGGATAAAGATTCTTCCATGTAATATCTACTTTTTCTTTTTACACTAGCAATGTATGATTTAATTTTCCATATAAGGTTATGAGAAATTAATATGATACTTTACAACTAGACTCAATATATGAAATAGTTAAGTGATTAAACACTTGATTTGAATACAATATATTATCATTTAAATCATAGCACTTCCAAATAGAGCAACCTGATATCTGACGCTCACTATGGTGTGAGCAGAGTGAACCTTAGACAAGACAGTTTACCTGCATCCTTGAATATCAATAAAAAGAAATGCTTCCAGATAAAAATGATTATCAAAGGTTTGCATCTTTGCCGGAAAAGATTTTTGCTTTTGTCTCTTTTTCAGTTTTGATAACGTAGTCTTTTCTTCAATTACTCTACAGGACTCAACAGGCATCTGATAAAATTTCAAGAATTCAAAGTACTCAAATGGAATATTCTCATAGACGGTGTCATATCAATCGTTCCTATCCTACCAAGAAAACAATGAACTTGGCATATGCACATGTGACGTGTTTAAACAATGCATGCCGAAGGACGAAGGCAAAGAGAAAATAATAGGCCAATCCAAACGCAAGCACGTGCAGTTCCATGATTCTTGCGTTGCATGGTCTCGTGACGAACTGGGCTAGTAGGAACCCACAATTTTGTACCAAAAGTCTTCTAGGGGTGCGCATGACAAAATTTTTGAAACATAAATTGATAAATTGATTTCTCGATTTATTTCAGAAATTGATTTCTCGATTTCTATTTCAGAAATTGATTTCTCGATTTTATTTCAGAAATCGAGAAGTTAAAAATTTTAGCTTTTGATTTCTTTTTCAAATCTATTTCTGGAATAGAAATACGTTCTAGAAATAGAAAAATCTAATTACGTTTAAACGGTTTGCATCCAAACTTGTTTCGAACGAGAGAAATAAAGAAAATAGAAATTTTATTATGCGCACCCTAGATATTCCGTAGACTGAAAGCAAGGACAGGAAATATCTAACACAACCCTTAAGATTTAACATACAGATGTCGAGAAACTATTCATGCTCTGGGAATTCTGTTTTTCCTCTACAGTGCATCTCAACCCTCGAATGCGTGGACGTCATGCCCTGAACGCCTTACGCCTTGAATCTAAGGATCGAGATGCTGATAAGCAATGCTCCCTGCCCAGATGATGAATACTCGAAAATTTACGGCATCTCAAGTTCTCAACGTGCCTTTGTGGAAATCAACTTCCGTAAAATGAATTCCCGTCATGTTTGTTACATGCTGAGCTATTTTGGCGATGGGCATGAATAATGTTTCAGCCCCATAAAACGAGCGTTGGAGGATTGAACACGCATGTGATGAAGGGTCGAAGGGTGGTTGTTGGGTTTGATCAGAAGGTTTGGCTCACCGCAATCGCGGGGGCTCTCAGTTCTGGTCCCGTTTTACCGTCCAAGAAGAAGATGGGCACTTGACCTTTCGAAGATGGAAGAGGACACTGTTCGAGAAGGAGATGGCGCTTGACCAATTGAGGATGGAACAGGACACTTGATGTTGAGGAGTCGTCGTCGCCCCCATGTTCAAAGATTGATAAATTAAGACAGAGAAATTAAGACTATTTTTGAAGATTGCATTTTGCAATTAACCCAAGGTAAGCACGCAATACCTCATGGGGATTGTATTTTGCACTCTAGCACTAAACCATGAGGCCAAGAACATTAAGGGGCGAATGACAAAATTTCTATTTCCCTATTTCCTTAATTTTTTTGTTCCTCAAAATAGGTTTGGAATAAAAATCTATTTGATAATGTAATTTTATTTTTCTATTTTTGGAATAGATTTCTATTCCAAAAATAGATTTGGAGCAAAAATCAAAAACTAATTTATTTTTTTGGGGTAAAGGTAAGATATATTGACTTTTAACCAAAAAAGCTATACAACAAGAGACTCAGCACCAACAAAACTTGTACTCAAGAAGACAAACCAGTCAAATCGAGTGGAAAACTTTTTTAGCTTTTCTATTTCTGAAACAAAAGTAAATAATGAAAACTCTTTTTATTGTTCACTCTCGTCACCGCCCACCACTCGTGGGACGCCAGACACTAGCCGCCAGTTGTCCGTAACACCATACGCCGGTTGCTCCCTACTGGACACCGGATGCCCACTACCTGCAAGGACCTACCACCCACTGCCGGACGGCGGCCACTGCCCCCTAGAAATAGAAATTCTATTGTTATAAAACGAATTTATATTCCAGAAATATAAATTTTAAGTTGTTATCAAACATATTTTTTTGCTCAGAAATTCATCCAGGAAATATACATTGATTTTTATTCCAGAAATTTCGTCATGTGCATTCTAAACTGTTCTATCAGAAAATACCAAACTAGGCCCTTGCACCCATTTTGCCACCTCTAGACAGAATCGTGGTAGGTCTTCGTGGTTATTGACTTGACCTAATCAAATGGACGGGCTTGGCTACTTTTTAGTGGCCCATTGGTCCGCTTGGACAAATACAATGTGGTTCCCAAACTTGTAACTTGTTCAATGTGGTTTCCGAATTTTATTTGTATGTTTAATTTAGTTGTGAGATTATATGAAAAGATTTAATATTGTTCTTGAACTTGAATTAATAGAAGAAAAACATTGACCATTTTTATATAGTTCGGATACTAAATTAAATAAATACTAAAGATTTAGAGACCATTTTAAATTGATATGGATCACATTATATATTAAGTCAAAGTTCATAAATTATTTATGACATTATCCTCTAAGTATATAATAAGTGACTTTAAATAAGCTAAGAGTAGGGGACGAAGCATGATAAGTATAATCAGGTAACCAATCCGTCCAAACCCTAAAAAAGAACCCACGGGCTTTGGGATGGTAATCGAAGCTAAAATGTAAGAATACTAAAATGCCTTTATTTCATTTATAGTCCTTAGATTATGTAATAAATAAAAAATGATTATAGGCTTTGGGAGCTTTTAAAGATGTACCTTTCGATCATACACGAAAACCTCTAAATTTGATAAATCATTTTAAAGGAACTCGAGATTACTTACATAATTCTGTGAACCCCAGAAAAAAAAAAAAAAAAGCATGGCTTTTCATTTTAGGATAGTCAGATCTTAAATTCTTTTCAGCCTTATATTCTGCAAATTGATGGGATTTTTTTATGTATTTAGTATAAGATCTTCATTTGACCAAAAAGATTATGGTGGGATGTGGGTTGCCGACGGAACCCAATTACTTTAGTGAGACGGAGTTGAGATTTTATATCGAAGTCTAAAAAGATTCGGAATAAATTTAGATCTACGTATAACTTGGAACATGAATAATTTATTATAAAATAAATAAATATATATATATTTTCACTCTCTACGAAAATGCGTTGATATGAATTATTGTCAATAATGAATATTAATGTGTAATTTATATATATATATATATATATATATATATATATATATATATATATTGTGGGGGTATTTCCATAATTATATTTCTATTGATACCCTTTCTATAATTATTCACTCCTACAAATACATATCATACAACCCTCATTCGTAGGGGTGAGCATCGATCCAGGGTCGACCCTGGACCGACCCTAGACCAGCCCAACCCTACCAGTCCTGGTCCGGTTCTTAAGAAGACTGGATCGGTCCTTGGTCCTAGAATTCCTAAACCAGCACTGTGCGGGTCGGTCCTCAATCTTGAGAGTTCCGAGTCGGTCCAACTCGGACCAACCATGACTCTCTCTATACTATATATATATATAATATTTATATTTTTTTATATAGAGAAAACTTTAAAATAAACGGCGTCAACAACATTAAATAGTTCTTTAGTGAAGAGTTCAAGTAATTTTGCATTGTTCTTTAATAACTTAGGTTTTTAATGTCTTTTACAGCGTCAATAGTCATAATTTACGAACTAGGAAAATGTTTTTGTGAGGAGTTCTCACGGCGTCCAAAAAGGCACCTTATGACATCCTCCTCTAGTATTCGTTTTATTCTGTCTTATTTGTTCTCTTAGTCTTCAATTTGCTAAAATCGAAAAAAAAACAACTTCTCCGCTCTCCACTCGACACTTGCCTCGCTTGCTTTGGATCACTCATGATGTCTTATATGTTACTGTTGACAAGTTGTCGATAGTGATAGATGACGATTTATAGATAACAAGTAGTGAAAGGGTATGATAAATTGCATTCTTATTATGGGGATCAGTGTATGTCTAACTTTTCAGATAATGTCAGCATCATTACATGCTCCAATGAAATAATATTAGTGATGTTTGGTCAAGATCAACCTATCCAATAATTAAGTGTAATTGTTAGATCGAGCACTCGATACGCCAATGTATCGAAAATATCTTGACAATGATGGATTGTGGCTAGTCAAACCACACCCGCCTGGTCAAATAGCTGGTTCAAGCTCCCAACCCAATGTCACTATCCCCACAGGTCCGTCTTCCTCCTCGTGTTTGAAATTCTCAAATCAAAGAAGGATAAATAAAGATTCTTCCAACCACCGTCCGCGGTGGCGCAACTGGCTTTGGGCCCTCTCCCCCTCACGAAGGGGAGGGGTTCAAATCCCAAAGGCGTCGCGTTTGCACAACTCAAACACGGTTGGGTCTGTGGTGGTGGCTCAGTGCGCCCCAGGTTTACGTCTAGGCTGCCGGCCGACGGCGGTTCCCTGGTCATAAAAAAATAAATAAATAAAATAAAGATTCTTCCATGTAATCACTGTATTGAGTGGTGCTGCTAGCTTCGGACTTTCTCCCCCTCACGAATGGGAGAAATTCAAATCCCCAGCACGTCGCAGGTGAACTTACCCGCTTCACGGGGGTGGTGGGTTCCTCCGTAGGCCCTAGGGTTTGCTCGCCGGCTGTCGACTTACAGGTTTCCCTAAGTCATCAAAAAAAAATACAGTTTTCCCTAGGTCATCAAAAAAAAAAAAAAAAAGATTCTTCCATGTAATATCTACTTTTTCTTTTTACACTAGCGATGTATGATTTACTTTTCCATAAAAGGTTATGAGAAATTAATATGATACTTTACAATTAGACTCGATATATGAAATAGTTGAGTGATTAAACCCTTGATTTGAATACAGTATATTATAATTTAAATCGCAGCACTTCCAAACAAAGCAACCTGATATATGACGCTCACTATGGTGTGAGCAGAGTGAACCTTAGATGCGACAGTTTGCCTACATCCTTGAATATCAATAAAAAGAAATGCTTCCAGATACAAATGGTTATCAAAGGTTTGCATCTTTGCTAGAAAAGATTTTTGCTTTTGTCTCCTTTTCAGTTTGGTAACGTAGTCTTTTCTTCAATTACTCTACAGGACTCAACAGGCATCTGATAAGATTCCAAGAATTCAGAGTACTCAAATGGAATATTCTCATAGATGGTGTCATATCAATCGTCCCTATCCTACCAAGAAAACAATGAACTTGACATATGCACATGTGACGTGTTTAAACAATGCATGCCGAAAGACGAAGGCAAAAGAGAAAATAATAGGCCAATCCGAACGCAAGCGCATGCAGTTCCATGATTCTTGCGTTGCATGGTCTCGTGACGAACTGGGCTAGTAGGAACCCGCAATTTTGTACTGAAAGTCTTCTAGATGTTCCGTAGACTGAAAGCAAGGACAGGAAATATCTAACACAATCCTTAAGATTGTCGAGAAACTATTCATGCTTTGGGAATTCTGTTTTTCCTCTACGGTGCATCTCAACCCTGGAATGCGTGGACGTCATGCCCTGAACGCCTTACGCCTTGAATCTAGGGATCGAGATGCTGATAAGCAATGCTCCCTGCCCAGATGATGCATACTCGAAAATTTACGGCATCTCAAGTTCTCAACGTGCCTTTGTGGAAATCAACTTCCGTGAAATCAATTCCCGTCATGTTTGTTACATGCTGAGCTATTTTGGCGATGGGCATGAATTCCTGCGCAATGTTTCAGCCCTATAAAACGAGCGTTGGAGGATTGAACAGGCATGTGATGAAGGGTCGAAGGGTGGCTGTTGGGTTTGATCAGAAGGTTTGGCTCACCACAATCGCGGGGGCTCTCAGTTCTGGTCCCGTTTTACCGTCCAAGAGGAAGATGGGCACTTGACCTTTCGAAGATGGAAGAGGACACTGTTCGAGAAGGAGATGGCGCTTGACCTTTTGAGGATGGAACAGGACACTTGATGCTGAGGAGTTGTCGTCGCCCCCATGTTCAAAGATTGATAAAATAAGACAGAGAAATTAAGACTATTTTTTAAGATTGCATTTTGCAATTAACCCAAGCTAAGCACGCAATACCTCATGGGGATTGTATTTTGCACTCTAGCACTAAACCATGAGGCCAAGAACATTAAGGGGTGCATGACAAAATTTCTATTTCCCTATTTCTTTATTTTTTTGTTCCTAGAAATAGATTTGGAATAAAAATCCATTTGATAATGCAATTTTATTTTTCTATTTTTGGAATAGATTTCTATTCCAAAAATAGATTTGGAGCAAAAATCAAAAACTAATTTATTTATTTTTTTGGGTAAAGGTAAGATATATTGACTTTTAACCAAAAAAGCTATACAGTAAGAGACTCGACACCAACAAAACTTGTACTCAAGAAGACAAACCAGTCAAATCAAGTGGAAAACTCTTTTAGCTTTTCTATTTCTGAAACAAAAGTAAATAATGAAAACTTTTTTTATTGTTCACTCTCGTCACCGCCCACCACTCGTGGAACGCCAGACACTAGCCGCCGGTTGTTCATAACGCCATACACCAATTGCCCCTTGCTAGACATTGGATGCCCACTACCTGCAAGGGCTTGCCACCCACTGCCGAACGCCGGCCACTGCCCCCTAGAAATAGAAATTCTATTGTTATAAAACATATTTCTTTGCTCAGAAACTCATTCAGGAAATATAAATTGATTTTTATTCCAGAAATTTTGTCATGTGCATCTTAAACTGTCCTATCAGAAAGTACCAAACTAAGCCCTTGCACCCATTTTGCCAATCGCCAACTATAAACCTAACCGTGAATTGAATACCTCGCGGCTAGCCCTTGCAACCATTTTGCCACCTCTAGACAGAATCGTGGTAGGTCTTCATGGTTATTGACTAGACCTAATCAAATGGACGGGCTTGGCTACTTTTTAGTGGCCCATTGGTCCGCTTGGACAAAAATCCCAACCTTGATCAATGGGCAAATCGAGCATTGGATGGTACGTGGCCTTCCTTCACGAAGTATAGGGAAAATAATGTAAATGATATTTCAACTTCGACCCAAATACAATGTGGTTCCCAAACTTGTAACTTGTTCAATGTGGTTTCCGAATTTTATTTGTATGTTTAATTTAGTTGTGAGATTATATGAAAATATTTAATATTGTTCTTGAACTTGAATTAATAGAAGAAAAATATTGAACATTTTTATATAGTTCGGAGACTAAATTAAATAAATACTAAAGATTTAGAGACCATTTTAAATAGATATGGATCACATTGTATATTAAGTCATAGTTCATAAATTATTTATGACATTATCCTCTAAGTATATAATAAGTGACTTTAAATAAGCTAAGAGTAGGGGAGGAAGCATGATAAGTATAATCAGGTAACCGATCCGTCCAAACCCTAAAATCGAACCCACGGGGTTTGGGATGGTAATCGAAGCTAAAATGTAAGAATACTAAAATGCCTTTATTTCATTTATAGTCCTTAGATTATGTAATAAATAAAAAAATGATTATAGGTTTTGGGAGCTTTTAAAGATGTACCTTTCGATCATACACGAAAACCTCTAAATTTGATAAATCATTTTAAAGGAACTCGAGATTACTTACATAATTCTGTGAACCCCAGAAAAAAAAAAAAAAAAAAAAAAAAACATGGCTTTTCATTTTAGGATAGTCAGATCTTAAATTCTTTTCAGCCTTATATTCTGCAAATTGATGGGATTTTTTTATGTATTTAGTATAAGATCTTCATTTGACCAAAAAGATTATGGTGGGATGTGGGTTGCCGACGGAACCCAATTACTTTAGTGAGACGGAGTTGAGATTTTATATCGAAGTCTAAAAAGATTCGGAATAAATTTAGATCTATGTATAACTTGGAAAATGAATAATTTATTATAAAAATAAATAAATAAATAAATATTTTCACTCTCTACGAAAATGCGTTGATATGAATTATTAATGAATATTAATGTGTAATTTTATATATATATATATATATATATATATATATATATGTATATTGTGGGGGTATTTCCATAATTATATTTCTATTGATACCCTTTCTATAATTATTCACTCCTACAAATACATATCATACAACCCTCATTGGTAGGGGTGAGCATCGGTCCAGGGTCAACCCTGGACCAACCCTGGACCAGCCCAACCCTGCCAATCCTGGTCCGGTTTCTAAGAAGACTGGATCGGTCCTTTGTCCTAAAATTCCTAGACCAGCATTGTGCGGGTCGGTCCTCAGTTTTGAGAGTTCCGGGTCGGTCCAACCCGGACGAACCATGACTATATATATTTTTATATAGAGAAAACCTTAAAATAAACGGCGTCAACAACATTAAATAGTTCTTTAGTGAAGAGTTCAAGTAATTTTATATTGTTCTTTAATAACTTAGGTTTTTAATGTCTTTTACGGCGTCAATAGTCATAATTTACTAATGAGGAAAATGTTTTTGTGAGGAGTCCTCACGGCGTCCAAAAAGGCACCTTATGGCATCCTCCTCTAGTATTCTTTCTCTTTTGTCTTATTTGTTCTCTTAGTCTTCAATTTGCTAAAATCGAAAAAAAAAAAACTTCTCCACTCTCCACTCGACACTCGTCTCGCTTGCTTTGGGTCACTCATGATGTCTTATATGTTACTGTTGACAAGTTGTCGATAGTGATAGATGATGATTTATAGATAACAAGTAGTGAAAGGGTATGATAAATTGCATTCTTATTATGGGGATCAGTGTATGTCTAACTTTTCAAATAATGTCAGCATCATTACATGCTCCAATGAAATAAAATTAGTGATGTATGGTCAAGATCAACCTATCCAATAATTAAGTGTAATTGTTAGATCAAGCACTTGATATGCCAACGTATCGAAAATATCTTGACAATGATGGATTGTGGCTAGTCAAACCACACCCGCCTGGTCAAATAGCTGGTTCAAGCTCCCAACCCAATGTCACTATCCCCACATGTCCGTCTTCCTCCTCATGTTTGAAATTCTCAAATCAAAGAAGGATAAAGATTCTTCCATGTAATATCTACTTTTTCTTTTTACACTAGCGATGTATGATTTACTTTTCCATAAAAGGTTATGAGAAATTAATATGATACTTTACAATTAGACTCGATATATGAAATAGTTGAGTGATTAAATGCTTGATTTGAATACAATATATTATAATTTAAATCGCAGCGCTTCCAAATAAAGCAACCTAATATATGATGCTCACTATGGTGTGAGCAGAGTGAACCTTAGACGTGACAGTTTGCCTGCATCCTTGAATATCAGTAAAAAGAAATGCTTCCAGATACAAATGGTTATCAAAGGTTTGAATATCAGGAAAAGATTTTTGCTTTTGTCTCCTTTTCAGTTTTGGTAACATAGTCTTTTCTTCAATTACTCTACAAGACTCAACAGGCATCTAATAAGATTCCAAGAATTCAGAATACTCAAATGGAATATTCTCATAGATTGTGTCATATCAATCGTTCCTATCCTATCAAGAAAACAACGAACTTGACATATGCAAATGTGACGTGTTTAAACAATGCATGCCGAAAGACGAAGGCAAAAGAGAAAATAATAGGCCAATCCGAACGCAAGCGCATGCAGTTCCATGATTCTTGCGTTGCATGGTCTCGTGACGTTCCGTAGACTGAAAGCAAGGACAGGAAATATCTAACACAATCCTTAAGATTTAACAAACAGATGTTGAGAAACTATTCATGCTTTGGGAATTCTGTTTTTCCTCTACAGTGCATCTCAACCCTGGAATGCGTGGACGTCATGCCCTGAACGCCTTACGCCTTGAATCTAAGGATCGAGATGCTGATAAGCAATGCTCCCTGCCCAGATGATGAATACTCGAAAATTTAAGGCATCTCAACGTGCCTTTGTGGAAATCAACTTCCGTAAAATGAATTCCCGTCATGTTTGTTACATGCTGAGCTATTTTGGCGATGGGCATGAATTCCTGCGCAATGTTTCAGCCCTGTAAAACGAGCGTTGGAGGATTGAACAGGCATGTGATGAAGGGTCGAAGGGTGGTTGTTGGGTTTGATCAGAAGGTTTGGCTCACCGCGATCGCGGGGCTCTCAGTTCTGGTCCCATTTTACCGTCCAAGAAGAAGATGGGCACTTGACCTTTCGAAGATGGAAGAGGACACTGTTCGAGAAGGAGATGGCGCTTGATATTTTGAGGATGGAACAGGACACTTGATGTTGAGGAGTCGTCGTCGCCCCCGTGTTCAAAGATTGATGAAATAAGACAGAAATTAAGACTATTTTTGAAGATTGCATTTTGCAATCAACCCAAGCTAAGCACGCAATACCTCATGGGGATTGTATTTTGCACTCTAGCACTAAACCATGAGGCCAAGAACATTAAGGGGTGCATGAAAAATTTTCTATTTCCCTATTTTTTTTTTTTTTTTTTTTTTTGTTCTTCAAAACAGGTTTGGAATGAAAATCCATTTTGATAATATAATTTTATTTTTTTATTTTTAAAATAAATTTATATTTCAAAAATAGATTTGGGACAAAAATCAAAAATAAAAATTTTAGCTTTTTTTAATTCTGAAACAAAAGTAAGTAATGAAAACTTTTTATTGTTCACTCGTCACCGCCCACCACTCGTGGAATGCCACATGCTAGCCGCTAGTTATCCATAACGCCATACGTCGGTCGCCCCCTGCTGGACACCGGATGCCCACTACTTACAGCCCTGCCACCCGCTGTCGGACGCCGGCCACTGCTCCCTAGAAATAGAAATTCTCTTGTTATAAAACGAATTTATATTCCAGAAATAGAAATTTTAAGTTGTTATCAAACACATTTCTTTGCTCAGAAACTCATCCAGGAAATATAAATTGATTTTTTTCCAGAAATTTCATTATGTACATCCTAAATTGTCCTATCAGAAAATACCAAACTAAGCCCTTGCACCCATTTTGCCAATCGCCAACTATAAACCTAAACGTGAATTGAATACCTCACGGCTAGCCCTTGCACCCATTTTGCTCAGAAACTCATCCAAGAAATATAAATTGATTTTTTTTTCCGAAATTCTGTCATGTACATCATAAACTGTCCTATCAGAAAATACCAAACTAAGCCCTTGCACCCATTTTGCCAATCGCCAACTATAAACCTAAACGTTAATTGAATACCTCGCGGCTAGCCCTTGCACCCATTTTGCCACCTCTGGACAGAATCGTGGTAGGTCTTCATGGTTATTGACTAGACCTAATCAAATGGACGGGCTTGGCTACTTTTTAGTGGCCCATTGGCCTGCTTGGACAAAAATCCCAACCTTGATCAATGGGCCAATCGAGCATTGGATGGTACATGGCCTTCCTTCACGAAGTATAGGGAAAATAATGTAAATGATATTTGAACTTTGACCCAAATACAATGTGGTTCCCAAACTTATAACTTGTTCAATGTAGTTTCCAAATTTTTGGTGTATGTTTAATTTAGTTGTGAGATTATATGAAAATATTTAATATTGTTCCTAAACTTGAATTAATAGAAGGAAAATATTTAACATTTTTATATAGTTCGGAGACTAAATTAAACAAATACTAAAGGTTTAGAGACCATTTTAAATAAATATGGATCACATTGCATATTAAGCCAAAATTCATAAATCATTTATGACATTATCCTTTAAGTATATAATAAGTGACTTTAAATAAGCTAAGAGTAGGGGAGGAAGCATGATAAGTATAATCAGGTAATCGATCCGTCCCAACCCTAAGGCTACGTTTGGTTGTCCGGATTTCTAATAAGGATAAGACTAGATATGATAGGATATAAAATCCTAGGATTTTTCTATATCATATTCATTGTTTTGTGAATTACAGTATTAAAGTCGGATATATTCATATTATATCACTTTTTTTTTTTTATATAAACGGTATATCATTGTAAATGAACCAAAAAGTTCATAAATGGAAATGGTAAAAATCTCTTGTGACACTATACCTAATTTATTTTTATTTTCTTTTTATTTTATTTTCCTCTTTTTAAAATTATTTTCTTTATTATTTCTTTTTTCCCCTTTCATCATTCTTTAATAAAATTTTATCAAATAATAAATTGTACTAACATATCTAAAATACAAAAATACCTAAAATATATAATAAATTTAAATATATAATTTATAGATTGAATGTTTATTATAATATAGAATTAAAGTTGAATATATAAATTAAAACAAGATTAAATTAAAAAATAAATTTTTATTTTTAGTTTCTTAAATTAGAATTCAAATATTATTTATATTGAAATATAATTTCGATTTTGTACATTTAATAAGTTTGTTATTTGAAAAAATAACTTTCCTATTATGGACATTGGAAATCCTATCCACTTTTATCCCACCTCCCCCATGGGATAATTTTATCCGACCTATATACCTCTTATATTCGACTTTATCATGTCCTGAGTAAGTACCAAACATAGGATATGATAAATCGTATTCTATCCCGAATTTTATCCTGACTACCAAAAGTAGTCTAATAGGATGTAAACAACTTTTGGGTTTTTGGTACCAGGACGGGTTTTAGTTAGGCCAAAAAAGAACCCACAGGGTTTGGGATGGTAATCAAAGCTAAAATGTAAGAATACTAAAATGCCTTTATTTCATTTATAGTCCTTAGATTATGTAATAAATAAAAAATGATTATAGGCTGTCGCGACCTACCCTCGGGGGGAGGGAAACAGGTTTAGGGGTATTGCCTTAATGACGGGCCTAAGGCCCATGATTAGGCGCGAGCTCTCCCAAGCCCATACCCCGCGTGACGTTGAGGATATTCTTAAGAATTTTGCAGAAAAAGAGTCGCCACTAGCCTATTGGGGTCGGCTAGAAACCAAGTGAGACATGGGAGCGTGTCTCACTTCCTACGCAACCAGAGAGTCTAGGATCGGGGACTTGATTACACTAATTAACCAATTAGTGCCCTTTCGGTACCTAATCTTGTTCATTTTAAAAGAAATGGTTTTTGTTAGGCAGTCTGGATTGATTTTATACCTATCCACTAACATGTGAGGTGATCATACGGGTGCGCAATCATTAAAGTAACAACCATGGCTACCAAGGTCCTAATTGCGGCAAAATGAAACACGTGCAATTAAACATAATAGATATGTAAATTAAACACATGATATAATCGATATGCAAGAAAATAAAGGCCTAATTATACTAAAAAGGCAAAACATGACAGTTCCCAACCAAACCCTACAATTTTTAGATTTTCGAAATTTTTAGAGTTTTTCTTTTTTTAAATAATTTTTAAGATAATTTTTTTAAGATTAAGAAAAAGGTCGAATTTTTTAATGTTTTCTGAGTTTTTGAATTTTCGGAATCTTTTTGAATTTTTTATTATTTTTCAATTTTTTTGACCTTTTTATAATTTTTTTAATAATTTTTTTAAAAATTTATCTTATCACTGCTCTATCGTTTCCTTGCTGCACTTCTTCCTTTTTCAGCGACTCCCATTCCCAAAGCTACTTTCTGTCTTTTTTCTTTTTCTTTTCACTACCTTTTTTATTTCCTTTTTTTTTTTTGTCTTTTTCCCTATTTCGGCTATTCCACTGCATCTTCTCCTTCCTAAAGCTAACGCCAATTCTGCAACTCGGCGAGCTCCTTCCCGAAGTCTTTTTTTTTTTAACCTTTTTATAGTTTTCTATTTTTTGTTTGTTTTGCTCTTTTTATTTTTTATTCTTTTCTTTTCTTTTTCTGGGCTCCTTCTTCTTCGTGGGTTCTCTGCACGGTCGAAGACCCTTCTTTCGTCGAGATCTTGTTCCTCACTGAAGCTCGTCCAAACGGCAACACAGACCGAAGCAACCGTCGTTCCACCGCCGAACCACCACCATCTACCGGTTGTCCATTCCAACCGGCACAAACCACCATTGGCCACGAACTCCGGCGACCATTAATCCAAACATCAAAACGACGAAAACTCTTGCTCTCTCGACGATACACAATTATTTTGCGAAAGCCACGCCAAAACGCAATAAGCATACAAAGAGAAAACATGATTCAACGGCCATTAACGCAAACACGGATCGATCCCCATTTAAAACGTGAGCTGGCTTCCGGTCTTTTGCGGGACATTTTCACAAGCACTTGGTGTACGCTATTAACACAGGGGATTTTCGACTTGATACGGGCACGAGCACAAATCTAAACCCCTAATGATGCATCTAGAACAACTATCAGCTTTCGGGAGGACCGGCTTGGACCGAAACTTGTGCGAATTAGTCGGCGCAAGCTCCGGTCCGTCGTCTTCCGAAAACAAAGGACGCACGGTCGGAAAAAACCTACCAGTTCGAGGGGAAGGTTGCAACGGACGGCGGCTGAAGAATGGACCTCCGGCGACGGCCAACCACTATCTCGAGCTCGCTCTCTCTCGCTCACTCTCTCCCGTGCTCTGGTGTGTGGTGTGCTGTCCTTTGTGGAGTTCTTCGCTGAGCTCGTTCGGGAAGAGTTGCGGTGGACAACGGCGGGCGGACGGGCCTCCGGCAACGGCTAGCTATTCCCTCGAGCTCTCCTCCTCGTTCTGGTTTGCTCTCTCTCTCGTTTGAACTCCGTTTTTCTCCCGGTGCTTCCTCTCTTCTCCCTTCTCCTCTTCACCTTGCTCTCCCGTTCCTTTTTTTTTTTTGCAGGTTATCATGTGAAGACCAGCCATGCCAGCTGCCCGACCGAGCCGCTCCCGGCCCGTGGATCACGCTGGCCGTCCGCCACCCGATCCTCTCTTTGCTCCGCTTTCGCTGCTCGCTCGCTACTCTATTTTTCTTTTCTTGCAGGTCTTTTTCAGCGAAGACCAGCCATGCCATGCTGCCGACCGAGCCGCTCCCGACCCGTGGATCACGCTGGCCGTCCGCCACCCGATCCTCGCTGCTCCGCTTTATTTGCTCGCTCGCTACTCTATTTTTTTCTTTTCTTGCAGGTCTTTTCAACGAAGACCAGCATGAGGGGGAAGAAAGCGGGCACCAGCCGAGCCGAGGAGAAAGAAGAGGAAGATGGGCCGCACAAGGGGCTGTGTGTGGGGGAAAAAGAAAGAGAGAATGGCCTCTCTCGTTTTCATTTTTTTTTTTTAAAATTAATTAATTTTTTTGTATTTTTTTTTTTCAGTGGCTAATTCCTAATCTTGTACATGATTAAGTCTTAAATAAAATTGTAAAATTTAGGTGTCAACAGCTGCCCCTCTTTAAATGGAAGCTCGAAGAGGTTCCATTCAAAGACAAAAGACACCTAAATTATTTTGGCGACAGAGAGACCCTAGGTGCACAAGCATGCGTCAGATCGACAAAAATGACTCATAATTATGGAAGCGCGTCTTGTCAATAAGATGAAGAAAGACTCCGAGCTACAAAAGCCCACTAGTCATAAGAAGATAACAATGAAAATACATGGTTTGAGGAAGACCCATGAACCTTTGTAGATGACGTGGTTTAAGGTTAACCATGAACCTTGTGGTTTAAAGATAGACCCATGAACCGTGTGGTTTAGGAAAAGCCACCAACCTCGTGGTTTAAGGATAAACCCATCAACCTTGTGGTTTAAGGATAGACCCACGAACCGTGTGGTTTAGGAAAGCCACCAACCCCGTGGTTTAAGGATAAACCCACCAACCGTGTGGTTTAAGGATAGACCCACGAACCATGTGGTTTAAGGATAGACCCACAAACCATGTGGTTTAAGGATAGACCCACAAACCTTGTGGTTTAAGGATAGACCCACCAACCGTGTGGTTTAAGGATAGACCCACGAACCGTGTGGTTTAGACTGGAAAAAAAAAAAAAAAAAAAAAAAAAGGTCTCATCGTGTAAAAACGGGCTTTGACTAGATGTGATGGTCTTACCGTGTAAAAACGGGTTTTGACTTGATGTGATGGTCTCACCGTATAAAAACGGGTCTTGACCGGACAGTAGTCTCGCCGTGTAAAAACGGGTTTCGACCGGGAAGAAGGTCTCACCGTGTACAAATGGGTTTTGACCGGATGATAGTCTCACCGTGTACAAACGGGTTTCGACTGGATAATAGTCTCACCGTGTAAAAACGGGTTTTGACTGGGAGGAAGGTCTCACCGTATAAAAACGGGTCTCGACCGGACGGTAGTCTCACCGTGTAAAAACGGGTTTCGACCGGGAAGAATGTCTCACCGTGTACAAACGGGTTTTGACCGGATGATAGTCTCACCATGTAAAAACGGGTTTCGACTGGATAATAGTCTCACCGTGTAAAAACGGGTTTCGACTAGATGATAGTCTCACCGTGTAAAAACGAGTTTCGACTGGGAGGAAGGTCTCACCGTGTACAAACGGGTTTCGACCGGATGATAGTCTCACCGTGTACAAACGGGTTTCGACCGTGTGGTTTAGGAAAAGCCACCAACCCCGTGGTTTAAGGAGAAACCCACCAACCTTGTAAATGACATGGTTTAAGGCTGACCATGAACCTTTGGAAAATGGCATGGTTTAAGGCTAACCATGAACCTTTGGAGATGGCATGGTTTAAAGCTGACCATGAACCCTTTGAGATGGCATGGTTTAAGGCTGACCATGATCCTTTGGTTTTTAGGGAAGCACCCGCTAACCCCATGAAAACTGCATGGCTTCACTGAGGAATCCTGTCAAACTCAGCTTGAGCAAATGTCATTAGGGACGTCATCAAGAGACATATTGGCAATATTGCAGCATTAATTGAACAAGCTAATCACGCTAAGTCCGACTGCTTTAGAAAAACATATGATGTCAATTAGCATTATGTGGCGCAAAACTGTCATCTCGCTCGGGGATATATCATTAATCATCAAATTTTCTAAGAGTCAAGTTCTTATCAGAACGGCTACGACTCGTGAAAAAGGCTCATTAAGCATGCCAAACTAGAGCTTCTTAGTCAGAAAGGGCTTCTCACACACTCTCGATAAAATGGCTGTTTGATCCCATCCATTCACGTGGGAAGTAACTGATTGCTGAAAGTATCTCACATAGCCTATGTCGAAGGCTTTTGGAAACATTCGCAATGAGCACAATCAGATCGATCAAAAAGGTCTTTTGAAAAGACCGCAATATAGGCTTGGTTAGGACTTACACAAAGGAATGATTGCTTTGAGGCCAATAAATAAACATTTGTCGCTATCTTCATTGGGTTTACGAGTCGAGAACTTGGAAGATAAGACAAGATAGAATTATTTCCACTCCTTCAAGCAGTAGCTTCTTTGTGGTATTCTCATTTTCACTCAAATCATCCCAATCGAAGAGGCCGGAAAAGGGTTATAATGTTGGCTCGAGAAAGGCTTGAAAGGCTTAAAATTTTCAAGAGGGTCTTTAAGAGTCAGTGATCATCATGGAATCGTGACCGGGTCACTTGACCTTTCGAAAGCATTTGGCTTTTGAAACACAGCACATCTCGAGAGTTCATTCACTGATCATTTCTGCATGAGAGCTTTGCTCTTTTCTCTAATTTCCTTTGTCCTTTGTGATGATTTTTTTTCGCAGGCACTTGGATTTTGATAATTTTTCTTTCACATAAGACGCGACCTTTTGGCTCTTTTTCTTAATGGGCATTGGCCTTGCTTTTACCAGGCACACTGCTTTTTCATGCCCCCTAGTTTGTCGAGCTTTTTGCTCTTTGAACTTTGGTAGCTTATGACTTTCGAGATGCTTTTCACATTTTCCCGTGATTGTCAATTGTATTTGGTCAATTCTTATGCCTTGCCCCAGTGAAGGGAGATGACCACCGCTCGGGGTTCGGAAATGAATAATCAGGCCCAAATTGGTTAAAGCAATGGGTATTAGTGTTTAGGTAGAGAAGGAAATGCTCTTCTTCACCTTGGGATAAGTCAAGCTCTAATGAGAATTCCTCTGAAGCTATCACCAGAAGATTGATGCAAGTGAAAATAATAGAATCTTTCGCAATCTTTCGCTCTACAACATGATCATAACCCCCTATGCTGCTGCAATGTAAGGTCGTCCTCGACAAGGAGTACTTTGAATGATCATCTTTTTTTTCAGCCCAAAGGGGTAACAAGAGATCAGTGCAATGCTTGGGGTTGATGAAGGAAACGCCTTTATCATTTCGATCTTTGTGCTCAAAGCGAATGAATCATTCGTCCTAAGAGAAGGTCTCTTTTCACTCAACTCTCAAAAGTGTTTGAAGGACGTGTTTGGAAATGAGCTTGCCTTTCTTCATCCTAAGCACTTCTTGTTTGGCATGGTTAACATTTCCATTTCTCTCTATCGAGATCATTCGAGTATATCAATCTCCATAGGGAATTTTGATTCAAAATGAATAATCCACAAGACGAGAAAACAATTTTGAGATAAAAATGATGCTCAAAAAGTTTGTAATTTTTTTCTCAATTATTATTCATTTTTTTTTGTCTCTAGGAAAGCCCAAAAGTTCTCTTTTGTAATGGAAATTCTCTTTCTTTCTCTCTTTCTTTTCTTTTTTTTTTTTTACTTAAAAAAAAAAGGCGAGAAGAAGGGTACTTACCTGCAGCATGGCGACCCGATAATCCTGTAAAGAATGTAAAAGAATATGTTAGTGCAAAGATCCTTAGGGATTGAAATGTTGGAAACGATACATTATTACCCTTCACTCGCTTTCATTCTTTTGGCGCTAACATCCCTTGGATTCACCTTCATGGATATTTGGTAACTCAACAATACCCTTCCCATGCATTCTCCTTTAAGTGTTTGATGTTTTCCTAATTCCTTGGTAGAAGGCGCCGCCTCTACGGTCAGGTGCAACCTTTTTTTTATTTAGCACCCTGTAAGAAAGGGAGATGAAATGGGTTATCTCTATTCTTAGTTAGGTTCAACTAAGGAACGGTACATCCTTCTTGATGAATTTGACAATGTTGTTCCAGCACATTTCATTGGTGGGGAGATGAGGGATTTTTTTCTAAATCAAATGTTGCTCTCCCACTCTTTATTTGACAAATCTTCGTTCTGTTCGAGTCTGTCCTGTATCAAAGAAAATGACATGTCATTTTTTATGCTGAAAAGAATCAAGTTTAGGAACGAGATACATCATTTTCAAAGTTGGGCGATCAACATCCCAAGGTATCTCTCATGGAGGAATATTGCCCCTTTGTTTCATTTGAATCTTTTTTGTTTAAGATGAACATGACTTAAAAGTGCTCCATCGTGTTTGTTGGGAACGTTACAAAACTTGGCGCTCTTGATATCTCCTTGACAATGAAAAGAAAATCATGTCAGAAACGGTATTAGAAATGAATAACTGGAATCGATACAATTTACTCTTCCTTCAATTTCGCTTTTTTGGATGCTTGGCAACTCCATTCATTTGTCTCATCATGCAAAGTGAACAAGATCGATGGGTTGTTTAGGCATCTAAGAAATTTGCGAATAACAAAACTTCCTAGAATGGAATTCAACTTCATTCCGCCTCTATGGAAAATTGGCGCCGAGGATGTTTCGACGCATGCTTACTCCTCAAGTTCTATAAGTCTACACTTTGATCTTTTAGAATGAGCAAATGTCGATCTCAAATAAACTCATCGTTCTACTGAAGAAAGCGATTTTGTGAAGAGAGGGCCTTAAGCAAAGTTTTCTTGAAATTTATTTTGGAAGGTAGACGTAAAGATTCACTTGAAACACTCATGAGTCCGTTTTTTTTTTTTTTTTTTTTTTTTTTTTTAAGGGATGATTTTCATGAAGTTGAATTCCATCGTAAAAAATGAGTCGCGTGATTTACAAAGGCATTAATTGGATTCACAATCAAAACTCAAAATGGAAAACACGACTCTTAACAAGAGTAAAGACAATAATAAAATACAAGAAACTCTTGCACAAATGAAAGTAAAAATCAACTCTTGTCCTAGTTCTTGAATTCACTTCTCTATGTGGTCGAACACGAGAATGTCATGGAGCATTACACAACTTGCAAAAAGATGACAATGTCAGTACGTGAATGAGAGAAAATGATATCTTAACGAGGTCACTTCTTACAATAAAATCAAGGCGACTATACATGCCCCACAATCCTTATTATGGGATTTTAGTATTTCGCCAAGATTTTATCATAAAAGAAGACATCATTAAAATTATCAATATACGGCCATCAATCGAATATCCACTTTTATTCCAAAAGTTTCGTATGCAAAAGTGTCATTGATTTTTGAAAGATTGATTTGTGATTTTACTCCTAGAAAAATGAAGTGAACACAAAATGATTTGCATTATAGTCCCAAAATGTGAGAATGAGAAAATTTGATAAAAAATGCAATTTCAATTTTTGTGCCCCAATATAAAATCACGACTTGAAGGTTTTTTTTTTTTTTTTTTTTTCAAAATGATTTTGAGCCCATAACTAGAAATTTAAACAAAACCACATGTTCAACAGGGCCAAATCAAAATTTTTAGAACTTGCCTTCAAGGTTCACTTATCAAAAGTGATTGCCAATTTTTTTTTTTTTTTTTAATCATAAGCCTACATCGGCGAGGGCATTCGGCGATTTCCGCGAATTTCAAGATGAAAATACAATACAAAGTGGGCAAATAAAAAGGAAAATGATACTTACAATGGATGCCAACCTGTCTTTTTTTTTTTTTTTTTTTTTTTAATTACATAGACATGCACATGGAATGTGGTTCGATTTCTACTCTATACGGCTCAAAATGAAGCCATAGGATCACCAGACTGAACCAACAAGATCAAGGTTGGGTCGGGTTACCCATGACTCCGGCTTCGTCAAAGGACCGACCCGTGTCGCATGCTCGCAGACCGGGGTGGGTACCTTCGACGTGAAGAAAGAAATTTCGGGGTAGAGGTGGGTGACTCGTACTATGCGGTTGTAGTCGGAGTGGTATCCACCTCAACACCATCCTAAGTGATCCTATGCGGCCCGGGTCCAGCGGCAGGTTGTGTGTGCTATGGTGTAGTGCAATGCAGGAAACGCAGGCATGACAATTTATAAGCAATTAGCACTTCATACATAAAAAATAAACCATACATTCCTACGCCTCACTGCAAGACAAAGGTGAGCAAACACTTCCCCTTATACCTCCCATTCTGCAAAAACATTTAACACCTTTAATGTTAGGGACGTACCTGGAATCCTCGCTGCCAAACAAAAATATTTTTGAACAAGATTAATTTCAGCCTAAGTCCTCCAAGGTCTAAAACCAACTCCCCAGCGGAGTCACCAAGCTGTCGCGACCTACCCTCGGGGGGAGGGAAACAGGTTTAGGGGTATTGCCTTAATGACGGGCCTAAGGCCCATGATTAGGCGCGAGCTCTCCAAGCCCATACCCCGCGTGACGTTGAGGATATTCTTAAGAATTTTGCAGAAAAGAGTCGCCACTAGCCTATGGGGTCGGCTAGAAACCAAGTGAGACATGGGAGCGTGTCTCACTTCCTACGCAAACAGAGAGTCTAGGATCGGGGACTTGATTACACTAATTAACCAATTAGTGCCCTTTCGGTACCTAATCTTGTTCATTTTAAAAGAAATGGTTTTGTTAGGCGCCTGGATTGATTTTATACCTATCCACTAACATGCGAGGTGATCATACGGGTCGCAATCATTAAAGTAACAACCATGGCTACCAAGGTCCTAATTGCGGCAAAATGAAACACGTGCAATTAAACATAATAGATATGTAAATTAAACACATGATATAATCGATATGCAAGAAAATAAAGGCCTAATTATACTAAAAAGGCAAAACATGACAGTTCCCAACCAAACCCTACAATTTTTAGATTTTCGAAATTTTTAGAGTTTTTCTTTTTTAAATAATTTTTAAGATAATTTTTTTAAGATTAAGAAAAAGGTCGAATTTTTTAATGTTTTCTGAGTTTTTGAATTTTCGGAATCTTTTTGAATTTTTATTATTTTTCAATTTTTTGACCTTTTTATAATTTTTTTTAATAATTTTTTAAAAATTTATCTTATCACTGCTCTATCGTTTCCTTGCTGCACTTCTTCCTTTTTCAGCGACTCCCATTCCCAAAGCTACTTTCTGTCTTTTTTCTTTTTCTTTTCACTACCCTTTTTATTTCCTTTTTTTTTTTTTTTGTCTTTTTCCCTATTTCGGCTATTCCACTGCATCTTCTCCTTCCTAAAGCTAACGCCAATTCTGCAACTCGGCGAGCTCCTTCCCGAAGTCCCTTTTTTTTAACCTTTTTTATAGTTTTCTATTTTTTGTTTGTTTTGCTCTTTTTTATTTTTTATTCTTTTCTTTTCTTTTTCTGGGCTCCTTCTTCTTCGTGGGTTCTCTGCACGGTCGAAGACCCTTCTTTCGTCGAGATCTTGTTCCTCACTGAAGCTCGTCCAAACGGCAACACAGACCGAAGCAACCGTCGTTCCACCGCCGAACCACCACCATCTACCGGTTGTCCATTCCAACCGGCACAAAACCACCATTGGCCACGAACTCCGGCGACCATTAATCCAAACATCAAAACGACGAAAACTCTTGCTCTCTCGACGATACACAATTATTTTGCGAAAGCCACGCCAAAACGCAATAAGCATACAAAGAGAAAACATGATTCAACGGCCATTAACGCAAACACGGATCGATCCCCATTTAAAACGTGAGCTGGCTTCCGGTCTTTTGCGGGACATTTTCACAAGCACTTGGTGTACGCTATTAACACAGGGGATTTTCGACTTGATACGGGCACGAGCACAAATCTAAACCCCTAATGATGCATCTAGAACAACTATCAGCTTTCAGGGAGGACCGGCTTGGACCGAAACTTGTGCGAATTAGTCGGCGCAAGCTCCGGTCCGTCGTCTTCCGAAAACAAAGGACGCACGGTCGGAAAAAACCTACCTGGTTCGAGGGGAAGGTTGCAACGGACGGCGGCTGAAGAATGGACCTCCGGCGACGGCCAACCACTATCTCGAGCTCGCTCTCTCTCGCTCACTCTCTCCCTGTGCTCTGGTGTGTGGTGTGCTGTCCTTTGTGGAGTTCTTCTGCTGAGCTCGTTCGGGGAAGAGTTGCGGTGGACAACGGCGGGCGGACGGGCCTCCGGCAACAGCTAGCTATTCCCTCGAGCTCTCCTCCTCGTTCTGGTTTGCTCTCTCTCTCGTTTGAACTCCGTTTTTCTCCCGGTGCTTCCTCTCTTCTCCCTTCTCCTCTTCACCTTGCTCCCCCCGTTCCTTTTTTTCTTTTGCAGGTTATCATGTGAAGACCAGCCATGCCAGCTGCCGACCGAGCCGTTCCCGACCCGTGGATCACGCTGGCCGTCTGCCACCCGATCCTCTGCTGCTCCCGCTTTCGCTGCTCGCTCTGCTACTCTATTTTTTTCTTTTCTTGCAGGTCTTTTTCAGCGAAGACCAGCCATGCCAGCTGCCGACCGAGCCGCTCCCGACCCGTGGATCACGCTGGCCGTCTGCCACCCGATCCTCTGCTGCTCCGCTTTCGCTGCTCGCTCTGCTACTCTATTTTTTTCTTTTCTTGCAGGTCTTTTTCAACGAAGACCAGCATGAGGGGGGAAGAAAGCTGGGCACCAGCCGAGCCGAGGAGAAAGAAGAGGAAGATGGGCCGCACAAGGGCCTGTGTGTGGGGGAAAAAAGAAAGAGAGAATGGCCTCTCTCGTTTTCATTTTTTTTTAAAATTAATTAATTTTTTGTATTTTTTTTTTTTTTTTTCAGTGGCTAATTCCTAATCTTGTACATGATTAAGTCTTAAATAAAATGTAAAATTTAGGTGTCAACATAGGCTTTAGGAGCTTTTAAAGATGTACCTTTCGATCATACACGAAAACCTCTAAATTTGATAAATCATTTTAAAGGAACTCGAGATTACTTACATAATTTTGTGAACCCCAGAAAGAAAAAAATAATAAGCATGGCTTTTCATTTTAGGATAGTCAGATCTTAAATTCTTTTCAGCCTTATATTCTGCAAATTGATGGGATTTTTTATGTATTTAGTATAAGATCTTCATTTGACCAAAAAGATTATGGTGGGATGTGGGTTGCCGACGGAACCCGATTACTCTAGTGAGATGGAGTTGAGATTTTATATTGAAGTCCAAAAAGATTTGGAATAAATTTAGATCTATGTATAACTTGGAAAATGAATAATTTATTATAAAAAAAATAAATATTTTCACTCTCTAAGAAAATGCGTTGACATGAATTATTATCAATAATGAATATTAATGTGTAATTTATATATATATATAAATATATATTGTGGGGGTATTTCTATAATTATATTTCTATTGATACCCTTTCTATAATTATTCACTCCTACAAATACATATTATACAACTCTCATTGGGGTTAAGCCATCATAAACACTTTATCATTATTTTCTCTTAACTCTAAACTCCAATAATAAAAATATTTTTGATTGGCTAATTATTTTAGACAGCACAAATAATTATTTTTAAGGAATTTTTTTTTAAAAGGTGAATTTGTTGCGAAATAAATGGACTTTGCAGAAAAACAAAAGTTATTGGGACAAGTTTGGATGGGCATGGAAAACAAAAGAAAATGACAGCACGCATGTCGTGCGGCTCCCGCGTCTCCTCCAGTCCTTCGTTTTCAAAGGCGGCCTACGTTGTTCCAGTTTCCAGTCCACACGTGACCCGGTATCGCCTTCCAAACTCCTTCTAGAGGAACCGGAAGGGGGCCGCAAAAGTCAACGCGGCCCGAAGCATCGCCTCGGTCGCATGGAAGACCGCGACGGCTTCTCTGTATTCCTTGGTCTTCGGTCTGAAAGTTCTTCAGGCCCCCCAGCCAGCCAGAGAGCGAGAGAGAGAGAGAGAGAGAGAGAGAGAGAGACGTGTTTGATCGTTTTGGATTGAGGGAACTCGGGAAGCTGATAGCTTGCGGCGTAATTCTCAGAGGGGTCGGATCATCAGGAGCGGGAGAAGGTCAAGGATGGATCAGATAATGAACAAGGTGGGGTCGTACTGGTTCAGCCAGAAAGCTAACAAGGAGATTGATTCCGTCGGCGACGATTTCACCGTGAGTTTTTCTCCCCCCGCGGGGCGGTGTCTCTCTGTCCCACCCTTTGAATTTTTGCAATTCGTGGGTTCAGTTCATGTTGATCCGGTGATGAAGTTGCTTCTTTTAAGACCAAATTGACATGTTTGGGATAGCTTCTTTTGTGGGTTTTGTTGTCCTTGCCTGTAACGATTGTATATCGGCAAAAACATTATGGGTTCAGTTCATTGGGTCTCTGCATGTCTCCTGCCTTGTGACTCAATCTGACATAAACCAATCTGTGTATGCTTGGCATCCCGTGCCCTTTCTCTTATATCGCCTTGCCTGGTTCTTGTAATCGGAGAAGCGATGGATTAACGTATTTTGCTCAATAAAGTGATCCACTGCTGGTAGATTTTTTTCCTTCGGCTAAATATTTTCCATTGGCAGTTGTGGAGGAGTTAGAGAGTATGTTATTGATAATTGAGAATGAACATGCAACTAACAACTCCTAACGGAAATGGATACTGTAGTTTTGCTTTCATGCAGATACATCGGAGTGAAACCTCTCTAACACCAATGTTTGATAGATTTTCTGTCCAACTATGCACATTTTAGGAATGAGAGCAGTTTGTTTTATGCACATATCTGTAGTTAAAAGCACTGATAAAGTTTTGTTCAGTTGTAGCTGAAAGCTCATTGGTGTTAAGCTGCTCATGTCTTTTATATAGGTGAATTTTTAAGGGTTTCTGAAGTGCACTAATTAGTTTGCCTATCCTTTAAGCGTGGTAGTGGTGGATGCCAATGAACGGTGATGGCTTTGCCAATCAGAGCCTGATTGGTTGTAATCCTAAGTTAGGTCTTTGCCCCATGCATTTAGACGAGAATCACGTGTTAAAAACGATGGGGCTTTTATTAATCAGTGTCATGGCTTGCTTAGTATATGGTTTTGAGGAAAAGAAGTCCTATTTTCTCAGGTCAAGGTAGGTCTTGACAAGCACGTGTCAGACAGCATATGCATGTGGTTTTGTAGATCAGTTATGAAGTTTCAAATTCTTTGTTGATTGAAGTTAAATCTATTGGCATAGAAATCTACAAAATGTATGAGACCTATCTCTCTCCATGTGCGCGCAAACACACATGGGTATCTGCTCTCGCTTAGTGGTAGAAATCAGGGGAGAAAAGAAATTAAATTTGTTGTCATCATCACATTGACAAGTTCATTAGCGTACAAATATGCATGTTTGTGGAATATTTTTTTCTGCTAACAGTTTTCTCTTTGAAAAACAGTCAATGTCAAGCAGCCTCGAAAGTGGAACTAAATGGTTGGTCAACAAACTGAAAGGTTTGCTCTTAACACATATCTTGTGTGCCACTATTTGCTTTCATGTGTTAATCATTAAGTAATGATGCTCTTACTCACCTGTTCTGCTTACTGGAATTTGGAGAGCATTCTTTGCATAACATAACCTGGCAGATTGTTTGTACACTGAGAAAAGTTGCTCTCATAGTAGTAATTTTATCATGTTTTTTTCTTTGACAAAAGCTTCACATTGTCAATGTGCAGCCTGACTTTGATTTTTTCCCCTAGTAAAGGTTCATGATGACCCTCATAAATGTCCATATAGATGCTGATGCCCCAGCAGCTAAAACCTCCTTTGTTGAGTTCCCCAATGTGATATCATGGTCTGCCATTAGTTATCTCCTTGGGCATCTATTGCCACACAAAAAGATAACCTTGTGAAAGCCTCTTGTTTCCATGGGTCATTTGCAATGAATCTGATGGCACGGATGATTTGATCTAAACACCGATATAATGTGGTATTATAACTATAAATACACAACATGATTTTTTCTGTTTCTTTAGAGATTTTTGTGTAATTGCATCCCTTGCTTTACTGGAGTCTTGCCTTTTAATATATAAAAAGAGTTGATGATATAGACCCGTCTTTTTAATTTCATTGTCATAGGCTGTGCCAAGGGTATTTACTTCTCCAATTTTTTACTTTTTTTAGATAGATTTGAGATGCACTTTGCAAACAAAACTCGTAAAGAATGAGCATTTTACATCAGGTTGAGGGTTGTTCGACTTTTTTTCTTTTTCTTTTTTTTTTTGGCATGAACCTCACTCATAACTTGGTTTTGCAGGAAAGATGCAAAAGCCATTGCCGGATCTTCTTAAGGAATATGATTTACCAATAGGGATCTTCCCTCGTGATGCTACCAATTATGAGTTCGATGAGGAGACCGGAAAGTTCACTGTCTTCATTCCGTCAGTTTGTGAAGTAGGCTACAGAGACTCCTCTGTTTTACGTTTTTCCACCACGGTGACCGGCATTTTGACTAAAGGGAAGCTGGCGGACGTAGAAGGGATGAAGACGAAGGTGATGATTTGGGTGAAGGTGACCTCAATTTCTTCTGAAGCATCGAAGCTTCACTTCACTGCCGGTTTGAAGAAAACGAGAAGCAGAGAAGTTTATGAAGTTATTAGGGCTGGGTTTACAGTAGATAAGTTTTGAGGTCTTCTGCGTTTGTGTTGAAGATCTTGGCGACTTGGTCTTGTATTATAGAGCTTCTGACATAACACGCCGTGCACTTTATGATTGCTCGATGTAAGCATTCGAATCGTTCCTCATAGTTAGAATCAATAATATCTGTGTGATCTGGAAGTTGCTATAGCTTCTGGAGTTTACTTGCTGTTCAAATCAATAACCATGTGTAAATGTGAGAGTTAACTCGCTGTTGATAATAGCTTCTGATGCTATGCAACTCCAGGATGTTACGAAATGCTGGTTTCTCTGTAGATCTGGTTGGTCTTGCTAATGGGGTTTGTTGCCTCAGCAGTTGCAAGTCTCAAGGAGCTTGCAAATTATGCAAGGAATGTAAAATCAACTAGCAAGTTAACCTCTATGAATCTGTGTGAGGATCCAATTAATCTGACACTATTATACCATGTTGATGCTCCATGGCGGGACCCTATGGGAATTGACATGTGGCCCATCTGGTGGTTGCCACGTCACTTCCCTTTGCTTTTATTCTTTTGTTTCATCTTCATTTCCAAGAAATAACTTACTATCAATAAAGCCTTGAAAATAATCTTATATGGTTATCACTCCACCTCACATAATTATCAATTTTTTAATTCTTTTTCTTCCCGAAATTTATTCTCAATGAAATTATATTGATTGAAATAATAAAATATATAGATATCACTGAAACAATCCCCATCGAAAGAACACATAGATATAGTATCTCCCTTTCCTTTTATCATCTTATATTGAAATAGCAAATCAAAACGCATGATAGAGAAACTTAATCAATCTGATATATTTATTATACTGTCGGAATAAGCCAAATATACTAATGACCTGCCTTTTTCGCACCCTCGTGCGCCGCCACTACCTAGCCTTCGTGAATCAGGTTTTTTGGGGTACTCGACCCTCTTGAAGAGAATCGCTTACGGGCTAGAACTCCTGAGATCAAGAGAGAGGAGGTTGCAGATATGGAAGTCCCTGCAGAGGACTCATGCTGAAAGTGGAAGGATATATGTCTGATGAACTTAAGTCTTTTGAATAAAGGAAAAGCAATCGAGACCAGTTGTGAAGATTATGGACGTCGGCTACCCAAACTGTAATGTTCATAAGTGTTCTTCGTCAGTGACAAGGAAACAGTAAGTTCCAGGGATTGGTTAAGGGTCTAGATAAGCTTGCTGTCATTGATATCATAGAGTCTGCATTCGTCCTAGCATCACGCGCAATTTACCCATTTTCAGTGCTGTACAATCCGTTAACTGGTGGCTCATATTCATTTATGCGAGACCAATGAAACAGTTCAATTTACGAACTTAATATGCGAAAAAGAATGCAGTGACCAGTTCTGGGCCAAATCCTCCCCATTTCTGAATCAGACGTGTAGAAGTGACCGCAGTATGAATCCGTTTGCCTGACGTGTGCTCACCGTCGCAGATAATGTTCAAGTTAAGCCCCTGAAAATTTGGAGGAAGTACCTCGGCATGGGCGAGTTTTACCTACGGGATAATGGACCCAACGCTCTTAGGCAATGCATTCGGTACGATGATTGCATAGTATATTAAACATGTGAATTTCCACGTTGCCCGAGATTCGGCTATTTCAGATCATCTTGTTAGGTTTAGGTTATGAGTATTATTCGAAGATCAACTTTATTACAGACTGCCTCTTGTTGATTTCATTCAACCTCATACATCAGGCCAATTTTCCCCAATTCGAACCAACTGCCATCATCTGTACAGATACTAGAGCGGTCAACAACATTTTCATCGTAATCACAGTCTATATTGGCAAGAAATTTACACAATTGTGATGGCCCTAGGAACAAAAAACAGGATCTACCCATATCGCCTTTCCTTGGTAGCAGAATGTAAGCTAGCTTCAAAAACGAATTTCTTGGCATATAAAGTCGATCTAATCGACCAACATCTTTTTTTTATGACTTACAATCTGTCTCCTTTGGCCTGAAGCAGAATCTCCGAGTCCAGTGTCTCCGGAAACTGGTGTTGTGATCATTATCGGGAGGACGAGAAGACTGAATCATCTCCCACATCACTCTTATGTCTCCACATTCCTCACAAGACTCCATGTCCTTGTAAAGCATCATCAGGCCATTCATGTTACCTTCAGAATATGCCACCCCATATCAGGAGAAAAAATTGTTTAAATCCAATGACCAATCCAAACATAAAGTTTAAACCCTCCTGCCTCTTGCGCAGTGTGTGTGCGTGCGTGTGTGTGTGTGTGTGTGTGTGTGTGTTAGGCTCTTATGTTACCTTTGGCTTTGTATCTGAGGCATGAAGTGAAGTTGAGAAGCATAGACTTTGTTTGGAAAAGAAGTGAGTTTCTGAAGCTTGGCCAGTTTCTCCACCTGTTCACCCTCATATTGCTTTTCCCTCACTCACTCACACTCTCACTTTCATTCACTTCCTTTTATAAGTGATCTTGCTCTCTCTCCCTCTCATCTCCTCACTTCACTCAACAAAACAATGCTAAACAAGCTACACAACAAACCTAAAACAGACATGCCACAAAACAGCACTGATCAGGACAGGACGCTCCATGTAATCAAATTCCTCCTTTCTATTATAAACTAAACATAATCAAAATGCAATGAGACACTAGTGCTTGTCCTCTTGATCCAACAATCATTTAGAAAAGTCAGAAGGGTCCAATTTATTGCAACAAATGCTCTAGCTAATTGAAATACGCAGTGAGTCACCTTGTACCATATGTTTATCGCAAGTAAAAAAGAAGCAGATGGTATGTCCAAACTTTTAACTTCTTGTGTAGGTCCCAACATAACTAAACCAAACTACCCGTAGATAACTCTTCTTTAATGGAACTGCCATTAGGTGAAGGGACTTACTTTGCACACTAGATCAGTCAAGGACTCATGAGAGTCAACTACTTCAGCTTATCATGACACTTTTTGAGGGACTGTATTGATCTGGGTGAGGAAGTGTAGGGACACTTAAGCAAGCTCTTACCAGAAGATAAGAAGATAATGGGTTAGGACAATAACAGTACAAAGATTTTTTTAAGTGTGTGTGGTGGAGAAGTAGAAAGAGCATACTAGAAACAATGACACATTTTTAAGCAGGCAAAAAAGAAAGTTGCTTGGGAATTTTGCAGATTTCTCTTTCCTCTCTCACCAAAGATTCTGAGTTTTCTATTTTTGAATTTAGGAAAAACAAAAGGCGATGGGTCCCAGGTCAAACGGTTGGTTGGATTTTCTTTCAGTTCACTGCTGTTTGGGGGCATACAAATTCTCTCAGGCTCTCTTGTGGGTTGTCCGGTAGTGGCGTGATCAAGTCATAGTACAAAGCTCAAGAGAAGATTAGACAAATGCAGAGGTCGTTCACTAAGTTTAAGGTCAATTTAGATTTTGGAATTGAATGACAAATTAAAAAGAATAAGTCATGCTTCATAGATAACCCGTGATGGCCGCGAATGCCGCTCGGGATGTTAGTGTATCTTGTGTGAGAATCGCTCTGACATGCATCGAATACACGATTTGATTTTCCTACTAAGCTGCTCTCGAGATCTCACTCGGTCTACGGAGACAAGGGAACCCATACACCTTGAGTGGTTTCAACCCGGTGAAGGGACCTGTGGGATTGCCCTAAGTTTATCTCTAGATACTTCAACAGCTACTGAGGATATTATAAACGAATTGTGTTTCTTTCACTATTTTGTGGTCAGTCTTTAACAGATGCAAGCCTCTAATTAAGCACATGATCAAGACAAAGTAATACTCTCTTAACATTGCTTCCTAAATAGTGAGATTAAATCACAAGAACTACCAAAAATTGGGGAAAAAGAAAAGGGATGAACCTAATCGACGTCTTACCAACTTATTATTCTCCCACCAAAAGCCGTTCTCTTTGTGACTTGGTTTCTTTCTGTGTCAAAACCGTAATTATCTCTGCCAAGTTCGAGAGATTTCGTTGTTGGCACCATGTGCTCACCTATGTAGCACCGACACGGACACGTGACACGCGACACGACACGACACGATACGCCGACACGTCATTTCTTAAAAATAGAGAATTTCGACACGTTCCGACACGTTGTATATTAAATATATTTTTATATATAAATGCATAAATAAATAATAATAAAAATAGCCTAGAATTAATTTACACGAAAAATATTAAATAATATCATTCATTATTTTAATTTGTTACAATAATACACAAAACTTAGAGGAAAAAAAAATTGTTTAAAGAAAAATGCTGAAATGATATTTTTAAATTTATTTATTTATCATATATAGCATTTTTTATTACTTCTTTCATGGTAAAAGACTTTTTTTTTAAATAAAACAATTCTAAAAAACAAAACTGAAAAGAAAAAATTGACCCCGTGCATGTATATTTATAACAATTTTATTACTTCTTTTATTACTTCTTTTGTGTATATTTATATTTTGACCACTCAAGTATTAAAAATTTTAAAATTGACCCCGTGCGTGTCGGGTGCGTGTCGGAATTACCGGACTCGCGTGTCGGAGCGTGTCGGAAAGAAGTTGACCACGTGTCGGATTTTTCGACACTCGTTGACCGCGTGTCGGAGCGTGTCGGGACGTGTCGGAGCGTGTCGGACACGTGTCGGAGTGTCAGACACGACACGAAGGCTTCCGGAGAGTGTCCGTGCTTCATAGGTGCTCACCGATGCTACAACACTGATGTTGATTTGGCATGCAATGACCCTTTCGCAACTGAACGAAATGACGTGAAAATGAACATAGACAACAGAATGTTGCTGTTTTTCGAAAAGAGTATTTCTTCTCGGAGTACTAGTTAAAAGATATTTCTATTTTCAAAGCTCTTCCTAGTAGAGCTCCTATTCCACAACTCGAGAAATTACCAAGTGGTTAAAAAGGAGGACAAAAAATTGGAAAAAAAAAATGCCAAGGCAGGAAAGGGTTACTGAAACTCGAAAATGAGCATCAAGAGTCAAGACAAGAATACTCTAAAATAGGTTGAAGATTTTCTACAGAGTTCTGACATAATTACTACTCACTAGAAAATCGATGAGGTTACTAATTCTTGAGAATAATAGCCTAACTTCTGTGACTATACCTTTCTTCAAAACACAAAATGCCTTGATGACACATCAAAAAAATACTAGAGCTGAAGAAAGTGGGTTATCCGCACATTGGTGCATGCTGGTTTTTGTGGCCAAATCATCAGAAGTGCCTCACCCATTCCCACGAAACAACTTTCAACAATGCATGCATTACCTAGATAACAGATCATGATAAGGCATAAAGCTTACACAAACTTCTTACACCAAATCATAAGGGAACAAAAGGGACAAGTCCAATTCCAAAGTAGGAAAATTTGGGAGGATGGATTAATTTGTCTTGAGTGCTATAAATTTCATAGTTCAAAATATGAGTGGTGCATAAATTAAATTAGTCCGGAGATTTCTAAAAGGAAAGCAAATCATTCTTCTCTACCACCATGTCCACTGCTTCCCCTCGAATAGGCCCAAAAAAATACTGTCGATGGACAAATTATCATGAACATCTTTAAGCGGTGGCAGATGCTTGGGCTGCAAGCCTCTTCCTGGCCTCCTCAATGATAGACAGCTTGATACCCTTGCCCTTGGGAAGAGACAACCAAGGTTTTGATCCTTTACCGATAATGAAGACATTGCCCAACCGAGTAGCAAACTCATGTCCAAGAGAATCTTGGACGTGGATGGTCTCAAAAGTACCCTTATGCTTCTCCCTGTTCTTGATGATACCAACACGCCCTCTGTTCCTTCCACCCGTCACCATGACAACATTCCCAACGTCGAATTTGATGAAGTCGGTGATCTTGTTGGTCTCAAGGTCAAGCTTGATGGTGTCATTGGCCTTGATCAGAGGGTCTGGATAGCGGATCGTGCGACCATCATAAGTGTTCAGATAAGGGATGCCCTTCTGCCCAAACTGGATGGATCGCACTTTGCATAGCTTAAACTGCAGATGACAAACTTTTTTGTGAGCGTAGAATAAAGCTTATTGCCATCTCCACTTCCACAAAGGAACAAAGGATACTTTAGATGAATAATTCAACAGAATGATAGATTAACACCCTTATAAAGTTAAGGCAGACAGAATACAGACCTTTGCCTCGTCATCCCTAATGCTGTGAAGCCGGAATCTACCCTTTGTGTCATAGAGGAGGCGGAAGTTCTCATTCGTCTTGGGGATTGACACAACATCTGACAAGATCATAAAAATCCTAAATTATAATTGAGACTAGCGTGTCATACAGGAGTTTATAACACACAGCAAAATGAACAACGGTCGAGTTGCCAATCTATCCTGACCACCCAAATCAATCCTCAATTTACTTGCACCATCATATGTTAAAAGATGGGATCTTCAGTTTCTAAACATTTTATCTTCCCATGAACTTACATTAAATACATGTTATAAGCTTCAGAGATTGTTGAAAAGAAAAAAGGGAAACTATAAAAACCATCCTGCACATTTGCCTCAAGAACACTTTGCATCCTCTAATTTCAAAACCAATTTGCACCCTCTAGTTTCGAGATCTCTTACTTTGCATCTGACAGTTTCAAAAAGGAAACTTCGCACCCTGGCCTTTGTTCTCCATAGCTACTTCCCTGGTGTGGTTTTTAAAAACCATAAGGTGCAAGGTGTATATTTGTCGTAGAGGATGAAAGTTAACATAAGACCATATTTGCAGATCCTTTATGTTATTTTCCCCAAGAAAAACAGTTTGATTATGTTCTATACAATTGTAGCACAAACATAGTTTCTCTGAATGAAAGGGGTACTCTAGAGCACATGCATGTGTATGAATGCATGCTTTATACATGATTCCTATGTGCATACAATGGGCAAATGTGATAGCCAGCTGTCTGTAGCAATGACTTAAATGCTTCAAGCTAGCTTTACGAGTAACGAAGTATTCAGACACAGGTAACAGTTGGAATGATTTCACACGAAAAGATCAAGTAATTGCTAATGTCATCTCGGGTCTTGGATTTATATAAATGCTGATTTCTGTCTGATTCATAGGCAAGATGAGATGCACAGCTTCAGAACAGAAACATATAGTGCACATACCCATGAAACCAGCAGGATATGTCTTATCCGTCCTCACTTTGTTATCTACAAGAACATGGCGCTGCATCAAGATGGCTATAACCTCACGATAAGTAAGGGCATATTTCAGCCTGTTACGCAGGATAAGGATCAATGGCAAACATTCCCTTGATTTGTGGGGTCCAGATGAAGGCTTTGGTGCCTGCAGAACGGAAAAGAAAATTAAAAAGACATAATCAGAAGCACAAGAAGATTGCCTGAGAAGGTTCACTTACAAAGGCGCCTCCTAGCTTGTCAAGCATCCAATGCTTTGGGGCATTTAGCCTCTTCAAGTGTTTCTTCAACCCTCGAGCCTGCAAAGCAGAGAGACACCAAGTGTCAGGAACACAAGAATTCCAAATCAGACCATGCACATCTATAAAGTGCCCTCGAAATTAGTAGTAGTACTTTAACTGTAACCCCATTAATCAAAAGAAAATTAAAAGTCCCGCAACCAAAATTCTCTAAAATAAGTACCAACCCCTCCTTCGGCAGGATTCTTTTAGTTACCACCAATTCAGAGTTGGATGAAAAACTTTCAAGGAAAGAGGGAGCGAACTTGAGGCATCAAATCCTCAAGACTCCAGATATGTAAGAAACCACGTAACCAAATCTATCCAAATTTTAGGCTACAGTAAATAAAATTTCTCTCGTTTTCGACCTTGCTTTGTGATATGGACTCATTCGATTATTCTTAAACTCTTTTACTTCAAAATTCAGCTATGCAAATGCTCATTCACTGAATGAAACTTGCAGCTTAAAGCATTCGAGAGATACTCTCAGTTCCGAATTCACCAAATTAACACTAAACCTCAAAAGGGTCGCTTCAAGAAGTTCTGTGTACCCCCATTAACTGGCATCGTTCAAAATTACCCTCAAAACGGATCCATTCGATCGACACGGAACGCCACATTAGAAAGCGCTCGCTCCATTCGAAGATGCAAATCAAAGAAGCAACAATGACCCGCAATGGAAAAACCCCAATAGTAGCTCACTAGACACTGATCCACCCCAAGTCACCATCAAAAGGCACACCCATGCTCACAATCAGTTCAAGTAACGACCCTACGGGGGGGCACAGACTGCAGTCCAAACAGATCCCCCATAATCGCCACATCGCCGACAGATCGCGGACGCGCCGCCGAACAATCTAAACTAGAGTTCGACGACGACGACGCCGGCGCCAAGACGAGCCAAGGGCATCGAATTCCTACGCCTTGTGTAAGTAAACTACTCGGAATACAAACGAGGCGGGATCAAAACAAAGTGAAATTCCAATCGAATCACAAAAAAGCAAAGCAGATTCGCAGCCGCAGACAGAGAGAGGCGAACGACCGGCGAAAGTAAATCGAGGAGGGAAACGGCACTCACCATTGTCGGATTAGCTTGAGCTCGACGACGGAGGAGCTCCGGAGGCCGCCGGCGGGGTGCAGCTGTCGGGAGAGAGAGAGAGAGAGAGAGAGAGAGAGAGCTCAAAAACCCTAGCTATTAAGAAGAAAAGGCGTTTCGGTTGCTCGAATGGAATAACCTTTTGGGCCCGCTCTTGGGCCCAGGCCCATCTTCCGGCCCAATGGGCCGGTTCGATAGCTGCCGGTCCGGTTCGTTGTTCATTACTTCTTCACTGTCCTTTTTTTTTTTTTTGGTCGGAAATTCTTCATTGATTCTACTAAGATGGTGGATTACAAGTATTACTAAAATCTAAACATAAGATAAGATAAAAGGTCTCGCGGGGGCTTTGAGACCCAATTACTAGGAAGAGACCCGGCATCATGGGCTTTCGCAATCCAATATGTGGCCCGGTTCGTTTGACGTGGCTCAAACAGCAAGTGGACATTTTCCATCTGAGCCAGGAACCGTCTACAATCGAGCACATGAGGAAGCCTAGGGAACTTTAGTTCGGCCCAAGATGAAGTCCACAGCTGAAAGGCAGTCACTTGAGATGTACACAGGCAAATCAGTTCGTGCAGCAAGGGGTGTACTGCTCAGATCAGTTCAAAGCTTCTCTAACCAGACCAACACCTGTAGAACAGCTAGGGTTTCACCTGTGCAAGCAGATAGGGCTCCAATCTTTTGCACAAAACCGACGATGCACACCCCGTTGGCTCCTCTGCAAATTCCGGTGATTGAGCTCTTCGATCTCCCTCCCTGCCATGAGCAGTCGACATTTAACTTCAAAGAGCCCGGAGCTGGAGGTGCCCAGCTATTCTGTTCAGAGGTAATCGCTGCCTCTCTCACATCCTTTCATGGACACCATTTGTCGTATAGCTGCTGGGAGAGGAAAGCTTTGCTAATTATCTGAGTATGTTGTGTTTGTCGGCCTTGAAATAGCAGAGAATTGCGGGCCTTCCATATTAGCCAGAGGAGATGTGCGAAAATCGCCTTTCGGTGTGTCGAAATCCCAGATTAGAGGTAATTGCTAACCCGTTTGTCTATTCGTGTTATAGATGTTGGGGAGACATCGATGTCGACACTGTGATTTGACCATATTGCCTTTGTCCACCTGCATAGCGTGAAGAGGTGCTCGGTTGATTCTGGAAATTGATGGCATAATGGACATGTAGGCTTCGGTAGGATTTTTCTTCAGTGTAAGTTAGTCTTTGTAGGATGACCTTCATTGCATAGACTCCAAATAAAATGCCTGATTCTTCACTGTCCTTCGAGTTGGAGTAACTCTCAAACAATGAGTACATTTAAGAGGAATTGTAAAATTAGCCTGATGTGATTTTAACGGTATAGTTTTGCTATAGACTGCTCATCAATCTCTAGAGACCATAAATGCTAACTGTTAGTGATTTAACTTCGATGCAGAGTTTTTTTTTTTTTTTGGTCGGTCATATCCTAATTCTATTTTAACACTAATTCTCAAACTTTTGCCCTACCTCCTTGCAGGGCGTGGGAGTCGAAACTCACTCCTAAAATGAAATCGTCCCTACCCCAATTCCCCTGAGAAAGTGGGGATTTGAACCCTTACATCCTCCTTCCAAAGGTGGAAGGGTAGCGGGTGCAGGACGAACCCAGTGGTTGATGTAGAGTTAGTTTATGACTAAATTAATCATGTTTGTCTTTTCAGTTGCTTTTTACATGGAAATAAAGGAAATGGCAATATGCTTCTCAGGTCGACATTAGATTAGATTAAATTAAATATGTAAAATGTGACGCCCAAAAATTTTATTAGTAGATTAAGCGTATTAAAGACTTTATATATATATATAATAAAATAAAATAGTAATAATCTAGAAAAATAAATCAAAACTCAAGAAGGAATATTTTGTCAAAAGACTTTTCTCCGTAAAGCAAGAGTATACGAAACCCCACCACTTCTCCCCCACGTGTTAGTTAAAAAAAATTAAAAAAAAATTAATTAAAAAAAAATTGAAATGTTTGTTTTGCTCTACCCACGTCGCGTCCAGATGTTGTCGAAGAAAGGGGGGATTACACGCATCCTGTTTTTCTCTCTCTCTCTCAAATGAACCCACCCCATCCGCGTTTTCTCTACCGACACATATCACCTTCTTTTCCTCTCGCCTCTGTTCGTCTCCACCGAGCCCAACCCATCTCGGCCCCTCACGACCGTGGCTGTCATCCAAGAGCGCATCGTTGCTGCTCGCCCGATCAAAGCTTTGACGCCCGGGCCGTGAAGCTTAGCCGTCCGACGCCTCCTTTTCCCTTGGATCCAGGCAAGTGGGCTGTTCTTGTAGTCTCGTGTCCCTGATTTGGCTCGCTTGGTGCTACATGTGGGTTTAGGGTTTGGGTAGCTGCGATTGGGGGTGCAAGGGATGGCTAGTAAAGCCCTATCCATGGTTGAAATCGGTAGATGGGGGAAGCTGGTTGCTGTCTAATGGGTAAACCAGAGGGGGGCATCTGTGCGTGCATTCTCTATTTTTGGTTTGTTACACGATTTCTTCAACTCCGTTTTCTGGGTTCGACCTTCCTCGAGCGGCGGGTCACTGTATCCAGAGAGTTATGATATTTCTGGGGCTGTTAATTTGTTATCGTTGAGGAGTTTTGGGTTGTTGGACTCAAAATTAAGTGATGTAGCGCTGTTCTTGATCAAAATTGGTTAAAATGGATTCTAGTTTTTGTGTTTAGCCATTGCCGATGGGTTATGGTGTTGGGTTCTAATCAAGTCGGTAATCCACGAACCCCAAGCGTCGTGAGTGGCTCCCTTGGGCTAAATATTGAGGATGGGGGTAATTGAGGGGTAGTAGTATCGAAAGGGAAATCTCTAAGTGTTAAATTATTTCATTTTTCTTTTGGGCGCGGAAGAGGGCTGGTTTAATTCCATCATATTTAGTTGAAAACGTACTATGACTACTCCTAGATGCTGTGGTAAGGTGTATTGTGTGTATGGACAGAGAGTATAATGACAGGAGGAGTTTTGTGAACTAGTGAACTGTTTTTGTGAAAATCAGTGTGACCTCAGTCGACGTTTTAAATTTTCTGTAATTATCTGACCACAATTTGATTTCGAACCCTTGATGAAAGTTTTAGAGCACATCTTCATGAATAACATATCCAAAATTCAGAGAAAACGAACAAAGTATGACCCTCGAAATAATTTTCCTACAAAAATGTGAAATCTGGAATTTTACAGAATGTTGGGTAGGAAGAAAATTGAAGTTCTACCCTCGGTGCCTATGGAATCTGACTTAGTGTTCTTCTTGAGATTTGTTCCTCTAGGTCTTATCAATAACGTATCAAAATTTTGTAATATTCTGATAAGGATTGATGTACTTTTTATGTCTGCGAACAAAACTGCTCCTTTTTGTTCATAAATTGCTTGATCCGAGTATATGTGTTAGTTGCTGTCTCTTGTATTGGATTCTTAATTGGCTGAGATTGTTGGTGCTGTAACAAGGTGGAACTATGAATGTATGATTGGCTAATGAGCCAATGTGAGACCCCGGGTGTCGGGATGCCTGGAGAGGGATGAGAAGAAGTAATGGTGTTCTCTCCAGAGATCTGAGAAGGGTTGAACAGCTTCTCAGGGGACCTCGTGATGCCAGGTTGGGTGCGAGGGGGGGTTTAGGGTGGAGTGCCGTCTCCCCCTGGGTGATTGGATTCAATAACTTGATGATTTTGTTTACTTATTTGCCCTGTTTTTTGCCAATCTAAGTTAGGACTAACCGCCCACTTGCTGAGTTTTTATTTTAAAAAAACTCACACTTGTTATGTTGTTTCTTCAAAGTAGAAGATGTCTACCGCGCCACCTACCCCGCCTGCTGCCACAACGACCATCCTTTATGGCTCCCCCGCCGATTTTGTTTGGCTGCAAGAGGACTTCCAGGACCGCCATTTCCCGGGAGTGGTATTTGTCAAATGCACCTCTTGTTTGACAATAGATACGGGGGCGCCAACGGGGCCGGCTTATATGGTCTTCGTTGCCCTTTACGCTCGGGTAGATGGACGGCTGGTGGGACCCTTGACGCTATATGATGACGGACCGGGGCAGGGTGGTAGTCTTGCGGAGTAGGAGGTGGTAGAGAAGTGCTGGACGTGTGGGAAGATTTTTGTTTTTGGTTGTTTAACAACATGTACATACCCAAGGAGAGGCGGGATATTTTGTGTTAGTGGTTTATAGTGTTTTTTTGTAGAAATCCCCCTCTCAGTAACATCTTCCCCACGTGTAAAGAAACCAAGTTTATGATAATAGAGCCGAGTAACTCAGTTTCTTATGACTCCGCTTGATTGGAATTTATCTTTTTCAATTCTTGAAGTAAAATTAAGTTGAGTGAAATCAAGAAATTTGAGATCCAAGGATGTCACATAAAATGTCATAAAGTTTGTAGTGGTTGGATGAAACCGAAAGTATCTGTAGCTATGACGTACCATATGGCTTTTATTTTAGTGAAAGTTCAAAGAAGGTAGCTTTTATTTTAATATACGATAGCAAGCCAAAAAAAGGAAAATGAAAAATCGAAAAATCGAATTAAATTAAACCATATCTGTGACATCCCTGGATCTCAAATTTCTTGATTTCACTCAACTTAATTTTACTTCAAGAATTGAAAAAGATAAATTCCAATCAAGCGGAGTCATAAGAAACTGAGCTACTCGGCTCTATTATCATAAACTTGGTTTCTTTACACGTGGGGAAGATGTTACTGAGAGGGGGATTTCTACAAAAAACACTATAAACCACTAACACAAAATATCCCGCCTCTCCTTGGGTATGTACATGTTGTTAAACAACCAAAAACAAAAATCTTCCCACACGTCCAGCACTTCTCTACCACCTCCTATTCCACAGGACTACCACCCTACCCCAGTCTGTCATCATATAGCGTCAAGGGTCCCACCAGCCGTCCATCTACCCGAGCGTAAAGGGCAACGAAGACCATATAAGCCGGCCCCATTGGCACCCCCGTATCTATTGTCAAACAAGAGGTGCATTTGACAAATACCACTCCCGGGAAATGGCGGTCCTGGAAGTCCTCTTGCCGCCAAACAAAGTCGGCGGGAGAGCCATAAAGGATGGTCGTTGTGGCAGCAGGCGGGCTAGGTGGCGCAGTAGACATCTTCTACTCTGAAGAAACAACATAACAACAAGTGTGAGTTTTTTTAAAATAAAAACTCAGCAAGTGGGCGGTTAGTCTTAACTTAGATTGGCCAAAAACAGGGCAAATAAGTAAACAAAATCATCAAGTTATTGAATCCAATCACCCAGGGGGAGACGGCACTCCACCCTGAACCCCCCTCGCACCCAACCTGGCATCACGAGGTCCCCTGAGAAGCTGTTCAACCCTTCTTAGACATTTGGAGAGAAACACCATTACTTCTTCTCATCCCTCTCCAGGCATCCCGACACCCGGGGTCTCACATTGGCTCATTAGCCAATCATACATTCATAATCCCACCTTGTTGCAGCACCAACAATCTCAGCCAATTAAGAATCCAATACAAAAGACAACAACTAACACATATACTCGGATCAAGCAATTTATGAACAAAAAGGAGCAGTTTTGTTCGCAGATATAAAAAGTACATCAATCCTTATCAGAATATTACAAAATTTTGACACATTATTGATAAGACCTAGAGGAACAAATCTCAAGAAGAACACTAAGTCAGATTCCATAGGCACCGAGGGTAGAACTTCAATTTTCTTTCTACCCAACATTCTGTAAAATTCCAGATTTCACATTTTTGTAGGAAAATTATTTCGAGGGTCATACTTTGTTCGTTTTCTCTGAATTTTGGATATGTTATTCATGAAGATGTGCTCTAAAACTTTCATCAAGGGTTCGAAATCAAATTGTGGTCAAATAATTACAGAAAATTTAAAACGTCGACTGAGGTCACACTGATTTTCACAAAAACAGTTCACTAGTTCACAAAACTCCTCCTGTCATTATACTCTCTATCCATACACCTTACCACAGCATCTAGGAGTAGTCATAGTACGTTTTCAACTAAATTTGATGGAATTAAACCAGCCCTCTTCCGCGCCCAAAAGAAAAATGAAATAATTTAACACTTAGCGATTTCCCTTTCGATACTACTACCCCTCAATTACCCCCATCCTCAATATTTAGCCCAAGGGAGCCACTCACGACGCTTGGGGTTCGTGGATTACCGACTTGATTAGAACCCAACACCATAACCCATCGGCAATGGCTAAACACAAAAACTAGAATCCATTTTAACCAACTTTGATCAAGAACAGCGCTACATCACTTAATTTTGAGTCCAAAACTCCTCAACGATAACAAAGTAACAGCCCCAGAAATATCATAACTCTCTGGATACAGCGACCCGCCGCTCGAGGAAGGTCGAACCCAGAAAACGGAGTTGAAGAAATCGTGTAACAAACCAAGAATAGAGAATGCACGCACAGATGGCCCCCTCTGGTTTACCCATTGGACAGCAACCAGCTTCCCCCATCTACCGATTTCAACCATGGATAGGGCTTTTTACTAGCCATCCCCTGCACCCTCAATCGCAGCTACCCAAACCCTAAACCCACATGCAGCACCAAGCAAGCCAAATCAGGGACACGAGACTACAAGAACAGCCCACTTGCCTGGATCCAAGGGAAAAGGAGGCGTCGGACGGCTAAGGTTCACGGCGGCGTCGAAGCTTTGTTCGAACTAAGCAAGCAACGATCTGCTATCTTTGGATGTGAGCCCTGGCCGTCGTGAGGGGCCGAGATGGGTTGGGCTCGGTGGAGACGAACGAGGCGAGAGGAAAAGAAGGTGATGTGTATCGGTAGAGAAAACGCGAATGGGGTGGGTTCGTTTGATAGAGAGAGAAAAACAGGATGCGTGTAATCCCCGTTTGATAGAGAGAGAAAAACAGGATGCGTGTAATCCCCCTTTCTTCGACAACATCTGGACGCGATATGGGTAGAGCAAAACAAACGTTTTAAAAAAAAAATTTAATTAATTTTTTTTTTAACTAACACGTGGGGGAGAAGTGGCGGGGTTTCGTATACTCTTGCTTTACGGAGAAAAGTCTTTTGACAAAATATTCCTTCTTGAGTTTTGATTTATTTTTCTAGGTTTTTACTATTTTATTTTATTATTTACATATATACATATACATATATATATGTATATATATATATACATATGTATACATGTACATGTATATATATATATATATATATATATATATATATATATAAAGTCTTTAATACGCTTAATCTTTTTTTTTTTTTTTTTTTTTTTGGTCGAGTCCTACTCTATTCCTACTCTACACTCACTCGCAGACTTGTGCCCGCCTCTTGCAGGGGGCGTGGGAGTCGCAACCCACTCTCGAAAGCGACGCGTCCCTACCCCCATCCCGAGAGGTGGGGATTTGAACCTCACCTCCCCCTTCCATGTTGGAAGGGTGGCCACTGGGGCGAACCCCCAGTGGTTTAATACGCTTAATCTACTAATAAAATTTTTGGGCGTCACAATATCGAGGTCTCGGCTTGGTTTGTATTTGGTTAAGGTTGCGATTTGGTTCAGTTCAATTATTCACTCTAATGATTTAATTCGGTTCACTTCATTTTTTTTGAAAATTTGAACCGTCCACACCCTATTTATGACTTATATTTCCAATCCTCACTTGTTATAAACCGTAACTTTTCAAAAGAATCAATTTTTGAAAAGTTAAATGTTTTTGTTTTTTATTGAGTATTATGTAAAATAAGAAGCACCTCCCTCCCTAATGAGTATAATTGCTAGAAGCAAGATGAGACCCACTTAATCTTTGAGTTCATTTCATCAACTGAAAAATGATGATATCGATGTGTTGTCTATAACGCCGCTCCTGACCTCTCGCCTCGTCTCATTCTTCTTTTGTATCGTCGCTTGAACGAAGAAGACACCAAATGCACTTGACTTTCTGGAATGCTCACCACTGCCGCCAGCATGCCTTTTAAGTCCATGATAAGTTCCGACTTTTAAGGGGCTAGAACTAAATTTTGAATGAATATGCTTACAAAATACATACTAGACCGATTATGTTTACATTATGATTTATGGAATTATCATGAATGATATGACATTTCTCAATTTTTTTTTACCCTCTACTTAGTAAAGAAATGTACACATCAATTAGCGCAAACATTCTTAAAGATCATCGAAAGAACAGAGAAAACCATCAACATAGTGAAGTTACACAGTTTTTGTCCCTAAATCACAATAATATTAAAGAAGAAGAAGAAGAAAAATGTTCCTCCCGTGGACCAATAAGAAATATGAATTTCGGAAGTATTTCGGAAGTCCGAAATTGGCTTCTCAGTCTCGAACGATGGAGTGAATCAGCATAGAGGCCTCATCAGTAGTCGGACATGCATCCTCTGCTCACCAAATAATAAAGAAACAAAAAAAATGACATTAATAATACTTTCGACATCCAATATCTTCCATAGTCAAACAATATGATCCATGAACTATTTCTATATATTAAATCAGGTCCCAAAACTCTCAATTTATCTTCGCACTTTTAATCTTTTACCCCATTGCGCTTGTTTTAGCTGTGTATCTATATTCTGAAAATCAAATAACTCGTTTTTTTACTTATTTATAAATAATCAGTTTCAGTATTCGTATTTTGACTACGCGCACTAATTTGTGTACCATCCCCAAGTGTTTAATTAACCATTCAAGTGAAAATTTAATGAAAACTCCATAGTTCTTCTCACTACCGCCACCCGCCAGCTTATAATAGACATAATTCCTTTTTAGATTGAAAAAAAGAGTCAAATTGGTAATTCCGAAAATGACGGGATAATTGTTTAATAATTCACGTAAATATTAGCACAAGCCTTCTACACAAATATTCAATATATGTTGAAATGAATCATTTTTCTTATTTCTTCTTTTGTCAACTATACTTTATTCTTATTCTAATTTTTATTCTTAAATTTTTGCCTAAAGTCGAAATCCACACTTAAATTTAAATTATCTTTAGCCCAATCTCGACAATATGAAAATTCGAACTCCAATTACCAAAAAAATAAAAATAAAAGAGCTGATTCTCAGATGTACCTGGCAGGTGAGAGATGATGTTCTCGATGATGCCCCTGCCGCCCCCGCCACCGCCGCTCCCCTCATCCACCTCCGACGCCGCGGCTGCCGTCTTCTCGCCTCCTTCAGCCGCCCGATGTCTCTCTATCTCATCACCTCCGGCAGCGGCGGCGGCGGCGGCGGCGGCGGCGAAAGCACTTCCTTCTCCCTCCTCACTTGAGTAAAAGAAGCTCGAAATAAGACTGCTTATCACCCCACCGCCGCCACCACCGACTGCTTCACTTTCCCCATCGCTCTTCGCCCTAGAAACCCCACCGGCCTCGCCGCCTCTTCCGCCGTCCTCGACCTCCAAGGCTTCCGCTTTCCTCTTCCCCGACCACCGCCCCGCCTCGGGGCTCCCGGGAGAGACCAAGTTTGAGATCAAGTGACCGATGATCCCCCCGCCGCCGCCGCCGCCGCCGCCGTTGCCATTTCCCTCGCCGTCCTCGCAGCCCCCATCGTCGTCGCCGCGTCCGCCCCCGGCTCCGTCCCCCGCCGTGGCCGGCGGCGCCTTTTCGGGGATGATGGTGGAGAGGAGACTGTTCAAGAGCGTCTTGCTCTCTGTCTTCTCCCCTCCATCCTCGGCTCCCTTCTGCTGCTGCTCGCCCCCGTCGTTCTGGAGTGAGGTTGGACTGAGATCTGGCGCCATGGCTTCGTCTGAAAGTCCAGTCGCCGGAACTGGATGACCATGTTTATATACAGAAGCTCGACAAGGAAGAAAAGGAAGGGACAAGCGTCCTCGTCTGGAGCGTCGGTCGGAACTGAGAGAAGCCCTCGCTTTGTTACACGTTCTTCGGAGCGATTTGTCTCTTTCTGGCACCAGTGGGGAGCCGACACGTGGTTCCTCGGCCGACGTGTCGTGCGTGACTGGCGTCGATTTCCGCGATAAGTCGGTGGTAATGCTATTCGTCTATCCATAGTCAGTTCTGGCACGATGCCGGGGTCATAAAAATAATACTAATAAAGATAAATCGAGTGATGAAAAATAAATTTACCAATTTTACGTTTGATCATCAAGTCAACGGTACTGTGAAGAAATCCATGAACCTATCTAGAACATAATGTTTGATTATTTGGGATATATAATTCTTGAAGATAATTTAAAATGTTGCGTTCTTATTTGGTTACACTGTGGAGGAGTGATTATTGACTCAATCACACTAAAGACTTTCACAGTTGTTATCATACTAAGAATGTGCATTAATCCTAGAGTTCCTAGACAGAGAAAGTGAAGCAAGGTTAGATTCAATTCCCTTAGTAGCGGCTACTCTTGATTCAATTGTAAGTAATACTCTTGATTCAATTCCACCAAATCCGAAAATGGTTCCATAGAAGCTTGCATTTGAGTCATTCTCTTTATATGTATGATACAATTGAGTGTTTGGGATATTAGTATCATACAGCAATTTCCTTGAAAATCGATATGTCAAACTAAAATGGGATCTTATTGATATAATTCCGAAACATAATTCTTTTGACTAGTCCTTATGCTTTAACGCTCTTCGAATGAGGGATGGAAAAGTGAGCATTGTAAAACAAAGATGAAAAAAAATACAGACGAGCAGTAGAAAGTGTAACTTGAATATTTTTTTTTTTTTTCCATAGAAGTAACGAAATAGTCATTACAAGAGTAAACCAAAAGAAAAGGTTAAGCGAATCCCAAATATAAAATGAAGAAAATAATGAAAAGACGGCTTGAGTGAGCAACAAATGTCCATCCATCATTTATTTTCAAAAATTATAAGAAAGATATTGACTATTTAGACTCGTTTATTTCGCAAAAAATAAATAATTTGTAAGACATTTTTCTAAAACAAATCACTTAATAATTAGCTAATGAAAAATATTTTCATTATTAATGATAATTTGTATTTAAATATTTTTAGATGACGAAAATATATTTATTCATTCATTTTTTAAGTGATATAAATAATAATTTTTAAGAAAATATTTTCCAAATCATTCATTTTTCGCAAAATTAACGGAAATTTAAAGAGCATGGAAAATCTAAAAATGGTCGAAGGCAACGGCATGATACAATTCCTACAACCAATCTCACTTGATGGAATAAGGCTTGGCTGTTTCTGTTGATGCATAGAGAGAAGCAAAATAAGACAGGAAGAGACTTCACAAGCTCAAACTCTGCAGAATCCTCCATTCTCAATGTTATGCAGAGAGATATTGGAACAACATGAAGCCCATTTAGTGGAAGACGCATTATGCCAATCCTCTCAACACAAAAGAAGATCTGACTTTGTTACTGTTCTCTTCCCCTTGAAATGGATGCAAAACTACAGACTACAAACCTTCCATTTCAAGGGTTTGCCGGCATTACCGAGCAAACTAATTTCAAACTCAAAGTGAGCCATCACAATATGGGAAAAGAAGAGAACCTGCCTCCTAAACCGATGCTGCACAGGTTGAATCGATCAATAGAAGATCTTAAAGTATCATTTGAGCTGCAGGGTGACGACCACAGGCGATGCTATGGGTTTTTTCGAGCTCCACCATACATGGCCTCCTCCTGCTCGGCCTTCTTTTGTGCCTCCCTCCTCTCCTTCCGTTTCGCATCCCTTACGGCCGTGTCAGCGTGGACTTTCTCCATTATTTGGGTAAAACCAGGTATGGTCCTTTCTAGTTTGTTATACACTCTAGAGCTCAAGTTGAAGAAAATCCTAAACATTCGCTGAGGCAACAATGAACAAAGGTCAGGAGACGCATTATGCATAAATAGCTTTTCACTGTTCTCATAAAGGAAAGAAAAGAATAATATGTCACCGTCCTTTCACCAAAAATCCAATAAAGAGCTGATGCTCTGCAGTTGAGCTATAACGTGCCACTAATTAAACTGACTAACAACTGCTGATGCGTACATAAGGTCATACTTTCTAAACGTCAAAGAACTTAATGAAACCAACACAAAAAGCAAACTAAAAGCATAGCATGAGAGCTTTCATCAAAGATGCATGGGATTTTAGCTCAATAGCAGTAGAGGGGAGATGAGAGCTAGATTACACATTAAGAAATCCACCCGGAACCAGGAAAAATTAATCAAAGGTAATTTTTTTTTTCCCTTCTTTGGAATGGGCCAAGCAAGGGTTGAAATAGGGAAATTTTCAGTAATCTATTCTCTTCGTTGCCCTTTCTTTATGTCAGTGGCCAGTCAGGATTGTAAGAGGCAGAAATCTGCGAAATAAAATTCTCAACTGTCGATAGGGTAGCCATTACCAACTGGGCCCAAGGTTAATCATCTACTTACGGGTTTCAGTATAAGAATAGTCTAATTAAAATAGTGATCAGGGAAGAATGGGAGATGACTTATGGAAAAGGTCTCCGCACTAATCACTATTTGCAGTTACGCTTCTTTCTCTCAATATTATTATGGTGGAAGGCAAGTTTAGCCCTTTTGATTTTTATTAACTTGAGTGGTAAAAGACAAGCTGAATAACAAATAGAGGCAAAGAAGAAGGAGCGATACTATGTCGCACCTTAACGTCCTTGTTCCAAAGCTGGATGTACGGAGGACCTGTATGGTAAGTACCAAGGGGTAGACGGTACCATTCTCCACCATATGTTATCTGATCCATTGCTTGTTCAATGCTTAAAACTTCCCAAGGCCTTAAACCAGGTATTACTTTAGCCAATTGGATCCTGCATCATTAATAAGTACACCCACATGGTCACGCATTTGTTATATGCTTCAAATGTTTGGTGGCTAAAAGGACTAGCCAGAAGAAATATACTTCTTTCTGCAGTACCTGAGATCTTTTGGGATGTACTTGTTCGGCATGTGGTCAGCTTCTAAAATGGTTGTAAGTTCTGAACCACTAGCCCAAAGAAATAGGCAATGACTTGGAATTTTCAGTCCAGGCCAAATACCATCATTAGCTTCGAGCACCGCTTGATCGCGTCTCCTGCTTTCTATAGCTTCTTGCTGGAGCTGCTTGTAAGTTTTCTTCTCTTGCCCTTTGAGAGGTACCCAAGGAGGTATTCCTTTCTGGAGTTTGTGAAGGAATGCAGTGGCCGCAGCACCTAGTCTTACTGAAAGCCCATAATAACAAGTAAAAAGATATCTCATTCACAGTGGCATAAGAAGTAAACAAAAAGCAGTTATAATTTTTCCCTGGGAAAAGAGTAGCTCTGGTGAACAGTAGTATTCTTCTACCAACCTGAACATGCTCTTCCAATCAATTTCAATGGCCAGAATTGACAACAGCAATACACAAGTGGCAGAGATAAGATCTAATCAAACCAGTCCCCCAAACATGGCACTTTCATGCCTTACAAATTTTAGCATGCATATGGAGTATGCTTTACACAGTAGACTACGCTTGCTGTGACTGACTATACTTTCCTGCACAAGACGTTTAAATTTGTAGCATAAAATTGACAAAAACAATATGCCTACCTTCCCATGTGGCAATGGCAGGTTCCAGTCCATAAATCATATGAATCGGAGCCCATTCATCCAAGTCCTCACCCCAAATGAATGTGTCCTTGTCAATGATTCCAGCACCCCAAGCTGTTTTAAGTTGTATCAGTTCCATCGGTCCCCGAGTTCGACCCAATCGATCCTTATAGTAGAAGCCACCACTCCTCATGATAACTGTCATACCAACAACCAATCTATGAGAACACAATCAGATAAACAAATAAAGATCCACCATCTACCCCATAACAATCTGTTAATGCTTTTCATTAAAATCGGCAGGCACACTTGCAATTACCCCACACAAAACGCAATCTGTTGATTAAACCACAAATACTATGGCAATTGAAACATGCATACATTGGTTAAACCCCGCATGAAATGCAAACAAGCCTACATATTCTCATTCGAATGTACCAAACAGCATTAGCAGGAATGAAGAAGCACAGAATACAGAGATTACACATTCATCAAGCTAACTGAAAATCAAATTAACCAAAAATAAATCTTCCTCTATATCACAAGGACAGATATTTCTTACACCGGAAATTCTACAAACACATCCTGTGCAACAACACAAGCAACCAAAAATTCCAATCTTGACGATGATCAAACAATCATTCTATCTCAACACGACATCAATCTCCAACAAAACTTACAATCATAGTACCGCCGCTCGAGCCGCTTATACCCGATAGCCTGCGCGACATCGATGGGCCGCCCGGGCGGGTACGGCCGCTGCCTGAACCCCCAGAGCCCGAAGAAGAACTGCCGCGCGAAATCCCAGAACTTGTCATCGCTCTCCTCCCTCGTCTTGATCGCCTTCCGCGGCATCGGGCGGCCGTCGAGCCCCGGCACGTGCGGGACCCCGCGCCACAGCTTCTTGTCCTCGCTTCTGTACGGCTCGTCGTTCTCCTGGAGCTCCAGCTCGTTGAACTTATCCGCGACCTCCTCGGCCCGCTGCATGAACTGCACGACGGGGCTGGACCGGAAATCCTGCCACCACCTCTCGTTCTCGCGCACCTCCTGCTCGGTCGGGTTCTCCTTGGCCTCGAACACGGGGTCCTCGTTCAGGATCTTCTCGACCTCGGGGGTGTGCCGGTAGTCGGGCAGGTTCTCGCATTCCCAGAAGTACCGGTCCATCGCCTGGGTGTAGATGCCGTCCTCCTTGCCGTCGGGCTTGGGCTCGGCGTCGGGCTTCGGGGGTCCGAGGCTCGAGCTCAGGGAGGCGAAGTTGGGGGCGGCCCGGGAGGCGGCGGAGAGCGGCCGGGCGGCGGCGGCGAGGTTCGGAAGAGGGAGTGGGTTGGTGGGTCTGGCGAACCAGTTGTCGAAGAAGCTGAAGTTGAGCGACGCCATTGGAGGAGGAAGGAGAAGAGGGAGAATTGCAGAGGAAATTGCAGATAAAATGCCCGAGGCAAGGGGAAGCGAAAGGGTCGAAAGGCGTGGTGCTGATGGGCCCAGTTGGATTCGGGATTTGGGCCGTGGGCCCATGGCCCAATAGGCCCATGACCCGATTAAGTTCTCTCTCCAGTCTGCCAAAGTCTTGTCCATTTTTGTAGACGGAGCTTTGCGAACAACTGGGCCTAGGAGGGCCCAAAGAAACCTAATGAAAATCCGAAGTGAGCTGCCTACATCGTATTTCGCCTTGGTTGTGTGAAGGACGGTTTGTATTGAAGATGACAAATCTTGTTTCTTTCGAAGAGCATTTTGTAGATCTCATGACGTGTGGAACAGCCGGAAAAGCATCCGCGAAAGCACAGAACCTAGATGAAGCTGGTTGGTGAGGCAAACAGTTGATTGGGCAGTTCATTTCGGTTGAACGGGTGAATTGATCGTCTGGTTAGTAGAGTGTCGAACGTTCGACCTTGTTGGGTGGGACATCGAGCGTTCGGCCATTCATGAGTTGGATGTTCAAATTGTCCCTCTTGTGAACAGGATGTTCGGCTAGCAGGCTTTAGTGCACAAAGTGCGCTGAAATTCGATGCTAGATTTCGGGTATTTGAAAATCGATGTACGGGCTGTATTATAAGATTGAAAATTTAGCACTTTTGGAGTGGGTAAAATTGAACTATCACTGCCCATTCAAATCATTTTGAACGGATCCAATTAAATTTAGTGATCTTAAGAAAAGGCAAGATTTTCATCATGACGAAGTAGACTTGGGCATTATGTTAATGGAGATATTGGCAAGCCTACTCACGAAACCGATGAAGCCGGAGATCAATTTGTTGTTAGCTTGAAGGGACAGGACAACAAGGATCATCGTATATTGATATGAATTTGAAACGCTTCAATTTCATGTATTAGACTTCAGTTCATACGAGGTATCTCGGGTCGCACTTTACGAGGACGCATAGTCCGAGAGGATGACTGTTGTTTTTTTCTTTCTTTCTGATAAGTTAAGCCTACAAGAATTGCCTTATTTTGTTAAAGAGAAATAATGATATTAAACCTCCACCGAACATGAAATATTCCTGGTTATGGTGTAGAACCTCTTGAATTTGAACAACATGTTGCTTTCGTTACTCAATGTTCTGCATTTCAACAAAATCATTTGGTTATTAAGTTTCATCTCACATCATTAAGATGTTGCATATTTCTCACAAGGGGGTGGAGAATGCTTACGACATAATGGGGAAAACGATGGATTGCTTCCGCACGCATCGCCTGCAAACACGAAAAATACGTCATGTAGACTCATCCCTTGATTCTTTGAACAATACAACAGATAGAAACAACTGTTAGAAATTAAATCAAATTTATTAAAATGTCAAGATTATCAAGTTACCAATGACAATAGAGGAGTTGTTGATGTCAATTAGTTATCATGTTGTCGATATTCCATACTTGATGCTGCTGAGTACACGCATTGAAGAAGAGTCGTCGTTGTAGCATTTAAGAAGTTTGTTCATGTTTCTATATCGTGACTATTTATGTTTTTAGGTGTAATCAATGTTTTTTAAGTTTCTAGGGACCTATCTCTTCATAAGATTAATGAGTCATTTATTAGGAGGAGTAAAAGTCATGTAACAAATTTATAAATGTTATAAATAGAGGAGTCTTGTAATTGTTTTTGATATGAGGTTATAAGGTGGGAAGGTAAATTAAATGAAAAGTCCATCTATCTCATTCTCTTTTTTTTTTGTGAGTTGCAAATGTTTCACGTTCAGTTTCTTCCACCAACAACCCAATATATATATGAAATAAGTTTTTTTTTTTTTTTTTTTCGGTCCCTACTCTATTCCTACTCTACACTCACTCTCAGACTTTTGCCCGCCTCTTGCGGGCGTGGGAGTCGAAACCCACTCCCCGAAACTTACGCGTCCCCGCCCCATCCTCCTCGAGAAGGTGGGGATTTGAACCCTCACCTCCCCTTCCGTGTTGGAAGGGTGGCCACTGGGGCGAATCCCAGTGGTTATATGAAATAAGTTGAAACTTGCGTTTTATTCTATCCCACTTTAGGTCTTACAATATTAACAGCTTCTAAAATGTGATTGAGACGGCCGAGTAGAACGTGAAGATATATCAAATCAATTCCATTCAATCTGACTTCAGTTTTATGCTTGGCCAGGTCCAACTTGCTTAGGCCAAAAAGTTGCTGTACCATCTGACTTGCTATGGACATGTACAGGCACTCAAGCAAGAACGAATTGTACAGTTATTGATGAGGTAAGAAGACTATTTCAACCGGAACAAGGCAGTCTCTTTAGACGTAGACATAATTGTAGCTAAGCATCATTTTCAGCTGCTCAATACAGGTATAATTGGGGATGATGGACCCTGCAGCAGAGGTGAACTGAAGGCGGAGGAGCAAAACGACAGCTATGCATCAAATCATGCGGATGAGCAAAGCGTTGCTTACCATTTTCTTCCTGATTCTTTTCTCTATCTTTCTCTCTCGAATCGTCCACATAGAAAGTTCTCCAGCTCCATGGCTAGTTATACTGTCATAATCTACGATGCTACGACCTCGTCGTTGGTCTATCCTCCTCGACGTATGATGACGGAAACCTTTGTTTGACTTTGAACCGGTTAATGATGATCACTAATCTGTCCAATCATTTGCAAGTTAAGACTGTCGAATGGGGTAATAGCCTGAGTGTTTTTTATTTTTTGGCAACCGAGGACGAAAAATTCTAAGTGAACGTCATGAATTCAGAGGGTGATCGTGATTTTCTATGCAATCTCATGCTGATGGTGTCAAATGTGTCATCTTATCAGAAACTAAGTAATGTATAAGGAAAAGCGATTGGGAGGGATATTGAAGATTTCAGCGACGTAGACCCAATACCAGTACAGAGTTTATATCAGAACTTAAGCAATCAGGGAAGTTGACAATGCATCGGTGCAGCCCCACCATAAGTGAAAAATGAAAGATTACACAAAATCATAACAATAAGGATTGCCATGGTTGGATCAACGCGACTCTCAGTTCAAGTAGGCCGACAACCGCGGATGATCAACTTGGTTCCCGATTTTGAAAGTGTTGGTTTTACCCTACAATCGACTTTGCACATGATTGAATCAATGATTCTAAAACCAACTGTAGCAACCACCGAAGGAAGAAGCGACCTTAATTTTATTTTATATTTTACCGAATGTCCTAATCACTTGACACGTTGAAATTTCAAATATCAAATATGGACGGTTGACTAAATCCAGCCGTGAAGATCTTCGATGATTCACCCCATCAGCAGTTGAGGTGGCACGCATTTTTTAGTCAGGTTCAAGTAGAGATTGACATGTGGACATTGACTTGGAATTAAAAACAATATAATATTGCTCGCTTTTCCACCTCCATCCATAGAGCACTGTCCGTCCGGCCATCCAGGGTTGCGCTTGTCATTGGTCATGGACAAGCAACATCACCGGCTGGTCGGCCAAGCTAAGTTGCGTTCAAGCCCTCGATTTGGTTGAGCACGTCTTCCGATGGCTTTAGAGACTGAGATGGGCGAGAACAGATCTAGACAAGCAACAACAAATACGACCGTAAGCAACGATAGAGGCCAGATCCACCGTCCATGGCCGGCTCATACATGGTTGCGAGCCCCAATGTCGGATGGTCGATGACACTGCTATTCATGGTTGGCTGGCAATGGAGGCTTCCAATGGCTTTGGATACAAATGGTCTGTTTGTTAACCATCCAAATAGTACATGATTATGATTTTTTTGTTCCCGAGAGCAGTTTGGGAACAGAATTGTGTTTGGTAAAATTTTTGTTCTCAAGAGCAAATTTTTATTTTTTTTATTCCTGAAAGTAGATTTGGAACATAATTAAGAATAAAAAAAAAAAGTCGATTCATGTTCCCGGGAACAAATCTAAGAATCAAGACCATATTTCTCTTCTTCTTCTTCCATTTTCTTATTCTTCTTCATCTATCGCCATCTCACGGCTGCCGTCCGCCACCGGTTGCCGGCAAGCAAGGTCGAGCCTCACCGGTGGCTAGGCGGGCCTCGCGATCTGACAAGGCCGAGCTTCGTTGATGGCCAGGCGAGCCTTGCCTAACTTTGGCGAGGCTCACCTAGCCCCGCTGGTGGCCAAGCGAGCCTTGCCCCGGCTCGGCGAGGCCTACTTGGCCACCGCGAGGCCGGGCAAGCTTCACCTAGGCCGACGACGCTCCGATGAGGTCGCCGGCCCTCATTTAGTCGGTCATCAGTCGACCGGCCACTTGAAGAAAAAGAATAAGAGAGAGAAAGGAAAAGAAGAAAAGTAAAAAAAATTATTTAAAAATTAAAAGAAATTGATTTGGAACTTTATCAATGAGTACGATACCAAACGCAATTCTATTCCAGAATTAGAAATTTTAGACAATTACCAAATGGCTCAAAATGCTTAAAAATTATTCTCGAGAACAGAATAAAAAAATTATTTCTGATCAAAAATTATTTTCGGGAACGTAATGTTACCAAACGCGTCCTAAGATAAGCAATGCTAGATTTGGAGTCCTGTAGATTTAGATATGGATGAGCAAAGACGGAGCCTACCACAAGCAACAATAGAGGGGGTGGCTCAAGCTGACCGTGAGCGACGGCAAAGGCTAGATCTATCGCCCATGGCTGGCTTGTCCATGGTCGTAAGCCCTAACGATGGCCATGGATGAGCTTTGGGGTTGCTCGTGAGCTGGTTCGTCCATGGCCGATAACGATGCTGTCCATGGCTGGTCAATGATGCTGCCGTCCATGGCGTGACCCTTTGTCATCCATGGTCGCAAAAAGCAAAAAGAATAATAGAGGCAAGGCGGCTTGTCCAAGATCCATGATAAGAAGTTTTTATTTTATTTATTTTTTTTATTTCTATTCTATGGATAGGTAAAATGGGAGTGCATAACTTTCACACGGCCCTCATTTAAGCTCATAACTTTTTTTTTTTTCACTCACTTAAGTGTCATACCGGAATAAAATTGATCATTTAAGTGTCACCTTCGAAAATTTGTCATACATGATTTTTTTACATTTTCTTAAAGAAACATGATTTTTATTATTTTTGAATATTTATATTTTATTATATATTTATTTTTTTTTTGTGTGTAGGCGACAAAGGCCTTCCCCCTTTTCACCAAAAAAAAAAAGGCCTTGCCCTCGGTTAATAGGGCCATGAAGGCCCTGGGCAAAGCCAACGCCAGTTGCGGGCGAGGACCTTTGTGGTGAGGTTGTGATAGCCTTGCTCAGGGCCATGGCAGCCTTGTGAGCCACGAGGGAGGGTCGACCCTCGTAGAGGTGTTGGCGACCTTGTCAGCCATTGTTGATGCCCACAAGCTATGGGGCGGTGGCCATAGGCAGAGGGCTTGGGTTGTTTCTTTTCTTTTTTGTCTTTTCTTTTCTTTTCTTTTCTTGAGTTTTAGCCATTTTTTTTCATTTTTGTGTTTGTCTTTTTTATGGAACTTTTTGGGATTTTTTGACCTAATTTAATTAAGATTTTGTGTAAAAATTAGGATTCAAATCAAAACAACATCGTTTGAGTGCTTTAGCTAACATTAAAGTCACGTAGGATGTCACGTGGGAAAGATAAAATATTTATAAAAAACCACGTCAAAATTTTTCGTTAATCAAATTAGACAAAGTTAACGGAATGGAAATCAAGTATTTGGCAATGGCCTACAAGCCCTCCCGGTCGCTAGGTCACCTCACCTAGGTTTTGTTGGTCGTGGGCGAGGGGACCCTTGCCTAGATTTGACGAGGGTTGACCTTGTATGTAGCCAGTGAGAATCCCCTAGGCGAGTTTGGCCCTCATCTATGGCTTTGAAGGTTAGCCTTGCCAAGATAGTGTGAGGGTGATCCTCGCTAGGCCCTTTCCAAGTATTGTTGTGGCTAGTCATTGCCTAAGTTTTGTCACTTACGGAAAGGAAAAAAATAGAAAAATAAAAAAAGGGTAAAATAAAAAAAATAAAGGAAAAAAATGTTCTTGATCAATTCGTGAGGTCAGGCCCTTCTTTGATACTAATATGGCCACTTCATATCCTTATTTAAAATAATATCCATTTTAAATCTTTATTTGAGAAAATGAAAACACTTTAGATTCTTATTTGAAACAAAATTCAATTAAGATTCTTATTTGAAAAAAATGAGTGCACTTTAGGCTCTTATTTGAAATCTTTTATAAAAATTATTGACATGTGTGTAATTAAGGCCCTGTTTGGTTCAACTTTTCAAATGTGCTATGGGACTCTAAAGTCCCTTGGCTAAATGCAAACGCATATGGTTTGATATTTTGGGCGACTTTGACAAGATGCAATTGCATCTCCAAATGGCTCTAAGGGCCCTTAGCCCAAAGCAAGTTTGGAGGTTGCATCTTCGAAATGCAAGTCCCCGGTACTATTCATCTTCTCCAAAACCACCGCACGGGGCGATCGGAGGCCAACGATCGTCGGCCAAGGGTTGCGCGTGTCGGCGACCGTCACTTGAGGGTTGCCTGACCCCAGCGACCGTCGCCGAACCTCAGGCGACGCTTGGGTCGCGCGACGCAGGCGACCGTCCGAGGGCCAAATCTGGCCATCTAGCTGCCAGATCCGGCACTCCGACCGCTAGATCAGTGGTCCGGCAGCCAAATCCGGTGGCCAAACTAAAAAAAAAAAAATACAAATATTTTTTTGTTTTTTTTTAATTTAATAAAAGTCCTTTACAAATGTAAATTTTACCAAACGGTATTTTAGCCAAAATTGTATCTCAATACAAATTTTATCAAACGATATTTGTATTTTGAAAAACCTCCATCACCCAAAGGTATTTGCATTTTGGCAAATACATTCTCCAAAAGCCGAACCAAACGAGCCCTAAGTGTAGACAATCAAGAACCATCTCATCCTGACACGTTTTGTAACGCGGCATCCATAAAAAATAAATAAATGACCACAATAATATAGCTTCCTTTAGTAAATATTGAAAAGAACAATAACATTTGACATTCAAAATTACCCATATTACAAGTGATCACCCCTAAGTTATTGAATATCTTCGGCGGCACTTTCCGCAGTCCCGAACAATAAAGCTAACCTCCCTTCTGCATTGCAACAAAAGCATATAGTTAAAGATTTTTTGCCTCCATATTTCCACGAACTCTTTTTTTTCCGGGCTAATTTCGCATGATGTTATGAGATGAGTATTGTATTTCATAAAATGAGTTGAGAATTAACGATTTGGAAAACATTTTTTTAATAAATAAAGTATCGTTTAAGAAAGTGAATGAATGAAATATATATTATAATCATCAATGAAAATATATAGGTATAAATTGTTAGTAGGGCTATACCATCGAAAATCTCAATCTGTGACACACCTGCACTTTAAATTGATTTATATATATATATATATATATATATTTATATATATATATTGTAAACTAAGTTTCATGTCACCTAAATTTTCAAACCAATACACATGTACCACATTTATCCAAAACTAATTATTTTATTACAAACAATTTCAAATTGCCAAAATATTATATTTTGAAATTTGCTAAAATCTGCTAATTTTTCCCTAAAAGCTCCCTCAAGTTTTGTGAATTTGCTAAAATCCCTAATTTTCTGTGACATGAAAATCAATTTTTGGGTAAATGTGGTATGAATTTACCAGTTTAAGATTTTTATAATGTGAAAATTAGTTTGGGGTAATGCGGCACGGATATATCACTTTGGAATTTTTTCTGAAACGAAAATTTGGAGTAAATGTGCCAAGTGTGTGCTAGTTGTGGTATTAATCTTTGTGATTGATAGTGAAATCCTGCACTAATTTTTATAAGCATAACGTCACGTTTTAATAATGGATCATGACTATCACATTACTAAAACAAGTCTCCAAAGTACTTACAGCAGCCTGGGGAATGAGGTGGGTTGTCTCCACCCGCATTACCTACAAACACAAACAATCAATTATGTGAAGGGAATAACATGGTTTTTTTTACCCATTAGACCAGTTGCAGGGGCTACTATCTAATAAACGTGAACAATTGGTGTTACTATATTTAGCCTAATTATTCACCCATATTAGCATTTATTTATTCCTTATTTGTCTATTTTATAAATGTCTCTCATACGAACCTACCATCCTTTATTTGTGAGTTACCAGTTCTTCTCTCATTAGGTTTCAAGTTAGTTTAAATATATCAAGTCTCATTGACTATCACATTACTAAAACAAGTCTCCAAAGTACTTACAGCAGCCTGGGGAATGAGGTGGGTTGTCTCCACCCGCATTACCTACAAACACAAACAATCAATTATGTGAAGGGAATAACATGGTTTTTTTTTTTTTTACCCATTAGACCAGTTGCAGGGGCTACTATCTGATAAACGTGAACAATTGGTGTTACTATATTTAGCCTAATTATTCACCCATATTAGCGTTTATTTATTCCTTATTTGTCTATTTTATAAATGTCTCTCATACGAACCTACCATCCTTTATTTGTGAGTTACCAGTTCTTCTCTCATTAGGTTTCAAGTTAGTTTAAATATATCAAGTCTCATTTAAGTTACTTATTAATGGTTTTTATTTCTTTTAAATTTACCAACTTTTTCTATTGAATTAACAACTTATTATTTAACCACTGGGGGTTCGCCCCAGTGGCCACCTTTCAAACATGGAAGGGGAGGTGGGGTTCAAATCCCCACCTCCTCAGGGGGGGATGGGGGTAGGGACGCGTAAGTTTCGAGAGTGGGTTGCGACTCCCACGCCCTACAAGAGGCAGGGCACAAGTCTGCGAGTGAGTGTAGAGTAGAAATAGAGTAGGACTGACCAAAAAAAAAAAAAAATAACTTATTATTTGTCTTGCTTACCAACCCGTTCCATTCACGAACTCTTTTTAGAAAGTACTAATGTTCATTAGTGTGGTTACAAACTTTTACCCAGTTAAGTTACCAAGTTTTGTGTCACCACCCCTTCTTTAAGTTAGTTACCAATGTTTGTAACTTTTTTTTTTTTTTTTTTTAAATTACCAACTTACTATAAGAAATTACCAACCTTTATTTGAGTGTTTCCCTATTCTCCAGTTGAGATGCCAAATGGTTTTGGATTACCAAGTATCATTTGATTGCATGTGACCACCATTTATTACTATTTTGTTAATTTACTAGTTTTCTATTGAGTTACTACTTTTATTTGCCTTGTTTGTTAACCTTTTGAATTTGCTAATTCTTTTTAGAAATTGTCAATGTCTATTAGAGTGATTACCAACTTTTCTCCAATTAAATTATCAACTTGTTTGCGTCATCAATTTCTATTTGAGTAAGGTATTGATATTTTTGTGTTTTCTTGTAAATACCTACTTCTCTTATCTCATACCAAAAAACATTTCTTTTATCTTTTGCCAATCCTTGTTTACCTTTCTTACCAATGACTTAAATTCAGTACCTATTATATAAGTTATCTATGTTTGTTTGGGTGACTTACTAAGTTTTCTCCAATTAAATTACCAATCACTTCTAGGTTATAATTGCTTACCAACATTTATTTGTTTTTTCTTAAATCTACTAATGTTTATATTGAGCTACTATTTTTATTTGTCTTAATAATCAATTTTTAAGATTTGTAATTTCTAGAAATTACCAACCTTACTGAGTGTGATTGACAACTTATCTCCAATCAAGTTAGCAATTAGGATTGGTTTACCAACTCTAGAGTTAGTTACCAACTTTTTATTTTTAAATTATCAACTTCTCTTATTTCTGATAGAAAAATTTATTACCTTTTCACCAACATTTTTTATTTACCTTTTTCTCATAAATTCATATAAGAGTTGGCAAATTTAAAGTGTAAGTAGAAAGGTGAACAAAAGTTGATAAAAGATCAGAAAAGTTGGTAAAGGAAAGAAAAATAAAGTTGGTAAGTAATTAAAATGAGAGTTAGTAACCCAAAATTAATCGGTATCTTCATCGAGCAAAGTTGGTAAGTCACTTTAATTAAGGTTAGTAATTTCTAAAAGAATTTGGTAAAATTAATGCGTTATTAAGAAATGCAAGTAGAGGTTTATAAATAAATAGAAAAGTTGGCAAAAAAAAAAAAAAAAATTGTTGGTAAGTAACTTAAATGAGAATTGATAATCCAATATTTGGTGGTAATTTAATAGGACAATAATTGGTGAATCATGCTAGTTTAGATTGGTAATCTTAAAAAAAGCTAATAAATGTAAGAGGTTGCTAACCAAGTCAACTAAAAGTTGGTAACTCAATAAAAAATTTGATATCTACAAAAAGAAAACAATTAAAATATTGGTAGTAATTCAAATGAGAGTTTATGGAAAAACATTTAATTGTCAATACAATTTGACAAAGGTTGATGAATCGCTCTAATTTAGATTAATAATTTCACATAAGAGTTAGTAATTCAAAACGTTGTTAAGTTATGCAAATAAAAGTTGATGAGTAGTACAAAAACTAGTAATATAAACAAAACAAGGGAAAGTTGGTAACTTCATAAAAATTTTGGTAAGTTACCAACAGGTTACTTTTCTGCCAACTGTTTTTTCACATTTACCAACACTTAATAAATTTACCAGAAAAAAAAATCGTTTTTTTTTTTTTAAGTGCTAGTATAAATACCTAGATGGGGGTGAATAAGTGTTTAAAATAAACCTTGGCAAATATATACGGAATAAAATAAACTTCGAATAAAATAAAGGAGTTAAAGAAGAGAATAAGAATACAAGGTTTATAGTGATTCGGCTTAATCCAAGCCTACGTCCACTCTCCCACGCTAACAGCCTTCTCGGCTGGATTCCACTATGCAATCAACAAGAGATTACAACTTTGAGTGCAAACACTTAGTAGTATATCACATTATCTCACTAAGTCACTCTTTTGGTATTTCTCTCACGATCACAAATGTTTAAGCTCACTAAAGACAAGTGTATAATCGAAGATCGCTCAGACTTTGGAATTATAAATTTTACGCTTCGTCTCTTACTTGCTTATCGGTCATAACCGTTGGATAGTATCTCGAGAATCGTCTTCCAATCTACCCATTAGACAACTCTGTATCTAGAAGATTTGGTAGCCGTTGAATGACAAAAATAGAATCCCAAATTGATTCCGATCTCCTATACAAACAAAATCTTGGTTTCCATAAGTAAAGCTCCTTCGTATAGAAAGTTCTTGTCTTCAAGATCCAATTGTCAATCAAATAGATTGAGTCAATTAAATCAATCTTGATGTTTCACGTTATATGATTGAGGCTTGTGTTAACACGGATGTAAAGTTTGAGAACAATAAATTTACAATCCGGGTCCGAACAGAACAGATTTAGCTTTAAAAAAAAAATCGTCCAACATAGAGTCTGTCTTATGGTTCAGCTTCAGTATAGAATCTGTCTTCTGGTTCATCATTCACGTTTAATCTGGAATTTGTCAAAGTTGACACATTTCTGACAGTCTTCAGACTTTGACAATATCATTTATATGTTCTGTCATCTGCATGGTCTATTACTTAACCATTAAACATGTTAATAGCATTTGATTTATTTTGTCATCTTCAAAACATCATAAGGGATTTCCCTAACAATCTCCCATTTTTTGATGATGACAAAACAATATCTGAATATGCAGATTTGTAAACACGCTTTTAAAAATATTAATTTAAATCAAAGGATATCGAAGATAGCAAATAGATTGAGCATAACAATACATTGAGAAAAATAATAATCGCAACTCAATATTATGCAATAAATAATATCAACCAATTAACACATATGCATATTCATATCTTCTCCCCCTTTTTGTCATAATCAAAAAGCGATAATAATGGAAAAAGTATCACGTAGAGAATATAATAACAAATATCTTGCATGAAACACAATTTCCAAAAAATCAACTTTTATCGAATATTAAAGATATGCAATATAGCTCACTTTGATTATATTAGCAAATATCCAATAAAAATCACGGATGCATCATAAAATGCACATACCCTTTTCGTTATAATAAAATGATAATATCAATAAGAGATTTGTTAATGATAAAAGGTAATAAAAGATACACTAACCGGATTTTGTGAAACTTAAATTCTGACGCATTTACCTTTTCCTTCTTTCCATAACAAGATCACGGTCAATCCAAAAAGATTTTTCCATAATTGATCAAAACTCCCCCTCAATTTGTTACATTTTTGAGATGATCACGATTCTTTCCTTTTTAGATTCACGTTCTCCCCCTGTGATCATGACAATATTTGCAAATGGAAACAATTGTTGCTTGTGCACATTGAACATAATATTTTTCTAGTATTTCCTTTGTAGCAACAACATCCGCAACGATCACTTGCATTTTGAAATTCGAGGCAAAAATTTATTTTCTTCAATCAAGCTCGTCTCGAATTCAACCTGCATCAACTTAACAAACTTTTTGCACAAATAAGCTGTAATAATATCCACGTAATATATAATGCCCTTTCTTCAAATAAATAAGTTGAATAGCATATATAAAATTATCAATTATTAAAATTCTGAACTATTCAACCTTCCATATGACACATAAGGGATTTCCTTAACAATTTGCAAAAACTTTGCACAAGGAATAGAATCTTTGAACTTTCAAAAGATAGTATAGAATCTCAATGATTTTCTGATTGAGTTTTCCAAAATCCATATGGAAGATTCTTTTGTGACTTGCAAATTCTTATATAACAGATAATAATCTTTGCAAAAATGTCACGTAATATTTTCCTTTGATTTGCGGATCAAACTTGCTAGATATAATATATCTTCTAAGAATATAGCAAGAATATCCATAAATATGCAATAATATCTTTCAAGATCAAGGGTATTTCTTTAAGCATAATCTCAAAAATATGTTATTGAATTATTTCGCAAAAAGAAAGTTGATATTTTTATCACGTGCCAAATCAAGTAATAACTTGCAATGCCTTATATTTATGACAAAAGATATTTACAATATAATAAACAATCATCCAAAATGCACGTAGAGTTTTGCAAGGTTGGATGATAAAAAAAAATAATAATCTCTTACCCATGGTATATGTTAGAAATATACCATTGATTTAAAAAAATATCACTACCAATTTTCGTAGGAGATATTTTTTAGATTGTACCAAAATCTGCGTAGATTCACGATCGTTCTTCCCTTAAAGAATTTCCTGCAATCAACTCATTCCCTTTTTGGTATCCATCAATTTGGATCCTTCCATTTCGTTAGAGCAAAATATAAAATCTCCATAAACAAATATTCTTTCTTAATTCATCATAACAAAGTATTCAAAGAAAGAATATTATGTATAATGATATTTTGAAAATTAAATTCTCACTTAGTCACAGTACGATAAAAACAGAGAGAATAAAATATTTGAATATCTAAGAATATCTTGCATCATCACATAAAATAGATTTTCACTTTGCAAAATATGACTAAATCTGAGAGTATAAAATTAGACAAAATAATCTGAATTATCTCAAATAATCACACGTATTAAATCAAATCTCAAAACAAAAAAAAACGAATCACACGATTCTTTCCTCAATAAATATGATCATTATAAAGTCCGAATCAACTAAAGATATGTCGAATATCAAGCATAATGAGAAATTTTAAATTGTGTACTCAAACCAAATTGAGAATAAAAATATATACATTTTTTACCAAACTCTCTTTCTTCTTTCTTCTTTATATCCTGTAAAAACAACTCACATTTTCTTTGGTACCCATTTTTTCTTGGGTCCATGAGAGTTAGTAGAATATGCTGTTTTTACCCAATTTTTCTTAATAGGTCTCCAGACTTTAGGACATTCTTTCTCAAAGTGTTCGAGTCTCCACAATTTAAACACTTGAGGGCATTTCGACCAACAGGTTTTACAAACACTTTTTGAAAATGATTTTTGTAAAATGCCTTTGAAAGTTTTTGTCTAAGTCTCTCTTTTACTTCAGGAAAATCAATTAAAGAATTATTTTCCTTATTAAAACCAAGTCCCGACTTATTATAGTAAGGTACTTGTATAGAAAGGATATGCTCTAATGGTTTTGAACCATTTGAAAATCTTGTCGAAATATTTGAAAATTCATTTTTTAAAGAATCATTTTCTTTGACAAGTAAATCTCGACTTTCTTTTGTTTGTAAAAAATCTTTTTGCAAAATTTCAAACTTTTCTTTTCGAGAAAGATCCTGTTGCCTAAGCCATGAATTTTCCTTTTAAGTCCGGAGATCCTTTTAATCGAAGATTTGAGATTTGAGCAAAGCTCATTTATATACTTAAGAACTTTAGCAGGAATTTTTAAATGACTTACCTCGATTTCCTTATCGGATTCTAAGTCTGTGTCTAACTCAGACTCTGATTCTGAGTCTGTGTCTGAGTCAAACTCAGATTCTGAATGTGCCATTAAGCATATATTTCATTGCTCATGATCTTCTTTCATGTTTCTTTTCTGGTCATTCTGCTTGTATTGTCTTCTTCCATCGAATTTCCTTCATTTTCTACTTAACTTTTTGAATTTCTTGATCATAAAAGCAAGTTCTTCGTCGTCCAAGTCATTTTCTGAGTCTGTTTCATTAAAAACAACGTTAGATACTAAAGCAATGGATTTCTTACCTTCGGGATCTTCATTGTTGAGTTGTTCCACTTCATAGGATTGAAGAGTGCCAATCAATTCATCAACGGAGAGTGGCATAATCCTCTGAGTTTCACGGATTAAGGTCTTGACATAGTTCGAATCTTTTGAGAGACCTCGCAAGAGTTTGTTGACCTTCATTTGGGAAGAAATTGGCTGACATTGATACGTCAAACCATTTACAATTTCTGTAAAACGGCTGAATATATCTCCAATTGACTCTCCTTGCTTCATCCTGAAGGATTCATATTGGCCGAGCAGGAAGTTTACTTTTGTCTCTTTTACACGATCGGTCCCTTCATATGTAACATGAAGTCTATCCTAAACTTCTTTTGCTGTTTCACATGAAGAGATTCTATTATATTCAGCAGGAGACAATGCGCAATATAAAGAATACATGACTTTTGCATCAAGTGCTTCTCTTTTGGACATCTCCGTCCGAGACATAGGAGCGGGGGGTTTGCTTTCTTTGTCTTTGCCATTCTTATTTGATGTAAATGCAGCAGTGGGATTAATTCCTCTTTCCACAACATCCCATTGCAATGGATCTCTGGATCTTAGGATTGCTTTCATTTTGTTCTTTCACACGTTGTATTCATTTCCATCAAAATATGGTGGCCTTATGTTGCTTTGTCCCTCCATAAGTCATTGTACCAAGATACTAGCCATAAAAGATCTTTATCTCAAAAGTAAAAACACTTTTATAAAACGAGCACTTGGCTCTGATACCAATTGAAAGTGTTAGTATGAACACCTAGAGGGGGGTGAATAGGTGTTTAAAATAAACCTTGGCAAATATATGCGGAATAAAATAAACTTCGAATAAAATAAATGAGTTAAAGAAGAGAATAAGAACACAAGGTTTATAGTGGTTCGGCTTAATCTAAGCCTACGTCCACTCTCCCACGCTAACAGCCTTCTTGGCTGGATTCCACTATGCAACTTTGAGTGCAAACACTTAGTAGTAGATTACACTATCTCACTAAGTCACTCTTTTGGTATTTCTCTCACGATCACAAATGTTTAAGCTCACTAAAGACAAGTGTATGATCGAAGATCGCTCAGACTTTGGAATTATAAATTCTACGCTCCGTCTTTTACTTGCTCATCGGTCCTTCATCTCCTTAAATACTCCTCCACTTCCAAACTAACCGTTGGACAGTATCTCTAGGATCATCTTCCAATCTACCCATTGGACGGCTCTGTATCTAGAAGATTTGGTAGCCGTTGAGTGACAAAGATAGAATCCCAAATTGATTCCGATCGCCCATACAAACAGAATCTTGGTTTCCATAAGTAAAGCTCCTTCGTATAGAAAGTTCTTGTCTTCAAGATCCAATTGTCAATCAAATAGATTGAGTCAATTAAATCAATCTTGATGTGGAATCCAAACCAAATTACTAGCCGTTATATGATTAGGGCTTGTGTTACGTTCTGTCGAATCTGGATGTAAAGTTTGAGAACAATATACTTTACAATCTGAGTATGAGTGCAATAGACTTTACAATCTGGGTCTGAACATATTCTGCTTCTGAACAGATTTAGCTTTAAGGTCTGAACACCGTCTGAATAAGTTCAGCTCCAACATAGAGTTTGTCTTCTGGTTCAGCTTCAGCATAGAGTCTGTCTTCTGGTTCATCATTCACGTTCAATTTGGAATTTGTCAGAGTTGACAGATTTCTGGTAGTCTTCAGACTTTAACAATATCCTTTACATTTTCTGTCATCTGCATGGTCTATTACTTAATAATTAAACATGTTAGTAGCCTTTGATTTATTTTGTCATCTTCAAAACATCATACGGGATTTCCCTAACATTTTTAACCAAACAATAGAATTCTACTTTTCCTAAAAGTTCTCTTTCAAAGACTCATTATAACATTTAAAATCCCTTATATCTTCTGCAACATTCGTCAACCATTTGCAGAGAGAAGCGTCAAAAGGAATTTGCAACTCTTGGTGACCTTTCTAACCTAGAGTGTCATTCCCTCAAAAAATACCCTGATATTAATCATAATAAAGAATTCAAGACTTCAAAAACAAAATCCAGAATTTCAGTTCCACGTGTTTTTTTGGATCTATGCCCTGTTTTCATGAACAGAAATGTTTGAGGGAGTCGCATTATTCTCAACATACAATCGCAGTCGATGTTTTAAAGACAGAAGATAAAGAAGGTACACTTCGTTTCCATCTATTTGTGGGAAACCACAATGAACCTATATCTGTCATTCGGATTTCCTTATTAATGATGATTTTGCATGTTCCCGAATGTGAGCTTAAGTAGAAGAAAGAAAAAGCAGACTCACCACCAAACCGAGGATGTAATCTTCTCGCAAGCAAGTGAAGGTCGCGATCGATAGAAACCAGCAGATTCTGATGCAATAGGAGGAGGAAGAGGAGGAGGAAGGAGGAGGAGGCTTGCAAGCCATTTCCTTCATATTCTCGTTCGAATTTTGTTGGTCTCCTCCTCTTGAGGCGTAAAGGGTTTTATATGATATGATGATGATGTTCTCTTCGAAAGTCAGACGTGTCTCGATCAAATTTGGCAGGCATTGACAAAATGGACAGAAGTGGTTGGTTTTACTTTTAGGAAATAGTCGTGCTTAAGAAGTGAATCCCGTAAAGTCTTTGGCACAAATACTTGTTTTCTTGAGTTCAAACTTCAAATGAGATGTGCTGAAGCGTTACAATTATATGGACGCAAGGTTTGAAAGTTTCCAGGGAAAGAGGCTGATGTCACTTTTTCTGTCAGTCTCTTCTTCATCCTGCTGGTTCTTCCTCTTTTTGTTTGAATCAATAGGATGCAATACCACAGCAATTGCCGTGATAGCACTGATATCGACTGCTATCAATGAGGCTTTCATTCTCCTCGTGATTCTGGCTGGTAGTGGCACTGCTATACAATGGCTGCTGCTATTTAAAACCATGCTTGGCACATTAATCGTAGTTAATTTGAAGATGAAAATTTTGACAAGTAGGACTACATTTCTCTTTAAACAAAACAAGCAGAATGAAGATCAGATTTTGAAAATGAAATGTTGGTGAAATCAAAAGAAGTGAAGTTATGCAATGTCCAATGAAGTGACTCTACGTGTTCAGGGACGTGGCTTCGGTGTTCCTACATTGATCTCTTTAAACTTTAGTTTTTGCCAGACTCAATCAAATCCAAGCTAAAACCTTCCGATCAGGCCCTTCTTTCTCTCTCCTCCCTCTTCAACCGAGCAATGTGCCAATCACCACCGCACCACCTCTCTTCCCTTTCCCTTTTGCCCACAGCCTTCGTCGTTGCCGTACATTCAACCACCACCGTCCAGGAGATTTCCACCTTACTGCCCGCTGCAACCACCGCCGTCGTTGACTGTAGGCGGGATTCACATCTCTCTCTGTCTCTCTCAGCGAAGCTCGAGGTGGTGGCATTCGCACCACCTCAAGCTTGGTTTGTTGGGACAGAGGGTTTGGTTCGGTACCAACAGATCGATGTCCTATTTACCCGAGATGTTTAACTTTTAAAGAGATGATATGGTTTCTACTAAAGGATGTTCGAAAAAAGAACAATCTATTTGAGAATGATCGCGCATGGGATGATCCTTTGAAAAGATCATATTTATCCTCATAGCAAAAGGAGTACAAATATGCTTTATTTATGTCCATCGATGGAATGAATCATAATTCCTCAAGAAACAGGGTTTTTGGAACAATGCCCATGTAGAATCTAGAACATCAAGAAACATGACATAGGCTTATTTAATACCCTAGAGTCAGACACCTTTGGCACTGGACCTCGACAAGCTTCCGTGATTCAATGGTCTGCATTACAAATAAATTCGTTGTTAAAGATCTTTCACAGACATAATATTAGTGAACTGTGTCTGTCTCCTAGTTACTTTTTTTCACTTTCCTTAAAGATGTTATGCAATGAATTGAGTGGATTTCTAATTTATAAAATAAGGTAGTCCATTGTTCTAAAATGGGTTTTGAGAGTGCTTACGGCATCCTGGGGAGGGGGATGGATTGCTTCCACCCGAACCGCCTGCAAACATGGACAGTCGTAATGTGATAGATAAAATCAATCAAGATATACGAAAGAACGAAACTGAAATCGGTGCTTTTTAGGATCCGAATCTAGTGATATGAGTTCATGGAATGGATGATATATTAAGTACCTGCAAACAAGTCAACTTGCCTTTCTTTTCAGACAATTTAACCTTGATTAGGCGCAAGATTTGTATCTTCTTACTCTAATTGCATCTTAGATAGAGCTAAGTGAAGGTTTTGAGATTTTTCCATTATGGCTCCATTTGTTTTGGGGAAAATATAACATTTTAGAAAAATATTTTTCATGAAGTTTTTTCAAGGAAAATGATAATATTTTTGGTATTTGGCTGAAATTTGAAAATGAAATAAAAAATATTTTCTAATGTTTGGTATGGAAAAACTAATTTAATTTTTTAAAATAGACATACATTGTTCAGGGTCTAATTCCCTAAAAAATCTTTAACTTTAGGTCCAATCGCAATTTTACCTTGAACTTTTTTTGTCCCATAAAAAACCCAAACATTAGGTCTAGTCCCACTTTTACCTTAATTTTTTGTCTTATAAAAAATCACCAACTTTTACATGAGTCCTAAATCTGCTCCCGTTAACCCTTAGTTCAAAATTTAAAACTCTCGAGCGCAAGCTATTTGAGTGTCCTGAGTCAAGTGCCTCGAGCGGAAGCTCTCTGACCATGAGAGATGAAAGACTCCTGACTATGAGAGTTTGAAGAATGAGCACAAAATCAAAGATCTCCAAGCGAGATGAAAGGCAGACTCTCTAAAGAGTAAGAGTATTCGAAGAAAGCCAACATTAATTGCTAAAGTTTTTATCTAAATTTCATATCCAATAAGAGGTTGTTTGGGTTTACATGGAAGATCATCTACGAAAGATGTCTTCTTGGATATAAATTTGGGAAAAGATTTGGAGCAATGATGTGGAATACCACGTTACTACCAGCAATTTTCGATGGAGGCTTGATGGAAACAAAGTTCAAAGTAGAATTGAGAGTGTACCTAAATTTGGTGGTTTTTATAAAAAAAAAAAAGTATATTGTAGAATTGGAACTTGACCAAAAGTTGGTGGGTTTTTTTATATAATGAAAAAATCAAGGATAGAATTGAGAAAGGAGCTAAAGTTGAAGTTTTTTTTTAAGGGTATTAGGTCCATTATTAGAATGCTAACTGCTTGTGCATGGGCAACTGAGGAACTGGGTATTGGTGATGGAATCCCAGGTCCAGCTACAATGGGCCCCAACCTAGGCATCATAAATCGGGGCATGGACAATTGGGTCCAGTGCTTGGCCTTAACAGACTTGAGTGCGGGCACTAGGGTCTCAAGTTTGGCATCGATGGACCTATACAAGACCTTGGTGGACCCACACACGGCCTTTGTGGACTCGGGCCCAAGTACTAGTGCATCAAAGACGAGCATTATGGCTTCTGGCCTGACCTTAATGGACCTTGAGGGCCCCAACATGAGCACGGGGTCATGAACTTGGTCTCGATGGACCCAAGCTAGCTACCGAAGATTTGGGCCTGGACGCAAGCATTCAGGAACCAACCTTGGGGTTTCCGTGCCCACCGTAGAGTTTCATATCAAATGCTGATATTTAATTTTATTTCAAAAAACAATTTCCCATTTTTTAAAGAGAAAATCATTTTTAAATTTAAGCATAAATTTTCCGTTAACTAGAAAAATATTATCTATTAACTCATTTTCCTAAGTGAACCAAATGCTGAATAATGTTTTCTTGGAAAATATATTCTGCACAATAAACGGAACTTACATTATGAAAGATGTCCTCTTATAAGTAGGGCATTCGTAATGTTTTATCCAATCATATATGGACATTATAAAAGGAAGAAAGTACATGCAATGTACCTTTATTTGAGAAACTAGGCGATACTGAGGTTGCGGACACAGAAGTCAAAACGGTACATCTCTCTCTCTCTCTCTCTCTCTCTCTCTCTCTCTGTGAATCCTTAATAAGGAAGTTTATCTCCATCTATACTTATAAGCTACAGTCATTTTCAATGTTCAATATCCGATTTTTGTGTAAGCGTACCTCATCCGTTGGCTCTCCTACGGTCTACACAAAAATCAAATGACCTACGGGCGCGAAGTCGCGCGCCGGTCTTTTGGGCTACAAGTGAAATAAATTATTTGTTTGACCTTGCACGAGGTCGTCATTTTCAGTGTTTACTATACCATCTCAAATGTGGTAAATAATCTGAGCGTTTTTTGACTATTTCATACGAAGAAGAAGAAGAAGAAACTTCCATTTTTTTTAAGGGGGCTTGGAGATGATTTATAGTTTGTGCTTATAAAAATAAAACCTAGGATTATACTGAGTTAGATTTGTATGTCGTATACGGTATGTTGGAAAGAAAATTTATGCCGATTGGACTAGATGATTGATAGCACTCCACTTCTTATATGCCATGACACTTGATATAAGATAAATAAGTAAAACTTTCTCAACGCAATTTCATATGCAAGTTTGTTTGAACGTATTGATATATTATCTTGTGGGAAATTAAGTAAATTATAAAGAAAGGGATTGGAAAAAGGATATATAGGAGACTCCAACAAAGTGAGGCCAAAATGATATGCGGTTATACTGAATGATCTAGGTTTTGGTATTCTTAGGGTTAGTGAATAGTGAATAGAGAAAAGGGCATGTTAAATAATTCATAAATTTAACTCAAGAAAACATTTAGACATGCCTCCAATCTTCTTAGTTGTTCAAGTAGGATATATTGGATTCCTTTTGTTAAGTATAATACCGTGTCAATTGAATACGTGGTTATAATTTATCTTTAATCCATTTAGTCTAATTCTACATGTGGGCTTAACTTTTAGATTATATATTCCAACTACGTACATTTAGTTCCATGCCGCCTAATAACTTAACTTTTAGGTTGGATAGTTTTACACGATATCAGAGCTCTGGTTAAAAGTTTGAATCCTAACATTTTTCTCTCGAACTAATTGCATGTGGCTGGCTTACAAGAGTTGGCTCACTCAAAAAAGGGCCCATGGCCATTTCATAATAATTAAGCCAAGTCATGCGTGAGTAAGGGATTAGCTTACACACGCTTGATCCTTTAGCTCACTTTTTGGGATTAGCTTACACACCCTTGACCCTTTTAGCCCACTTGTTGGGATAAGGGTATTCTATCTCCAACGGTACTCTCTCTCTCTCTCTCTCTCTCTCTCTCTCCTGCCTCTGCTTGCACCACGACTCCCGACAATCATCGTCAACAACAATAATTGAACAACTACCACCACCGATCACGATTCTAACCATGCCAGCGTTGCAACTCAATTGATAGAGACTCCCTCCCACGGAAGACCAAAAAGGCAATCACCCGTTGCAATGACGGAAGTCAATTTCTAGGACATTGTAGAATTTTCTCCACAAAGGTAATGTTTCAAATCTCGTTGTTGTTCACAAGGCCGTAGAAAGAGATGCAAGAAGCAATGCAGTTGGAGCTAGAGTTCGTTAAGAAGCTAAAGGCGGGCAAGGCGTGCGCGGAGAATTTGCATCACCTGCTGCCGAAGGAAGATGGATAGGGTGACAACCAACATAGGCGATAAAGACAATGGGGTCGACAGTGGAAGTGGTGACGATAGAGAGGGAGGTCATGGTGGCGACAGTGAACTTTGTTGATGGCGATTGAATTTTGGACTAGACAGTGCACGGAGCAGGAGAGAGTGAGGATAGTGTTTTCCAAGAAAATATGTTAGCAAGTAATGTAGAAAGCACCGCGTATCTCTCCATTTTTCTAGACTTTTCTATGACTAGTATCTACAATGGGTAGTTGTAGCTTGTGGTGTTCAAGGTTTCTTTATTGTTAGGTAAGAGGGTGGTTGAAAATAAGTTGAAAAGTAGGTGAAGCTTGTAATTTTAGAATAGGCCAAGTTGGACTCTTCTAGTGCACTAGTCTTGTACTTGGTTGGTGGGGAGCTTCCTATAAATAGGCAACCCCCATTATTGACTTGAGTGTGCATAAGTGATAGAGTGTGCAGTTGGTGTGGGTGATGCGAGAGAGTGCATTGTATGTGCGTGTGTGGTGTTGGTGAAGAGAGTATCTTAAGTATCTAACGAGTATAGAGTTGTCTCTTTTTTGTAATAACAGTGTTTATTATATAATTAGTGTTCACTATTTTGTTCATCAAGTGGTATCGAAAAGAAGGAGGAGAGTATGCCAGAGTTCTACTAGTGCGCAATCCGAGATTGTGAAGCCAGTTGGTCCGAGACCAAGCTTACAATTTGAGCACTCGCATATAGTATTACTTGTTGGGTCAAGATCTATGGATATCGTTGGCACTAGCAACACCGCACCACCCACAAATGATAGCAAGTTAAGAAAGTGGAGCATCAAATTGGGTAAAACTCTTTACATTCTTGTTGTAACTATCGAATATGAATTATTGCAGCCCATAAGAGCACAAAGACCCTAAAGGAGGTTTGGGATTGTTCACGAGGATGAATGATGCCAAGTTACAAATATTAGAAAACGAGCTCCTCTCAATCTCGCAGCAAAGCATGATAATAAGTCAATACTTCTCTAAAGTTAAATTTATTTGTGAAAAATTTCAAAATTAGATCCTTAGAATGCCATATTTGAGACAAGAATGAGAAAAATTATTATTCATAGGTTACAATCGAAGTATAACGATATAGTTATGGCCACTCGTGGATGGGCAAATGAGCCAACTTTGATCGAGTTGAAGAATATATTGGTCAACCAAGAGACAATAGACTAAGTAGCACCGACACCGACACGCGATACGCGACATGACACGATACGACAAGTCGTTTATAAAAAAACAGAAAATTTCGACAAGTTGGGACACGTTGCATATTAAATATATATTTTTATATATACATAATAAATTATCATTTTTATGATTATTTGAATCAAATTAATTTGATTCAAATTTATAAATAAATAATTAATTAAAAAATAGAGACACTAAAAACATTAATTCATCATTTATTAATATCATTCATTATTTCAATTTGACAAATTCAACTCTATTTTTATAATTCATAAAACTTGGAAAAAAAAACAAACGATCCACATTATGGACTCGCATGTTAGATATGTTGGAAGAGGAGAAGAAAAACTTAATGAGTGAATTATGTATCACGGAAAGTAAGAGTCGGAAAAGAAGAGAAGATTATGTTTTTCTTCTTTCTCTATTCATTATTTCTATTATTGTGTTTTATTTTTTTACATATATATTTTAACTTATCATTTATTGAAAAATTTTAAAATTGACCTCGATATCGAAATCACATGTCGGAAATTCGTATATCAGAATTCCAACTCAAGTGTCGAGAGTGTCGGGAAGTTGACCAAGTGTTGGATTTTCCGACACGTATTTACTAAGTGTCAGAAAGTGTCCGAGAGTGTTGGACACGTGTCAATGTGTCCAACATGACATGAAGGCTCTTAAAGAGTGTCGGTGCTTCATAGACTATAGATAGACAAATTGTCTAAGGTCTCGGTTAAGGAGGATGAAAGTACCATCTTTAGTAATAAAAGAGGGTCTAAAGGCCAAAAGAAATGGTGCAATCATTAGAGATGGCAAATATAGAAAAAGACATGGAGAACGGTAAAAACGACTAGAAGGAATGGAACCTCGACTAGGGGGAGTTTGTTGAGATTGCAACAAGGACAATAATGAAGATAAGAAGAATAAAAGGTGTAGTGGATGATGTTATACTTGCGGTAAAGAATGTCGCTTTGCCAATGATTATTGATTCAAAAGAGTTGAAGGAAATATCGCAGCATCTAAGGAGAATGATAACGAGGAGGAGTGGGATTTCCAAGCATCTCTTGTAATGGAGGAACAAGAAGAGCTTCCAGCCTCCTCCATCACCGAGTTAGAAGATGCAATGGCACTCATCACGATAAGTGATAAATTGATCAATTATGATAGTGATTGGATAGTTGATTTGGGGTGTTCAAATCACATGACAAGAGATTAAGGGCAAGCTATCAAACATGTCTAAGTAAACCGATGGATGAGTAGTAGTCACTTCAAACAACTCAAGGTTGATGATTACTCAAGGCGGCCAAATGGTGATAACACCCCATTTGAGTTCACATCAGGTTGAATTGAAAAATGTGTATCATTTGCCGAGAATGAACAAAAATCTATTGTCCTTGTCACAACTCACTGACTCGGACAATTATGTGGTGTTCGATTCAAGAGACATCAAGGTGTATTGCGTTTGAAACAAACTAATACACCAATTATGGAGGGGCATCATCTAGAGTTTGTCTACATGATGTTATCTCAGATGGCATACGTGGACAAAATTTGAAATAATGATATGCTTGATTTGTGGCATGCAAGGCTTGGGCACCTAGCCATCATAAGTTAAAGGTGATGATGAAGAAAGGAATGCTAAAGGGTCTCCTCCACTTGGAAGTCCAAGAAGACATAGTGTGTGCCGGATGCTAGTACAAGAAGGCACGTCAGCTTCCACTTGAGGAGTCCACATTCAGAGCTAAGATGTCTCTCAAGCTCAATCCACTTAGATGTATTTGGACTAGTGAAGCAACCGCCAGTCAAAGGATCAAAGTACATGATAACATCCATCGATGACTTCTCTAAGTACGTTTGGATTGACTTTATGAAAGAAAAATGTGGGGCATCAAATAAATTTAAGGAGTTCAAAGCAAAGTAGAGAATGAAGTAAGCAAAAAAAAAAAAAAAAAAATAATAATAATAAATACTTCACCTCCATATAGATAATGGGGGAGAATATACATTAGATGAATTTACAAAGTATCTTCGAGATTGGAAGATACATCAACAATTTACTTGCCCAAATAAGCCATAACAAAATAGAGTTGCCAAAAGAAAGAATCAGCATTTGGCAAAAACTTGTAGGAGCATGTTGCATGCAAAGAATGTTCCACCGAGTTTTTAGGTCGTATGAAGACAACAACTCACGTGATCAATGGGCTACATCAAGCAAGGCTTGGCTTTATGTTGACATGAGAAGCTGTGGAATCGCAAGCCCATGGTAAGCCACTTTAGAGTATTTTAATGTATATGCTATGCATTCATACCTGGGCATCTACATAGCAAGTTCGATAAAAAAAAAAGGTAGCTCGTTGCATATTTGTATGCTACAATGATCAAAGGAAAGGATAGAGGTGTTGTGATCCTACAATTGGGAGGTGTTACACTAATTCGACAAACTATCATCTTGGTGGTCATCACAATCTAATTCAAAACAAGTCGAAGAAGAAGAAAATGACGAGCTTTGTAAGGGCCACTAATTGAAGAAGGAAATGATCTTGTAGCTAGAAGAGAAGAAATCATAGCGCAATCACCGGAAAAATCGAGGAGTTTGTGGCGAGCTAGCGTACATTTGAGAATGATAGAAGAGCTCTAACCAAGTCCAATGAAAGAATCTAAAGAGTAGGAATCTCAATTTAGGAGATCAACAAAACGAAGAAGATCAAATCCCAAATATGCAAATGCAGCATTGACCGAAGATGTCAAAGTAGTCGAGCCGTCTACATACAAAGAAGCCTCACAAAGCGTGGAATGGAGGAAGGCCATGAAGGAAAAGATCCAAGCACTAAGAAAGAACAAGACATGGGATCTAGTGCCAAGACCTAAAGAGGTACATCCATTGTCTCCATTTCCATCATCTCTAGTTGTTCCCCCAAGATAGGTTTTGCATTTCAGGTAGGATTGGGCCCATTACATGCCCTTTTGCACATTGCCCGACCTTATCTGCCAACTCAACTTTAGGTCCACCATTTTCTCCTGCTTTTCTTGCCTTATGGGCTTTGTATAAGTATTTCAAGATTTGGACGATAATGCCACCTTTGGTTTCACAACAAGAAATCCTCATTCCACGAATTAGTTTTTGATTTTTTTTTTTTGTCAATTGTTTGGAATGCCAAAAACTTTGATCTTAGCGGGAAAGTAATTCTTATCCGCGGCGGTGAACAATAACCAGTGGCCGACAGCGAAGTTCAAGGATTGACGGCCAATGATAGGGGACAAGCAACCAATGATGGAGTTTGACAACTAGCAACAAGTTCAACCGCCAACGACAGACAGCAGAGTCCGTCGATGTTGGTGCGAAGGCCGAAAGTTGGCGAGTGGCCGTTGGTGGTGTGATTGGGTTTTTGGTAGTTTCATGGTTATAAAAATATGGAATGAAATCTCAATTTTAACTATAGTCAGCAATTCTATTTCATGTGGAATCTAAAACCGTGTTCGGATTTATCTCCAGAAATCCTGTTCCTTGAGCAATCCAATTCCGCAACTAACCAAACTGAGGCAAAAAATGGTTCGTAATCAAAGAAAAATCTTCAAAGAAAAGTAATTTCTTAATCAATCTTGATGATAGAAGATGACTCTGATTGCAAAGGCTGCTGGTGTTTTCTAGCGTCCCCACCATATACTCATTGGAGCCAAGTTCATGATCCCGATATGTCCCTGGGACCTTAGCTTTAAAGTAGACCAATAATTTGGAAAGTAAGATTGTCCAATCATTTCACTATATAATTAACTCAATGATGGGATGTGTAACTTGCATTTTGATTACTTTTATAGTAAAGTTCCATGTGTGTGTGTGTGTTTTTTTATAAAGTAGCCGAGTGTTTCAATAGTTCTAATTAAGCAAGTCGAGTATAGTAATTCTTGCTAAAACTCGTGTATGAAGTGATTTGATGAATTTACATCGAATGTTTAAACATGTGAGACTCATGCACTGTAAGATTAACTCTTGAACATGACCTTGCAGAGTCACTAAATAAAAAAGCTGATGTTCAAACATGCAGTCACTTTTGATTAGAAGAGAAAAATTGACACAAAGTGCTGGAGTGAAGTCAGTCACGGTTTGCTAAAAAAAAAAGTCAGTCACGGAGAAAAAGACCATAAAGTAGATCGCACTAACCTAGGGACTCGTGATTTGAGGTGAGGGCAATGGTTTCTTTTCAAAGAGACCTCCTTTTTCCTCCTCCTTTAGGTCCAGCTAGGCTTGCCAAATCCTGCATAATCTTTGCCGACAAGGTGGCTAGTCAAGTGATTCGAGGGTCATACATTCGATTCTCTAATTTATTCTCGATTTTAGGAAATCTTAAGTGGTCCGCAAAAGATGAACCCGTCTCAGGGTGCAATAACAGGCTCATCTAAATGGGCAGCCGGTGCTTCGTCGACACTCTAATCCGAACAAATCCTTTTTTTCTCATTTTAAAAAGGTGAGAATAATCTTTGAACCAGAAGAAAAAAAGAGATAAGTAAAAAGAAAAAAACCAATAGAACTTACCCATATAAATAATACTTCATTAAAGCCCGAGAGAGAGAGAGAGAGAGAGAGAGAGATGGGCAATGGCAGCTTCTCTCGCCGCTCTCAACTCGCCGTGACGAACCTGGTGCTCGTGCTGCTGCTGCTGCTGCTCGTATCTCCATCGCAGTCGGATCAACGAGTCAAGCTCAGCCTCTACTACGAGGCCCTCTGCCCCTACTGCGCCAACTTCATCGTCAACTCGCTGTCCAAGGTGTTCGACACCGGGCTCATCTCCATCGTCGACCTCAGGCTCGTCCCTTGGGGCAACGGCTGGGTCTCGCCCGACGGCTCCCTGTCTTGCCAGGTCTGGCTACTTCCCCTCCGCTTTGCTTCATCCACTCCTGCCTGCCTTCGACATTTCTCTCCGTTGTTTTCTTGCTAACATCCTTCGATTTATCTTGAAAAGCTGCAACCTGTTCCGATCATTACTCGATTTGGGGTCCTCACATCTACTGATGTACATGTAATTAATAGATGATGCTATCCTTCCATTAATTACGTATTAAACAATATGATCAGTTGATAACAAAAAAAGAAAAAAAATTGACATATAGTTTGATTAAGTGGGTAACTTTTCTTGATATGTTGACAAATGCGGAGTTATAAAGTATACTCGAACGCACAACGAATACTAATCCTTATCAATTAGTAAATAATTGTTGTTTGCAGAACTCGGATACAAGCTTGGTTTCCTTTTATATGCTCTTTATATATGTAAGTTTCAGTTCGATACAACTATCAAATGAGTTACAAGTGCCGTGGATCAAGAAATTGAAGTTGGTGTGGCCAAAAAAAAAAAAAATTAGGAAAAGAAGTCGATAAAAATTCTAAATTATACTCGTTGTGATACACTTACCCTCATTTTTTTTTTCCTATGATACTGAAAATATCAAACTTATAATAGTGCGACACATTTATCCTTTGTCAAGGTTTTGTCAATAAGCACCATAAAAAATATAACTACATAAACGTCCGAAGAGGAAACGGTGTTGGCATTAAAAATGACGTTATTTTGCTTGAAAAAACATTTAAAGAAATCTTGTCGAAGGGTAAATGTGTTAAATGTGGAGTTTTTATATCATATGAAATTTATGGTAAATATATCTAGGTTGGCATAGTCTTGGATTTTTGATGGAAAAAGCTCAAGATAAATATATCAATTTCTGCATAATTTAGAATTTTTTATGATTTTTCACTTTTTGTTCAGATACTATCTATTTTGAATAATTTGTACCTACGAGGACGTGAATACTTCAAAACTTAGCAACAACGGACGGTGGCTCCATAAATTTCACTATAAAAACTTCCCTAATTTCCATAATTCAACTTTATTCTAATTTTTTATACTCTTTTATGGTGACTTTCCATAAAAAAAAAAATTGAATAAAGTTAGTACGGTGGGGCGAGGGCAATAAATGGTGTCAGAGGTTCTGCCCCCAACGGTCCGCTGCACAATCCACGTGATGATTGCTTCCAATCTTTGGAGGTATTTTAAAAAGAGAAATTATTTAGTGAAATTTTCGTAATTTTGGAGTTTAAATTGTCAGACTTAGCAATATAACACGCGATACTCACGTGTACCTCGTCATTTCAATAAATTTAATACATGCTAGAAGAAATGCACATGTCACACTTGTGCTAGAGAATAATAAAATATACCAATTAAATTTCCCTCGCAAAAATATTTTGCCGGGAAAATAGAAAATGATTTAGTGGAGACAAGTAAAATGACATTTTTATCCCTCCATAAATACTCTTTCGATTAGCTTTGACATTCACTATAAGGGCAAATTGCGGAATGTGTTTAGTGAGAACATGGCTATTTTGGTCATTTGAAGGATATTTCACTGACTTTATATATAATATACGATAGACACTATACTTATTAATCTCTTTAAAATGTCATGCCTTTCACATCAATCTTGCCGATATACCAATTTCTAAATATTTATAATCGAACTTTTTTTCACTTGTTTCTTTTTGGTACATCATATTTCGCGTTTTTAGTTTTTTGTTCTTTTTTTTTTTTTTGTAATATTTCACAGAGTTGTGTGAGCAACATTCATGAGATTTTTCATTAATTCTTACAAGAGCAATTTAAAAGGTCTATCATAGTATGATAAAATCTATGGTTTAAAATGTAAAAAAAATGGGCTATTTGACACTTCAATTTTGAATCTAGCATGTTTAATTGGATGAAGATAATATCATTTTTTTTTTCATCTGTAATATTTTCCCTTCAATTTTTTTTTCTCCATCTGAATATTGTGCAAAATTTGCAGCATGGACCAGATGAGTGCCTACTGAATGCTATTGAAGCTTGTGCCATCACCATCTATCCGGACGTGGTGAGATGTAGAACTACATTAATATACTGGCATATGCATCCTTATTTATTAATTAGTTTGTAAATATAAATAGAATGTAGCCAACCATGCTCATAAAAGTAATATCAGCTTCTTTGAGAATTCTATCAAATAGATATATGAATCTAGAATTGTAGTCTCCACATTGTCAAGCAGTAAGATTTGGAAATGCCTAAAATTAATTTCTTATCACAAAATTTCCATAAAGAACCGTATTGCATGATTTATAATAGTTTCTTGATCAATGAAATAGTTGAGTTGAAATTCACAACATGATTAAGATATTATTACCCAATATATATTAGAAAAATAATTATCATGTGAAGATGAAAAACAAAAAGTTTACATACCTATTTATCTCTCATCAAACTATTTACATATAGTATTTCATTGTAGGTATTGTGAAACTACATATAGATTGTCACATCCTAAAAAATGTTAGAAATCGGTGTTATTTAATGAGTAAGATTTAGTATATCCCGCCTCAAAAGAATCAGTGGATTCAGCGACGAATCAATATTGCTGCTCGATCCAATGGTCCGTCGATTCGCATACTGGATTTATAGATGTAACTTAGAGTTTGAATTGAATTGAAATGTCCATGGCGACATGATGTGTATAAATGATAAGAATAGCCCAATGCACATGTTATATGACACATTGACTTGCACAATCTTTGTAGAACCGGCATTTCAGGTTCATCAATTGCGTGGAGCAATTGACCCTGCAGGGTAGGCACGGCGAATGGAGAAATTGCTTGGGCGCGACGGGCGTCGGCAATGCTCCGGTGGATTGTTATAATGGAGGCTTTGGAAACAAGGTGATTTTGCTTGGTTCTAATTATAATTCACGCAAAAAATTCTTCATTTTTTTTTATCCCTCCTATATCTTCGACATGGCAATCTGAAATTTTAAAAAAGAAAATTTCAAAAAAAATTTGCTCTCCGTGGCAGCTTGAGCGGAGGAACGCCGACGAAACTGGTCGTCTCAACCCGCCGCACAGATTCGTCCCGTGGGTGCTTGTTAACAATCAACCACTTCAGGAGGTTAGTTAAACTGTAAATTCCATCATCGTCGTTGTCACGATCGTCACTTTCTCTATCGGACATAGATTATATATATGTATCTCTCTCTGTCTCAGGAGTTCCCGAATTTCATGAGCCATGTATGCAAGGCCTACAAAGGCGGTCGCGTACCGGCGGCGTGCAGGTCGCTTCCGGCGACCATCGATTCCTCCGGGGAGGAGATTAGGTCCATTCCGGTTTGCTATGCAAGCCAAGCAGGAAACGTCACTTCTGGGCTCCAATAACAAAGATGGTATTAAATTACCAACAACCAGAAAAAATAAATTAAAAAAAATGATGGTATTGCTGTTTATTTATCTCTCTGGGGAGTGATTATAGCTAATTTCTCTTGCAATAGAAGGGTGATGCAGATACAATTGATTTTGCATCTTATAACATATGATGCTGCTAAAGTCAGCTATGGTTAGTGATTCTTTTTTTTTTATATTTTGCTGTTCTTCTAAATCCACCTCTGGAGCTTGAAACGTCAAAATCATCTTATACTATAAAAGCTATTTACTACTTGTCCAAATATAAAAGTAATATAAATTTACATCAACCACTCATGTCCTGCTGTCCTGCCACCTAAGCATAAATCAGAAAAGTAATTCGCTTTCTCCTCCTTCAAGCTGATATGGAATATTAGAGACGGCACTCGTTCGAACTCTGTAATGACGTATTTATATAGACATATATATTATGATTTGATGATTTATAACATGAACGAGGAAATGATATAAACTATTCGTGATTACGTATTTCGCAAGCACACGTATTGCTTTGAGATGAAGACTGTATTCGGTTGAGAGTTACTGGATTGCTCCTGGAATTAGTCCTCTCATTTCAGATGAACACGTCTCTTCAGCATCTTCTTTTCTCATTCTCATGCCAGTTATTTGTCTAATCTACACTCTAGTACATGATGATCAGACTGATTAAATTAATCGTTGAGATCACAATTCAAAGACAGGACAAAGTACTGGTTTAAAAAAATGTCGAAATCATTCGATTATCCGGCCGGGCGATCTTTACAACGAATTCTGTAATTACCTAGTTAATTTAATCTTCTTTTGTCTATCAACATATTGCTGCAATTTGCTTCTATGCTCATGTATTCAGAAAGAAAACTTGTCTACCATCTCTTGGGTCTATATTCCCAGGAGGAAAATCTGGCCAGTTCATGTCCTTTCCATTCCAGGAACATCTCATTCTCTTGTTCTCCAAGCTTCACCTCATAGGATGTCTTCCCTTTCAGCATTTCCTGGGCCTCCACAACGCTCTCTCTGGCTATTCGCAGCTGGTCTAAGCCTTGCGCAACCGGGGCGTCTGTGCCATTTCTCATTTCGTCCCATCTGTGGAGCCACGAGAGAGACGAGATGAACGGCGCGACGAAGAGCATCTCCATGGCAATTCGTGACTCTGAAAGCTGGGGAGGAAGATCGGACTGCATTGACTCTAAGATTGAATGGTATCGCCTTAACGAATTGTCAAAAAAATCCCCCAAGGTCGAGCAGTTCTTGAGCTTCTCGAATCCGTTTCCATCGCCGAAAGTTATGATCCCTGCGGTACGAGCAAACCGATCGGCGCGATCGGCCAAAAATGCCTTGGCCACTCTGAAGAAATCATTCACTCTTCTAGTTGTCGTAGTCCTTCCCGTGTGGGGCAATCCGACCATGCAATTGAAGACCATCCACTCTTTGTTAGCGTCTCCTTCATTCCTCTTCCTCAGCTCATTCACTAGATTCGCAATGTTCATGCTATCAACCGTCAAATTTACGCCAAATGATTGGGCATGATCGTGAAGTCGCCTCTTTGTATCGTCAAAATTCCAGTTGAATTGAGCATCTTGACCACGACGCTCTTCGTCGCTAGTCAGTGATGTGAGCTTCAACGTTTTGTTCCTCTGCGCAACGGCCTCAATCACCGGCGGCCATTGAATACCTTCTCCCATATCGAAATCCACGATATGGACTGTCTCTGCCCCATCGGGCATCGCCTCGAGTAAGGCTGAGTTTGCAGCGAAGTGAGCGAACCTTCCGTAGGGAAACGCCTGGTAAAATGCCAGGAAAGCTGCCTCAAAGTTCTTGCACGACTCGCGTGTCAAGCAATCGCTCCTGTCCTCAGGAGTTTGGAACAAGTAGAAGGCAAGCCGCTCCAGCACCTCGCCCAGAGGGCTCGATTTCTCAGCGATGCGCGTCGAGATGACCTCCATGAGCTCCTTTTGCTCGTGATTCCCGGCCTCACAGTAGGCCTTGAGCAGGTGATGGAGGCTGAGCAAGTTGTCAACCTCCATTTCTTTGGCGGGCAAGGTCCAGGGCAACCATGTCGTCGCAGACGCACCTGCATAATTAGACTCTTCCGACTTTGACAAAGTGCTCGTTGGGCTCCATGCCTCCGTCGCCGCTTTTTGCGAAGCAAAACTCCCGTCACTCATCTCCGAAGTGTTCTCAGGTTCATCACCATTCAAAAAGGCCTCCAATCCTTCGAAATCCATGGTGAAATCCTCAAGCTCACACCCGACTCCTGGCGATGCATCGAAAGCAGTATGCGTGCCGAACTGGACAATCGAATCGTCAGTAATATCGCTAATTGGCGAAGGGATCATACCATAATCACCAACATGGAAATCAAAATTGGAGCTATAGTTTCCAAGTGGGTTGATCGTCGAAGTGGTGAGGTCCTGAAATGGCCAGGAAACTGGAGGAGACCCTGATTGCATCACCATCTTTCAGGAAGGTCTCACCTTGTTTTAGCTGAAGAGATGGAAATCTGGATGAAGTTGATTAGACGATAAGGATCAGGACTATTTATATTAGATCTATATGATTAAACAATTGTAGAGAAAAGGACATGATATAAAATAAGACCAATCAATCATTCTCAGTCTTTTACGTATTTTTCTATTAGAGTTTGGTTCCAGCAGAATTCCTTGTTTAAATCTTCCCTTTGCTTGGCAGCTGCTCAGAGGTTTCCAGGTTGCGGACGATGTAGTTTTCACGAATGATCAAATTGGTTTTACGTTACTATCATATTTAGTCTGTTGTTTTCAGTGTCGCTATCATTAGGACCCGGGAAGGAATACCAGTCTTGTAAAACTGCTCTTGCCCGGAAAATTAGTGAGAAAACGAGAGCAAAGACAGCTACGGTCAACACCGTTAGGGAATATTTACGGGTCGGTTAACGTGTTGTGTAAGTAAATAGATGTGGGGAATTTAACAATAAATAAACACAAAGGTGAAAGTTCTGAACAAAAATTCGAAACTAATCTCGTCTTCGATTAGTCCTAGGCAGGTTTTGTTACCGTGACGCAAGTATCACCAAGCACAAAAGGACATCATTGGGGTCCAAAGCACGGAGTCGCAATTTGGTCTAGGACGCTTCTACTGTTTCATCTAAAAAGACGGGCTTTCTTTCACCGTGCTAGTAGATTTATAAATAAGTTTGTACGTCTTAAAACATCACTAATTAGAAGTATTATCGGTGACTTGATTTCCCTAAAGCTTTGTTGCGATAACTTGCTCGTATTCTGGTGAAGTTACCAACTTTGTCCAACAGGTTGCAAATTATCGATATTTTCGTATCTTTTACTATTTTTTTTATTTTTATTACGAACACTTTATACTTACCAACTCTCATTTAAATAAATTAGTCTTTAATTAGTGACATACCAAGTTTTTTTGATCAAATTGTCAATAAGTTTTGGATTACTAATTCTAATTTGAGTTAATTACTAACTTCATTTTATTTTCTTAAAATTCATCAACTTTTGTTATCTTTTACCAACTTTATTTGTTTTTCGGACAAAACGCATTAAGGTCATGAACTCGTGTAAAAATTTGCGGACCTTTGTTTGTGTGACTTACTACCGTTTTTCCAATTAGGTCACCAATTAGTTTTGATTTAAAAATTTAACATTCGATTTGCTTACATACATTTATTTGTTTTAACATAAAATTACCAACTTCACTATTGAGTTTCCTACTTTTATTTGACTTGCTTAACACTCCATTAATTTACTAACTCATTTTATAAAATTTCGACCTTAATTAGAGTGATTACTAACTTTTTTCCGATTAAATTACCAACTTGTTTTGTTGTACAAACTCTTATTAGAGTCAATTATAGGCATTTTTTTTCCATGAGTATGGTATACGTATAAGAGTTGGGATAATTTTCCAAAAAGTCCTAAACCTATCCTAATTTAGTTATAAGCATTTCAATTTGGCCAATTTAATTCGAAGCATTTTGACAATTTGCTAATTTAGTCCTTCAAGCCAATTCTCGATGTAAATTGACCATATGGATGACAGCTGTCTTAAGTGGCACGGTTAGCATTGACATGTACATTTTTTGCAATTTTTTTTTTTTATAAAAACTAAAATTTTCATAATTTTTATTTTCTTTATTTTCTTTATTTTTTTTGCTGTGCTTTTTCCCTAAAGGTCCAGCACAGGTCACCGACCAATAAGGGAGGGCCGAGGCGGCCTTGCTTTTGTGTGAGGCGAGGGCTATTGCCACCATCATTGAGGCCCCACGAACCTTTGAGGAAAAAGAACAGTAGAAAAGAAGAATAAACAAATAATTTTAAAAAAAAAACTCACAAATAATTTCACATCAGCGCCAACCATATCACTTAGAATGATCAATGTCCACGACATCAATATCCGGCCAAAATTCGTGGGAATGACTAACTTGGCAAATTATCAAAAGATTTATGATTAAATTTGCTAAATTAAAAGGTTTAGTGTTGAATTGACCATACAATAAGTTTAAAATTTTTTGGACATTTTTCCTTTTAAGAGTTAGTTAAGGCAAAAATTCGTTAGTACTTTAATATGACAAAAGTTAGTTAGTCACCGTTGTCTAGGTTAGTAAATTAATGTAAAAGTTAGTAAATTTGAAGCATTAATAAGTTATGCAAATAAATATTATAAGTTGATAGAAACATTGTAATTTACAAACTATTGAATAATGCCTCATAAAAATCTTAATTAGTGACTTGCCACTTTCTCAAAATAGTAAGTCACGCGTCGTTTTATTTATCAAATTTTACCGGGATGGAAAAGAGTCAGTTTTTGGGCTCGAGACAATAGAATTCTGCCCTCATCTTTGACCACAAGTGTCACGCCCCGATCCTTCGAGCACATGCCCATTCGGCTTGGTCAATTAAATAGCGACGTCCCAGGACGCATCGCCAACCTATTCATTTTTATACGCATGCGGAAGCACATAATAATCCCCAGACAATAACAAGATGGGATAGAAAAGCAGGGCCACAATTCACAGACAAAACAAGCATTTTATAAACAAACAGGTTTATATGCAATACCAAGCTGTTTACAAAAATATCGGCTCAACAAAAAGGGAACTGTCCTATGACCCACTAGTTAGACACTTTTGCTGATTCTTCGATCTCCACCTTCCCAGACTCCAGGGGTTCCGGTCCTCCACGACCGCCATCTAGGGACGTGAAATTGTTATCCCACAATGGGGTGAAACGACATCTCAGCGAGTTCACCCCCTAAAATCGGATTAGGAAGAAAATACGACTCAAGGGCTGCCTAAGCATAAACACGAGTCAGATGATTTACCTTGGCCTAAGTCCCTTCCTGTAAGTCAATAAAATATGCACTTCATTGAATCACATCAACCAACCAAATTACCATATCAGATCAAATCATCGATCAATCGACTCAATCGATTTCATGTCATCAAGATCATTTCCCAATCATCTCATTCAATACTATCTATAAAGTCCAATCATAATCAAGACTGCTCACTCGAAACTGATAATAGATAGTATAGCTCACTAGAAACCGCCACATATACTGATATAGTATACTAGTAATGCCCACAAGAAGTTACAAGATATACTATTATGATCATCAAATCATTTCGCCATTTTTATCATATTCGATAAAAATAATCGTGTGTGGATACACGGTCGGCCTTAGCCAAAATACAATCTTTTGCCACTTGTAAATCCCACCAATTTTAACAGTCCACAAATCCATTTTTGGCGCAGAGGCGATGCCCGATGATTTTCCCATTTAATTACTGAAATTAAATAAATTTAGGATAAATCCCCAAAATCACAAATCACACTCAATTTGCACAAAATAATAGTCAATTAAATAAACAGATCACACCACTATAATCAACACGAAATTCCGGTCACCTGGCTATCCCGATCTAATTTTCGGAAAATAAAAAAATAATTAAATAATTACGAAAATTAATTATTAAATACTAAAAATAGCAACTTATGCCAGAAAAGCCTAATTAAAAGCCGAGATAGGCCCGAAAAATTTTTGAACCACTCTAGATAAATACTAGAGCTTGTTTGGCCCTAATTACACCACTCTAATCACCTTACATGCAATAATGATTAATTAAATTGCTAATCTACTCTAACTATCCACCTAGTCCATACTTAGTCTAAACTAATTAATCCTTAAGTGTCATTAACTTACTAAGCATGGATTAGTGAGTTAAACTCACTTGATTAATGATTCGCTCGAATCAAAACGACGGGGATGCGGAGGGGCTCAATAAACTCCAAAGTGGGACTACCAATCAAGGTCCAAAAAGCACCAAAATGAGCCAAAACAGAGGCTGAAAACCCAGGGCTGACCGATTCTGTTCTAGTCCGAGAGAAGCTGGACTGGTGGTTCGGCGGAGGTGAGCAAGGAAGGATGGAGGGGCTAAACCAAGTCCAGGTGGAGGCAGACGGTGACTCCAGCGGTCACGGCAGCGACAGACTGTGTCCTGGTGAGCTGCTGGATGCACAAGCTAGGCGAGACGGTGGCCTGAGATGCACGGCAAGGAGGGGCAATGCGCGACGGCTTTGCGGCTGATGTGAGGTGAGTGACGGCGAACGATGGTGGCAGGGGGTCTGGCGGGCTTTGACGAGCAAAAGGGGCTGCTGGTTCAGTTTCCTAGGCTTGCTGAGAGTTTCTTTGGTCTATATAAGGAGGAGGGATCAACGGATTGGGGAAGAAGGAGGAGGGGGACCGGTTGGATAGGGGGACCACTTTGGTCTCTCTCTCATCCCTTTGTCTCCCTCAACTTGGTCTCACATGCAAGTTGTCCTCCACAGCTAATTTCCAACCCTCAACACACCTTCTAGAAGCCTTGAAGTAGTCCAAAGGTTGGGTCCATGGAGGCATACGAATTTTGGTTCAACTTTCTCAATTTGGACTTCAATCCTCCCTTGAACCAATCCAATTCGGCTCGATCAATTTCGTATTTTTTCTTATCAATTGAACCTATTTGCATCCCTATTTCGCGATAAAAAAACAGTCCTCTACATTTTCCGATCGAAAACGGCCATATGTCGACTTTTTCCACCAAAACCTCGGTTTGCAAAAAAATCTTTAGAGACTGAGTTGACGTTCCTAAAATGGCTCGTGACATGACAGAACTTTCAATTTCTAAAATCGGATTCAAATTCGCAATTAATTTCAATCTAGCGCGATTTTAGCGTGACCTAGTCTACTGGGTAACTTTCAGAAATTTTTAGTGTAAATGACCCGTGATCGATTTTCTTTGAGCCACAATGAAACTCTTCGGCACATTGACAACTCTTGGTTGTCGTGACAATTTCAAGATTTCGATTACGGACACAGGGTACCAAAAAGACAAAAAAAATCAGTTAAGTGCTGATCGATGAGAATTTTGCAATTTAGTGGAATCACCCACATTTAGTAACACATCTCAGTTAAATCGACTTATCTTTGATCTCTAAGTGATTTTTAACTGTTCCGTAATGATCTTTGCAAATGAGCTCGGTCGAGTAGTCAATTTCTGATCGAATCCTCAAGTCTATGCATTAAAATCCTTTAATGACTTCTCCAGATAGTCTAGTAGTGATTAGCTTTGAGAACAACACTAGAGGCGCGTCGATGAAAGGCCCGATTAATTTAATTGAAAGCAGAACTGAAAAATCAAGGATGTCACAAAGTTGACGGAAAAATTGTCCAAAATGTCATAAACTTATTGCAATTTTTCCAATTCAGTCCTAAACCTTTTAACTTTGCCAATTTAGTCCTAAACATTTTCACTTCTTGCCGATTCAGTCTATCCAATCAATTTTGGCCGAAAAATGCTGACGTGGATCTTTGGCGGTGCCACGTAGGACTTCCGGCGTTGACATAGATAATTTTTAATAATATTTTAATATTTTTGAATTTTTATTATTTTTTTCTTTTTTGGCTTTCTTGGCCTTTTCCGGTGGCAAGCCGTCACCTGTGGCCGGTGGCCGGCCACCGAAAAGGCCAAGAAAGCCAAAAAAAAAGGGGGAAAAATAGAAAAAATATATTAAAAATTCAAAAAATATATTAAAATATTATTTAAAATTATCTATGTCGGCGATAGTCCTACGTGGCACCGCCGGCATCCACGTTAGCATTTTCTGGCCAAAATTGGCCGGATGAACTAAATCAGCAAGAAGTGAAAAAATTTATGACTAAATCGGCAAAGTTAAAAGATTTAGAACTGAATTGGTAAAATTACAATAGATTTAGGACTTTTTGGACAATTTTCCCATGGTTGACCATACATTGGCCGTGGCATTTAGGGTTAACCATAAAAGAGGCTCTTCTTAGAATGTCTCATTCATGAAAAGACTCAGGATAGAGATATAAAATATGGTGATTTTTGGTAGTTTTTCATGGACAAACTATTGGAGATTTAGTATTATAATTTTTGGAATTAGAAGGCGAATTGTTCTTCTTGTATATTTGACAGAGTCAGCTGAGTTTAAGCCACTAGAAAGCCATTGAATCCCTAGTCCAAATGATAAATTTTCCTCAAATGCAATATGAAAAATACGAATCACATGAGAAATTCATATGATTAAAGAAAAATGGTATTTACCCAAAATATCACTTGAGAGTGAACTTCAATTCAATTATTGTGTTTGGTGTTTGACAAGAATTTCAATTCATTTAATTTTGATAAGGTAGTGATTTTTATATAAATCTTTGGAACTACAAATTTGGAATTATGGTACAATACAAATACCTTCGAACACAAATTCCTGCCGGTTGTCCTCAGTTGATAGAAGATTGAAAACAAACAGTAAACGCTTTCATCCCCACAATTACTTAATGACTGGAGGACTCTTTTGACTTGTTGCTTCGTTTGTAGGCCATGCACAAGAATCTTGGTATGAAATTAGATGATCCAAATCTCTACTCCAATATAAAAATGACAAATTATGCTGGCAGATAAATATGGAATTTTTTAGGGTGGTCATTAATTGAGAAAGTTGGAAGTTGACTGGAATTTTCATCTTTTCAACAGAATATACTTGCCATTTAAGAGAAACCATGAGAAAGACCTATACCCATAATTTTGAGGGTTGAGGACTCTTTTGGCTTCTTTCTTTGTTGGTGGGCCATGAAATGGGGGATTTGCACGCTTTTGCCTACAATATTTTATGTTTCTTCTTGGACACTAGTTCCTAACTCATACACGCAATTCGTATAATTATTATATGCATAATATATTCAATTTGCGGGATGTTACGTGAAGCCTCCCGTCAAAGAATTAATATAATTTAGAGCGGTTAAATTATCAATTTAAAATTTTCAATCAATGTGGCTCTGGATATTATAAAGGTCTTGAAACTCTGGATTCTTTCTTAATGCTATCCTCAGGTTAAAGCCCCCATTTGTTTAATAGAAAATGAATTATTTGAAAATCATTTTTTTCTAAAAACGATTGCCTATATTGCTTAAAATAATTAGTCAATAAAAAATGTTTCATTGTCGACAACAATTTATGTATAAACATTTTCATAGACGATGATAATATTTTTCGTTTATTCGTTTGTAAGCGATACTAACAATCATTTTTAAGAAAATATTTTTCAAATTATTCATTTTTTGTGAAATAAATGCACTCTAAACATATCATAGATCTATTGCGCATCCAAATGTGTCACAGTTTTGCATCTAGCCAATGGTTGGTTCGAAAGTACAAAATGCATAATGTTATTTTTGACCCTAAGGAGCTCTTCGGCACTTTTATATCAACCCTATCATCTTGTGGAGTTTTGAGAGGCCCAAGTTAGGGTAAAGGCCCCGGTTAAAGGCCCAATCTTCAATAAATCATGTTCTTGTTGAATGGGAAAATCTAGATACAAACCATCTAAAAGAACATAACATAAATGAAACTCCATCTTAGTTTATGCAATTCACATATGTATTTATAATTGGTTTTGCATGAATTTTTTTTACTTTATACTAATATTTTTTTCAAAACAACTTCTAAACCTAATTTGACAAAATAATTTCACGAAAATCCATATCTATCTTAAGATGACAATTACTATTAGTTTATTGATAGTACTAATGAGAAATTAAACGCCATAATAATGTATATAAACAACCATGTGACCATTTTCAGTCACAAAGACATGACTAATACACGATAAACGTCATTTAAGTTTCTTTCTTTCTTTTGAAAAGATGACATTAATAAATAATACCCACTAGTTGTGATCGTTTTTATTAGTCTTTAGTAAAAAAGAAAAAAAAAGAATTCTTATTTGAGATGTAACATCCAAAAGTTTTTATGTACGGTAATGATATTTTCAGACTTGTTAGTATTGAGAATAGACACCGATTTGCTTGTTACATATTAATTTTGTAGATATTTTGGTAACCTAACAAATTTTTTATTATGAAAATCTTATAATTGAATCAATTGGCAGTTTTTCCATTTGTGTTTTTCTTCCTATTCTCCCTAAATATTTAACCTCTCACATGTTTTACTCTTAAAGATATGGAACTTGGCAGTGATGAGGTCATGCATTGCCTTATGAAACTTGGCCTTAGTTCATTAATGCTTGAAATGATTATTGCTCACACTTGGCCTAATAAAATGAAGCCTTCTATCATTCACATAAATATTTCTTCTCTTGACTTATGATATCAAGCCATTTGCACCTCAGCTATTAGCATTAGGGGGGTTGGAGCACTACCCTCTATACTTATTGTTCTAACCCTAAGAAAATTAATGCTTTAACCATGGTTAAATCGATTCCACTCTGTTCTTCCTTGTTTTAGTTGATTTGGGTAGAGGGGAGACTTTTAAAAGAACACAAGCCCCACTTCATTAATTTTACTCATCAACTCATTTCTTCAACTTAGGTCCTCAAAACCATGAGTAAAAGTCAATGCGCCACACCCATATTATAAAAGTTTCTGTCTCAATCTTTCAAGTTGGACGATGTGACCCTAAGACAATTAATGTCTTAACCATGGTTAAATCAATTCCACTTTTTTCTTCCTTGTTTTAGTTGATTTGGGTAGAGGGGGGACTTTTAAAAGAACACAAGCCCCACTTCATTAATTTTACTCATCAACTCATTTCTTCAACTTACGTCTTCAAAATTATGAGTAAAAGCCAAGGCCCCACACCCGTATTATAAAAGTTTCTGTCTCAATCTTTTAAGTTGGATGATGTGACTGAAGCCTTAAATTGCCTAATCTTTTTTAAGGTAAGTGAAAACTCTAGGGAATAAGTTAGGTTAAGCTACTTAGTATTCTTGATATGGTTGATAAATGTAAATTTTGACTAAATTTTTTGATGTAAAGTGACATTCGGTTCCAATAATGGTATGTTGAGTTGTTATGTTTCCTTGATTTATATTGATGAGTTTGTTATGCTCTTTTTTTTATTCGATTTTACTCTAACTCTCACTCTCAGACTTTTGTCATATCTCCTTACTTGAATGTGAGAGTCAAATCCCATGCCTAAAGCTAAATCGTCCCCATCGACAACTCTCCTCTCATACATCATTCAGTCTGGTCAAATGGCTCGCCTTGAAAGAAAAAAAAATCGAGAAAATAAAAAAGAAATATATATAGAGAAAAATAGATGTTAGGTTACCATTATTTAGATGTGAATCATACTTCCTTCTTTAAAAATAGGATGTGTATCTACCCGATATCTTATTCGTATTCTTACAATAAAGGAAACTTCCCCTCAAAGGAACTTTATTAAATTAATCCCTGCTTTTTTTTCCGGATGCGAAATACATAATCAAATCAAAGAACGAATTTTTGGGAGATTAGTATTTATCATGCCCTGTTAATTGTTTTAGTTACATTATAAGAACTGTGACTTTTTTGAAACTAAATATGGCATTTGTCAATTGAATTTTATTGTTTGTACAGTTCTATTATCTAATCCGTTTCATGCAAGTAATCACCATTAACGATGCTATCGAACCCTGACTTGGCATTACTAGATGCTCACTCGCAAATAGGTTGTGGCAGCAGGCAACCTCCCAGCCCCCTTTATCTTCCATTGTCTCCTTTTCCCTTCGTTACCCTATTCTCATGTTTGGTGCTACACCATATATATGGTGCTACCTCAGGACAATATGTTCCTTTCGCGTCGTGTTAGTGACGTCACCCCAACAATTTTATCATTTTTATGGTGATGAATAATGAAAGGATTTGATTCCACAAATTTACACAGATGAAGAGTTAGAAGACTAAATTTCACAAATACTGAAACTTGAAGGACTAAAACTTCACTTTTACTTAAAAGATATTGATGTACATAAGGGACAAATAAGTTAGTAGCTAATTTAGCATTAGGATATAAGTGTCCCCCATGTAGAGGGATAAGTATACTATCAGTGCCAAAACTTGTGTACGGCGCTCACTTTGGTGCCAAAACTTTATTTTTGATCACTTAATTGCCAAATCAGAGGAAAAACGATCACTTTGTTGCCACCGGCAATAAATTTCGGCCAAAATGATTACGTGACTTTTATATTTTAAAAAAAATCGACATGACTTTTAAACGACTCATTTTCCGTACTCCTTAAGAAAATGACGTCATTTTGCCATCCTAAGTGGATGACCTCACAAAAACGACGTCGTACAACTCATTTGGGGATTAAAATTAGGATTTTTTTGTCAATCCTTGCCCAACGCTAACTAAGCTTGCTCGGCCGCCATTGCTCAACCGCCGTCGCTCAGCCACCGTCACTCGGCCTCCATCGTAGTCGCTCGACTAGGTGAGCGAGGAGAGGTTGAGGTTGTTCTCGGGCAAAAAGCGATGAGAAGAATAGGAGGTGAGGGCGGAGGAGGAGGAGGAAGAAGGGGGGTTGAAGGTGGAGAGAGCGAAAACGAGGAGGGCAAGGGAAACAAAGAGGGCATAGATGGAGATGGCAGATTGGGATCTGCTCAAGTAGCGGCAAAAGTGGGTCCTTCTAAAGGAGGAAGGAGGAGGAGAGGAGGAGGAGGACAAGAGCTTGGACTTGTCAACAAAGCCGGACGAACCGAATGTGGAGTTGTGTTGGTGCTAGTTCTGGTGCGCTGCTGGTGTCGCTGCTGGCTGGTGCTTCTTCGAGGAAGAAGACGACGGGAAGCACATGCCATGCCTTCTTCTCTCTCTCTCTCTCTCTCTCTCTCTCTCTCTTAATTTGGGGATTTAGGGTTTTGAATTAGGAGAGAGACACCAAACGGCTTCGTTTTGTTGTTTAAATGTTGACTGTACTCTCTGGCGAGCCACATTAGCTTCAAAAATTAATAAAAAAGTGTCATGTCAGATTTCCGGCCAACCAGATCGACGTTAGCATTGAAATAATCGTTTTTCAAAAGTTTTGACACTTAAGTGATCTAAAATAAAGTTTTGGCACCAAAGTAAGCGCTGTACACAAGTTTTGGCATTGATAGTGTACTTACCCCAATGTAGATTAACTTCACCTAAGTGGAATTGAATCTTTTCTTTTTATAGGTTTCCATATTATCAATGAGTATTGCCTAGACTCATTATACTAAATCAAGCAATCTATATAGCTACACAGAGTTATCTAAAACATAGATTTTCATCAAATTCAATTTTCTATTTTTCGAATCCCCTTCTTTATACATATATGTATATACATATATATGTTATATGTATACACATATATGTATCCACATATATCGAGAACGAAGGGGATTCGAGGAAATAACCCTGTCTTTTACAAATTGACAAGCATGCAATATCGAGAACGAAGTTTGTGGTCCATAATGAAGCACAACCATTCAACAAGATGAGAACGTTGCTCACGGTTGTACATAATTTCTCTTAACAAAACAACAATATACTCAATGACCCGCTATTTCGCATTCAAACCTGGATATTAAAGGACGGGAAAAATTCGAATTCAAGACCTCTTGCTTCTTTTCTATTGTACATAATTATATATCACAATCTTCCTGAAAGATTAATGCCTTCATCTCCGAAAATTTCCAAATGCCTTTGCCCGACGTTCACGTCATACCCAAGTGGAGGTCCTTCTCACAACAGCCACGATGCCGGTAGTAGGCCGGTCGTCGATTGACGTCCTCAAACGCATGTGATCGCAATCTTGGGTTGGGGGACAAAAAAAAAATGCATACGTTGATGAATCTCTAGAAATAGAGGAAAATTCAAACAGTTGCCCTAGCACGGCAAGTCGCCAAGCAGTCACTCTTTTTGCTCTTTAGCAATGACTAACCACCCGAACCATTTCCCCACAAAAGCACAGATTTAACGCGCTCTTCTGGTCTCGCCATCGCCGGAATATGTTGACTTTTGACCTCTTCGCCACTGTCAAGTCTCTCGAAGGGCCACCTACAAAACCTGCAGAATCTCTTCCCGAATGCTCTCGTCTTCTCCTCCTGCTCCTTCTCCTCCCAGATTATGCAGAAACTCTCTGCTTTGGGAATGGCGAAACATGGCGCTCTCTCCTTTTGCCTCCATTTTCTCTCTTGCTTCCTCGTCCTTGGCGTGTCCCAGTCTCAGCCTGATGATCAGTTCATCTTCAATGGGTTCAACGGCTCCACCGACTCCAACATTACCCTCAATAGAGCCTCCATCATCAAGTCCAGCGGAGCTCTCAAGCTCACCAACAGGTCGAGCGACGATGTCGGCCAAGTCTTCTACCCTTGGCCTTTCCGGATGTTGGCCGAGGCTTCCGGTGGCTCCACTGCCGCTGTCTCCTTCAGCACCCACTTCGTGTTTGCGATTAGCCAGAATAAGCACCGTGGTAGCCCCCAAGAGGGGGTGAATAGGTGTAAAAACCAATGGAGTTCGACACCTCGAGATAACTAGTATAAGCACCTAGAGGGGGGTGAATAGGTGTAAAAACAATTTCTCGAGATACCACAGTAATACTAAGCAGATGATAGAAATGAAATACTCTTTTGCTTAATCAAAATGAATTACGATCAAGGTAAAGTAAAGAGTAGGGAAGAGAAGATTAAACACAAGGTTTATAGTGGTTCGGCTTATCCTAAGCCTACGTCCACTCTTCCGCACTGATAGCCTATCGGCTGGATTCCACTATGAACAAAAGAGATGTTACAGCACAGTTCTTCCTTGATTCCACAGTGTAGATATTCTATCACACTTCCTCAAGGTTTCTTACAATTATAAACTCTCTTTTGAGTATAAGTTTTTCGCTCAAATGAATTGACTAAACAACAAGAGGCTTCAGACTTTGGAATTCTTCTATCGCGCACACTTTCTTGAATAGCTTAGAACGTCTTCTTTTTATACTCCTTTATGCCATTATACCCGTTGGCACTTTCCAAAGGAATTCCTCCAATCTACCCATTGGACGGAATCAATTAAGAAGATTATTCGAGCTATTAAAGGAATATGTCGATAGCCCATCAATCCTGTTCGCCCATACAATCAGGATCTCGGTTTCCATAAGTAGAACCTTCCACGAATATTTCGCCAATCATCGGATCCTTGACCATTGAATCAATCTCGATCAATTCAAAGGGATTCCGATAAGTCATATCCAGCCAAGAGATCTTCTCCAGTCGATAAGGTCATATCCTTAATAAAACATCCAGTTCTGGATACCCTTTCTTCAACGGATTAGAAACTGTCAATGAGGATAGACTTTGAATCTTGAGTCTGGCTGTCCGGAGGTCTTCAGACTTTAAATAGCATAGTCTACAAGCTTTCAGATCAGATTGATGGGAACGATTTGTCAGCTTCAAAACACTTCAAGAAGATTTCTCCAACAATCTCCCCTTTTTTTATGGTGACAAAACTTTCCTGCAGATTTGGACAACTTTGACCTGCAAAACATTTCTCAAACACATATGCATATCTTATAGAGATAAATGGCTAAATGAATAACACTAGAATCTGCAACCACAGAAAATAGGTTAGTCTTGAATAAGATAAAGCCATAAAGCCAACTATAAGATATCAATATAAATAGCAATCAAATCCAAATCCAAATCCATACACAAAATTAAAGTCAAACATAAATCCAAGTTAAACAATCCAAACGATAAAAATTCAAAGTTTTAATTCAAATCTTGCACTTCTCCCTATTTTTGTCAGCATTAAAAAAAGGTTAAGATGAAAATGGAGTGAAGTCAAGATTGCTTGGGAACGCGGACAAGCTGGAAATCTCCCATGGACTGAACGATCCCTTCCAGCCTTTTCAAGTCTTCCTTCAGTTGTGCAATCTCCTCTCCCTTAGCATTGGCCTGAATCTGAACAAAGAGGGCTTGGATCTGATCTTGTAATGAAATTGAAGAAACTTGACCTGCATTCTGCAAGCTTTGAACCTCGCATCCCAGAGCATATATTTGACCACGCATCTCCAAGAGAATATCCATAATTCTGCGAAAATCTGCTGAGCTGTCGGTCTGCGTATTAGTTTCAGCACGTTCTGCAGATGATGGCATATCAGAATAATCGCGTAGATTTGGCGATGAAGCATCATGTTCTTCTTCAGGAAAATGAGAGGCATGAATTCTTCTAGATCGGCTGGAGAGCGACTAACTCCCTCATTGTCTCCCCCTGTCTCTGTGCCTTCAGGTGGAGAAGAGTGTTTTTCAAGCTCTCTTTCCTCTTGATTCATTCTCTCTTCTTCTTCTTCTTCAGGTCTTTCTTGCTCGCTTCTTTTTCGCTGCTCTTTTGCTTTTTTTCTTCTTCTTCTCTCTTTTTTCTTTTTCTTCTTTCTCTCTTATTTTTCTTTCTCTTGTCCTTGTCTTTCCTCTCATTCTTTCTCATGATGTTCCATGGATTCTGGAACAGAGCGACTTAGCTTCTTCAAAGCTATGGCCGAAATGGTAAGGTCGTCATCCTCTTCATCTTCCACGATGAGAGCTCTTTTTTTCTTGGTTGGAGCAACCATGGGCTCCTTCCATTTCCTTTTTGATGCAAAAGAGAATTGATGAGACTTTACAGGAGTCTTTTCCTTAAATTTCTCCAACTCCTTGCTTAGTTCCTTCAGACGCATCTTGGTCACCATTTTCAATCCTATCACCATATGATCGCACGATCGAACACAAAAGATTTGTGGAGGCTGAATATTCGATGTCCGAATAACTTCGTCAAGGCTTGGGTAAGGAAGTTGACCTCTGTCCTTCATCATGGCTCTATACATGTGGAACATGATAGTGTGAGGAAGAGAAAACCTTTTCCCAGTAAAAATGGCGTACATCAGCATTGCCTCTAAACTTGAGACATCAGTCTTTGAAGTTGATTTCGGTCGAAGGCAATTGATCACAATCTTGTGAAGCAAGATGTTGAATGCCCTCATCCTTAAGTAGGTGATCTTTTCGTCTGTTCTCCTGTCCTTCACCAGTTCCAATGTAGCCCGAGCAATAGAAACTTTGATCGGTTGATATCTTCCTCTCTCAACTCCTAACACATCCGCCAGCATATTCATATCCACAACAAAATCTTGATCTTTGACACTGAAGGAGAATCTATTCGCATCCAAAAAGCTAAGATTTGAATAGAAATATGCGGTCAGTTCAGCATAGGCCTCTGTAGTGTCGGAGCAGAACTTTTCAAGTTGAAGATGACCGAACTTTTCTCTCAAGTTCACATTCACAACATCCGGAAAATCAAAATCTACACTCCTAGGGTTTATCACCCCACGCTTCAGCAGTTTTGAGTATAGACCCTTCTGTTCTTTCGATCTAAACATCTCTCCTCTTTTTCCTCTGATTTTCGCCGCAATACCCATCCTTGGTTGAAATTGCATGAACAATTTGTCATCATCATTCCCCTCTCTCGGATTAAATCCCCAATCACGAGGATCACTAGGGATATTTTCAAGGGATTCTTAGGCTACCCCTTTTTGAGCAATTCCTAAACTTTCCATTTTTCGCAAAAATATATACTCATTTCCATATCCTTTGTCTTTCAGAAAATCATCGACATAGTTCAGAGGAGTACGAGTTCCTTTTAAAGCACGATACAGCTTATAAATAAAGGCGGGCTTTTGAACTCTTACAGGATCTGCATCCTCAATGATTTCTTCCTCTTGTTGATGAACAACGCCTTGAGGACTAGATGGAGGAGTCTGACGCTGTCGAGAATGTTGTGGGCTTTGTTGCTGATCTGGTGACACTTCTTCTTCGGTGAGATCGTAGTGTGTAGACCCCTCATTCATTCGCCGTGGTCCCCTACTTGCGATCCTTGACAACTTTCTTGAAGACGACATTTTTCTCGCACTTTGAAAGATTCTTTGCTTGACTTTCCCCAAGAAAAATGACAACTTTTTCGAAGATTAGGCAGGAGATAAAAACAGAATGGAGGATCGGTGCTTTTTAGGGTTTTTGAGAGTAAAGTGAGGAGGAAGCAACAATATACGATCGGTTAAAAGAGAGGTATACGGATCGTCACAATAAAAAGATGCCTTTTCAAAATAACTGTCCTTTTTCCGCGAAAATAGTCATTTCAAAAATAACTTCTTTTTTCGAAAAAGGAAACGATGCAATAATTATGCCGATTAAAGATAGCAATAAAAAGACATAGTTTGACGATCGTACCTTTTCAAGATAACATTCGAGAGAGAGAGAGAGAGACTAACTTACAGTCAAGGTCTTGTTTGTTTGAGTCTGAGAGTCTCTAGACTTTAACTTCTTCAAACCTCAATATGTTGAGTCTAGAGCGAATAATTTCAAATTGATTTTTCTCCAAGGACTTTGTAAATATATCCGCCAATTGGTTCTTTGAATCAACATACTGAATCGAGACTTCTTCATTTTGAACATGATCTCTAATGAAGTGATGTCGAATCTCTATATGCTTTGCTCTTGAGTGAAGAATTGGATTTTTGGTGAGATTGATAGCGCTGGTGTTGTCGCAATTAATCTCCGTGCATGAGTCTTCAATTCCAAAGTCTCTTAGCTGTTGCTTTATCCATAGAATTTGTGAACAGCAACTTCCAAGAGCTACATACTCTGCTTCTGTTGTAGAGAGAGCTACTGTACTCTGTTTTCTTGAAAACCAAGACACCGTCCTGCCTCCAAGTAGTTGACAGGTACCCGAGGTGCTCTTTCTATCAACTCTACAACCGGCTAGATCTGCGTCTGAGTATCCAAGAAGAGTAAAGTCTCCCTTTTTAGGATACCATAGGCCGATGCTTGAAGTTGAAGCAATGTATTTGATAATACGCTTTGCAGCACTTAAATGAGATTCTTTAGGGTCTGCTTGAAATCTAGCACAAATGCAAACACTAAACAAAATGTCAGGTCTAGAAGCAGTAAGATAAAGAAGTGAGCCAATGATACTCCTGTATAGCTTCTGGTCGACTTTCTTTCCTTCTTCATCTTTGTCTATCTTCAAGGCACTTGACATTGGAATGTCAGTCTTTTGCAATTGTCAGTCAAACTTTTTGACAAGATCATTAGCATATTTTTCTTGACGAATAAAGGTTCCTTCCTTTAGTTGTTTCACTTGAAGTCCAAGAAAGAAGGTTAACTCACCCATCATGCTCATTTCAAATTCATCCTGCATAGTCTTAGAGAATTTCTTGCACAGACTTTCATTAGGACATCCGAATATGATATCATCGACATATATTTGAACTAGTACAAAACTTTTGCTTTCCTTTTTGATAAATAGAGTAGTGTCTACTTTACCTTTCACGAAACCGTTTTGAATTAAAAACTTACTCAGCCTGTCATACCAAGCTCGAGGTGCTTGTTTCAAGCCATATAAGGCCTTTTTGAGTCTGAATACTGAGTCTGGTTTCCTTGGGTCTTCAAACCCAGGTGGTTGTTCCACATAGACTTCCTCATGGATGAATCCATTTAGAAAAGCACTTTTGACGTCCATTTGGAATAACCTAAAATTTTTGTGACAAGCAAATGCAAGTAATAAACGAATTGCTTCTAACCTTGCTACTAGTGCGTAAGTCTCGTCATAGTCGATCCCTTCTTCTTGCGTGTAACCCTTGGCCACGAGTCTTGCTTTGTTTCTTATGACTTTGCCTTTTTCGTCCATCTTGTTTCTGAAAACCCATTTAGCTCCAATAACAGATTTACCTTTAGGTTTAGGAGACAATTCCCAGACATCATTGATACTGAATTGCCTGAGCTCTTCTTGCATGGCTTCAATCCAGCTTTCATCAGATAAAGCTTCTTCTATGCTTTTGGGTTCTATTTCAGAAATAAGAGCCACAGCACTAGATTCTTCGCGCCTTTTGGATCTTGTGCGAATTCCTTCATTGATGTCGCCAATGATAAGATCTTTGGGATGATTGGACTTATGCTTCCAGTTACTGGTTAATTTGTCAGATTGATGATCACTTCCTTCGCTTGATTCTTCAACAGTCACTTGCTGATGTTCCTTCAAAGTCTGAGTTGCTTCTAGAGATTTAGACTTTGTAGAGTCTGGAGCAGGTTCAGATTCTTCAAGATGAGTCTGAATAGATTCATTTTGTATGGAATCTTGGAATTTGACATTCATTGATTCTTCCTTTGTTTGAGTCTTCTTGTTGTAGACTCTTTGTATGCTTTGTTAGTAGTTGAATATCTAAGGAAGATGCCTTCATCGACTTTTCTTCAAACTTACCAACTCGATCATTTGCATTTTCAGTATAAAACATTTGCATCCAAATACATGAAAATATGAAACAATGGGCTTCTTTTCTTTGAATAATTCATAGGGGTTTTTTTCTAGAATAGGCCTTAGAAAAACTCTATTAATAATGTAACATCTTTGTATAGACTGCTTCAGCCCAAAAACGTGAAGAAATGTTGCTTTCAATTAAGAGAGTTCTTGCCATTTCTTGAAGCGATCTATTCTTTCTTTCCACAACTCCATTTTGCTCTGGAGTATATGGAGAGGAGAACATATGCTGAAAGCCAGATTCATCACAAAACTTTGCAAAATCTTGATTTTCAAATTCACCTCCATGATCTGTTCTAATACTTGAAATAACATATCCCTTTTCGTTTTGAACCATTTTAGCAAATTTTTCAAAGTAAGAGAAAGTTTCAGACTTACTTGCCAGGAAATATACCCAAGTAAATCGTGAGTAGCCATCCACAATTACTAGGCAATATTTCTTACCTCCAATGCTTTGAGTTCTGGTTGGTCCAAAGAGATCCATATGTAGAAGCTGCAGTACACGGTTAGTGGAAACTTGATTTATTGGTTTGAATGAATTTTTTACCTGTTTTCCCAATATGCATGGTGTACATAGGTCGGACTTTTGGTATGATAGATTAGGTAGACCACGAACAAGCTTCTTTGCTGAAATTTTGGCTATCTGCTTCATATTGATGTGTCCAAGCTTTCTGTGCCATAAACTTGCTTCATCTTGTATTGAGATTAAACATTGTGATTCATCTGGTTTCACATCCAAGAGGTAGATATTTCCATGTCTTCGACCCATAAATGACTGAGTAGAGTCTTTACTGGTTCTAGAACATATTCCCTCTTGAAAGTAGATTTTGAAACCGGTATCACAAAGCTGGCTGACACTGAGCAGATTGTAGTTGAGTCCTTCAACTAAAGAAACATTGTTTATTATGAGGTTTCCAATCTTCACAGTTCCAAGTCCCACTATTCTTCCTTTGCTATTTCCTCCAAAAGAAACTTTTCCACCATTCGTTTGAACAAGCTTTATGAAACAATTTGAATCTCCTGTCATATGTCTTGAGCATCCACTATCCAGATACCATTTTACCTTTTTCTTGATAGTGACCTGCATTTAAAAAAGAAACTCAAACTTTCTTTGGTACCCATCTTTTCTTGGGTCCATTGGAGTTAGTATAATATGTTGTATTTGCCCATACTTTCTTAACAGGTTTCCAAACCATTGGACACTCTTTTTCAAAATGATCTGTACTATTGCATTTCGAACATCTAAGAGCATTGCGACCAACTGGTTCTACAAAAGTCCTTTTAAAATGATTTTTGTAAGCATCTCTTGAGGGTCTTTGTTTGATTCTTTCCTTCACTTTAGGAAAATCAATTAAAGGAATGGTTTCAGCAGTCATTCCCAAACCAAATTTGTTGAAATAAGGTCTTTGAACATAAAGTATTTTTTCTAGTTTCTCAGATCCTATAGAAAATCTTTTGGAAATATTTGAGATATCATTTTTCAAGAATGCATTTTCTTTTGAAAGATTATTTTCACTTTCTCTTAGAGAAGAAACATTCATATCTAAACATTTTACCTTTTCTTTCAAAACATTTTCTTGTTGTTTTAAGGCAGAATTTTCCTTTTTGAGTTTGGAAATTCTTTTAAGAGAAGTCTTAAGACTAAAACACAACTCATCAATGTATTTAGAAACTTTAATAGGGATTTTGAAGTTACTCACCTCAAATTCACTATCTCGAGTCTGTCTCGGAGTTTGAATCAATCGATTGTGCCATCGGACATATGTTGGCATAATCATCATCACTTTCTTCACATTTCGTATCACTCCGGGTTTTCGCTTTAAGAGCCTTTCGATACTTTTCAACTTTTCCTTTCTTCTTCCTCGAAGAGGACAGTTGGGTACGATATGTCCCTTTTTCTTACATTCAAAAAGTAGACTACATCTTTGTTTGATTCATCATCCTCAACGAGACTTAGTCTGTTGCTTTTGAAAACTTTGTTTCCTTGGATTGAATCTTCTTCATTTTCGGTTCAGCTTTCTGAATCTTCTTATCATGAGAGCAAGCTCCTCATCGTCCATATCGTCTTCAGAATCTACAACATCAGAATCATCATTGGATTTTAATGCAATGGATTTCTTACCTTTAGGGTCTTCGTCTTCATTGATTCGTTCCACTTCATAAGACTAAAGAGTTCCAACCAACTCATCAACAGATAGTGGCATGATTCTTTGAGTCTCTCTAATTGAGGTCTTTATGTGATTCCAATCCTTGGAGAGTCCTCGTAGTAGCTTATTTACCTTTATGAGATCAGAAATTGGTTGACCTTGATTTTCAAGACCATTCACAATATCCGTAAAACGACTAAACATGTCAGTTATAGATTCTCCCGATTTCATCCTGAAGGCTTCATATTGACCGAGGAGAATATTGATTCTGGTCTCCTTCACTCGATCGGTTCCTTCATAGGTAATATGTAATCTATCCCAGACTTCTTTAGCTGTAACACAAGAAGATATTCTATTATATTCGAGTAGGTGATAAAGCACAATATAAAGAATAAATTGCTTTTGCATCAAGAGCTTGTCTCTTGATTATCTCTTCCTGAGTCATTTGGCTAGACTCCACAGTATCTTTTCCTCTTTCTGAGACGGGTGCAGCTTTAGGAGTAATTCCTTTTTCTACAACATCCCATTCCAGAGGATCCTTTGATCTTAGAAACGCATTCATTTTGTTTTTCCATATATTGTAATCATTTCCATCAAAGTAAGGTGGTCGATATTGCTTTGCCCTTCTACTAGCCTCGGAGCCAACATACTAGCCATGGATCTTTTACTCTGAAATAAAACACTTCAAACAAAGTGAGTACACAGGCTCTGATACCAATTGATGTAACTAGTATAAGCACCTAGATGGAGGTGAATAAGTGTAAAAATAATTTCTCGAGATACCACAGTAATACTAAGCAGATGATAGAAAGGAAATACTCTTTTGCTTAATCAAAATGAATTACGATCGAGTAGGGAAGAGAATATTAAACACAAGGTTTATAGTGGTTCGGCTTATCCTAAGCCTACGTCCACTCTTTTGCACTGACAGCCTATCGGCTGGATTCCACTATGAACAAAAGAGATGTTACAGCACAGTTCTTCCTTGATTCCACAGTGTAGATATTCTATCACACTTCCTCAAGGTTTCTCACAAGTATAAACTCTCTTTTGAGTACAAGTTTTTTGCTCAAATGAATTGACTAAACAAAAAGAGGCTTCAGACTTTGGAATTCTTCTATCGCGCACACTTTCTTGAACAGCTTAGAACGTCTTCTTTTTATACTCCTTTATGCCATCATACCAGTTGGCACTTTCCAAATGAATTCCTCCAATCTACCCGTTGGAATCAATTAAGAAGATTATTCGAGCTATTAAAGGAATATGTCGATAGCCCATCAATCCTGTTCGCCCATACAATCAGGATCTCGGTTTTCATAAGTAGAACCTTCCACGAATATTTCGCCAATCATCGGATCCTTGACCATTGAATCAATCTCGATCAATTCAAAAGGATTCCGATAAGTCATATCCAGCCAAGAGATATTCTCCAGTCGATAAAGTCATATCCTTAATAAAACATTCATTTCTGGAAACCCTTCCTTCAACGGATTAGAAACTACCAATGAGGATAGACTTTGAATCTTGAGATTTCTCCAACACAGAAAGACCTCGGACGAGAAGGGGAACCACGTCGGGATCAACATCAACGGCATGGAGTCCAAAGGCTCCAAGCTGCCTTCATAGATGGCAAGGACCGATGGAAACGATTTGTCTGCCCTTCAAAACACTTCAAGAAGATTTCTCCAACAATTGATGAACGCTCCAATCAATGTGCAGAAACCGGAGAAACCTCTCTTGTCCATGACCGTTAACCTCACTTCCATATTCAAGGACAGCATGTATGTTGGGTTCTCTGCTTCGACGGGGACCAAGAGAAGCTTTCACTAGGTTCTAAGATGGAGCTTCCGAATGAACGGAACCGCGCCTCCCCTCAACCTGACTCAGCTTCCGCTGCCACCTGACCAGATAGATTCATCTGATTCATCTTCCTCTTACAAGCCACAGGTGATAGCCCTCATTGCCACTTTATGCAGCATAGCGCTGTGTCTTTCGGGAATCTTGTTCTTCCATACTGTGATCAAGAAGAGGATGCGGCAGGAGAATCTAGAGGACTGGGAGTTAGATTGTCCTCACAGGTTCAGGTACAAGGACCTTGACCAGGCAACAAAAGGGTTCAAACAGAGCGAGGTGATTGGGACCGGTGGCTTCGGCGCAGTGTACCACGGCATCTTGCCGACTAACAGGTGCGAGGTCACTGTCAAGAAGGTGTCTCGCAACTCAATACAGGGAACGAGGGAGTTTGTGGCCGAGATCGAGAGCTTAGGCCGCTTACGGCACAAGAACCTCGTGAATCTCCAAGGTTGGTGCAAGCAGAAGGACGAGCTCCTCCTCGTGTACGACTACGTGCCTTACGGGAGCCTCGACTCGCTGATTTTCAAGCGGAAGGACGGCTTTGTGTTGAACTGGGAACAGAGGTTCCGCATCATCAAGGGCGTCGCGGCCGGATTGCTGTACCTCCACGAGGAGTGGGAGCAAGTCGTGATCCATCGGGACGTGAAGTCCAGCAACGTCCTGATCGACGCAGAAATGAACGCGCAGCTCGGGGATTTCGGCCTCGCCAGGCTATACGAACACAGCAAGATGTCGCACACCACCCACTTAGTCGGAACCATAGGGTACATTGCCCCGGAATTGGCCCGCTCGGGGAAGGCTTCGACGAGCTCCGACATGTATGCTTTCGGCATTCTGCTGCTCGAAGTGGCCAGCAGCAGGCGTCCGACGGGCCAATTCTTGCTGATGGATTGGGTGATAGAATGTTACAGGACGGGTCGGATTCTCGACGCCGCGGATCCCAAGTTATGTTCCTCCTACGATGCTGAGGAGATGGAGATGGTATTGAATTTGGGCTTAGTTTGTTCCCAGTACCATGCCCAAGCTAGGCCTACCATGAGGCAGGTGATTCGGTGTCTGAACCGGGAGGAGCCGGTACCCGTCTTTGTCGATGATTCGAGCTCCGTTGGCTCTCGAAGAACCGACGACATGAGCTTCGGATTCTTGGAAATAGTTTCTTCCGATACAACCGGGAAGTCTCATGCGTCGACATCATCCTACGTGTCATCGTCGGTCCGTGGCCTCTCCTCCACTTCTTTGGGTGGTTCTGGTAGATAATAGGTTGAGATTTACATGTACAGAGATTTTACAGCAATTACAGCTCTCTAATTTACATGCAAATTCGCTTTCTAGGTTTCTTCTTTCGAAATTTCAGGCTTAATGTTACTCTCAGAATTCTTTCAAAATGTTAAGCGAATATCATCTCGATCGAGAGTATCCCGAATCGTCTAAACACTATATGCATGTCTCTCTCTATCTATTAGTTTAAACTTTTCGGATTGAATACTCTAACATGATTTGAGAATTATATTATGTCATAATATTTATATGTTTTACATATACATAAATTTGGACCCACTTGGAGTTTCCGAGAAGTTAGGGTGACCCTATAAATAATATCATCCATAAATTTTAAATTTATTCAATATAATCTCTAAACTTCTCAAACGGCAAATTAGATGTTGTCCGGTGATGTGGATCATTATATATGGTGACTCGACATGTCCATTTTTTTAAACATCTACTTTAAAATAGGGAATAAAGAAAATTAGGATGTCAATATATCATTCATTATGTGATGATGCGAATTATTATATTCTAATTTGAAATGGATACGTCACATGAATAATTCATGTGTAAGGTTTTCAATCGCTTCATGGACGGTGTGATTTTATGACAACAATTTATGACAGTATAATGAGTAAAACACGCAGTGGCTTGGTCAAAGCATACATATTTTTGGCTATATCTTAATGACTTCTCGTTAAGCAAAGCTATTTCGGCAGTATTCACTGTCAACATTTGCTGATTCATCAAGAGGTGTATCTGTCTAATAACCACGTTTCAAGGAATTTTCGAAAATCGGAAAAAGATATTCCTAAATTTCGTCGCAGGTAAAGAGAAGCTTCATCTCAAATTTCAAAATTAAAATTCAATCTATTTATCTAACCAATCTTGACCTTGTGAGTGCTTTTTTGCAGTACGTTTCTAGTTTAAATATCACTTATTTTGTGTTTTCTTTTGAGCTTTTCATGTGTAAATTGCAAATTGGGGGTTGAAATACTTGTTACGTATTCTCCACTTTCAGACTCGGTCAAATTATTTCAAACATAAATTAAAGCATATTATAATGTTTTAATCCTTTCGTTATAAGATTGAATCTACAATCAATGTTAATTACTTTTATGGTAGAAGTTGTTAGGGAAATCCCTTATGATGTTTTGAAGATGACAAAATAAATCAAATGGTACTAACATGTTTGATGGTTGAGTAATAGACTATGCAGATGATAGAACATGTAAAAGATATTATCAATGTACCAGAAGACAGACTCTATGCTGAAGTTGAACCAAAAGACAAACTCTATGCTAAAGTAAAATATGTTCAGACTCATATTGTAAAGTTTATTGCACTCAGACTCAGATTATAAAGTCTATTGCTCTCAGACTTTACATCCGGATTCGACAGAACGTAACTCAAGCCCAATCCTATAACGGCTAGTAATCTGGTTTGGATTCTACATCAAGATTGATTTAATTGACTCAATCTAATTGATTGACAATTGGATCTTGAAGACAAGAACTTTCTATACGAAGAAACTTTACTTATGGAAACCAAAATTCTGTTTGTATGGGCGATCGGAATCAATTTGGAATTCTACCTTTGTCACCAAATCTTCTAGATACAGAGCTGTCCAATGGGTAGATTAGAAGATGATTCTCAAGATACTGTCCAATGGCTAGTTTGGAAGTGGAGAAGTATTTAAGGAGATGAAGGACCGATGAGCAAGTAAGAGACAGAGCGTAAAATTTATAATTCCAAAGTTTGAGCGACCTTCGATCATACACTTGTCTCTTATGAGCTTAAACATTTGTGATCGTGAGAGAAATACCAAAAGAGTGACTTAGTGAGATAGTGTGATCTACTACTAGGTATTTGCACTCAAAGTTGTAATCTCTTGTTGATTGCATAATGGAATCCAGCCAAGAAGGCTGTTAGCGTGAAAGAGTGGACGTAGACTTGGATTAAGCCGAACTACTATAAACCTTGTACTTTTATTCTCTTCCCTAACTCATTTGTTTTGTTTGAAGTTTATTTTATTCCGCATATATTTGCCAAGATTTAGTTTAAACACCTATTCACCCCCTCTAGGTGTCCGTACTAGCTTTATCAGAAGTAAAACATCAATAAGGCTCCGTTCATTTCACGGAAAATAACTTCCAGTAAAATGTTTTCCGAATTTTCCAGCGTTTATTTCACGGAAAATGAATTGCTTGGGAAAAACGTTTTTCATGAAAGGAAAAAAGTCTTCTAAATTAGGGAAAAATACTTTTCGCTTTTGAAAAGTGGAAAATATTTTCTTCACTTGATCTATCTTATTTTACATTTCACAAGCCCTCTTTTCCTCCTCCCCCTCCTCCTTCTTCTTCTTTTTCTAATATATTTTTTAAATTGAATTATATTTTTCTTTTTCTTTTCTTTGCTTTGTTTTCCTTCCTCTTCTTTCTTGGCCAGTCACTGGCCATGGCAACGGCCAACAACCGACCACGGGCGAGTCTCGAGCACGCCGGCAAGAGCACGAGGCTCGCCCACCTCTAGCGAGCGGCATCGGCAAGCGTGAGCGTCAAGCTTGAGGCTTGTCAATCTAGCAATGCTCGCACTCACCGATCTGGCAAGGCTCGAGGCTAGCGAGCTTGAAGCTCGCCAATTTGGTGAGGCTTGAGGCCGGTGAGCCGAGCTCGCCGAAGATGGCCAAGCCTTGTGCTCGTTTGTGGCCAATTGCTAGAAGAAGAAGAGAAGGAGGAGGAGGAGGACCAGAAGAAGAAGAAGAAGAAGGAAACAAAGAAAAGAAAAATAAAAATAAAATATATGAAAAATGAAAAATGAATTAATAATCAATTTTTTAAAAAAATAAAAATAATTAAAATTGATTTTTTTAAATAAAAAATAATTAAAATTTGATTTTAAAAATAAAATAAATTTAAAAAGAGTGTACGGAGGAAATTATTATATTACTAAACAGTGGAAAATATTTTTCACTTCATTTTTAGATTTCATCTCGAACACCGAAAAATAATTACATTTTCCAGAAAATGACTTCTTGAAAAATATTTTTCAGAAACGCCACATTTTCTGCAAAATAAACAAAACCTAAGTTTCTTTTTCCCCCTTTTTGTGCTTCTCTTTTGTTAATATTTAGATATGATCAAGCATAAATATGTTTAACATTTGATCATGCAATTTTTTTCCATTTGTTTTATCGATTTTCATCAAGATTGGCTAAAAATTGGATTGAATTTCAATTTTCAACTTTGAAATGTAGTCTTAGACTATTTAATAAGAAATAGGCAATTAATTGTGTGTTCCCAAATCTTCAAAAATTGAAATTTCTAATCCTTTAGATTTTGTGATTAAAAATATGAGACCCTAAATTAAACTTAACAACCTTCGCTAAATAAAGTGATGACAAGATTCAGGATAAGATGATATCTAGTTGGGTGTAATAGCACATTTGTATTTTGAAATTGAGGAGAGAGATGATAGAATTAAATGTAGTTTGATAATATAAAAAAAAAAAAATGGAGAGAGAAAGGGGGGATATATTAGCCATTTAACTAAAATGAGCATCTTAACCAAAATAGAGATGGAAATAATACTTTCATTCTGATATAATTCAAAGCACTTTATATTACATGTACACCCTCAAATTTCAGGAGTTTCAAAGATTCAAAAATGTCAAGAGTAGAATTTTTCTTATAGTTAATACCACAAAAATTACTAAATTGATAAATCCATGAAAAATCGACCCTCCATTAGGCTCCATCTAATATCTCATTAATTTGTTGACGTGGAAATATATGTGGCCAAAAACCTTAGAAGATTGGCGTGATGTGATTCGAAGTGGAAATTCAATATCAAAAGATCTTATAAATGACGTCACTTTGGAAAAACCATATATGAAGAAAATGAACTGCGACTGGGAAACCTACTAATTTTACCCCGAGAGCTCGCTCACGTTTTGAAAATCGGCAAAAACCCCTAATTTTGCCTCAATGGTGCCACAAAGGTTTTGATAAATTTTTCACGGATATATCATTTCAGAATTTTCTTGCCAAAAATATTGATTTAGGGTTGCGATATAAATGTACTAGTTACGAGTTCTTGTGAAACGGAATTTAGTCTAGGGTAAATGCGACATGGGACCACCAATTTGAGATCTTTTGCAACACAAAAATGAGTTTATGGGTAAATACAAGAAGATTGCACCAATTTGAATTTTTTTGTGTTATTAACTCTTCTTTTACAAGGAAAGAAAGAAGAAGATTCCGGTCCATAGTGTCAAGTAGAACGTGCAAACCTTCGAAGAAAGGAAAGGTTGTGAATTATATACACAATACTTTTCCCGATTTCTGATTTCCATCGAGCCACGGACGGTAATATAAGAAAAGTCGACTCAAATTGGTAAACCCGAGAAGGCACATCACACATAGTCCTCAATCTACCACTGACCATCAATCGGGACCATCGCTTTAATTAATCAATTAAGAGAAGCCTTCCAATATCTAGAGACGGGCAAATCCCAGTCAAGACCCGTCAATCGCGACGGCGGTCGGCCTGTTCTGTCATAAGTGCCGCTTCGCCCCGCTCAAGCTTATTGATCAATCACGCTCGCTGGTCGCGTTCTATCGCGTGCGACCTGGAATGAAATCTCGCACCAACTGCACGCGACATGCTCGACAATTAAACGGGCCACACAACTCTCAGGAAACTTCATCTATATGAACTTTTATCCCGTGAAAACGGCAGCCCGACGCATGGATAGGACCAGGTCGACTGGCGTATCTCCCTGAAATAAACCGAGCTTGTGAAGCTTTCCCGAAATGACTGCGATTTTATCTTCAGTATTTCAAAGCCTACGTCTATTCTTTTTGTGATTTTGGAGAAGTACTGTCTAGTACTACCAATCTCATGATATGCAACAGTATCACTCATGAGCAAAAATCGAAAATTTCTGCTCATCAAGCAGATCAAAGGACAACAGTTCACGAGACGCCACTAAGAACTTTAGAGCAGCATGCATGGATGTCGATATGTATTCATTCTTCCTGAGATTTATCTGCGAATGCTTCTTCACGGCAAGGTTGAAGTTCTTCCCACTGTCCCGCATGCATACCGCAAAGGCAGGAGGTTTCACTAGGTATGTAGCCCTATTGACTGTGCGAAAATACGCAAGACGAATGCAGATAAGACAGATGCAAGAATATAGGATCAAAACGACCTGAAAATGACTTAAAAAACCACCGATTTGGTGGCCGAATAACTGAAGAGATGTCCAAATCCCAAACGGCCTATGAACATTACAAATGCACTCCCTAAAATCTTCCCACTCCCAGATGACTCACCTCGCAAAAACAATCGGGAGCTCAAGACTAACATCCTAGACCATATGACACTGAACATTATAAAATTTTTGAATCGCCAGGAACATTTTACCGACAAGACGAAGCCACCCACTTGAGAAGAATAGAAATCAAACATATTTGGACAACTTGCTCCTCATCACGAGACCATAACACGTCCAGTCATCCCCTGGGTCCAAGTCACTGTTCCCTTGAGCTGCTCGTCGTCAGATTGCAGACACTCACCCAAGAGATCATTCAAGAATGCACGGTCTTTGAATAATAACTTTATGTTTGGGTCCCCTCGGGTTGCACCGGGTTTACGTCGCCGGCTGCTGGCTGTACGGGGGTTCCTAAGTCACCAAAAAAAAAAAACTTTATGTTTGGCCCCAGGGTGTCAGCGAGATCACCTGTCACCGCAACTGCAGCCTTTGTGACAGACTCGTCCCTGTAATATGGATAACCAAATTGAATTTTCTGAACCGAATAACAATTCATGCATGAGCAAAAGGAAAATCAATAGATAATTACCTTTGCCTGTCCTTGAAGACCAACTCAATTAATTGCATGAGATGGGAGGCGTATGGCAACATCACCTCAGACTTCGAATCCTTAAAGCCCTGGACTATTCCGGAAAAACTTCAAAAATGCTACGCTTGAGCTGATAACCATATTCCATCAACTCGTCATCATCCGTGTCCATCTGGGCACAAATTTCTGCAGTTCCGTGCATCATTGGCAGTGCATAGGAGACGTATTTCTCAAAGCGATCTCCAATTGCAAGAGCAACATCACCAAAGCAGGAGAAAATGGGAGGCTTAACAGACCGGTGCAGTACCTCACTACGGAGATCATTGAGAAGGAGCTCCATAATCCCATCACAAAATGGAAGCACCTTGCCATCCAAGGCACGGCAAATATCACCAACTACACCCACAGTAACTGCGCAGACCTGGTATTCCTCAAAGTTCTGCAATCCCATCTCCAAATACTTGTAGAACTCCGGCATATATTTCAGAAAGTCTGCACCTGTAGCATAAGCAAGCGCACCAATATCAAGCATAGCTTCTTCATGCACTGTAGAGCTGTGGCAGGCAAAAACTCGAAGGAATAGTAACATAATCTGATCTGCATACTGTATTATTATGGGTTTTGTTTCATCAGTGTTACTTAGTTTCTGAATAATGACTTGAAGAACACCGCAGAGAGAAGCCTGCAGATCACTTTGCTTTTCTCTATCATCTAATGACACGATTTGGAGCTCAAATGTCTGTGCCAACTTATTCATGATGGCAGGAAGGAGCTGCGCTATAATTTGAGATGCTTCAGCAATATTGGCGCACCTAACTACCTCATTGATAGTTTCATATGCAGATGTCCTGAGCTTGGAGTCACCACTATCCGTGCGATCAGCAGCTGCAACAAGACATGTCATGATGTCTGGAAGGTATGGTGAGAGAAGTGAAGCACTTGTTCCGGCATCTTCAAACCCCTGGGCAAGGTAATAAATTGCCCCACAAACCTTCTCTGCAACATTGGGCACATCCTGTATGCTCTCCAATAATACTTTAACAACCCTTGGGAGGTTTCCAGGAGAGAGTACTGAAAATCCATTGGCTGGACTACGCAACAACTCAAAAACGCGTGAGTGTCCATGCGGTTGTATCATGGACATGATTGTTCTCATCCGTCATCAGATTAAGAAGGAAATCTAAACCCGCATTAACCAAAGGAGAGAGTTTCTCAAATTTTGGCCCGTCAAGGATTGAACCAAGGGCATATGTGGCAGCTTCACGACTATGCCAATCCGGCTTCCTTATATTATCCTCCACAAAAGGCATCACAAGGGGAAGAATAGGATGTCCTACAGTTCTAGAAACAATACCAAGACAAGTTCCACCGGCCATAGATATATTCCAAATGCTATCATCCTGATCCTGATCCTCTTCCTGCTTTAGTAAAGTCTCCAGCAGCATGGGAACTAAAGCAGGCAGAGCTTACTCAATGAACCGTGAACGAGGAGACCCAGAATCTGCACTTTCAGAACTCTCAAACTCTTGAAGCTCTATTTCTTCGTCGCAAATAGAGCTCCAAAACTCCACAGCTTGAAGGGCAACAAATTCCTGCCAGTTGTCCTCAGTTGACAGAAGATTGAAGACAAACAGTAAACGCTTTCATCCCCACAAATTACTTGATGACTTGAGGACTCTTTTGACTTCTTGCTTCGTTTGTAGGCCATGCACAAGAATCTTGGTATAGAATTAGATGATCCAAATCTCTACTCCAATATAAAAATGACAAATTATGCTGGCAGATAAAATATGGAATTTTTTAGGGTGCCATTAATTGAGAAAGTTGGAAGTTGACTGGAATTTTCATCTTTTCAACAGGATATAGCTGCCATTTAAGAGAAACCATGAGAAAGACCTATCCCCATAATTTTGAGGGTTGAGGACTCTTTTGGCTTCTTTCTTTGTTGGTAGGCCATGAAATGGGGGATTTGCACGCTTTTGCCTACAATATTTTGTGTTTCTTCTTGGACACTAGTTCCTAACTCATACACGCAATTCGTATAATTATTATATGCATAATATATTCAATTTAAGGGATGTTAGGTGAAGCCTCCCATCAAAGAATTAATATGATTTAGAGAGGTTAAATTATCAATTTAAAATTTTCAATCAATGTGGCTCTAGACGTTATAAAGGTCTTGAAACTCTGGATTCTTTCTTAATGCTATCCTCAGGTTAAAGCCCCCATTAGTTTAATAGAAAATAAATTATTTGAAAATCATTTTTTTTTTCTAAAAATGATTGCTTATATTACTTAAAATAATTAGACAATAAAAAAATGTTTCATTGTCAACAACAATTTATGTATAAACATTTTCATAGACGATGATAATATTTTTTGTTTATTCATTTGTAAGCGATACTAATAATCATTTTTAAGAAAATATTTTTCAAATTATTCATTTTTGTGAAATAAATGCACTCTAAAGGTATCATATATCTATTGCGCATCCAAATGTGTCACAGGGCATGGGAGTCGAAACCTTACTCCTGAGATGAAATCGTCCCCACCCCAATCCCCCCGGAGAAGGTGGGGATTTGACCCCCCCACCTCCGCCTTCCAAGTTGGAAGGGTGGCCACTGGGGCGAACCCCCAATGGTTAGCCAATGGTTGGTTTGAAAGTACAAAATGCATAATGTTATTTTTGACCTTGAGGAGCTCTCCGGCCCTTTTATATCGACCCTATCATCTTGTGGAGTTTTGAGAGGCCCAAGTTAGGGTAAAGGCCCCGGTTAAAGGCCCAATCTTCAAATAAATCATGTTCTTGCTGAATGAGAAAATCTAGATACAAACCATCTAAAAGAACATAACATAAATGAAACTCCATCTCAATTTATGCAATTCAAATATGTATTAATAATTGGTTTTGCACGAAATCTTTTTTACTTTAATAATTTTTTCAAAACAACTTCTAAACCTTAAAATTTGACAAAATAATTTCACGAAAATCCATATCTATCTTAAGATGACAATCACTATTAGTCTATTAATAGTACTAATGAGAAATTAATCACCATAATAATGTATATAAACAACCATGTGACCATTTTCAGTCACAAAGATATGACTAATACATGATAAACGTCATTTAAGTTTCTTTCTTTCTTTTGAAAAGATGACATTAATAAATAATACCCACTAGTTGTGATCATTTTTATTAGTCTTTAGTAAAAAAGAGAAAGAAAAGAATTCTTTTTGAGATGTAACATCCAAAAGTTTTTATGTACGGTAATGATATTTTCAAACTTGTCAATATTGAGAATAGACACCCGTTTGCTTGTTACATATTAATTTTGTAGATACTTTGGTAACCTAACAAATTTTTTTATTATGAAAATCTTATAATTGAATCAATTGGCAATTTTTCCATTTGTGTTTTTCTTCCTATTCTCCCTAAATATTTAACCCCTCACATGTTTTACTCTTAAAGATATGGAACTTGGTAGTGATGAGGTCATGCATTGCCTTATGAAACTTGGCCTTAGTTCATTAATGCTTGGAATGACTATTGCTCACATTGGCCTAATGAAATGAAGCCTTCTATCCTTCACATAAATATCTCTTCTCTTGACTTATGATATCAAGCCATTTGCACCCCAGCTATTAGCATTGGGGGGCACATGAATCAATTTCATTAGAGCACTACCCTCTATACTTATTGTTCTAACCCTAAGACAATTAATGCCTTAACCATGGTTAAATCAATTCCACTATGTTCTTCCTTATTTTAGTTTATTTGCGTAGATGGGGAACTTTTCAAAGAACACAAGCCCTACTTCATTAATTTTACTCATCAACTCATTTCTTCAACTTATGTCCTCAAAACCATGAGTAAAAGCCAAGGCCCCACGGCCGTATTATAAAAGTTTCTGTCTCAATCTTTCGAGTTGGACGATGTGATTGAAACCTTAAATTGCCTAATATTTTTTAAGGTAAGTGAAAATTAGGGGTGATCGAGTCCAGGGTGAGTAGGGTCTAGACTTAGACCTTGTTATAACCGGTTCCTTTTTTTTTTACCCTATACCCGACCCTGTTTGTATTGGACCATATACCCGACTCACCCTGTTTTTCCGATCTAGTCCTAAGGTCAACCTTGTTTCCACTGGAACTTGTTTTGCAATCTCCCAATATCCTATACGACTTCGAATTTTATATTAATATGCGAGAAAATAACGTAATCCTTCTAATTTGTATTGAAATATTAAACATTTATACTAAATAAATACATAAACTTTTTGACTAAATGAAAAATTAAAGATCCACAAGGCTAATTATATAAATAAAATCTTATGCCAAAGAATTAACAATAAACATGGGTCTAATATTAGTCTTGTTCCCACAACTACCACATAAAGCTACTCATTTATGCAAGCATAACTCCTCCTACAAAAGAGAAATTAGGCGAGCCAATCCATGTGATACACAAGAATTTGGCGGTGACGAACACCGTCCGTCCATCGAACGGTGCGAAAGGGAGCCGGTGAGGCTCAATTTCATTGGAGCACTACCCTCTACACTTATTGTTCTAACCCTAAGACAGTTAATGCCTTAACCATGGTTAAATCAATTCCACTATGTTCTTCCTTGTTTTAGTTGATTTGGGTAGAGGGGGGACTTATTAAAGAACACAAGCCCCACTTCATTAATTTTACTCATCAACTCATTTCTTCAACTTACGTCCTCAAAACCATGAGTAAAAGCCAAGGCCCCACACTCGTATTATAAAAATTTCCAACTCAACCTTTCGAGTTGGACGATGAAACTGAAGCCTTAAATTGCCTAATCTTTTTTAAGGTAAGTGAAAACTAGGGGCGATCGGGTCCATGGTGGGTAGGGTCTAAATCTGGACCCTATACCCGACCCTGTTATAACCGGTTCCTCTTTTTTGGACCTTATACCCGACCCTGTTTGTATTGAACCTTGTACTTGACTCACCCTGTTTTTCCGATCCGATTCCAAGGTCAACCATGTTTTCACTGGAACCTGTTTTGCAATCTCCCGATATCCTATACGACTTCGAATTTTATATTAATACGCGAGAAAATAACGTAATCCTCTTAATTTGTATTGAAATATTAAGCACTTGTAATACATAAATACCTAAACTTTTTGACTAAACGAAAAATTAAAGATCCACAAGGCTAATTATATAAATAAAATCATAAGGCAAAGAATTAGTAATAAACATGGGTCTAATATTAGTCTTATTCCCACAACTACTACATGAAGTTATTCATTTATGCAAGCATAAATCCTCCTACAAAAGAGATATTTAAGCGAGCCAATCCATGTGATACACAAGAATTTGGCGGCGATGATCACCGTCCATCCATCTAACGGTGCAAAAGGGAGCCGGTGAGGCTCAATTTCATTGGAGCAATACCCTCTATACTTATTGTTCTAACCCTAAGACAATTAATGCCTTAACCATGGTTAAATCAATTCCATTATGTTCTTCATTGTTTTAGTTGATTTGGGAAGAGGGGGGACTTTTCAAAGAACACAAGCCCCACTTCATTAATTTTACTCATCAACTCATTTCTTCAATTTACGTCCTCAAAACCATGAGTAAAAGCCAAGGCCCCACATCCGTATTATAAAAGTTTCTGTCTCAATCTTTCAAGTTGGACGATGTGACTAAAACCTTAAATTGCCTAATCCTTTTTAAGGTAAGTGAAAATTAGGGGTGATCGGGTCCAAGGTGCGTAAGGTCTAAACCTACACCCTGTATCCGACCATGTTATAACCAGTTCCTCTTTTTTGGACCCTATACCCGACCCTATTTGTATTTGACCCTATACCCGACCCTATTTGTATTGGACCTTATACCCGACCCACCTTGTTTTTCTGATCCGATTCCAAGGTCAACCATATTTCCATCGAAACCTATTTTGTAATCTCTCGATATCCTATACGACTTCGAATTTTATATTAATACGCGAGAAAATAACGTAATCCTCCTAATTTGTATTAAAACATTAAGCACTTGTAATAAATAAATACATAAACTTTTTGACTAAACAAAAAACTTATTCCCACAACTACTACATGAAGCTACTCATTTATGCAAGCATAACTCCTACCAAAGAGAAATTAGGCGAGCAAATCCATGTGATACACAAGAATTTAGTGGCGACGAACATCGTCCGTCCATCGGACGGTGCGAAAAGGGAGCCGATGAGGGAGGGAAGCAAGTGAGGAAGAGGAATGACAAAGGAGGAGTGCCGTGCGTGTTTGAAAGAGCCAAGATGAAAAACGTCATGTGATTACGGGAGTAAGAATATAAATTGGAGGAAAAAAAAAAGAGTTTGGACCTCTACTTACAAAACCAGTCTAGGAACCAGTTTTCGGGTGGGTAATCACTCAGAACCTGTTCCCGAACAGGTTTAAATTGGTTCCGAATTTTGGGAACCGGTTCTCGAATCAGTTTCAACGGGAACCGGTTCCCGACCCTATTTTCTAGGTGGGCCGGTCCGGGAACTGGGTATATCCAGTCCTGTTGCATACCCCTAGTGAAAACTCTAAGGAATAAGTTAGGTTAAGCTACTTAGTACTCTTGATATGGTTGATAAATGTAAATTTTGACTAATTTTTTTTTTATGTAAAGTGTCATTAGGTTCCAATAATGGTATGTTGAGTTGTTATGTTTCTTTGATTTGTATTGATGAGTTTGTTATGCTCTTCTTGTTTTTTTTTTTTTTTTATTCGGTCATACTCTACTCTTACTCTAACTTTCACTCTCAGACTTTTGTCATGTCTCCTTGTAGAACGCGAGAGTCAAATTCCATGCCTAAAGCTAAATCGTCCCCATCCCAACTTCCTAAGAAGATGGGGATTCGAACCCCCTATATCTCCCTTCCTATGTGAGAAGGGTGGCTATTGGGACAAACCCCAATGGTTTATGCTCCTTGATTTGTATTGACAAGTTATATATTTTGGGAGTAAATAAGTTAATTCCAAGAGAACGTAGTAGTATGTTGATGGAAAAGTGTCAAAAGAATTAAAGAAAACTCAGTAGACTAAGTGTGGAAAAGGGTGAAGATGTCAACAAGGAGTCGAGGTTCGTTTTTATAAATTTTGCTTAAATTGACTTATGAACATCTAATTTATCGATTTTTCAAAATAATGATGATGATGATGATGATGATGATGATGTCAGTTTTTGTAAGTTGCCAACTTTTTTTTAAAATGCTAAGTTTTGAAGAGTTGTCGATTTCAATGGGGAAAAGTTTCCTTATTCTGAGGAAATTTCCTGAAGTTGTGAAATTTGAGAGGTTTGCTTTTAATTTGAGAGATTAGGGGTGAGCATAGGTTTAGGGTTAACCCTAAACTGACCTTGAATCGGCTCAACCCTGCTGGTCTTGGTCCATTTCTCAGGGAGACTAGGGCGATCCTTGGTCCTGGGATCGTTGGACCAGCACTGTACGAGTTGGTCCTTGGTCCTAGAAGTTTAGAGTCAGTTTAACCCGGACCAACCCTAACTATATATAATATATTTAATATATTATTTATAATTTTTATATAGTGAAAACCCAAAGTCAAACGGCGTCAATAACATTAAACGACTCCTTAGTGAAAAGTTCAAGTAATTTTACACTATTCTTTAATAACTTAGATTTTTAATGTATTTACGGCATCAACAGCCATATTTACAAATGAGGAAAGTGTCTCTGTGAGAAGTCCTCATGGCGTTCTCAAGGCGTAAATAGCTTCTCATGGTATCCTCTTTTAGTACTCATTCTCTTATGTCTTTTTTGTCCTTTTAGTCTTCAACTTACCAAAATCGAAAGAAACAACTTCTCCGCTCGCTATTTGATACTCGGCTCCCTCGCTTTTGGTCACTTGCGCTACTTACCGTTCGACGCTCACCCCACTTGATGCTCGTTGCTCACGCCGCTTGCCTCTCTTCACTGACCTCGCTCGTTGCCGAACCTATTGGGTCAGTCCGATCCTCAATTGCCTTTTCAAGAAGTGCAAAAAATGAAACAAAAAAATTATCGGTCAATTTTGGATTGACCCTGGAACCGAACCGAACCCATTGAGTCGGTCCAGTCCTCGGTCCCAAAAATTGAGGACCAATACTATGCGGGTTGGTCCTAGGGTTAGGGGATGGACCGACCCAACCCAGACCATGCTCACCCCTACCTAAGATGCTTACCTTTGGTGGACAATTTCTAAGTACCCATTTTAAGTTGATGATTATTTTGATCATTAATTATTATATTGATTTTCTATGGATATTATCATTTCTTGCTTGAGGAAATAAATGAGGTAAATATGGTGTCGTTTATGTAAATGATGCGTGAGCAAACCATGGTGTGGTATCCCAGTGATGTTTTGAGTAAACATTAATTACTTAACAAGGGTTTTGAACATCTTTATGTGCAATATTATTGTATGATAAAATTTGTAAAATACTATGAAAGTAGTCCATCATCCTCACCATAGTGGAGACGATGCCCTGCTATGTAATCATGATGCCTTGCTTTGTGATTGTAATACCTTGGGAGTGTTTGGGGCTGTCTTGGAAGTTTCAAGATGCCCTATGAGTTGTGATGTCTTGGAATTGAGATGCCCTACTATGTGATCGAAATGACTTGGGAGTGTTCTAAAGAAGAAATAATAATAAATATAATACATGATCATGTGTATACATATATTCACATGTTATTTAAATTAGTGTTAGCCATGGATCACAATACGATATGCCATTTGCTTGCTTGCAGAGTGGACTTAAATGATTTTAAATACCGTCACTAATAGTTTTCATTAGCATAAGTCGTTTGGTGATATTGGTGCATCATGATGTGATGTAATATATATTGGTATTGGCATATCACATTAACAAAGGTAGATTACTCATTTATGCATTCATTATACCTAGTCATTTGATTTGAGTATGTCGATTGTTGATACTAGATTAAGTAGTAAGATGATTTTCAACCTTAGACTTAGAGATTTCATTTATTTGGCCTCGGCTTACTCCTTTATTTTTAGACATGTATGATGGATCCCCCACCGCCACCACTTTTTAGAGCTCCCAAACTAGTCGATTATGTCTTTGAAGATGTGTCTGTACTTGGATTTGTTGTAATATATGGTTGGGTTATAGAGTGGATTCCCCATCGGAATGTTTCTTGGTATGTTAACATAGAGGGCAAGTTGGTCGGACCACTTAGAAGCGTTGATGGTTCTCCAAGTTTTGACTATGATGGTGAAGTTGTCAACCCTTAGTTGATGGTCCAATAGTGTATAGGCAAGCTTTTGGGAGTAAGAGTACAGTGACATAATTAGGTGACCTTGACCTTTCCTAGGAATTATGTATTTCATATTCGCTTAAATGTTATATAAAGATAATAACCACTAAAGTTTGTATAAAGAGGCAAATGTATATTATTTTTAACTTGTGCAATTTTCTTGTATGGATTGATGTGAGTATTTTGTTGTGCTTCCACATGTTATGAAAAAGAAAAAAAGATGTAATTTCTTAGGACACATGTCACGTATGACGTTGTGGGGGCATCACATGAGACAATTATAGACTCTATGGCTAAAAAAACATTAACTATTTTGGCCCATTCATATTGAAAAGTTAATTAGTTTTGGGAGAAATACTAAAAAATTTTAAACCAATTGCAATTGTGCCTATTTAGTTTAAAACTTTTTATTTTTTTGGCCAATTGAGTTATAAATCTTTTACATTTGTGTTGATTCAGTCCATTTGACAAATTTTGAACTAAAACTGATGATGTAGATGTTAGCAGTCCAAAGTAGTGCAACTAGCATAGATGTAGACAAATTTTAATAGTATTTTAATATTTTTCAAATTTCTTATTTTAAAAAAAGAAAATTGCCTTCTTTGGTTTCTCGTTGTGGCCAACGAGGTTCACTTGAGCTCGCTAGCCATTAAGCGAGGGCTATTCGCCTACCATCGATGAGTGTCGCAGCCCTCACCCACATCTTGGTGAGGCTATGGCCGCCTTCACCCACGGGTGAGAACCCATTTGTTTCCTCCTCTCAAATGTTCATAATCAAGTAATGCAATCGTAGAAAATATAAAAATTATACAGTTTTATGACAAAAACATGTGTTGGTCAAATTTTTGCGTTGTTTCTTCATGCTGAAATCCATGATTCTATTCTCGGTGGGTGTAAAAGTACCTTTTTTTTCTTTTAAAAGAGTCTTTAGAATCGAAAACCAAACTGGTGAAATTGAGATGTGTCATCCTAGAATTTCATGTCAACCCCTAGATGTGCTATGAACCATGGATAGGTAATGGAAGCACCATCAAGTTGTATTGTGGCCATTTGATCCATGATTTGCAATAAGATTAAGGCCAAGCTTTTAGTGGATTGATAGGAAAGAAAATTCTATTCTTGGCCATGTGTTTTATAGGTTGGATTTTATTAATTTATGTTGCAAGTTTTATGATTTTATAAATTTCAATTAGGTATTTATATAAGTGGGGAATTAGAATAGCTTATTAAAGGAAGGAGTGGGCCGAAATTTTAACCCAAGACTAGCCCACAAGAGCCCCACCGTTCGGCCACTAAGGCCTGGCCCGTGAAGCGCAAAGGGATGGGGAGCTGCCGTCGACCGAAGGGGGAGAGGACCGGCCCAAGGGAGGCCCATCAACCTGCATGCAAATCCCCAAGTGGCAAGAGAAGCTTGCCAAGTGTAAGAAGTCATGCAAAATCAAATGATTGCAAATCATTGAGGGGGAAAGAAAAGAGGAGAGGCGGATTGGGAGAGAGGGTTATTATCCGAGAGAGAGAGAGAGAGAGAGAGAGAGAGAGAGCTATCATGCGAGAAAAGGAGAGGAAGAGAGGAAGAGAGAAAGAAGGAAAGGAAGAGGGAGGCTGTTTGCTGCCGTGCATGCGCCGAGTCACTGCTGTCAAGCCGCCTTGCCCCACCGTTTGCTTGCTGTGTTTTTGCTTGGATTAGAGGCAAGTAGAGTCCATTGATCTACCATTTGCTTGTTGTGTTTTGTATGTGATGAATAGTGAATTTCGGATGTGGATGAAGTGTGAAATTTCGAAGTTATAGGAGTTGTGTTCTAACATAGTATTCTGTTTCTGGGAAAACAGTCCGATCTTTGGTGATTTCGTGAGTTCCATGTGATGTTCAAGTTGAAATTTGACTTTGACTTCTTGATGAAAGTTGTACAGGACTTCTTGGAGAGTAACATATCAAAATTTGAAAGGAAACGAACAGGTATAGGTCGGTGAAACCATTTTTTTTTGAAGAAGCTAGATCTGGAAACTGTTATGTTGATCTATTGTGATTCCGTGGATTTTGTGAAATTATCCAGTCTGAACTTGATCTCGTGTTCTTGATAAGAGTTGTAGAAAACATCTTGAGGAGTAACATACTAAAATTTGAGAATAAAAGGATAAGTATTGATCGGAGAAAACGATTTTCTTTGAAAATGATGAATCTGGACAGTGAACCGAGAGTTAGGGAGTGTTATAAAAAATTATAACTTTTAATTCAGAAGGAATTAGACTTCAATTTCTTGATGAGACTTTTACCTCTAGATCTCAGATATGATATATTAAAATCTCAGAATTTTCAGAGTTCATTTAATGGTTTAATTGAAATTATTTCCGAAACTGTGCAAAAGTGGCGTTGGAAATTCTTTTGCTGTGATGTGTGGATCTATGTGATTCATGTGGAACTTTCTTGACATGGTGTTCTGCATTATATATCTTCCTCTGGATCTTTTTTACATCATGTAAAATTTTCAGAATTTATTGAGATTTTTTACTAATTTTTCAAGAACTTTTACTAAAGAGATGCATTCTGTTTTACCCAAAAATTGGTTCTATTTTCAAAAGCCAATGAATTTCTTTATGAAATGTGATATCGTGGGTGTTATGTGTGCTACATATATGGTGATGTTTGGCATATCATATGACATCAAAAAGCCGGTTTAGACCTTTGATATTGTTGCATCAAATGCCATGTTAAAAATGAGACATATATGTGATCATAAATTGTGATAATAACAAGACTGTCGGAGGTGTGAGCCGACGATGCCCCGGGACTGTTGGGATGCTCAGAGGTTTGTGCCGGATGCCTGGTTGTATTACGATACATGCCCGGAGGTCCTCGGGAGTTTCGAGATGCCCGGTGGTATACGATACGTAATGTCCAGGGGGAATGCCTAGTGGTATGGCGGTACGTAATTCCGGAAGCCCTGGAGGTTTGTGCCGGGGGGATTCCTCGTTATGCTAGTTGGGATGCGAGATGCCTAGAGGTTTGTGCCGGATGCCTGGAGGTTTGTGCCGGAGGCTCCTCGCGATGCCAAGTTGGGTGCGAGCGATAAATTGTGAGATACAAACATTGATCCTTGGAAAGAAAAACTGATGAGATCCTTGTGAAAGATAAGAATTGAAATTGAATCATGTGCATGGATGTACTCATATAGCATGATGCATGATCTGCTTATGAAAGTAAATTGATGCTATTTGATATTGAGGATGCAATCATGAAGACTTGAATGGATCTCATGGGGATGTATACATGATAGCATGGATAATATGAATCATGAGTATGTATGTGCATATAGCATGGAATGAACCTCATGGAAATACAAGTATGATTGCATTGTGGTATATGCACGATGGCATGGTGAGATATGCATGACTGCATTGTGATATATGCACGACTAAATGGTGATGTATGCTTGATAGCATGGATGATATGTGCTTTACTCGTGATATCTTGATTGTCTTGCTTGTTACATTGTGTAGTTCGATGGATCTTTACTGCTGAGTAGTTGTACTCACTCCTTTGGGGACTAACAGTTCAGATTGAAAGATGCCTCTATCACCCGCCACGCATGGTACATTTTATGGATTACCGTCTGATGTCAAAGTCGAGTGCTCGGAGCACCCCTGCGTCGGTGTTTATGGTTTGGTGTTTATCCGCGTCCGTGTTTTGGTCATGTACAATGTGGGCTTACTTGATGGCCCCGTAGTACAAGAGTTTTTGTCTGTCCATGTTCGTTGAGATGGAAGGATGATGGGGATGCTGCCGCCACCGCCGGCCAATGCACCGGGATGGGTGTGATAGGAGTGTGTGACTGATGAAGGTTGACACTTTTTGGGATGGCCGACACTAGCTGATGGATAGATGTTCACGTTTGATGTATAGTCGGGTTTCTTTTTGGGTTTAGTCGAGCTTACTTAAAATCTTGGCCCTTTTGTTGTACCGACTTGTGAAATCCATCTTAGTATGTAAATAAAAGTGATTTAGCTCTAAAATGCATATATATATATATAATGTTATAGTTGGTGTGTATTGCATCGTATTATTTAGTTTGTGTACGGATTAGGGAGATGATGAATATGCTTCCGTTATATGAACTGCGTTAGGACCGATCTAAAAGATATAAACCCCCAGGTCGTATGGACCCACTACAATTGGAATAGTATCAGAGTGGTATGTTATTAGGACAAGTGATAGGTGAGTAAACTTTAGCGACCCTAGCGGAGTGGGAGCCGTGTCGAGGGGTGCCACATGAGAACCAAACCGATTCTCCCTTAAACCAAAGTTGAACCTATGGGTCCGGTCCAATACGATTTGAATTCCGGATAGAGCTTGATTTAGTGCACATTCCTACTAAATTGCAAAGATTCTACTATCATTACAGGGAATTCACTTGGAAAATGTTCAAGCCGTGATGCTAACGTGGTCATGTCATGCTATGGAAAAACCTGATATTTCCAAAACCACCCTTTACTTAAAGCTGCGGAATGGGGGTTCGAATTTATTCAAAGAGGCTTCCGGAATTAAAAGTCAGCTAAAGTAGGAACTATTGTACTTCTTTAGGACGATGTCCAATAACTATCGTGTGCTCCTGTCGCTTTCGAAGTTCCCATTGAAAGTCGCATTGACTTTTGCTTATAGCTTGCTCATTAATGACGAGCAACATGGTGGGCATAAGATACCTATTAAATATATTCAATTTAAAGATTTTTTTCTATTTCCATGTCATTTACTATATATGATATAGCAAAAAAAATAGAATAACGACAAATTTGAAATTTATTTTAGATTGCTTAACAAGTATTATCTTGAGCACTCCACGGTGGAGTTGCAGTAGCAGGTTCATCTCGTGGGTAATTGATGTTTCATCGGTGTCTTAAACTAAATATTATAGCAAAGGATAAGGCATGTTTCAGTCTTGTTTAAAACCCTTTTCTATGAGAAAAACACAAGGCTCATGAATTTATTATGTTAAAGTGATACAAAATCATTTTTCAAACCTGTAATTATCATCCTCATTTTTTACAATGAATTTAAAGTTGCATCATCTAGACATGATTAACCAAGTCGCCATTTTATTTCCCAAACAACCTTTTACGACGTTAGCGTTGGGCTGTCTCGAGTAGTGGCGGCAAAACGCTGTGGGGGTGGCTCTCAATTGTCATCGCGCCGTATTGCTATGTGTGGGAAGAGAGAAAGGGTTGGAAAAGAAGAGTGGGAAAATGGGTTTTTAAGTTGGGAAGATGCAAAACGGAAATTTTGAAATGCGACTAGATATTGGGTATAATTGAGGATAATTTTTGTAAGGGCTAATAATACCAATAATCCCCATCTCATATATCCGTGCTACATTTACTTTAAATTAATTTTTGTGTTCCAAAAACTCTCAAATTGATACTCATACTATATTTATTACAAACTAAAATTTATGTAACAAAAATCCCAAATTAGTACATTCATTGCCACATATATCCAAATTGATATGCCCATATTACATTTACGTCAAATTATGATAAACATAGAAATTTTTAAGGTAAATGTGGTGCGAATGCATTAGTTTAATATAATATGATATGGTTGTACCCGTTTGAAATTTTTTGTAATATAAAACTTAAATTGTGATTAATATAATGTTAGTACCATGATATAAATATACTCATTAAAATTTGTTGTGATATTAACCCGTCCCGTAATTATATGTAACTTATCCGTTTAGGGCTGCTTCAACCGCAAGTGGGAAGGGACGCGCTAATAATATTCTTCTCCCGTCAAAGCAACAAAGCGAATCAATCAGTGGACGCTGACAACTCTCCTCTCATCATCATTCAGTCCGGTCAAATGGCTCGTCTTGAAAGAAAATAAAAATATTCGAGAAAATAAAAAAGAAATATATAGAGAGGAAATTAGATGTTCGGTTACCATTATTTAGATGTGAATCATGCTTCCTTCTTTGAAAATAGGATGTGTACCTACTACAATAAGGGAAACTTCCCCGGAAGGAACTTTATTAAATTAATACCTGCTTTTTTTCCGGATGCAAAATACATAATCAAATCAAAAAATGATCTTTCGGGAGATTAGTATTTATCATGCCCTGTTGATTGTGTTAGTAACATTATAAGAACCGTGACTTTTTTAAACTAAATACGGCATTTGTAGATTAAATTTTATTGTTTGTACAGTTTTATTATTTAGTCCGTTTCATGCGAGTAATCACTATTAGTGATGCTATCGAACCCTGACTTGGCATTACTAGATGCTCACTTGCAAATAGGGCGTGGCAGCGGGCAACCTCCCTGCGCCCTTTATCTTCCATTGTCTCTTTTTCCCTATATATATATCCTAATTTGCTTACCCTTTTCTCTTGTAGTATGAAAGGGACCCAAGGAAATAACCCCATCTTTTACCAATTGACAAGCATGCAACATCGAGAACGAAGTTCGTGGTCCATAACGAAGCACAACCATTCAACAAGATGAGAACGTTGCTCACGGTGTTTGTACTTAAGTTATCTTCACAAAACAAAAATAAACTCAACGACAACTATTTCGCATTCAAACTTGGATATTAAAGGACGGGAAAAATTCGAATTCAAGACCTCTGGCTTCTTTTCTATCATACATCATTATATATCGCAATCTTCCCAAAAGATTAATGCTTTCATCTCCAAAAATTTCCAAATGCATTTGCCTGACGTTTCCGTCGTACCCAAGAGGAGGTCCTTTTCACAACAGCCACGATGCCCGTAGTAGGCCGCAACGGCCTCAATCGTCGATTAACGTACTCAAGCGCATCGCGATCGCAACCACAGGTTCGGGGACCAAAAAAAAAAAAAAAAAATACATGTTGATGAGTCTCTAGAAATAGAGGAAAATTCAAACAGTTGCCCCAGCACGGCCAGTCGCCAAGCAGCCACTCCTTTTGCTCTTTAGCGATGACTGACCACCCGAATCATCTCCCCACGAAAAGCACAGATTCAACGCGCTCTTCTGGTCTCGCCATCGCCGGAATATGTTGACTTTTGACCTCTTCCCACCTACAAAACCTGCAGACTCTCTTCCGGATCCTCTCGTCTTCTCCTCCTGCTCCTTCTTCTCCCAGATCATGCAGAAACTCTCCGCCGCTTTGGGAATGGCGAAATATGGCGCTCTCTCCTTTTGCCTCCTTTTTTTCTCTTGCTTCCTCGTCCTTGCCGTGTCCCAGTCTCAGCCTGATGATCAGTTCATCTTCAATGGGTTCAACGGCTCCACCGACTCCAACATTACCCTCAATAGGGCCTCCATCATCAAGGCCAGCGGAGCTCTCAAGCTCACCAACCAGACGAGCGACGACATCGGCCAAGCCTTCTACCCTCGGCCTTTCCGGATGTTGGCCGAGGCTTCCGGTGGCTCCGCCACCGCTGTCTCCTTCAGCACCCACTTCGTGTTCGCCATTAGGCCTCCGAGCTCGGGCGAGGGCGGCTACGGCCTCGCGTTCGTGGTCGCCCCCAAGACGTCCTTCCCCGGGGCCCAGGCCGACCACTACCTCGGCCTCTTCAATTCCTCGAACGATGGGAACCCGTCGAACCACATGCTCGTGGTGGAGTTCGACACCGTGAAAGGGTACAAAGAGACCTCGGACGAAAAGGGGAACCACATCGGGGTCAATTTCAACGGCATGGAGTCGAACACCACCAAGCCGGCCGGCTATAATATAAATGGCACGTCTAGCGTCGACGACATAACGCTGGAGAGTGGCCAGGCCATTCAAGGCTGGATCGAGTACGACGGCCCGAAGCAAGTGTTGAACGTCACTATATCTCCGATCAAGGTGCCGAAACCGGCAGAACCTCTCATGTCCGTGCCCGTTAACCTCGCTTCCATATTCGAGGATAGCATGTATGTCGGGTTCTCTGCTTCGACGGGGACCACGAGAAGCTTTCACTACGTTCTAGGATGGAGCTTCCGATTGAACGGAACCGCGCCGCCCCTCAACCTGACTCAGCTTCCGCTGCCTCCGGACCAGACAGATTCATCTGATTCATCTCCCTCTTACAAGCCGCAGGTGATAGCCCTCATTGCCTCTCTATGCAGCTTAGCTCTGTGTCTTTCGGGAATCTTGTTCTTCTATACTGTGATCAAGAAGAGGAGGCAGCCAGAGAATCTTGAGGACTGGGAGTTAGATTGCCCTCACAGGTTCAGGTACAAGGATCTTGACCAGGCAACAAAAGGGTTCAAACAGAGCGAGGTGATCGGGATCGGTGGCTTTGGCGCAGTGTACCACGGCATCTTGCCGACTAACGGGTGCGAGGTCGCTGTCAAGAAGGTGTCTCGAAACTCGATACAGGGAATGAGGGAGTTTGTAGCCGAGATCGATAGCTTAGGCCGCTTACGGCACAAGAACCTCGTGAATCTCCAGGGTTGGTGCAAGCAGAAGGACGAGCTCCTCCTCGTATACGACTACGTGCCTCACGGGAGCCTCGATTCGCTGATTTTCAAGCAGAAGGACGGCTTCGTGTTGAACTGGGAACAGAGGTTCCGCATCATCAAGGGCGTCGCGGCCGGATTGCTGTACCTCCACGAGGAGTGGGAGCAAGTCGTGATCCATCGGGACGTGAAGTCCAGCAACGTCCTGATTGACGCAGAAATGAATGCGCGGCTCGGGGATTTCGGCCTCGCCAGGCTATACGAACACGGCACGATATCGCACACCACCAACCTAGTCGGAACCATAGGGTACATTGCCCCGGAATTGGCCCGCTCAGGGAAGGCTTCGACGAGCTCCGACGTGTATGCTTTCGGCATTCTGCTGCTCGAAGTGGCCAGCGGCAAGCGTCCGACGGGCCAATTCTTTCTAATGGATTGGGTGATAGAATGTTACGGGACGGGTCGGATTCTCGACGCCGCGGATCCCAAGTTACGTTCCGCCTACGATGCTGAGGAGATGGAGATGGTATTGAATTTGGGCTTAGTTTGTTCCCAGTACCATGCCCAAGCTAGGCCTACCATGAGGCAGGTGATTCGGTATCTGAACCGGGAGGAGCCGGTACCCATCTTTGTCGATGACTCGAGCTCCGCTGGCTCCCGAAGAACCAACGACATGAGCTTCGGATTCTTGAAATAGTTTCTTCCGATACAACCGGGAAGTCTCATGCGTCGACATCATCCTACGTGTCATCGTCGGTCCGTGGCCTCTCCTCCAATTCTTTAGGTGGTTGTGGTAGATAATAGGTTGAGATTTACGTGTACAGAGATGTTTCTGAATGTGGGCATTCTCGTGCAGTATAGGATAAAACACAATACACAGACACAAATGCAATTAGCTTGTCAGATTTTTTTTCTGGTATATAGATTTTACAGCAATTACAGTTCTCTAATTTACATGCAAATTCGCTTTCTGGGTTCTTCTTTCGAAATTTCAGGCTTAATGTTAGTCCCAGAATTCATTCAAAATGTAATCATAAGTGAATATCATCTCGATCGAGAAATTTAGATAAATGCTATGTTATATTGTTCCAAATAGGATTACTTCTTATATTATAGTATCCCGTATTGTCTAAACACATATCTATATGTCCTTTATATGCTATACACATGTCTCTCTCTATTTATTAATTTAAACTTTTCGATTGAACACTCTAATATGATTTGTGAGTTATATTATGTCATAATATTTATATATTTTACATATACATACAAATTTGGACCCCCTAGGAGTTTCCGAGAAGTTAGGGTGGCCTGACTTCAGTCAATGAATAGGAATCATCATCTTCTTTTGGGAAAAAAACAAAGATAGTAGTCAAAAAAGAAGTCCCTATATTTCTTATACCAGAACTCCTATGATTAAGAAGATTGATATTGTATTATTTTTTGTGGAATGTTCAGTGGACTCGAAAGTCTTTCGGAAATGAGGGAATCACTTCCAAAAGTGGTCTAAACGTAGAGTTTTCAGTGCGCTACTAAACAATGAAAAGGAAGATTTTTAAAGTTGGGAATCATTTTTATTTTAAGTAAATTCAACCCTCTGTCAGATTTTCGCAATAAAATGTCAGATTTCTAGCATACAACCTTTTTTCACAAAGGGAAAATAACATAAATTATTCATAAATATTGACTCTATAAATAATATCGTCTCTAAATTTAAATTTATTCAATATAGTTTTTGAACTACTCAAATGGCAAATTAGATGTTGTTCGATGATGTGGATTATAAAGTCAACATGTTCATTACAAGTCCTCACTTCCTCCTCCCCCTCCTCCTCCTTTTTTAATATATACTTTTAAAATTCGAATTATTTATCTTTTCCTTTTTTTTTCTTTGTTTTCCTCTTCTTCTTTCTTAGCTTACCACACGGGCCACGATGATGGCCATGATGGCCGACCACAGGCAAGCCTCAAGCTCACCGGCAAGCACGAAGCTTGCCCATCTCCGTGAGCTCAAGCTTGCCATCGACAGATCAGTGAGCACAAGCATCAAGCTTGAGGCTCATCGATCTAGCGACGCTTGCCCTCGCTGATCTGGCGAGACTCAAGGGCAGGTGAGCTCGAAGTTCACTAATTAAGTGAGACTTGATGCCGACGAGCCTAAGCTCGCCAGAGGTGGGCAAGCCTTGTGCTCGCTTGTGGCCGGTCGCTGGCCATCACCATGGCCAGTGCCACTGGCCAAGAAGAAGAAGAGGGAAACAAAGAAAAGAAAATTGAAAAATAATTAAATAATCGATTTAAAAAAATAATGGAATATCGATTTTAAAAATAAAATAAATGAAATAAGAGTATATGGAGGAAAATATTTTCCTTACCAAACAGCGGAAATATTTTTCACTTCATTTTTACATTTCACCCAAACACCGAAAAGTAATTATAAAAGTGTTTGTCTCAACCTTTTAAGTTGGACGATGTGACTGAAGCCTTAAATTGCCTAATATTTTTTAAGGTAAGTGAAAACTCTAGGAAATAAGTTACGTTAAGCTACCTAGTACTCTTGATATGGTTGATAAATGTAAATTTTGACTAAATTTGTTGATGTAAAGTGTCATTAGGTTCCAATAATGGTATGTTGAGTTGTTATGTTTCCTTGATTTGTATTGATGAGTTTGTTATGCCCTTTTTTATTTTTGTTTGGTCATAATTTATTCTTAATCTAACTCTCACTCTCAGACTTTTGTCATGCCTCCTTGCAAAGCATGAAAGTCAAATCCCATACCTAAAGCTAAATCGTTCCCATCCCAACCCCCTAAGAAGGTGGGGATTCGAACCCCCACATCTCCCTTCCTATGTGGGAAGGGTGGCTACTAGGACAAACTAATTTATGTTCCTTGATTTGTATTGATAAGTTATATATTTTGGGAGTAAATAAGTTAATTCAAACAGAAATTAGTAGTTCGTTGATGGAAAAGTGTGAAAAGAATTTTTTTTTAAAAGAAAAACTCAATAGACTAATTGTGGAAAAGGGTGAAAATGTCGACTAGGAGGTGTTGAGGCTGGTTTTATAAATTTTGCTTAAATTGACTTATGAACATCTATTTTTTCGATTTTTCAAAATAATGATGATGATGATGATGATGTCAGTTTTTGGAAGTTGCCAATTTTTTTTAAAGATGCTAAATTTTGAAGAGTTGTCGATTTCAATGGGGAAAAGTTTCCTTATTCCAAGGAAATTTCCTGAAGTTGTGAAATTTGAGAGGTTTGCTTTAAATTTGAGAGATTAGGGGTAAAAGTTGTTAAATTAAGATGCTTGAACCTTTGTCTTGGACCGGTTCCTAGGGGTACCCATTTTAAGTTGATGATTATTTTGATCATTAATTCTTATGCACGTTGTCATTTTCTATGGAGTTTATTTTCATTTCTTGCATGAGTATATAATATATAATATATTATTTATAATTTTTTTATATAGTGAAAACCCTAAGTCAAACAGTGTTCAATAGCATTAAACGACTTCTTAGTAAGGAGTTCAAGTAATTTTTGTTATTTAATAACTTAGATTTTTAATGTCTTTTAATCAATAGTCATATTTACAAATGAGGAAAATGTCTCGTGAGGAGTCCCGACGACTTCCTCATGGCGTAAATAACTATCCTCTTGTATGTTCTCTTATGTCTTGTTTGTCCTCTTAGTCTTCAACTTACCAAAATAAAAAAATAAATAAAAAACAACTTCTTCGCTCACCATTCGACACTTGCCTCCCTCGCTTTTGGTCACTTGCGCTGCTCACCGCTTGACACTCGCCCCACTCGATGCTCGCCCCTCGCGCTGCTTGCCTCTCTTCATTAACCTCACTCCTTGGGAACCTTTGGGGATGTCTTCCTCGATGCCCTTTCAAAAAGTGAAGAAAAATGAAACAAAAAAATTACATGATCTTGGGTTGTATACGAACTAATATATTCACACGTTCAATTTAAATTAGTGTTAGCCATGGATCAACAATATGAGGGTTATGCCATTCGCAATTGCAGTGGACCCATTTTAAGTTGGTGATTATTTTGATCATTAATAGTTTTCATTGGCATAAGTCATGTGGTGATATTGGTGCACCATGATGTAATGTAATATATATTGGTATTGGCATGTCATAATAACAAAGGTAGATTACTCGTTTATGCATTCGTTATACCTGGTCATTTGATTTGAGTACGTCGATTGTTGATACTAGATTAAGTAGTAAGATGATTTTCTACCTTAAACTTGGATATTTCATTTATTTGGTCTCAGCTCACTCCTTTATTTTTAGACATGTATGATGGATCCCCCACTGCCACCACTTTTTAGATCTCCCAAACTAGTCAATTGTGTCTCTGAAGATGTGTCTGTACTTGGATTTGTTGTAATATATGGTTGGGTTATGGAGTGGATTCCCCATCGGAATGTTGCTTGGTATGTTCACATAGAGGGCAAGTTGGTCGGACCACTTATTGATGGTTCTCTAGGTTTTGACAATGATGGTTTATCAACGGGTGAAGTTGTCAACCCTTAGTTGATGGTCCAATAGTGTATAGGCAGGCTTTTGGGAGTAAGAGTACAGTGACATAATTAGGTGACCTTGACCTTTCTTGGGAATTATGTATTTCATATTTGCTTAAATGTTGTGTAAAGATAATAACCACTAAAGTTTGTATAAAGAGGCATATGCATACTATTTTTAACTTGTGCAATTTTATTGTATGAATTGATGTGAGTTTTTTTTGTGCTTCCACGTGTTATGAAAAAAAAAATATGTAATTTCTTAGGACGTGTGTCACGTATATCGTTGTGGGGCAGCACATGAGACAATTATAGAACTATATGGCTAAAAAAACAATTAACTATTTTGGCCCATTTATATTGAAAGGTTAATTAGTTTTGGGAGAAATACCAAAAAAATTTATAAACCAATTGCAATTGTGCCTATTCAGTTTCAATTTTTTTTTTTTTTTTTTGACAATTGAGTTATAAATCTTTTACATTTGTGTTAATTCAGTCCATTCGACAAATTTCAAACTAAAACCACTGACGTAGATGTAAGCCATCCAAAGTGGTGTAGCTAGCATAAATGTAGACAAATTTTAATATTATTTTAATATTTTTCAAATTTCTTATTTTTTTAAAAAAAAATTGCCTTTTTTGGTTTCTCGTTGTAGCCGACGAGGGCTACTCACCTACCATTGACAAGGGTCGCAATCCTCGTCCATATCTTGGTGAGGCTATGGCCGCCTTCACCCACAGGTGAGAACCCATCTACTTCCTCCTCTCAAATGTTCATACTCAAGTAATGCAATCGTAGAACCTCAAAACCCAATTACGATGAAAACATAATCATAAGGATTTGGGCAAGGCGAGCTCGCTTGCGGCTATTGTGGCTTTGCCTAGTGGTCAGTGAGCTCCGACACCCCTCTCTGGCCATAGTGAGAAACTAAAGAAGGAAAGGAAAAAATTTAAAAATCAATGAAAGAATTTAAAAAAAAGATTGTCGATGTCGACTTTGGTCACATAATGTAGGACAACAGTGTCCACAGCGATTTTCAGTCAAAATTAGTTGAATACACTAAATTTGACACAAATGTAAAAAGTTTAAGACTAATTGGAAAAAAAAAAAAATATTTATGATTGAATTAGCGTAATGGCAATAGATTTATTACTTTCTTTTTTTTTGGCAATTTTCCCATTAGTTCTTAGATGGACCAATTCCCAAGTAGAAAATATAAAAATTACACAATTTTATTACAAAAACATGTTGGTCAAATTGTCGTGTTGTTTCTTCATTCTAAAATCCTTGATTCTATTATGGATGAGTATAAAAGTATTTTTTTTTCTTTTAAAAGAGTCTTTGGAACCGGAAACCGAACCAGTGAAATTGGGAACATTTTTCCTAAAACCGAAGTTGAATCTCAGCTCACTCTTTTATTTTTAGACATTTATGATGGATCCCCCACCGCCACCATTTTTTAGAGCTCCAAAACTAGTCGATTGTGTCTTTGAAGATGTGTCTATACTTGGATTTGTTGTAATATATGGTTGGGTTATAAAGTGGATTCCCCATTGGAATGTCGCTTGGTATGTTAACATCAAGGTTAAGTTGGTCAGACCACTTAGAGGCTTTGATGGCTCTCCAGGTTTTGACGATGATGGCTTGTCAATAGGTGAAGTCGTCAACTTTTAGTTGATGGTCCAATAGTGTATAGGCAAGCTTTTGGGAGTAAGAGTGCAGTGATATAGTTAGGTGACCTTGACATTTCCTAGGAATTATGTATTTCATATTTGCTTAAATGTTGTGTAAAGATAATAACCACTAAAGTTTGTATAAAGAGGCATATGTTTACTATTTTTAACTTGTGCAACTTTCTTGTATGGATTTATGTGAGTATTTTGTTGTGCTTCCACATGTCATGGAAAAAAAATGTAATTTCTTAGGACGTGTGTCACGCATGACGTTGCGGGGCACACATGGGACAATTATAGAACTCTATGACTAGAAAAACATTAACTATTTCGGCCCATTTATATTGTAAGGTTAATTAGTTTTGGGAGAAATACCAAAAAATTTATAAACCAATTACAATTGTGTCTATTTAGTTCTAAACTTTTTTTATGGCCAATTGAGTCCTAAATCTTTTATATTTGTGTTAATTTAGTCCATTCGACAAACTTCAATCGGAAGTGCTAATGTAGATGTTAGTCGTCCAAAGTGGCAAGATCTGGTCTTGATGTAGACAAATTTTAATAATTTTTTTTCAATTTTTCAATTTTTTTTTTTTTAAATTTCGTTCTTTGGTTTCTCGCCACGGCGAGCAAGGGTCACTTGAGCTCGCTAGCCACTAGGCGAGGGCTACTAGCCTACCGTCAACAAGGGTCGCGACCCTCACCCAAATCTTGGTGAGGCCATGGCCGCCTTCCCCTGCAAGTGAGAACCCATCTGCTACCTCCTCTTGAATGTTCATGCTTAAGTAATGCAATCGCAGAACCTCAAAACCCCATTACAGTCATAAAGATTTAAGCAAGGTGGCCTCACTTGCGGCCGTTGTGGCCTCACCTAGTGGCCAACAAGCTCCAACGCCCCTCGCTAGCCATAGTGAGAAACAAAAGAAGGGAAAAAGTTTAAAAATTAATTAAAAAAATCAAAAAAAATTGTCGACGCCAACATTGCCCGCATAACATGGACAGACATCACACCAGCAATTTTTGACCAAAATTAATTGGATTGATTGAATTGGCACAAATTTAAAAAGTTTAAAACTCAATTAGCAAAAAATATATTTATAACTAAATTAGCGCAATAGCAATAGAATTGTGACTTTTTTGGTAATTTTCACATTAGATCTTAGATGGACCGGTTCCCAAGTAGAAAATATGAAAATTATACAATTTTAGGAAAAAAACATGTGTTGGTCAAATTGTTGCGTTGTTTCTTCATGCTGAAATACATGATTCTATTCTCAATGGATGTAAAAGTATTTTTTTTTTCTTTTAAAAGAATCTTTAGAATCAAAAACCAAACTGATGAAATTGAGAACTGGACCAATTCTCCCTAAAATCAAAATTGAACATGTAGGTCCGGTCCAATACGATTTGAATTCGGATAGAACTTGATTTAGTGCACATCCCTACTAATTGCAAAGATTCTACTACTATTACAGGGAATTCACTTGGAAAATGTTTAAGCCATGATGCTAACGCGGTCATGTCAAATGGCTGAAAGAAAAAAGATATTCGAGAAAATAAAAAAGAAATATATAGAGAGAATAATAGATGTTCGGTTACCATTATTTAGATGTGAATCATACTTCCTTCTTTAAAAATAGGATGTGTACCTACTCGATATCTTATTCTTATTCGTATAATAAGGAAAACTTCTCCATAAAGGAACTTTATTAAATTAATCCCCGCTTTTTTTCCGGATACGGAATACATAATCAAATCAAAAAAATGAGTTTTTGGGAGATTAGTATTTATCATGCCTAGTTAATTGTGTTAGTTACATTATAAGAACTGTGAATTTTTTAAACTAAATATGGCATTTGTCGATTGGCATTTTTTGTTTTTTTTTTTTTTGATTGGATTTTATTGTTTGTACAGTTGGATTTTATTGTTTGTTATCTATTATCCGTTTCATGCGAGTAATCACTATTAGCGATGCTATCGAACCCTGACTTGGCATTATTAGATGCTCACTTGCAAATAGAGCGTGGTAGCGGGCAGCCTCCCAGCTCCCTTTATCTTCCATCATCTCTTTTTCCTTTCATTACCCTATCCTCGTGTTGGGTGCTACACCATATATATGGTGCTACCACGGGACAATATATGTTCCTTCCACATCGTGTTAGTGACGTCACCCCAACAATTTTATCATTTTTATGGTGATGAATAATGAAAGAATTTGATTCCACAAATTTACACAAATGAAGAGTTGGAAGACTAAAGTGCACAAATAATGAAACTTAAAGGACTGAAACTTCACTTTACCTAAAAGATATCGATGTACATAAGGGACAAATAAGCTAGTAGCTAATTTAGCATTAGGATATAAGTGTCCCCCGTATAGATTAACTTCACCTAAGTGGAATTGAATCTTTTCTTTTTATAGGTTTCCATATTATCAACGAGTATTGCCTAGACTCATTATACTAAATCAAGCAATCTATATAGCTACACCGAGTTACCTAAAACACAGATTTTCATCGAATTCAATTTTCTATTTTTCGAATCCCCTTCTTTATATATCCTAATTTGCTTATCCTTTTCTCTTGTAGTATGATAGGGACCCGAGGAAATAAATTGACAAGCATGCAATATCGAGAACGAAGTTTGTGGTCCATAACGAAGCACAACCATTCAACAAGATGAGACATTGTTTGTACGTAATTTCTCTTAACAAAACAGCAATAAACTCAACCACCCGCTATTTCGCATTCAAAGCTGGATATTAAAGAACGGGAAAAATTCAAATTCAAGACCTCTTGCTTCTTTTCTATCATACATAATTATATATCGCAATCTTCCCGAAAGATTAATAACTTCGTCTCCGAAAATTTCCAAATGCATTTGCCCGACGTTTCCGTCGTGCCCAAGAGGAGGTCCTTCTCACAACAGCCACGATGCCCGTAGTAGACTGCAACGGCCTCAGTCCTCGATTGACGTACTCAAACGCATCGCGATCGCAATCTCGGGTTCAGGGACCACAAAAAAAAGAAAGCACAAGTCGATGAATCTCTAGAAATAAAGGAAAATTCAAACAGTTGCCCCAGCACGGCAAGTCTCCAAGCAGTCACTCCTTTCGCTCTTTAGCGATGAGTCGATGACTCACCACCCGAACCATCTCCCCCACAAAAGCACAACGCGCTCTTCTGGTCTCGCCATCGCCGGAATAGGTTGACTTTTGACCTCTTCGCTGCTGTCAAATCTCTCGAAGGGCCACTTAACAAAGCCTGCAGAATCTCTTCCCGGATGCTCTCGCCTTCTCCACCTGCTCCTTCTCCTCCCAGATTATGCAGAAACTCTCTGCTTTGGGAATGGCAAAACATGGCGCTCTCTCCTTTTGCCTCCTTTTTTTCTCTTGCTTCCTCGTCCTTGCCGTGTCCCAGTCTCAGCCTGATGATCAGTTCATCTTCAACGGGTTCAACGGCTCCACCGAGTCCAACATTACCCTCCATAAGGCCTCCATCATCAAGTCCAACGGAGCTCTCAAGCTAACCAACCAGACAAGCGACTACATCGGCCAAGCCTTCTACGCTCAGCCTTTCCGGATGTTGGCCAAGGCTTCCGGTGGCTCCGCCGCCGCTGTCTCCTTCAGCACCCACTTCGTGTTCGCCATTAGGCCTCCGAGCTCGGGCGAGGGCGGCTACGGCCTCGCGTTCGTGGTCGCCCCCAAGACGTCCTTCCCCGGGGCCCAGGCCGACCACTACCTCGGCCTCTTCCATTCCTCGAACGATGGGAACCCGTCGAACCGCATGCTCGTGGTGGAGTTCGACACCGTGAAAGGGTACAAAGAGACCTCGGACGAAAAGGGGAACCACGTCGGGGTCAATTTCAACGGCATGGACTCGAAAGACACCAAGCCGGCCGGCTATAATATAGATGGCACGTCTAAAGAAAGAGAGATAACGCTGGAGAGTGGCCAGCCCATTCAAGCCTGGATCGAGTACGACGGCCCGAACCAAGTGTTGAACGTCACTATATCTCCGATCAATGTGTCGAAACCGGCAGAACCTCTGATGTCCGTGCGCGTTAACCTCGCTTCCATATTCGAGGAGAGAATGTATGTCGGGTTCTCCGCTTCGACGGGGACCAAGAGAAGCTTTCACTACGTTCTAGGATGGAGCTTCCGATTGAACGGAACCGCGCCTCCCCTCGACCGGACTCGGCTTCCGCTGCCTCCGGACCAGACAGATTCATCTGATTCATCTTCCTCTTACAAGCCGCAGGTAATAGCCCTCATTGCCTCTTTATGCAGCATAGCTCTGTGTCTTTCGGGAATCTTGTTCTTCTATACTGTGATCAAGAAGAGGAGGCAGCAGGAGAATCTTGAGGACTGGGAGTTAGATTGCCCTCACAGGTTCAGGTACAAGGATCTTGACCAGGCAACAAAAGGGTTCAAACAGAGCGAGGTGATCGGGACCGGTGGCTTTGGCGCAGTGTACCACGGCATCTTGCCGACTAACGGGTGCGAGGTCGCTGTCAAGAAGGTGTCTCGAAACTCGATACAGGGAATGAGGGAGTTTGTGGCCGAGATCGAAAGCTTAGGCCGCTTACGGCACAAGAACCTCGTGAATCTCCAGGGTTGGTGCAAGCAGAAGGACGAGCTCCTCCTCGTATACGACTACGTGCCTCACGGGAGCCTCGATTCGCTGATTTTCAAGCGGAAGGACGGCTTCGTGTTGAACTGGGAACAGAGGTTCGGCATCATCAAGGGCGTCGCGGCCGGATTGCTGTACCTCCACGAGGAGTGGGAGCAAGTCGTGATCCATCGGGACGTGAAGTCCAGCAACGTCCTGATCGATGCGGAAATGAATGCGCGGCTCGGGGATTTCGGCCTCGCCAGGCTATACGAACACGGCACGATGTCGCACACCACCAACCTAGTCGGAACCATAGGGTACATTGCCCCGGAATTGGCCCGCTCAGGGAAGGCTTCGACGAGCTCCGACGTGTATGCTTTCGGCATTCTGCTGCTCGAAGTGGCCAGCGGCAAGCGTCCGACGGGCCAATTCTTTCTAATGGATTGGGTGATAGAATGTTACGGGACGGGTCGGATTCTCGACGCCGCGGATCCCAAGTTACGTTCCGCCTACGATGCTGAGGAGATGGAGATGGTATTGAATTTGGGCTTAGTTTGTTCCCAGTACCATGCCCAAGCTAGGCCTACCATGAGGCAGGTGATTCGGTATCTGAACCGGGAGGAGCCGGTACCCATCTTTGTCGATGACTCGAGCTCCGCTGGCTCCCGAAGAACCAACGACATGAGCTTCGGATTCTTGGAAATAGTTTCTTCCGATACAACCGGGACGTCTCATGCGTCGACATCATCCTACGTGTCATCGTCGGTCCGTGGCCTCTCCTCCAATTCTTTAGGTGGTTGTGGTAGATAATAGGTTGAGATTTACGTGTACAGAGATGTTTCTGGATGTGGGCATTCTCGTGCAGTATAGGATAAAACACAATACACAGACACAAATGCAATTAGCTTGTCAGATTTTTTTCTGGTATATAGATTTTACAGCAATTACAGTTCTCTAATTTACATGCAAATTCGCTTTCTGGGTTCTTCTTTCGAAATTTCAGGCTTAATGTTAGTCCCAGAATTCATTCAAAATGCAATCATAAGCGAATATCATCTTGATCGAGAAATTTAGATAAATGTTATGTTATATTGTTCCTAATTGGATTAGTTCTTATATTATAGTATCCCATATTGTCTAAACACAAATCTATATGCCCTTTATATGATATACACATGTCTCTCTCTATTTATTAATTTAAACTTTTCGGTTGCACACTTTAATATGATTTGAGAGTTATATTATGTCATAATATTTATATATTTTACATATACATAGAAATTTGGACCCCCTAGGAGTTTCCGAGAAGTTAGGGTGGCCTGACTTCAGTCAATGAATAGGAGTCATCTTCTTTTGGGAAAAAAACAAAGATTGTAATCAAAAAAGAAGTTTCTATATTTCTTATACCAGAACTCCTATGATTAAGAAGATTGATATAGTATTATTTTTTGTGGAATGTTCAGTGGACTCGAAAGTCTTTTGGAAATGAGGGAATCACTTCCAAAAGTGGTCTAAACGTAGAGTTTTCAGTGCGCTACTAAACAATGAAAAGGAAGATTTTTAAAGTTGGGAATCATTTTTATTTGTAAAAAAGCCACGAAAAATCCTGAACTTTGCTCAAAGTGACACATTTACCCCAAACTTTTTTTTGTGACGTGAAAAACCCCGAACTTTGCCAACCGTGACACATTTACCCCAAACTTTTTTTTTGTGACACCAAAAACCCTGAACTTTTGTTATGTGCCACATTTACCCCAAAATTATAGGGCATTTTAGTCTTTCATTTTTTAATTTTTTCAATTTTTTATTATTTTTTTTTTTCTTCTCTCTTCCCTCCGCCGCCGGAGGGAAGCCGCGTCCGGCGAGGGCTGCCCTCGCCGGCGTCGGCGAGGGTCACCCTCGCCCGGGCTAGGGCGGCCCTCGCCCGTGCCTAGCGAGGGTGCCCTTGCCGACGTCGGGCGAGGGTGCCCTCGCCCGGATCTAACGAGGGCCGTACTCGCCCAACGCCGGCGAGGTTGGGCCGGCGTCGGGCGTCCCCGCCCTCGCCGGCATCGGGCGGCCCTCGCCTGCGTCTGGCGAGGGCCGTCCTCACCCGACGCCGGCGAGGTCGGGCGAGGGTGTCCCTACCCTCGCCGGACGCCGGTTGGCCGGCGGAGAAGAGAAGAAGAAAAAAAGAAAAAAAAAAGAAAAAGGAAAAAATAGAATAAAAATATAAAAATGCCCTTGATGGGGTAAATGTGTCACGGTTTGAAAAGTTTGGGGTTTTTTACGTCACAAAAAAAAGTTTGGGGTAAATGTGTCACTTTGGGCAAAGTTTAGGGTTTTTCGTGATTTTTTCCCTTTTTATTTTAAGTAAATTCAACCCTCTGTCAGATTTTCGCAATAAAATGTCAGATTTCTAGCATACAACCTTTTTTCGCAAAGGGAAAATAACATAAATTATTCATAAATATTGATCTTATAAATAATATCGTCCCTAAATTTTAAATTTATTCAATATAGTCTTTGAACTACTTAAACGGCAAATTAGATGTTGTCCGATGATGTAGTGAGTCAATATGTCCATTTTTTTAATACATCTACTTTAAAATAGGAAAAAGAAAAATTAGGACGTCAATGTATCTTTCATTATTTGATGATGTGAATTATTAGGAAAATTTCCAAATAAGGACTCGAAGTGGACTAATTTTCTCAAATAAGGATTTGAAATGAACTTTGTGTCGAGATAAAGAGGCAAAAGTGGGACCCGTTTATGTCTCAAATAAGGGATAGAAGTGATTGAATCAATTCCAAATAAGGACCTAAGCTTGCTGGTCAACCAAATATTTGCTAGCTATCAAGCATGTGACATTTCCGATGACCGGAGTTTGGGCAATTTTGTCCAAAAAAAATCTAGGGAAAATTAACAAATCCTAAAACATAAACAAAAAACCCTAGGTTTTCTACAGTCTTCCCGTTCCTTATACCCATCCTCTGCAAAATCAAAGACCAAAGTTCTCCCCATTCCTTGTACCCATCCTCCGCAAAGTCGAAGACTCAAATTTTCTGCCGGTTGAGGCACAAATTCAAAAACAAGAATAAAACCAAATTCTTCTTTCTTTGTTTGCGGAGACGCAAATTCTCCGCCAAGCAAGGTGAGGAGCAACAAGAATCGAGTCATGACGATGATCGGGTAGCGATTTGGTTGAGGAGCAGCAAGGGAGAAGAAACAAGAAAACGTAAACATCTAAATGATTAACCTAAACTTAATTAATTTAGAAATTTCCCTTTTTTTCCAATCACAAATTTTTGACAAAATTACCCCTATTTTAATCTTCGGAAAATGTTTGCCAACGAGCTAAGGTCCTCAATAGAGATTAATTTGATCACTTGGGGTCCTTATTTGACACAAAATTCACTTCGGGTCCTTATTTGAAACAATGGATCCACTTTGGGTCATTATTTGACACAAAGTTCACTTTGGGTCCTTATTTGAGAAAATAGATTCACTTCAGGTCCTTATTTGGAATTTTCCCGAATTATTATATTCTAATTTGAAATGAATATCTTACATGAATAATTCACGTGTGAGGATTTCAATCGTTTATGGACGGTGTGATTCTATGACAATATAATGAGTAAAACACGCAGTGGCTTGGTCAAAGCGCGCAGATTTTTGGCTATATATTGATGACTTCTCGTTAAGGAAAGTTATTTCGGCAGTATTCACTGTCAAAATTTGCCGACTCATCTAGAGGTGTGTCTGTCTAATGACCACGTTTCAAAGAATTTTCGAAAATCGGAAAAAGAGAAGCTTGTGCGTGCAGGTAAAGAGAAGCTTCATCTCAAATTTCAAAATTTAAATTCAATCTATTTATCTAACCAATCTTGACCTTGTGCGTGCTTTTTTGCAATACGTTTCTAGTTTTTTTTTTGGTCGAAAATAAACTTTCCATTAGTTGAAACAAAAAGTACATCCCCCTTCAATAGCGTTGAAAGCAAGAAGGTCTAACAAGGGAGTGGAGGTAAAACAGCCCAAGTTGAAGGAAAGGAGCCATTGCTGTGGGCCTTAGCAGCCCAATCTGCAGCAAAGTTTGCTTCTCTTCTGCAAAACCTAACAGGCAAACGATGGAAACAGGGGAGCATAGCAGCAACCTCGGCGATAAGCGTTCTAACCTCTCATGGCGACGCTTGAAAATCTTGCACCGCTTCAACCATCATGAGACAATCCGACTCGATTATAAGAGGATCCTTAGTCTTGTTGGCGTTCATCAAGTGATGTAGGGTTACACTCAGTGCTTGGATCTCCACCTGCAACGCCGATGAAGCAGGTACGGTATTTGTGAATCCTTCAATCAATGTATCGTTATGATCGCGACAGAGGTAGGCGACTGATCCTGTGGTGCTTCCTGGCTGAAAAGCCCCGTCTATATTGATCTTCAGGAATCCTGGATCGGGGGGCCTCCACGATGTGCCTAGATTTGGATTTCTTCGAGTTGATCCGGCCCCATGGACAGGAACAGAGACAATCTAAGCCATGCGAGCTTGGGCAAGTGCGACAGCAACAACATATGAGGGATCTGGACTTCGCTGGCAGAAGATGGATCTGTTGCGCGATTTCCAAATTTGCCATAATAGTGTGGCAAGAAGCTCCATACCAAGTAAGATGTTCCTCTGTTCAAATAGGTTGGCGATCCGAACCTCTATGCAATGAATATCTTAGGCTAATATAGGAATGATGATTTGCGGATGAGACCAAACTTGTGAGGTCCATGGACATAATAAAAGTAAGTGTTCCAAAGTTTCTGGTTGATGAGCTGAGCATAGAGTACAGATAGGATCAACACTAATTTTTCTGCAGAATAGGTTGTCCTTAGTAGGCAAAACATTCTGGCATAAAGACCAAAGGAAAAGTCTAATTTTAGAAGTGATTTTGAGTTTCCATATGTATTTCTAGAGGTGCTTTGGAGGTTGATATGAAGAAGACGCTATGTTTAAATTAGTATTAGATGTTGCCTGCCGAATAGCATGATAAGCACTTTTCACAGTAAACTCACCTCGAACTGTACACGGCCAAATGATCTGATCTGCCACATAATGAGGTCTGATGGGGATCTTGAGGATTTCTGCTATAGTCTCAGCATCAAAGAGATGATGTAGTAAATGCACATTCCATAGGTTGGTTTCAGTATCAATCAGTTCAGCAACTCTTTCAGGTTCTTCTGCAGCAGCTATTCCGCCTAGTTTACCTCTAGGAAGCCATCGATCCTCATGAATTTTTATGCTAGTTCCGTCTCTAACCGACCATTGAATCTTTGATAGAATGGAATCCCGTCCAACTAGTATGCTCTGCCAATCCCAGGAAGGTCGAGTACCTTTGGAGGCATTTAAGAAATCCTGTGAATTGAAGTAGGTTGCTGTATTAGTCGCCGGGCTTGTTTGCCTAACATAGCTTTATTGAAAGCAACGAGGTCTCGAAACCCGAGTCCTCCCATTTCTTTCCCGTTCTTCAGTGCTTCCCAATTCTTCCAATGTATTCCTGACTTTCGGCTATCATTTTGCCACCAAAACCGTGCAATCTTTTTTTCAATGGACTTACAAAGCGAAACAGGGATTTTGAAAATTGACATAGCGTATTGTGGGATTGCCTGTACAACGCTTTTTATAAGAATCTCCTTACCACCTTTAGAAATCAGACTTTCTTTCCATCCATCAAGTTTTGCATTGACTTTCCCTAGTATCCAAGCAAACATATCTTGTTTGAATCTTCCCCAGTCCGATGGGATACCAAGGTATTTCCCCGTTTTTGCTAACACTGGGATTCTGATTTCCTGTGCTAAGCTGTCCTTAAGTCTGTCAAGCAATCTTTACTAAAGAAGATGCCCGACTTGTTCCGATTGATTGCATGTCCTATAACTAGACAATACTGGTTTAGAATGTTGGCTAGTTCTTGGCATTCCTGTACTGACCCATCTAGGAAAAATATAACGCCATCGGCAAAAAATAAATGAGTCAGAGTTGGACACCACCTGTTCAGCTGGATACCCTTGAGGTTTCCCATATGGAGAGCTTGATAGATGAGTGTTGTCAGGACATTCGCCATCAGGATAAAAAGATAGGGTGATAGAGGGTCTCCCTGTCAAATGCCTCACGTTGGGTGGAAATAATTTAGTTGTTCCCCATTAAACTTGACACTTATGGAGACTGAAGTGATGCACTGCATTACACATTGTACCCAAGTAGAATGGAATCCTAACCTGAATAGATAATCTCTGAGGAAATCCCACTCAACACGGTCATACGCCTTTTTCATGTCCATCTTGACAACAGCTTGAAATTTTCGCTTTTGAGTTCTTGTCTTTAGCTGATGAAGTACCTCCTGCACAATTAAAATATTGTCCTGGATTTGACGGCTGCTCACAAATGCACTTTGTTCTATAGATATTTGTAGGTGTAATTACAAAGACTAATGAGTCGATACTGATCTAGACATTCCGGGCTAGGGACTTTTGGTATGAGTGTGATAATGGTTCGGTTTAGTTCCGAGGGCATCAAATCAAATCGAAAAAATTGCTGCACCGATAAATAAACTTCATCTTGTAAGATGTCCCAGTGATTTTGATTTAAAAAAAAAAAAAAGACTGTTGAATCCATCAAGACCCGGAGCTTGAGTTTTCCCCAGCTGGAAAGTGACTATTTGAACTTCCTCACGGGTAACTGCTGAAGTTAGTTTAACATTCATAGCATTTGTAACAACACACTCACATTTGTCAATAATCCGCCCATAGTCTCGATAGCCCTCTGTTTTGTAGAATTTGGAAAAGAATTCCATTGTCATTTCCTTTAGAAGGCGATCATCTCTAACCCATCTTTGATTGTCATCTAGCAACATCCTGATTTTGTTTCAATTTCTGCGCTGGATAGTAGTGGCATGAAAGAACTTAGTATTTTTATCACCCCCACCGAAGCCAATTTATCCTAGAGCGCATAGCCCAGTATTGTTCCTCTTTCTGCCAAGCGTTGTGTAGCTTATCTTTCAACGTAGTGACGAGCTATTTGTCATAGAGGTTGTTAAAGATTGTAATTGCTGCTATAAAGTTGCTATCTGTTCATTTGCTTGAGAGAAAGTGACTCTACTCCACTTCAAGAGAGCCCAACTGACCTGTTTTAATTTGTATGGCAGGTTGTAGCCTTTTGCTCTGGATGAAGACCAAGCCTTTTCTATGACATCTCGGCAAGCATGATCCTGCAACCAATAAGCTTCGAATTTGAAGGTCTTCCCTTTGCTACACAATTTTGCATCAATAGTAACCAACAAAGGGCTGTGGTCCGAACCCACTGTTGGTAAAGCGAACACTTTAGCCTCAGGGAAAGTGATCCTCTAGTTCCAGTTGCAAAGAACCCTGTCCAATCTTTCTTTAACCAAGTCATCCCCCTCTCGGTTGTTCATCCAGGTAAAAGCGCATCCCGTGCTTTCTATGTCCATCAGTGCGCAATTGTGTAGAACTTCTCTAAAGGACTGCATACGAGAAAAATCAGGTGATCGTTTACCTACTTTCTCCCAGTGATAGGTTATTTCATTGAAGTCCCATGTGCAAACCCAAGGTAAAGAGTTGGTGGAGGCGATTCGTCGAAGGGCTATCCATAAGGGTTGGCGCAGTTGAAGAGTTGCTGGTGCATGTAAACAGGTCAGTCGCATAGGTATTCCTCGCCCTGTCTCTGTACATATGGTATCAATAAAGTCCTAAGTAATTAGATCCACCCGTAGAGATATATTAGAATGCCAAAACATGGCCAAACCTCCAGCTATGCCCACTAGATTGATGATATAAGAGTTAGGAAACTAAAATCGTCTCTGAATTCTTGAAAGAACTAGCTCTCTATTCTTTGTTTCCATCAAAAAAATCACATCAGGCTTCTCTTTGGCCACTAGGGCCTTTAGGGCTTGAACTGTCAGGGGAGAGCCAAGTCCCTGACAGTTCTAGCAGAAGAGTTTCATTTTGCCACCGGTGGCTTTTTAAGGCAAGCCACCTCAGCCCAGTTGCCAACTTCTTCAGCCATTAAGACAGGGGTATCAAGTAGTTGGTTGTCTTCAAAACACTCAAAGCTATGAGAACACAAATCGTAAGGGTTGTACCTCTTGAGTTTCTTGGCTATCCCTGTTTTGGTAGCTAGTTTAGAATGTTTCAATTTCTTGTTAATCACAGCTACTATAGTTTTATCTCAATTTCCTTTGTGCTTGACAAGTCCAGGGATCATCTCTGAATTCTTGAAAGAACTAGCTCTCTATTCTTTTTTTCCATCAAAAAAATCACATCAGGCTTCTCTTTGGCCACTAGGGCCTTTAGGGCTTGAACTGTCAGGGGAGAGCCAAGTCCCTGACAGTTCTAGCAGAGAAGTTTCATTTTGCCACTGGTGGCTTTTTAGGGCAAGCCACCTCAACCCAGTTGCCAACTTCTTCAGCCATTAAGACAGGGGTATCAAGTAGTTGGTTGTCTTCAAAACACTCAGAGCTATGAGAACACAAATCGTAAGGGTTGTACCTCTTGAGTTTCTTGGCTATCCCTGTTTTGGTAGCTAGTTTAGAATGTTTCAATTTCTTGTTAATCACAGCTACTATAGTTTTATCTCGATTTCCTTTGTGCTTGACAAGTCCAGGGATCATCACGCCATCTGGAGTAGCTGTCATTGGAGGGGGCAAAGCAGTATGAATATGTTGCTGAAGTAGAACATCCACTGCTTCAATGGGAGGTAGTTTTTGTTTCATTGGAATGCTTGTGTCCATTGCTATTATAGGGAGAGGGGCCTGTTGGATACCTTTCATTTTAGATGAGAAAGGGATCAAATCAGTAGTCACGATATTCCCCTTTATTGTTCCTTCTTGATGACAATGTTGTTGAATACTTTCAATCGATTTGGATGGAGGCACGATTGGTTTAAGTGGAGGTCTTTCAGCGACATCTTCAAGAGGGGGCAGAGCAGGAAACTTAGAGGATAAATGGAGGAGTTTCTGGAATCACTTCAACAGAATCATCTGAGGGAGACTTTCCTTCATAGAAAGTCTGCCAGTACGGACTGTTCTCCTTAACATCAACACGTAACCATTGACTGAAAGCCATCTTCTCTTTTCCTGCCATCTTAGCTTCAGTAAAAGGTATGTCCTGACACTGCATTGCATAATGCCTTATTCGTCCACATGAGTAACAAAAATGAGGAAGCTGTTCATAGCGGAAATTGAGCCAAAATGCTTTTCCATCCAGACGAATCAATTGCCCTGTTTTCAGAGGATCGCTTAAGTTAATTTCAACCCTAACTCGACACACTTTTAATGTTGTCCCCTCCTTTGTGTCAACTTTCACTTCCAGCATTCTCCCAATGCGTTTAACGACTTTACTTAACATTTGATCTGTGCACCACTCTAGGGGGAGGCCGAAGACTTGGACCCATAATACATATGTGAAAAAATCATAACAATGTAGGGGTGTGTTTGGCTTCCAAGACTAAAAAATCACCAAGTTACTACAAAATAGCCACGAGCCACCCTCTTGTACTCTCTGTTTATCACTTTCTAATTTGAACTTAGCCACATAGATGCCCATTTCCTGTTGGGTGATCTCTACTTGTTCTGTGCGCCAAATGCGCTTCATTGTATTTTGGAATGCCTGAATATTGATAGAAGGGTTTGAGAAAATCTTACCGACTAATATCCTCTTGCACTCCTCAATTTTTTCCAGGGATGGCGACTCGTCCCATATGTCAATTTCCTGCTCTGACCATAGTCGGCCAAGTCTGTTACAAAGGGCAGCGAGGCGTGATGTCTCCTCCTGGTCGTGAGAGGCCATAATAGACACCCCAATTCAGAGCTTCGAAGAGGTAAGGAAGGAAGTCGACATGCAATATAACTTTTTAGAACTGGAATTCCGATGGAATAAAGGGTGACTAAACTGATATGCGATTGGGGAAATTTGGCAAACAGGTAAAGAGCATAGCATCAGGTGAAGAAGAAAAAGGCAACCGAATTGATGGGGGAGAGAATTGGAAATAACCCATAACTCAGGGACAGTAGCAAATAAAACAAAGAGGAAGCAAAAGATGGGTTTCACAGAGGGGATGCCCACGAATGGAATTAGCGAAGAGCTCGAAATCCATGGAAGAAAGGGTCATCGCAGCCACGAATGGAATTACGCCATTGCAGCAATGGAAGGAAGCAAGGGGTTCAATTTACTGATTAGGGTTTGAAAAAACAGATGTAAACAACCATTGTCGGTTGATTGGAGCTCTGCATGTCGAGAGAGTTTCTCGCTACAAGAACGAAGCTGAAATTAGTACGTTTCTAGTTTAAATATCACTTATTTTGTGTTTTCTTTTGAGCTTTTCGTGTCTAAATTGCAAATTGGGGGTTGAAATACTTGTTACGTATTCTTCACTCTCAGACTCGGTCAATTATTTCAAACATAAATTTAAGCATATTATAATGTTTTAATCCTTTCGCTATAAGATTGAATCTACAATTGATGTTAATTACTTTTATGGTAGAAGTAGTACATCAATGAGACTTCGTTCGTTTCATGAAAAATATTTTTCAGGAAAATATATTTTGGATTTTCCAGCGTTCGTTTCACAAAAAATAAATTGTTTAGAACAAACATTTTCCATGAAAAGAGAAAAAAAAAGCCTTCTAAACTAGGGAAATTGTTTTCCACTTTCAAAAAGTGGAAAACATTTTCTTCACTTGGTCTCTCTTATTTTATATTTCTACAAATCCCCACTTCCTCCTCCCCCTCCTCCTTGTTCTTCTTTTTTTAATATATTTTTTAAAATCGAATTATTTTTTCTTTTTCTTTTCTTTTTTTCTCTTTCTTTTCTTTGTTTTCCCTCTTCTTCTTTCTTGGCCGATCGTCGACCACAACGACAGCCAATGATTGACCACGAGGCAAGCCTCGAACTCAACGGCGAGCATGAGGCTCACCCACCTCCGGCAAGCTCGGGCTCGCCCCTTTCCACTCGCCAAATCGGCAACCGTGAGCGTCAAGCTCGAGGCTCATCAAGCTCGAGGCTCGTTGATCTGGCAACACTCGCGCTCGCCGATCTAGGGAGGCTCAAGGCTTGTGAGCTCAAAGCTTGCCAAACTGGTGAGGCTTGAAGCCAACAAGCCGAGCTCGCCAAAGGTGGGCAAGCCTCATGCTCGGTTGTGGCCTGTCGCTGGCCATCACTAGCCAAGAAGAAGAGGGAAACAAAAAAAAAGAAAAAATAATGAAAAAATTAGATTTTTTTAAAAAATCATAATTAAAAGTTGATTTTTAAAAAATTGAAATTTGATTTTAAAATAAAATAAATGAAAAAGAGCGTATGGAGGAAAAGATTTTGGCCAATTGAGTTATAAATCTTTTGTGTCAATTCAGTCCAATCAACAAATTTCGAACTAAAACCGCCGACATAGATGTTAGCCATCCAAAGTGGTCTAGCTGGCATCGATGTAGACAAATTTTAATAGTATTTTAATATTTTTCAAATTAAAAAAAAAAATTTGCCTCCTTTGGTTTCTCGTTGTGGCCAACGAGGGCTACTCACCTACCATCGACAAGGGTCGCAACCCTCGCCCATATCTTGGTGAGGCTATGGCCGCCTTCACCCACAGGTAAGAACCCATCTGCTTCCGCCTCTCAAATATTCATACTCAAGTAATGCAATCGTAGAACCTCAAAACCCAATTATGATGAAAACATAATCATAAGGATTTGGGCTAGGCGAGCTGGCTCGCAGCCGTTGTGGCCTTGCCTAATGGCCAGTGAGCTCCGACACCCCTCTTTGGCCATAGTGAGAAACTAAAGAAGGAAAGGAAAAAATTTAAAAATCAAAGAAAGAATTTAAAAAAAAAAGATTGTCGATGTCGACTTTGGTCACATAATGTAGGACAAACAGTGTCCACACCAGCGATTTTCAGCCAAAATTAGTTGAATACACTAAATTGGCACAAATATAAAAAGTCTAAGACCCAATTGGGAAAAAAAAAAATTTATGATTGAATTAGCGTAATGGCAATAGATTTATTACTTTTTTGGCAATTTTTCCATTAATTCTTAGATGGACCGGTTCCCAAGTAGAAAATTTAAAAATTACACAATTTTATTACAGAAAAATATGTTGGTCAAATTGTTGTGTTGTTTCTTCATGCTGAAATCCATGATTCTATTATGGATGAATATAAAAGTTTTTTTTTTCTTTTAAAAGAGTTTTTAGAACCAGAAACCAAACTTGTGAAATTGAGAATCGATTTTCCCTAAAACCGCAGTTAAATCTCAGCTCACTCTTTTATTTTTAAACATTTATGATGGATCCCCTACCACCACCACTTTTTAGAGCTCCAAAACTAGTCGATTGTGTCTTTGAAGATGTGTCTATACTTGGATTTGCTGTAATATATGGTTGGGTTATAGAGTGGATTCCCATTGGAATGTCGCTTGGTATGTTAACATCGAGGTTAAGTTGGTCAGACCACTTAGAGGCTTTGATGGCTCTCTAGGTTTTGACGATGATGGCTTGTCAATAGGTGAAGTCGTCAACTTTTAGTTGATGGTCCAATAGTGTATAGGCAAGCTTTTGGGAGTTAGTGATATAGTTAGGTGACCTTGACATTTCCTAGGAATTATGTATTTCATATTTGCTTAAATGTTGTGTAAAGATAATAACCACTAAAGTTTGTATAAAGAGGCATATGTTTACAATTTTTAACTTGTGCAATTTTCTTGTATGGATTTATGTGAGTATTTTGTTGTGCTTCCACATGTCATGGAAAAAAAATGTAATTTCTTAGGACGTGTGTCACGCATGACATTGCGGGGCACACGTGAGACAATTATAGAACTCTATGACTAGAAAAACATTAACTATTTCGGCCCATTTATATTGTAAGGTTAATTAGTTTTGGGAGAAATACCAAAAAATTTATAAACCAATTACAATTGTGTCTATTTAGTTCTAAACTTTTTTTTTTTGGCCAATTGAATCCTAAATCTTTTATATTTGTGTTAATTTAGTCCATTCGACAAATTTCGATCGGAAATCACTAATGTAAATGTTAGCCATCCAAAGTGGCACAGTCAGTGCTGATGTAGACAAATTTTAATAATTTTTTCAATTTTTCAATTTTTTTTTTAATTTCGTTCTTTGGTTTCTCGCCATGGCTAGCAAGGGTCGCTTGAGCTCACTAGCCACTAGGCGAGGGCTACTAGCCTACCATCAAGGAAGGTCGCGACCCTCGCCCAGATCTTGGTGAGGCCATGGTCGCCTTCACCCGCAGGTGAGAACCCATCAGCTACCTCCTCTCAAATGTTCATGCTTAAGTAATGCAATCGCAGAACCTTAAAACCCCATTACAATGAAAACATAGTCATAAGGATTTAAGCAAGGTGGCGTCACTTGCGGCCGTTGTGGCCTCACCTAGTGGCCAACAAGGTCCAACGCCCCTCGCTAGCCATAGCGAGAAACAAAAGAAGGAAGGGAAAAAGTTTAAAAATTCATTAAAAAAAAAAAAAAAAAAATTGTCAACGTCAACACTACCAGCATAACATAGGACAACCAGTGTTCACACCAGCAATTTTCGACCAAAATTAGTCGGATTAATTGAATTGGCACAAATGTAAAAAGTTTAAAACTCAATTTTATATATATTATTTATAACTGAATTAGCGCAATGGCAATAGAATTGTGGCTTTTTTGGTAATTTTCACATTAGATCTTAGATGGACCGGTTCCCAAGTAGAAAATATGAAAATTATACAATTTTATGACAAAAACATGTGTTGGTCAAATTGTTGCGTTGTTTCTTCATGCTTAAATACATGATTCTATTCTCGATGGGTGTAAAAGTATTTTTTTTTCTTTTAAAAGAATCTTTAGAATCCAAAACCAAACTAGTGAAATTGAGAACCGGACCAATTCTCCCTAAAATCGAAATTGAACCTGTAGGTCCGGTCCAATGTGATTTGAATTCCGGATAGAGCTTGATTTAGTGCACATCCTTACTAATTGCAAAGATTCTACTACTATTACAGGGAATTCACTTGGAAAATGTTTAAGCCATGATGCTAACGTGGTCATGTCAAATGGCTCGTCTTGAAAGAAAAAAGATACTCGAGAAAATAAAAAAGAAATATATAGAGAGAAAAATAGATGTTCGGTTACAATTATTTAGATGTGAATCATACTTCCTTCTTAAAAAATAGGATGTGTACCTACTCGATATCTTATTCGTATTCGTACAATGAGGGAAACTTCCCTTGAAAGGAACTTTATTAAATTAATCCCTGCTTTTTTCCGGATGCGAAATACATAATCAAATCAAAGAATGAATTTTTGGGAGATTAGTATTTATCATGCCCTGTTAATTGTTTTAGTTACATTATAAGAACTGTGACTTTTTGAAACTAAATATGGCATTTGTCGATTGGATTTTATTGTTTGTACAGTTCTATTATCTAACCCGTTTCATGCGAGTAATCTTTATTAGCGATGCGATCGAACCCTGACTTGGCATTATTAGATGCTCACTCGCAAATAGGGTGTGGCAGCGGGCAGCCTCCCAGACCCCTTTATCTTCCATCATCTCTTTTTCCCTTCGTTACCCTATCCTCGTGTTGGGTGCTACACCATATATATGGTGCTACCTCAGGACAATATATGTTCCTAAATCAAGCAATCTATATAGCTACACCGTGTTACCTAAAACACGGATTTTCATCGAATTCAACTTTCTATTTTTTGAATCCCCTTCTTTATATATATATATCCTAATTTGCTACCCTTTTCTCTTGTAGTATGAAAGGGACCCGAGGAAATAACCCCGTCTTTTTCAAATTCACAAGCGTGCAATATCGAGAACGAAGTTTGTGGTCCATAACGAAGCACAACCATTCAACAAGATTAGAACGTTGCTCGCGGTGTTTGCAAGTAATTTCTCTTAACAAAACAACAATAAACTCAACGACCCGCTATTTCGCATTCAAACCTGGATATTAAAGGACAGGAAAAATTCAAATTCAAGACCTCTTGCTTCTTTTCCATCATACATAACTATATATCGCAATCTTCCGGAAAGATTAATGCCTTCATCTCCAAAAATTTCCAAATGCATTTGCCTGACGTTTCCGTCGTACCCAAGAGGAGGTCCTCCTCACAACAGCCACGATGCCCGTAGTAAGCTGCGACGGCCTGGGTCCTCGATTGACGTACTCAAACGCGTCGCGATCGCAATCTCGGGTTCAGGGACCCAAAAAAAAAAGAAAGCACAACGCGCTCTTCTGGTCTCGCCATCGCCGGAATATGTTGACTTTTGACTTCTTCGCCGCTGTCAAATCTCTCGAAGGGCCACCTACAAAGCCTGCAGAATCTCTTCCCGGATGCTCTCGCCTTCTCCTCCTGCTCCTTCTCCTCCCAGATTTTGCAGAAACTCTCTGCTTTGGGAATGGCGAAGCATGGCGCTCTCTCCTTTTGCCTCCTTTTTTTCTCTTGCTTCCTCGTCCTTGCCGTATCCCAGTCTCAGCCTGATGATCAGTTCATCTTCAATGGGTTCAACGGCTCCACCGACTCCAACATTACCCTCCATAAGGCCTCCATCATCAAGTCCAACGGAGCTCTCAAGCTCACCAACCAGACGAGCGACGACATCGGCCAAGCCTTCTACGCTCGGCCTTTCCGGATGTGGGCCGAGGGTTCCGGTGGCCCCGCTGCCGCTGTCTCCTTCAGCACCCACTTCGTGTTCCAGATTAAGCCGCCGAACTCGGGCGAAGGCGGCTACGGCCTCGCGTTCGTGGTCGCCCCCAAGACGTCCTTCCCCGGGGCCCAGGCCGACCACTACCTCGGCCTCTTCAATTCCTCGAACGATGGGAACCCGTCGAACCACATGCTCGTGGTGGAGTTCGACACCGTGAAAGGGTACAAAGAGACCTCGGACGAAAAGGGGAACAACGTCGGGGTCAATTTCAACGGCATGGACTCGAACACCACCAAGCCGGCCGGCTATAATATAAATGGCACGTCTAGCGTCGACGACATAACGCTGGAGAGTGACCAGCCCATTCAAGGCTGGATCGAGTACGAAGGCCCGAAGCAAGTGTTGAACGTCACTATATCTCCGATCAAGGTGCCAAAACCGGCAGAACCTCTCATGTCCGTGCCCGTTAACCTCACTTCCATATTCGAGGAGAGAATGTATGTCGGGTTCTCCGCTTCGACGGGGACCAAGAGAAGCTTCCACTACGTTCTAGGATGGAGCTTCCGATTGAACGGAACCGCGACTCCCCTCGACCTGACTCGGCTTCCGCGGCCTACGGACCAGACGGATTCATCTGATTCATCTTCCTCTTACAAGCCGCAGGTAATAGCCGTCATTGCCTCTCTATGCAGCATAGCTCTGTGTCTTTCGGGAATCTTGTTCTTCTATACTGTGATCAAGAAGAGGAGGCAGCCGGAGAATCTTGAGGACTGGGAGTTAGATTGCCCTCACAGGTTCAGGTACAAGGATCTTGACCAGGCAACAAAAGGGTTCAAACAGAGCGAGGTGATCGGGATCGGTGGCTTTGGTGCAGTGTACCACGGCATCTTGCCGACTAACGGGTGCGAGGTCGCTGTCAAGAAGGTGTCTCGAAACTCGATACAGGGAATGAGGGAGTTTGTGGCCGAGATCGAAAGCTTAGGCCGCTTACGGCACAAGAACCTCGTGAATCTCCAGGGTTGGTGCAAACAGAAGGACGAGCTCCTCCTCGTATACGACTACGTGCCTCACGGGAGCCTCGATTCGCTGATTTTCAAGCGGAAGGACGGCTTCGTGTTGAACTGGGAACAGAGGTTCCGCATCATCAAGGGCGTCGCGGCCGGATTGCTGTACCTCCACGAGGAGTGGGAGCAAGTCGTGATCCATCGGGACGTGAAGTCCAGCAACGTCCTGATCGATGCGGAAATGAATGCGCGGCTCGGGGATTTCGGCCTCGCCAGGCTATACGAACATGGCACGATGTCGCATACCACCAACTTAGTCGGAACCATAGGGTACCTTGCCCCGGAATTGGCCCGCTCGGGGAAGGCTTCGACGAGCTCTGACGTGTATGCTTTCGGCATTCTGCTGCTTGAAGTGGCCAGCGGCAGGCGTCCGACGGGGTCGGGCCAATTCTTGCTGATGGATTGGGTGATAGAATGTTACGGGACGCATCGGATTCTCGACGCCGCGGATCCCAAGTTACGATCCGCCTACGATGCTGAGGAGATGGAGATGGTATTGAATTTGGGCTTAGTTTGTTCCCAGTACCATGCCCAAGCTAGGCCTACCATGAGGCAGGTGATTCGGTATCTGAACCGGGAGGAGCCGGTACCCATCTTTGTCGATGATTCGGGCTCCGCTGGCTCTCGAAGAACCGACGACATAAGCTTCGCATTCTTGGATATAGTTTCTTCCGATACAACCGGGACGTCTCATGCGTCGACATCATCCTACGTGTCATTGTCGGTCCGTGGCCTCTACTCCACTTCTTGAGGTGGTTCTGGTAGATAATAGGTTGAGATTTACATGTACAGAGATGTTTCTGGATGTGGGCATTCTCGAGCAGTATAGGATAACACACAATACACAGACAAAAATGCAATTAGCTTGTCAGAATTTTTTCTGGTATATAGATTTTACAGCAATTACAGTTCTCTAATTTACATGCAAATTCGCTTTCTGGGTTCTTCTTTCGAAATTTCAGGCTTAATGTTAGTCCCAGAATCATTCAAAAATGTAATCATAAGCAAATATCATCTTGATCGAGAAATTTAGATAAATGCTATGTTACATTGTTCCGAATTGGATTACTTGTTATATTATAGTACCCCATATTGTCTAAACACAGATCTATATGCTCTTTATATACTATATGCATGTCTCTCTTTATTTATTAGTTTAAACTTTTCGGATTGAACACTCTAATATGATTTTAGAGTTATATTATGTCATAATATTTATATATTTTACATATACTTATAAATTTGGACCCCCTTGGAGTTTCCGAGAAGTTAGGGTTGCCTGATTTCAGTCAACGAATATGAATCATCATCTTCTTTTGGGAAAAAAACAAAGATAATAGTCAAAAAAGAAGTTCCTATATTTCTTATACCAGAACTCCTATGATACGAAGAATGACATTGTATTATTTTTCGTGGAATGTTCAGTGGACTCGAAAGTCTTTTGGAAATGGGAATCACTTCCAAAAGTGGTCTGAACGTAAAGTTTTCAGTGCGCTACTAAACAAGGAAAAGGAAGATTTTTAAAGTTGGGAATCATGTTTATTTTAAGTAAATTCAACCCTCTGTTCATATTTCTAGCATGCGACCTTTTTTCACAAAGGGCAAATTAGATGTTGTTAGATGATGTGGATTATAAAGTCAACATGTCCATTACAAGCCCTCACTTCCTCCTCTCCCTCCTCCTTTTTTTTAATATATTTTCTTTTAAATTCGAATTATTTATTTTTTTTCCTTTTTTTTCTTTGTTTTCCCTCTTCTTCTTTCTTGTGTAGTCACCGGCCACACCGATGGCCAACGACCGACCACAAGCAAGCCTCAAGTTCACCAGCAAGCATGAGGCTCACCCACCTCTTGCGAGCTCAGGCTTGCCACTCGCTAGATCAGTGAGTGCAAGCATCAAGCTTGAGGCTCGTCAATCTAGCGACACTCGCCCTCGCTGATCCGGCGAGCTCAGAGCTTGCTGATTAAGTGAGGCTTGAGGCCGATGAGCATAAGCTCGCCAAAGGTGGGCGAGCCTCATGCTCGCTTGTGGCCGGTCGCTAGCCATCACCATGGCTAGTTACTGGCCAAGAAGAAGAAGAAGAAGAAGAGGGAAACAAAGAAAAGAAAATTAATGAAATAAAAAAATAATTTAATAATCAATTTTTTAAAAATAATAATGGAAATTCGATTTTAAAAATAAAATAAATGAAATAAGAGTGTATGGAGGAAAAGATTTTCCTTACCAAACATTAAAAAATATTTTTCACTTCATTTTTAGATTTCACCCGAACACCGAAAAGTAATTATATTTTCCTGAAAAATGGCTTTTTGGAAAATATTTTTTAGATAAGTTATATTTCTGCCAAATGAACGAAGTCTAAGTTTCTTCTTCTTTTTTTGTTCCCCTTTTGTGTGCTTCTCTTTCGTCAATATTTAGATATGATCAAGCATAAATATGTTTAACATTTGATCATGCTTCTAACAAACTAATTTTTTCCATTTTCTTTTTATCGATTTTCATCAAGGTTGGCTAAATAATTGGATTGAATTTCAATTTCCAACTTTGAAATGTAGTCTCAGATATTTAATAAGAAATAGGCAATTAATTGTGTGTTCCTAAATCTTCATAAATAGAAATTTATAATCCTTTAGATTTAGTGATTAAAAATATGAGACCCTAAATTAAATTTAACAACCTGCTCTAAATAAAGTGATAAAGATTCGGATAAGATGATATCTAGTTGGATGTAATAGCGCATTTGTATTTTGAAATTGAGGAGAGAGATGATAGAATTAAATGTGGGTTGATAAAATATATATTAAAAAAAAATGGATAGAGGGGGGGATATTTCGGCCATTTAACTAAAAACAATGAGTATCTTAACCAAAATAGAGATGGAAATAATACTTTGCATTCTGATATAATTCAAAGCACTTTATATTACCTGTACACCCTCAAATTTCTGGAGTTTCAAAGATTCAAAAATGTCGAGTAGGATTTTTCTAATAGTTAATACCACAAAAATTACTAAATTAGTAAATCCATGAAAAATCGACCCTCCATTAGGCTCCATTTAATATCTCGTTAATTTGTTGACGTGGACATACATGTGGCAAAAAACCTTAGATGATTGGCATGATGTGATTCGACATGGAAATTCAATATCAAAAGATCTAATAAGTGATGTCTTTGGAGAAACCATATATGAAAAAAAATGAATTGAGACTGAGAAACCTACTAATTTTACCCCAAGAACTTGCTCAGGTTTTGAAAATCTGCGAAAATCCCTAATTTTCCCTGGTGCCACAAAGGTTTTAATAAATTTGTCGCAATATATATCATTTCAGAATTTCCTTGCCACAAATATTGATTTAGGGTAAATGCGATATAAATGTACTAGTTAGGAGTTCTTGTGAAAGGGAATTTAGTCTAGGGTAAATGCAACACGGGACCACCAATTTGGGATCTTCTGTGGCACAAAAATGAGGGGAAAATTGTCCAAAAAGTCCTAAACCTATTGCACTTTTACCAATTGAGTCATAAACCTTTTAAGCTTTCCAATTGAGTCCTAAACATTTTCACTTTTTGCCGATTAAGTCCATCCGAACAATTTTGGCTGGAAAATGCTGATATGAACGCCGGTGGTGCCACGTAGGACTGCCGGCACTGACGTGGACAATTTTTAATGATATTTTAATATTTTTAAAAAATTAAAATATTATTAAAAATTATCCACGTTAGCATCGGTAGTCCTATGTGACACCGCCAGTGTCCACGTTAGCATTTTCCGGCCAAAATTGACCAGATGGACTGAATCGGCAAGAAGTGAAAAGGTTTAGAATTCAATTGGGAAAGTTAAAAGGTTTAGAACTAAATGGCAAAAGTGCAATAAGTTTAGAACTTTTAGATAATTTTCCCCAAAAATGAGTTTATGGGTAAATACAACAAGATTGCACCAACTTGAATTTTTTTGTGTTATTAACTCTTCTTTTAGAAGGAAAAAACAAAAGAAGAAGATTCCGGTGCATGGTGTCAAGTAGAACATGCAAACCTTCGAAGAAAGGAAAGGTTGTGAATTATATACACAATACTTTTCCCGATTTCTGATTTCCATCGAGCCACGGACGGTAATATAAGAAAAGTCGACCCAAATTGGTAAACCCGAGAAGCCTTCCAATATCTAGAGACGGGCAAATCCCAGTCAAGACCCGTCAATCACGACGGCGGTCGGCCTGTTCTGTCATAAGTGCCGCTTCGTCCCGCTCAAGCTTATTGATCAATCAAGCTCGCTGGTCGCGTTCTATCGCGTGCGAACTGGAATGAAATCTCGCACCAACTGCACGCGACATGCTCGACAATTAAACGGGCCACACAACTCTCAGGAAACTTCATCTATATGAACTTTTATCCCGTGAAAACGGCAGCCCGACGCATGGATAGGACCAGGTCGACTGGCGTATCTCCCTGAAATAAACCGAGCTTGTGAAGCTTTCCCGAAATGACTGCGATTTTATCTTCAGTATTTCAAAGCCTACGTCTATTCTTTTTGTGATTTTGGAGAAGTACCGTCTAGTATTGCCAATCTCATGATATGCAAACAGTATCACTTCTCAGCAGAACTCGAAAATTTCTGCTCATCAAGCAGATCAAAGGACAACAGTTCACCAGACGCCACTTAAGAATTTTAGAGCAGCATGCATGGATGTCAATATGTATTCATTCTTCCTGAGATTTATCTGCAAATGCTTTTTCACGGCAAGGTTGAAGTTGTTCCCACTGTCCCGCATGCATACCGCAAAGGCAGGAGGTTTCAGTAGGTATGTGGCCCTATCGACTGTGCGAAAATACGCAAGACGAATGCAGATAAGACAGATGCAAGAATATAGGATCAAAACGACCTGAAAATGACTCAAAAAACCACCGATTTGGTGGCCGAATAACTGAAGAGATGTCCAAATCCCAAACGGCCTATGAACATTACAAATGCACTCCCTAAAATCTTCCCACTCCCAGATGACTCACATCGCAAAAACAATCGGGAGCTCAGGACTAACATCCTAGACCATAAGACACTGAACATTATAAAATTTTTGAATCGCCAGGAACATTTTACCGACAAGACGAAGCTGCCCACTTGAGAAGAATAGAAATCAAACATATTTGGACAATTTGCTCCTCATCACGAGACCATAACACGTCCAATCATCCCTTGGGTCCAAGTCGCTGTTTCCTTGAGCTGCTCGTCATCAGATTGCAGACACTCACCCAAGAGATCATTCAAGAATGCACGGTCTTTGAATAATAACTTTATGTTTGGCCCCAGGGCGTCAGCGAGATCACCTGTCACCGCAACTGCAGCCTTTGTGACAGACTCGTCCCTGTAATATGGATAACCAAATTGAATTTTCTGTACTGAATAACAATTCATACACGAGCAAAAGGAAAATCAATAGATAATTACCTTTGCCTGTCCTTGAAGACCAACTCAATGAATTGCATTAGATGGGACGCGTATGGCAACATCACCTCAGACTTCGAATCCTTAAAGCCCTGGAGTATTCCGGAATAAGCTTCAAAAATGCTACGCTTGAGCTGATAACCATATTCCATCAACTCTTCATCATCCGTGTCCATCTGGGCACAAATTTCTGCAGCTCCTTGCATCATTGGCAGTGCATAGGAGACGTATTTCTCAAAGCGATCTCCAATTGCAAGAGCAACATCACCAAAGCAGGAGAAAATGGGAGGCTTAACAGACCGGTGCAGTACCTCACTACGGAGATCATTGAGAAGGAGCTCCATAATCCCATCACAAAATGGAAGCACCTTGCCATCCAAGGCACGGCAAATATCACCAACTACACCCACAGTAACTGCGCAGACCTGGTATTCCTCAAAGTTCTGCAATCCCATCTCCAAATACTTGTAGAACTCCGGCATATATTTCAGAAAGTCTGCACCTGTAGCATAAGCAAGCGCACCAATAGCAAGCATAGCTTCTTCATGCACTGTTGAGCTGTGGCAGGCAAAAACTCGAAGGAATAGTAACATAATCTGATCTGCATACTGTAGTATTATGGGTTTTGTTCCATCGGTGTTACTTAGTTTCTGAATAATGACTTGAAGAACACCGCAGAGAGAAGCCTGCAGATCACTTTGCTTTTCTCTATCATCTAATGACACAATTTGGAGCTCAAATGTCTGTGCCAACTTATTCATGATGGCAGGAAGGAGCTGCGCTATAATTTGAGATGCTTCAGCAATATTGGCGCACCTAACTACCTCATTGATAGTTTCATATGCAGATGTCCTGAGCTTGGAGTCACCACTATCCGTGCGATCAGCAGCTGCAACAAGATATGTCATGATGTCTGGAAGGTATGGTGAGAGAAGTGAAGCACTTGTTCCGGCATCTTCAAACCCCTGGGCAAGGTAATAAATTGCCCCACAAACCTTCTCTGCAACATTGGGCACATCCTGTATGCTCTCCAATAATACTTTAACAACCCTTGGGAGGTTTCCAGGAGAGAGTACTGAAAATCCATTGGCTGGACTATGCAACAACTCAAAAACGCGTGTGAGTGTCCATGCAGTTGTATCGCGGACATGATTGTTCTCATCCTTCATCAGATTAAGAAGGAAATCTAAACCTGCATTAACCAAAGGAGAGAGTTTCTCAAACGTTGGCCCGTCAAGGATTGAACCAAGAGCATATGTGGCAGCTTCACGACTATGCCAATCCGGCTTCTGTATATTATCCTCCACAAAAGGCATCACAAGGGGAACAATAGGATCTCCTACAGTTCTAGAAACAAGACCAAGACAAGTTCCACCGGCCATAGATATATTCCAAGTGCTATCATCCTGATCCTGATCCTCTTCCTGCTTTAGCAAAGTCTCCAGCAGCATGGGAACTAAAGCAGGCAGAGCTTTCTCAATGAACCGTGAATGAGGAGACCCAGAATCTGCACTTTCAGAACTCTCAAACTCTTGAAGCTCTATTTCTTCATCACAAATAGAGCTCCAAAACTCCACAGCTTGAAGGGCAACTTCCTCAACATCGCCTTTCACTGCGTTTGATGTGAGTTCAAATAAAGTCTGCATATAAGGTTCAAGCACCTCATAGTACGTTGAGGCGATAGAGACAAGACATTCAAAAGCTGCCTTCCTAATATTCACCTCCTTGGACAGAGCAGTTTCACATACCACCTTCATTATATAGTTCCGTTCCATCTCATTTTCAAAGTTAGAGTGAGCAAAGCCTAAAGCATTACACAATGCCCTTGTTGCAGCAAGGCGAACTTCAGGACCGTGCTCAGCAAGGCTCATGCCTTGAACAACAGCAGTGAGAACAGTGTTTACTTCATCTTGCACCAGATCTTGATCAGATATCTCTTCACATACAAATCCAAGAGTCTCTAACGTTGCCTGCTTAAGTGAAGAAGGCTGATCACGCTGAGTCATGTTGTTAAGCAATGTTGCAATTAACTCTGGCCACTGCTTTTGAGGTATCTCAATAGAAGCAATTTTAGCAATTACTTGAGCAGAAGTATGCCATGCCTCTTGTGCAGATGAAGCGAGGGTCCTTAATAGCAATTCTTTTATCTGAGACTTCATTGCAATCTCAATCCCTATCCATTGCTGGACAAGAATGTTTTTCCTGGAAGCATCTTTGGCATCCAAAGAGTTCTTAAGAATGATACCAGCCAACCGACGGGATTCAGTAGGCTTCTCATTATTTGACAGCTCAAATGACAATGATAGAAGAAAAACAGGCAAGTTCTGCTCTTGGAACTGCTTAAGACTGGTCTCTGCCTCAGTTCTAATTCTTGCATCGGCTGATTGAGCGGATAACAAAATCTGAGTGATTTCCATGGCCATAACTTCCCAACCTAGAAATCCACAAACATTTTATTGAAGGCACAAAGCTATGTCAGATCTCACTGGAAATTAAATAGTGAAGTGACAATTCAGAAGATGCGTGTAAATTGAATTTGCTATAGGTTCAAATAGACATGCATATCTTTTCAACTAAACTTTACAACGTTCACATTTTACAAAAATCACAGTCAAATGTCACTAACATGGTAACAATGGTCTTCAACAGAGCACGGCAAACAATTTGAAATAAAGAGCAAAAGCAAGAATAGATTAACATTGGAACAACCTCCAATTACCGCAAATCCAATAGTTACCAAAACTACAACAAAATTTACTGTGGACAAAGAAAATTAAGACAAAACCTTCCCATCGTGATAAAAAGTTACCCCCGAACACCCCATTAAGGAAAATCGCGCATGTGCTCACAAATCTCCTTATCTCTATTTTTCAGATGCAGATTCAATATCATGCACATTTCCTACAGAGAAACTTAAGTCATCTATAACTAGCCAATTGAATTGAGTCTGCAATGAAAAACGGAGAAATGATGAGGGAAGAGAGGTTCATCCATTTAACCGAGCCAAAGCAGGGGGGCATACATAGTATTCCCAGAAAGAACATACACAAACACCACACGAAACACAAATCAACACATTTCGGAGACAATCTGAACTTCGAGACCACAAAAGACCGAAATATCAGGCTCTGTCAAACAGTTCCGGCCACTATCATTTCCCACGAATCTCACTCTCATCCATCATCAGACTCTCTCTCTCTCTCTCTCTCTCTCTCTCTCTCTCTCTCTCTCTCTCTCTCTCTCTCTCTCTCATCTTTGCAGACGTACCATAACCAGATAAAGAAACACAGAACAGACCATTCAGAAACAAACTCAACCTCGAGAAATCCAGTCAAAACACCCTCGCCATACAAAACCTACTCAATGCACCACCGAAACCCCAAGCCAAACGACTCCGCCAAGCTCAACGGAGCTCCGGCCGAAGCCCTAAACCAACAAGCGATCCGTCCTCTCCCCCACCCGCCCAAAATCAGCTTCTTCCGCCGAGAAACGCTAAAACCCTAAATCTCGCCCCAGAAAAACCCCAAACCATCGCCGCACGCGCCCCAAACAGCAGATCGAACAAAACCGCAGATCGAAGCGAAGAGAAATCTCGTACCTCGCGCTCAAAAAAAAAAAAAAAATGAAACCCCGCGCGCCCCGACGAAATCGCACGACCTCGAAACCGCCGCCGCGAGCTAGGGCTCCTCCTCCCCGCCGCCTCGCGCTCCCGAGAAACCTCGCCGGCCGCCGCGCCCGCCGCGATCGATCCCGGAGCAAGGGCTTCACCTAGAGAGAGACAGAGAGAGAGGGAGAGAGGGAGGGAGGGAGAATCGGCGGAGGCGTGTGGATTTGAAGGCGTGCGAAAAAAAAAAATTTATACAGAAATGAGAATTAAGAAAAAACCTTTTTTTTTGGCGAAAATTTTCGAATGGCTGCGAGAAGCGGGAGGGGCCGTGCGAAGGCCCCCTGCGGGCAGGCGGGCAGGCGCTGCGGGGCTGCCCGTGCCTGCCCGGACCAAACCCTAATAAGGGAAATTTCAAATCTTCCCCCCCACGCGCGCGCTCCGCCGTCCCACGTGCGAGGAGGGCCTCAAAGTGCGGAGGAGGCGTTTTGGAGATCGGGCCCTTCTTTTCTTGGGGGTCATTGCAGAAAAGCCCATGTAATTACAAGTTATTGCTTTTCGGCCCAAGGCCCTTTTGAAATATTCGTAGTCATCGAACTATCCAAGTTGGATTGTTAGAGGTGACAAAATGGGTCTTAAACCCATATATGACCCATTTAAATCATATATATGGGTCACTTGTTTTTTAAGAAAAAGTAGTTAAATGGGTTTAATAATTAAAAACTTTAATAGGTAGGTCTTAAATGGATCTTAAGTGGATCTTAAATGGATTGAGTTCAGAACTCATTTTCAACCAAAACCTCACAATCTCTCTCTTCCCTCTTAAACTTTACAAAAATACTTTTTTTTTTTATAAATATCGAAATTATAATTATTTTTTATTTTAATTTTCTTTTCTTTTTTTCTTTTTTCTTTCTTCTTTTTTATTCTTTCTTCTTCCTCCGGTGGCGGTATGACGATGGTGGCGGCCGACTAGGTGAGCTTGAGCCTCGCCAATCAATCTAGCGAGCCTCGAGCTCACCGGCGTCGGCCGAGCCAAGCAAGCTCAAGGCTCGCTTGTGGCCAGCCACCGGCCGTCGTCGTGGCCGGCGGCCAACCAAAGAAGAAGAACAACAACAAAAATGAAAAATGAAAAAATAAAAATAAAAATTATATTTTGAAAATAAAAATAAAAATAATTTAAAATTCGATTTTTAAAATAATTATTTTAAAAATCATAAAAATTGTCCATTAAATTTGTGTTGTATAAAACTATTTTACCAATACCATTTTTAAAAAAATTTTATAAAAAAATAATATATATATAAAAGAAATAAGGTTTATTAAGTTTAGTTAAATGGATTGGGTATGGGTCAAAAATTTTGCATTACAATAAATGGGCCATAAACGGGTTAAATGGGTCAATTTGGGTCGGACCATTTATGACCCAACCCGACCCACTCGTTTAATGAGTCTAAGTATAAGTTGAGTTGGGTATAAGTCAAAAATTTTGCATTGTAATAATTGGGTCATAAATAGCTTAAATGGGTCTATTTGGGTTAGACCATTTATGACCCGACCCAAATCCAATTCGACCCACCCGTTTAACGGGTCTACGGATTGGGAAAGAAATTGGCTCTCGTTTGGTTTAGCTTTTCAAAGAAATGTATTTGGAGATATACAAAGGTCTTTGACCTAAAGGAGTTTGGTGATATGTATATACCGTTTGGTATACTGAAATTGAAAATTGCATCGAGTTGCAGCTTCAGAGGAAATGATGTTTAGTAGACATATATTGGAGAAAGTCTTTTTGTGTGCCAATTTAAGTTTTTGAACTTTAATTTTTTTTTTTTTAAATTGAAAAAAAGACAAAACAAAACAAAACAATGATCATACGTCCTAAGGAAAGAAATACATTGTTCTTATAAATGATACATAAATTACATTATCAAGTCTGAATTGTACAGATTTTTGCTACGAAGTTTATTTCACTATAATCCTAAAATAACAACGTTATTCATCCTTAATTACCTTTTATCACTTTTTTGTGGCTAACTACTCGAGTAGCTTATCAATACGGAGGGTCTAATTGATGGAAACAAAGTTGGAAGAAGGTCTAAGTTCATGAAAGAAATCATTTTTCTAAGTGGCTAGAATTGATAAGTTCCACAAGTTTGAATTGAACCACAAGGTAAACACATATTTGCATAGGCCTTTCTACATCGGGCAATAAATACACAACACATGAGGCCCTCCGCACTTATATATCAAAGTCAGAGGATTCTATATTGAGGCTTTCATACAACAAACAAGATAATGTTACAAACATATATGACCATAGATGCTATTCTAGCACCCGGCAACATTTTGCATCCGTGGAAGCCACTTCCAAGTCCCCAATGAAGAACAATTTCTTGTCAAGAATACCTCGGCATCGACAAGATGCCTCCTTGTGCGTCAATTCTTCCCCATTTTGATGTCTCGTCAAGAATACCTCAGAATTCACTTGGTGAATGATCAGTCCTAGAAATGCTCCCCCTTCTATGATTATCTTTAGTTTCCTGAATCATGAACGAAGTCGAGTATCCAATGCCACCATATTAGGTTATGTGGCCTCAACATCCTTTGACGACCTCGCCATCTTCTAGTCATATGAACATAAACCAATTTGAGAGGCACAAAACAGAATGAGATGAAACCAGCAAACTAATAAAAACATAACAACAACCCTAAATTAACTCGATAGAGCATGAATCGACAAACTAAAAGTGATTGCTACATAAACGTGAAAGTCCAAATGATAACAAGAACCACCATAGCCATTGAAGCCTAAAGTTAAGCAAACTCATATCCAAATTCACCTTAACATCCTCCCCACTACTTCCACAGCCTCCGAAAGTGCAGTTAAGTGACAGAACATAATGGAACGTCATCTTGCTAGAGCCCATAATTCAAAAACATAAGAGTAAGGAAGCAATAACTCCACTACAAGCATTAAGGCTGCATTTGGAATTGGCTGCATTAAGGCTGCATTTGGAATTGGCTTTGGGAAGGGACTTTGGGTTTCCAAGGATCTTATGGCCAAATATTGGGTGTTTGATTTCATTTTTGAAACCCACCTTGAGGTAAAGTTTGCCTTGGAAATGCTAAAAGCCCAAGGTAGGTCCTAAACTGCCTTGGGCTTTCAGCATTTTCGAAAGCCCCATGGCCTACTGTTCATCTTCTTCTCCAATGGCGTGTGACTGGTCAACAACGAGCTCAAGAGAGGTCGGCGAGGTTGTAGTGACCGTCACCAGCCAATCGCACGACCCCAACTAGTCGCAGTGACCCAAATCCAAGTCACTGGAGGTCACGCGACCTTCAACAGACCCAGATTTGGGTCGAGTGACCTCCGTGAAGGGCCGCTAGGGGTCACCCGACCCCAAGCGACCCTTGCCGGTCGTCTCCAGGGGCTGCCTGAGGCCACCAGTTGCCACTTGCCTCGCTGACCAACTCTTTTATTTTTCTTTTGACAATTTTTTTCTTTTTTTTAATCACTAAAGTCCTTTGTAAATATAATCTCTCCAAATACTATATTACTCAAAGGTACTTCAGAATGGACTTTCAAACTATAATTTAACAAACACAATTTGCATTTTAGAAAACCCATTTAACTTAAAGTCTGTTACATTTTTCCAAAGGCTTTCTCCAAATGTCCAACTAAACTCACCCTAAGAACGACCTAAAAACCGATCGAAATCATCCAACAAACCTCATTATCATTTTCAAGATCATCACTTCCCTAGAGTACTAAAAGTGATTGTTGCCGAGATCAAGCCTAGCACGACACAAAAATAGAGAATCATAGAATCCAAAGTAAGATAAAACAACTATGGCAAGTCTACAACTTTGATAGCAATCACATAAGGTTCCAAAAATTGAAGTGAAGCCAAATCAAGACGAACTAGTAAATCACAAATCAAAGTGACATCGTAAAACCTTCATGCTCAACACAAAGTTACCCAAAAATTGTAAAAATCGGCATACCTTTAAGGAAGATAGGTAAGCAGCAAAGTGGCAAGTGGCATCGAGAATGGGCATGGGGGAAGAGAGGGGAGCGGCATTGAGAGCAAAGAGTGAAGTGAGATGTACGTCGAGAGCATAGAGGCGAGAACGAAAGAAAGAAGAGAAGCAAAAGAGACAGGAGCAAATCTTTGGGTTTGTTTTAATAGGGTTAAAACTGGAAGTATACTTAACAAATGAGGGTAAAACGGGAAGTGTTGAAATATTCATTAAACCAAGGCTCAGTGCTCCGAAAATGCAACTTCTCAATGCACATCCAACTATGCATTTTGCTAAAGTCCTTTAGAGAGTCTTAGAGATGCAATTGTAACTCCCCAAAGTGAGTCAAAAAAAGTAGCAAAATGCCATTTACATTTGGTTGAGGGATTTTAGAGCCCCAAAATCCCTTCTAAATGTTGAAACAAACGAGGCCAATATTATGGTTTAGTGCCTTCTCTAACCCGCAAAATGAACAACCCAACCCACCTATTTGCATATGAGGACCTTTGGCAAGAGAGATAATGCAACTGTGGTGGAGAGAGGGAAGGGAAGCAGAAGTGCTGCAGTTGCAGCTATTTTCTCCCTCTAAGGTTCGGCAGAGTTACATCAACTCCAGCACTATTAGTGGAGGCGAAGTGAAGGGAAGAGCTCCGCAATGCAATGAAAGAGGTGGCAGTGGGAGAGTGGGATGCGGAGAATGCCCGAGTTGAGAGAGTGACGAGGAGGGTGAGGCATTAGAGAGCGGCGTGTGAGATAAGATCGAGTGAGGAGGAGAAAGAGAGCATAAAAAGTCAGAGACTTGTAAGTGGCTTGAGTCTAGGTAGAGTCATATTCAATTGGGCCTTACTACCCTAAGCCCATTAAAATCTACTTTTTCAAAAATATAAATATGTGTATTATACTAATCATTTTAACTATCCAATTCTTTAAATATGGGCTAAAAAGTGGGTCTATAACCCATTTTGTCAACTTTAAATGTTTGTAAGGCTTGCTCATAAATTGACTTCAACAAACATATGCGATAAATTACATCGAATCAACTTATTGTAAGATAGATGACTCCACAAATCGAATAATGAGCCTTACATGCTAGGGTTGCTTTTTGTATGACGTTCACCATCAGTTGAATTCGATCTTGAACTGCACAATCGACATTAGCGAAAAATCCAAACCCTCCATGGCTATTGCAGTTCAAAAGACGGTATATATACATGCTATCATCTCTCAAATTTTCTACAAAAAATCAATGATAGATGTGACTCGGGCGTATATGACAAGAACCAAGAGTAACCCCCTATGCGACTACGTCGCGACCGCCTTTCTTACATTGTTAACACCTCGTAAGGCATGACAAGCTTATCAGATCAAATCGAGGTGATGCGGACACGAGAACACGCGATCGTGCCTTCATTTTTGCTGCTCCTTAGCTCGCTCCAATGCCTTGGTGTACAGCTCGAACGTCTCGACGTGGTCGGGGTCTAGACACAGGGCTGCCTCGCAATCCCTTAAGGCGGCGCTGGCGTTGCCCATGGAGTCGTGGAATGCTGCTCGGAGATGGAGTAGCTGCAGATCGGGTATGAAGTTAATTGCCTTCGTGAGCTCTTGTACCGCTTCGCCTTCTTTATGGTCATCCATCAAAACTGCATCAATTTCAGCACAATTTCTAAGTCAAGGAAAACTCGATCGACGGCTGCAATCGTAGTTTGTAGAGAGATAATTACTGTAAGAATGTTTGATAATGTGACTTACTTGCTGCTCTGTATCTGTATGGATACGTCCGGACTGGGTCCAGCTGCGTCGCCATGGCGAGATCGCTCCTCGCCATGTCGCGGTCGCAGTACTCAGAGCGCTTCTCAAAGGCCGACGCGTTGTTCTTGGCCTTCTCTATCAGCCTCGTCATCTCATCGTACGCGGATTTGCGCTGATTCTTGAGGTGGTACACCCGTGCGAGGCCCTGGTGAGCTCGCGTGTGCTTGATGTTGAGAGCATTCATGTAGCAGTTAGCCGCGAGATCCAACTTGTCGCAGTCGACATAAATACTTCCGAGATTATTTAGCGCCTGCAAAGTAATGAAGGAAAGTCGAGTGTCGGATTCGTTAGGGTTTTCGAAGCACAGTCGAGTCGACAGTTTGAATACGGTCGTTTCGATAATTTTCTTGAAACTTACCTGCCCTTTTCGGAGACCATCTGAAGGGCATTTCAAAGCATCCTCAAGGAGTTGAATGACGTAAGTTGAGGACTCGGAATCCAGGCTCGAATCGGCTAAGATGTACGCCTTGAGGAAGAACGCTTCGAACGATCTCTGGATCGAAATGGACTCCTCAGCCTTGGCGAGCGCCTCTTCGCGGTGGCCGGTGTCGTACAGTATCCAGCCTTCGTAGACAAGCCTCTCGTGGTCGAAGTTGGAGTAGTTCCGAGCCAGTCGCAGGCTGTGCATCGCCGCCTTCTGACAGTTCAATCTGCAAATTTTCCGAGCGTCGATTGATGAGTTTCGAGAAGATAGAAGAGCAAAAGGCATCAAATGAGCTTCACTTGTGATAAATTAATACGCGAAATTTCATTCTGCAACTTCTACATGTATTGGCAGCTTCAGATCAAAGAAACTCGGAATTTTATTGAATCGATACACACTCACCGTAGGAGGAGGAGAGATTGGCGAAATCGTAAAGGCTCTTGCCGGGGTCGTTCTCTAGCATGTGATGTACGACGGCCAAGGAGCCGATGTCGTCGACTGACGACCACCGGTCGTACAATTGCATCCAACAATCAGCTTGGCTCCACTTCTGGACGTGAGGTTTAAGTATCTCCACCAGCTGGTTCCCGTGCATTTTCCCATTGAACACCATGTAGTTCGGATTCAGCGTCAGGAGCGCCCGCACGTCCCGCAGCGCGGAATCGTAGTCCTCTAGGGCGAGCAAGAACCAAGCCCTCAGCTCTAGGCAGTCGGGTGAGATCATGAAGCCCATTATCTTGTTGATCTCCGAGATCGCTGCCCCGATTTTGTCCTCCTCCAACAGCATGACGGCTCGGTACTTGTACGGAAACACGAGGGTCGGGTCTAGCTCGGTTGCGGCATTCAAGTCCATCATCTTCTCATTCCCGGCGCAATACAAGGATCTCTCTTGGTACATCCACCCCGTCGGTCCATGCTCAGAAATGAGCGAGCTCATCAATTTGTACGCCGAGTACATGTGTCCCCGTTTGTACTTGGCCCTCGCCACGCCGACTAATGAGTAGAGGTTCCCCGCCTCTACGGCGGCCTCGAACCAATGCTGCGCGTCTTTGTATTCTTTCCTTTCTAACATCACGACTCCGAGCTGGTGTAGCGCGACCTGCTTCTGCCAGGAATCGGTGCAGGACTCTAACAATCTTTCCAGAAGCATTACCGTTGTATTCGATTTCATGTCTGCCTCCATTGCAATTTGGCTTAGGAAGTAGTATAACGTAAACGACGCATGCCCAGCGGTAGCCATCTTTTCCCTTGCCTCCGAGCTACAGAACAATCTCATGACGTTCGGATTGTGCATCGAGCTCGGTAGGTCTCTCAAGAACACCTGCAAGCACGCCGCGACTAAGAAATAAGCCATCTCGTCCAATCCGTAATCGATGAATAGCATGGCGTCTTCAACGCTGTGCACCAGCGAAGCTAAATGAGCGTCGCAGGAAGCCTTCATTTCCTCACAACAGAACCTGTTCGCAAACGAGAGGAGCTCCAGAACGATTTGCGGGTCGAAAGAATTCAATCTTTTGGTCCTGCTAAATATCTCAGCGGCTCTAATTCCTTTCAGCGAGAATCCGTTTTGGGTGAAGTTTATCTTCTCTCGATGCGACTCCCTGAAATCGCCGTATAACATCGTTCTGAATGGTATCGAAAGGGATGCCATCTTAGACCGAAAACACCTCACCTCATCGTCCCCGACAAAAAATGACATATCACCGTCTTCCTCCGAAGTTGAACATTCCTCATCTTTCATGGATAGGTCGTCGTCGTCGTCGTCGTCCTCTCTAGGACCCCGAGGACAGATGCAATGGTCATAAACTGATTCAGGATCGTAGCCCGGTACCAAATTGGCCTTGGGGCACTCGATGTTTCTCCCACAACAATCCATGGAGGATGTACCGATGAGCTCGTCTTCCCTCCTCTCGAATCTCAACCACGCAGCGAGAACGACTTTGGTATGAACATCGACAGCGTGTTGCCTGGCGGATTGAAGGCTTCGTCGGACTAGCTTCGGATCCGACAATCCCCGAAAGATCAAACCTTGTTCTATATAGGCATCGGATTTTTCAAACTGCTGCGAGTTTTCGATCTTCCGGTACATACGAGCCAGGGCCTCGACGAAGTCGACAGATTTGAGGCACCGTTCGATCTGGGGCTCGAGAAGATCGGTCATAGGCAGGCCATAAGGGAGCAAAGTCTCGATCAATACGCCCGGAGCCTCGTTCGGGGCTTGGTAGTTGCGACTCGATCTCGCCCGGATCGAATTCATCCGGATGTGATCATGGAGATGTTGGAAAAGTTTCTCTCCGTAACCACTGCCTCTGCCGCCGCCGCCCATGTCCGAGGCCGGACCGGACGGATTGACCGCGCACACTTGGGCGCTTTTGCATCCGTCTATGACTTTCAGGCTGCGCATTGTGGTGATTATGTTATTCTGCATCTTGGCATGCCGGATGACGAAATCAAATTGAACCTAAATCACGAGATTTCATTGTCGGTTTAGAACCAATTTGTCAAAAGAATCATGAGGAAAAGAGAATTCGGAAATCGGAGAGATGAATGCAATTACCCTCCATGGCCTGCAAGCACCACCTATTCAACAGATGGAGATTAACCTGAAAGTGGGAGGAAAGGAAAGAGATTAGGAAGTTAGGAGATGATGGTGATGCAGGCTAAACGATTCTAAATTGGTGTGTTTTCTTTTCTTTTCTTTTCTTTTCTTTTTTGATTTTCTTAACCTTCTCAAGATTAATTAGACAGCTAGAATAATTTTAAATAAATAAATAAAGAAGAAGAGGAAATTGGAGGAGCTGGAATGAGGTTTGAGAGAAGAATGTGGCGAGTGTCTTACGTTGTAAGCCAACCAAAATTTGAGAACAAGGGGGCTGTTTCAACGGTCGCTCACTTTGCCTATTTTGTCTATGGATTAAATAGTTGTCTTTTCTAAAATAAATTATAGCTTAATAAAATAGTGTAAGTAGATAAACCTATTAAGACTCTCTCTCTCTCTCTCTCTCTCTCTCTCTCTCTCTCTCTCTCCAATACTCATTTTTATGTTTGTCGTAAATTATATGCGGTCCGATCCAGTTTGACTTGACCGGCCCGGTACCCTTTTTTTATTTTTTTACCTAGATCCTTATTCGAGTAGCTTGAATAATGAAGATTTTGAGTTCTTGTTGGCCAAGCTATAAGCCATTTTGTTGCTACATGGTGGAGTTAATAATCAGAAATTACACTTTACGAGTATAATCAAGATATAATTAGAATTATACTGGAGTTAAGAAGAGGAGCTTGCAGTATTAAGACATGCAAGTAATGAAATTCTTTTCCTGTTTGGATTAGTTGATGAAATAAGGAATTTGATAACTAATGATATTCTATTATAGTACTTCTTGTTCTCTCAGTCTATCCATCTTTTTTCCCTCATTTTTTTAGCTTCACCAAGGTTGACGGCCACAAGACAAGGATGAAGTTTATTTCACTCCCTTTTTTTGAATTAGTGGAAAAGAGCTACTTGTGTCGGTAACTTTATGGTTGTCATTGTGGGAGTTTCATATCCGCAATCAAATGTTTGATTTGAATTATAACTACTACTCACTTTGAGCGAGCCAACTTATTACCGTCACCCCGCCATGACACTAGTGGGAGTAGAGCCGGACCTATCCTATGTCGTGGCCTGACCACCGTCGCTTATGCACGAGCCAAACTTGTCCTTGTTGGTTCTTGTTCTTTTACGCATAGGCGGAACAGGTTATATTAGGTCATGGGTCGTTGTATATCCCAAACGGGACGATTGTACTGGGCTAAGGCTTAGCCCCTCTATTTTTTTGGTGTGGCAACAAAGATAATTCAGCTATGAAATAGACTTGTCATTGCTTGATATTGCAGATCTACTTACTCATAGGAATTGCGAAATTTTACCAAGTTTTGATCATTTATTTTCATGGTGCGTCGCCCAAACTAACCTTCATTGATGGAAGATCCTTTTGTTCAGAAAAGCACGAGTGAGAAAGATTCAATCAGCTTGGGGTCAAACAAATCTTGACCTCTTTCAAAATAACCACTCCAAAATGATCCGCCACAGTGGATGGGTCTATTTGAGCTAAGCGCACATGGTCTCAATCGACTCTCTACTACTATTGGGAATCTTTTGCAGTCCTTCGTGCATCCCATTTATGTATATTTTTTTTAACCTTTCAAATGGGGACTCAACTATGATGTCAAATTACCAAAGTATACCTAAGTGGTAATGATTGGCGCCTAGCAAGTAGCGACCTTATAAATAGGGCAGAAAGTACAGTAAAAATCACAATAGCGCATGGATTGTGATCAAATTAACCTTTGTCCCAGACTCAATTCCCTCGTGCCCCCTTATAAGAGACCGCCATTAGCAAAGCACTCCTTCTGTTGTCCTCCTGCCCTTAAGGAGAAGGACAAGAAAATGTGGTGAGCCGATCGTACCGAAGTTGAACTCCAACAATCAACTCCTCCAAATTTTGAATAAAAGAAAAAGGCTCCAGCAAATTATGCATCCAAAGTAGAGGACCACAGATGAGATTCGCCACTGACACTTTGGACAAAGAGGAGAAACCCCTGCCTCCATGAACGCAAAGTGCGATTGACGCTCTTAGATTATGTGAAGTCCACGCGATCAATAGTTATGATTAATTAAGTTTATCTAAAGTCGGCACTCACATGAGATTTTGCCTAAAATAACTGCCATTGAATCACTAAACTATTCCTGTTTCGTGTCTCTTGTCAGGAGGAAGAAGATTGATTCGAAAGATTCATCAGCAAATGTGAAATCATAATGGCAAAATTCATCAAAAACAAACTCCCCAACTTTTTGTTTTTAAAGCTATAGGGTACAAAAAGTACGATTTAGATAAGAAAATCCAGCCTGAATCTCGACCGTATAATGTGCAACCGAGTGAGCATCAGAAACAGAAAAAGGAGCTTGGAACTCTTGAAGCTGAACGTACAATCAAATAGGATTCTAAGCAGTAATCTTTCTTAAAAATACAGAACATAAGAAGTGCCACAAAAGAAAAGAAGCAAAAGAACTGCATATACTAAAGTTTTCCATAGCCCAAGATTATATCCAACAAATAAAACCAAAATCCAACACTAAATCACACATACCCAAATCATATGTAACGCCATAAAATCAGATCACTGTCAACTGAATATGAAATCTTTCTGTACTAATTGATTAAACTGTGTGATAGGCGTTCATATTGTGCAGATTCTCCCCAGACCTGGCAGAATAACCCTTAAGCTGGTTCACCTCCGGAAACTGAAGCGGGGGTTGAAGCTCCGGATATCCGGCGGGCTTGTCGTCGCTGTGGGCGTTGCCGTGGATGTGGCGGTGCTTCATACACGTCAAGACCACGAGGAAAATGAAGAGAGATGCGAACAGCAGCACCACGACCAGCATCATCGCCTTCCCCTTGGCCGCGAAGTCCCGGTCCTCCGACAGCGGGAGCTCTTCCTTCCGGGGACTGCGGTCGGGGGCCGTGAAGTTCACCGCGAAGGAGCTGCACCCGGCCATGCTGGCTGGTGGAGGTGTCGGCACTTCAAGCGCGTCGCGGGGGAGGCTCTTGGGCGGCGGGCTACCGAGGTCGCATACAGGGGAGGTGTTTCTGGTCGCGCGCTGTGGAGGGAGGTAGCAAGCTGACAACGTTGGTGGGCGAGGGGCGGAAATTGTGCGTTCACGTTCGGGCGGTGGGTCGTTGTGAGGTCTTTGTAGGCGATGGACTAGAGAGAGGATGTGAAGTAATGAGGAAGAAGACAAACAGGATGTCTGTCGTGAGCGTGGGCCTCCTGTGTCCGATATCTCTCTTCATAAAGCTTCCAAATTGCAGAATTACTGAAGGTAACAAGCACAACTAAAACCATCTCCTCAGTGAAGGGATTTTGCTTATCATCGGCATGTCATATAGGGATGCAATCGGCGATGATGGACGCAGAAATCTAGCTCGGGATGCGAGATAAAGGAGAGAGGGTCGAAAGATTTTGATCCGATCGAAATCGATCGATCGAAGGGATCGTTTTTGCGCATTCTCCAGCAACAAACTGAGATGGTGTCTCCCATCATCAGATCCATCTCTAAGCCCCAGAAGTCATTAGTTTCAGAATCCTGAAGCCCAGGCACGTTTCCAGTAATTTGGCAAGGTACCATGTTCTCTAATTGTTTCTAAAAACTTAAGCTCTCGATACAATGCCTTAGCCAAACCTTGGATTATGAACAGAACACGCATTTTGAAAGCTTTACAGCCCAAAATTGTTCTTCCCTTTAAACATCTTCCGCTACAAACAATTACAAGGAAACAATTAAAAAAAAATCCAGAAGATGATCACCCAAGCAAAGGTCTTAATTCTTCTCGAGAAAATCCTAGTCAAATGCGTCAATTATTGTAAACATAAAGTGGATCTTGCAATTGAAATCTAACACTGGACAAAGAATTTATAGGAGAAATTAATGAGAAATGATAAAGAACATTAGAGTTACATGATTCTGAATGAATATCATTACCTACTTTACGAGGAAAGTCAACTACAAAGAATGCACTATAATAAGATAATTTTACAGAGTTACAATCAATCGTCCAATCTCTCATGTATTTCCCAAAGCTCCAATACACAAATTCACACCAGCTCTCGTGTTTCTCTCACCAAGATTCGCTAGAGAATATACGAGCTCGCAAGGTTCATATGACTGTCGGGCACCCACCAGATACCTAGTAACGAAACTGGTCATCAAGGCAAGAGGCCTAACACGCAGACAAATTTGGCATGGGCGTTCGAGCGTAGGGGCGAGTAGCTCTAGGCTCTAGTCACTAGCTTCATCGTACTGCCAGCCTGGGCATTTGGCTTGGGCACCTGGTCCGTCTTTTCTCGCACCTCGAGCATCTCCAAACTTGTCTCGTACCTATTTCAATTCTCTAGGGTCCGATGTAAACTCCGGGTTCATCAAGAACTTGAGGTGCAAATTCAACACGATTAACCCTTAGAGGTTCACCCAATTCACCATGGGTTGAGTCTCCATACAGTAATTTGGCCAAGTTAGGGGTCTCATTCTACTAAATTAAATCAATCATATGTTAAGAAACAGTGAGACACATTGGATTTCAAAATAAAATATACGTTCTATTACGTGCATCACGTCATGTATAGTACGTCCAAGGAGAGAGAGATGTCTTATTTTGTTTCCATCAGCGGGGAGAAAAAGCCTCCTTCAGATCGTCTACCCAAGATGAATATCTTGGAAGCCGTATCCTTTTCAAGCCACAGACTTCGTTTAGCTTCATGTTTGGACCTATGTGGAACGAATATTCCTTTTCTTACAATTCGTAGCATGGCAAATTTAGATGTGCAGTTTATGGAATTCAACAAGAATTACCTTGTCAAATACACTCATGTCCCAAACATTTCAATAGCTAATTTCACAGTTTACATAACAAACAACAAATTATTTTATGAGCGTGTTATATATAGTCCCTTTTATGCTGTGATTGGGGCATTTTAAGTCAACTTTTGTATTCCAGATAATTTCACGTGTTCCGCGCAGTGAAAGGTAGGCTATACCCGTAAAGCATTAGAGGGTTGTCAGTGGATTTCCAGTTTAGGCTTTGAAGGTCAAACGTTCAAATGTTCCACCTACCACATCCAAATTAACTCAAGTCAAAGTCACCTCCATATGCCAAAAGGTTGTAACTTAACCAGTTTATAGAGCTTACAAGATGTTTCACAGGCAATTAGATAGTTGGTTCTCAACCCCTATAAGCTTAATTACCAAAGAAAGGAATTATAAAGAAATTAAGTACAATGATGTGGCGTTAAGCATAGTAGAAATCTGAGAAAAGTGCAAAGAAATTCCCAAACCATATGTACGAAATGTTATCAAGTCCTAAGCATTTTAATTATTTCAATTAAGTCCTAAACTTTTGTCAAAAAACTACAATCAAGTCCAATTAATGAACAACATGTCATTCGAGAAAGTGCTTACAAGGGATCCTTAAATTGTAAACATTTTTTTTAATTACCAAAGATTAAAGAACCAATTAAAAGAATTCTAAAGAAATTATTGCATTTCGTACATAAAGTTTACAATACGATGATGTGGCGTTGAGCATAGTAGAAATCTGAGAAAAGTGCAAAGAAATTCCCAAACCATATGTACGTGAGATTTGAGCGGTCTTAGATTCTCATTTCATGGATCAAACTGCGATGGCTCTGGCAGTGTTTTGTTCTTCTGTTTTATTTGTCATCCTCTTTCTTATCTTCCATTTTCTCTTAACTTGAAAAGAAAATTTTCTTTTTATTTTACTCTATGCTGCTCTAAGTAAAGACAAATTCACCGCTTGCTTCTTTTTAACTCAATGCATCAGATATTCCAGGGATTTCTTTCACAAATTCAGGTGGATCGACCTTATCCGGGCAAGATTCCACACGATAAAGTGCCTAGGGAAGTGTGCTCTTTTGGCAGCAACTTCTTCGATGATGCTCCTTGTATTTGGTGGCCTTTCGGGACCATTCAAAGAGATCTCTAAAGATCACTCCCTCTCGAGGAAACAGGCAGGAGAACCACCCTGAGGTGAAAAACCCCACGCTGTCTTTCTATTCCCTATCTGTCGGGAAGATAAAGATAGACGGGAAATTATGGAGCCTCACGATGGTGAAGGTAGACACCACATCAGGACAACGGTTCTGGCTACTACCGGATAAGCAGGTATAGTAACTTCCTGCTCCTGAAGTGAGTGAGGTTGGGTTAAATGCCCTCGAACATATTCCCAAGTAAGATGTAAAGCCCTTCTTAGGCTAAATAGAGGAACTTTTCCTTTGGGAGATTAGTATTGTTCCTAATTTTGGGCTTTTTAAACATCATTAAGGTCCATTTATTTGAACAAAAATTATTTCTAGAAAATTATTTTTAACTCATCGATGTTTGGAAAAAGTAAAATTGATCGATCTACAAAAAATTACAAATTTAGATTGGAGAACGACTTCTTTTATGACAAGAAGGAAATCACTTTTCTTTCTTAAACTACAAAACAAATGAGAACTAACTACTTTTCTTGAAAATAAGTTTCATGAAAAGCATTTTTTTTAACATAAAGTTTTTAGTAAAACAAATGCATCCTAAGTATTATTTGATAAATTTCCTAAATTGTTGACGTGTCTTGGTATATCAGCGACCGACACTCTAGGATCACTTCAAGAGAAAATATGTCTAGAATGAACTTGCATGGCCCATCAATCCCCAACAGAATAGGCAAACAAATTAATGTACCAATCGAAATATGGTCTGGAAAATGAACTAGAAAAGAGCAATAACTTGAGAAAGTCATCATTCGAGATTGCTCCCGTGCTGAAAAGTGAATGCTCGATTGGCTGTGATTTCACCCTCATCGATAAATGGAGTGATTTCAAGCGTTCTATGTCTCCTAGAGAAGGGATAAATAATGAATAAGAACACCATAAAAATTATAAATATGTAATTATTTGAGTGTCATAATTATTATTTTTAATCACTTGAATATCACATTGATGAAAAATTGTTCACTTGAATGTTTGTCTTGACAATTCATCCTATTCGGCATTTAATATTAGTTTATGACTCCAACATGACTTTTTAAATAAATTAAAGTCTAATGTGGATAATATTCGTTTGATGTGGCAAAAAAATTGTTCCCCCAAATTCATTTGATAATGGATCCTTGATTGATCAATTGGAAAGAAGGTGACGGACAACCATGGTAGAAGTTGCTTGAACTTTACTCATACCAGCCTTCTCTCCACTCCACAGCAAAGCGTATAAGTCTAGCTCTAGCTTCATGCCTCGTCCCTCACTCTCACCAACGAAAGAAATTTGATCGGTGTCTGCATCTAACTTAGCCATCTTCACCACTGAAACATCGAAGATACAGAGAATCCCTTGAGGATGCGACATCGACTCTCCAGAGAATGTATTGGTACGTAGAGATCGCCGTCATACTCCGCTCTGCAGCCGTAGAAGACGGCAATTCAAGCCGATGTTGGAGGAGAGGGCTCATCTAATTGAAAAGCATAAGGTAGGGCAAGAAGTTGTCCATGCCTTCTCAAACTGGGGTTAGGTTTTGTATGCTTTAATTTTGCCCCAGTTAATAAATCGGGGCCAAATAGATGTGAAACATAATGACTCATGTCGGCCGATTCATAATAATTTAATTTTATGTTAGATTTTCTAAGTATACAAATTAGTAATGATACTAAAGAGAATAATTTTTGGCCAACATGATATTCAAGTGATCGAAAAAATAAATTATGACACTTAAGTTACTATCATATGAAAATTATGACACTTATAATATCATTTTTTCAATGACTTTTGTCGATATAATCTAAGTGCGGCTATTCCTGCGAACTCAAGGTCCATGCGGATGCTCTATAATCTAACTGAGAGGAGTAGCTATTATTGGTTCATTTTCACTTTGTCCTTCCTCATATGGTCAATTGCTAACCTCCTTGGGGGCAGGCGTGGTTCTCTAGATATCCTACCATCATTGTACATTGGTCCATCTAGGGGCCATTAGCGATGTTCCCCTTCTCCTAAAGAAAGGCTCAAAGTGCCTAGGTTTTTCTAGGCTGAATCCAGATCAAGGGTATTCGTCGTTGTCTTCCTCAAAGATAAGAGTGTAACCTAGTTCGATCATAGTCGTTCCACTATGGGATGACACCTGTTCTCGCACTAGAGCTTTGTCCCAATGCAAATGCGTCGAGTGTGGTTTCTTAAAAGTAGATTATTCCCTTAGGAGTGGGGTCTGTCCTGATGGGATCTTGTCCATTGACATGGCCATTATTCCCACGTGTGTAGTATTCGTCACATGTTATGAACTTCACTTAGATGATACTTGTGATCGGTGAGCTTGTCAGAGTTCCATCGATGAGTTTTTCTGAGCCAATCGTATTCCTATGAGCTTTACGATTGATGGACTCATTAGCCATTTAATCAAATGGTTCCTTATGGTTAAGTGTACTTGTTATAAACTGGTCTAGGCCATTATATTCTTTACGTTTGCACCCAGATTTTGGACCCAGTGACTATACACATGAGAATGTAAGCATTGATGATCCTGGGGAAAAAATAAGAGTGGACCCAATGATCAGTCAAGCCACGAGGTTGTAACATCATACATTGCATAATGGAAGCCTATTATGGGACCCAGGTAATCGATTGCTAAGATTGGAATTTCTGAGCATTGGAACGAAGGCCGGTCCAGAGGAAGCGACAGACGATCTTGGAATCTACCCTACGATGAACTTTCTTTAGGGCTCGAGATCGTGAAGATATTTGAGCATTGTACAAGGTACAAATGCTTCTGGCAGCAAATAGGAAAAGACGAATGAACACAATGAGGCAAGCAGAAGTCGCTTAAGTAATTTAGTGATTCACCCTCTCATGCTCGGGTGCTCGGAGGAGGGAAAGTTAGGTTTTCTTTTTTGTCGCTTGGTGTCTGGGGAGAGCTCGGACGGGTCGAACCGTCCCGAGGAACCGCTCCTCCATGCATCCAACTAGAGTTCGATGGTGATGGTTGAAAAGAGACAAGACATTCCAAGTTTTCATCGGAAGGAGCTCGAGGGTAATGGAGGGTCCTACGTGGTTAAAACCCGGCTGTCGTCGACCGGCTGGAGATTTCAAACATCATCACTTATTCAAGTTTAAAAGGAAAAGAAAAAAGTGGTTGGCTTGGCCACTCTAGTACAAAGTTAGAAAAGTTAGAACAAGCCAAATACAGGGGTGACACATGAAATTTGATGGGAATAGCGCTGATTTCGATATTATATTAAAAATTTCAATTCAAAATCTGAACATGTTAAATGGAATGAGATCATTTGTATATAAAAAGCATATAAGACTTGTTAAGAAGAGATATGGGATAATATTTCAATATAAAAACTGAGATATTAAAAGTCTGATTTCTTATTATAGGGAAAATTTCGAAAGGAAGCAAGCTCCTTCAACATGCCTCGTCAAACCAGATTTCACTCGATACCCAATGGTTACGAGTCGATCTAATGATAAAGCTATTCTATCCTTCATCATTTGTCCAATCATTTGTCCATTCTGAGATTTTTATTTTTGCCCTGAGTCACTAGGATGCCCGGGTAATTAAAGATGGTACATCATACTAGGGAAATTCCTCAGGTAGGCTTCGGTCCAACCTACCCCCTAACCCTAGGGGTGCCTTGTCCTATGCTAGAGACGTTTCCCAAAAACCATATTCGTGGCTCCCTATAAAGAGAGGAAAGGAGCAGCGGTACTGTCACGGCCAAGTTGTTCCCTCGAGCTTGGCATCCAAGGACTGTTGAAGCACCAGTGTACAGGTGCGTGTCGTGCATGTCAGTTCTTAAATCATGTGGTTTCTAATGCGAAATTCATATGGTCCGATCAGTGAAATGTATCCGCTGCAAATGCTCCGTCATGTCAGCGCTATCTCTTTCTCTCTCTCTCTCTCTCTCCTTGCACCACAAGATGGGATAGCCTCATCCCTCGATTCAGATTTTTGTAATTAAATCGAGTCAAAAATGGTGTTGAGATACGTGTGGATCATATTTGAAAAGTTTCATAATGATAAATTGATGTGATATGGGGCGGGACAGTTATCCTACTTGGTTTATGATTCATTTGTATAAATTTTTTTAGTAAATATAGATCCAATGATGTTGATTGGCTCAAACTTAAACTCCATTTTGACAATCTCCTCAAATAAAGTTATTTGGTTTATGTCGCGCTTCCAATAAATGATATGAGAGCCGATGATCAGTTGGTGGCATATATATCAGTGTTTGGTAAAAATTTCAAAAAATGAATTTCATCAACGTGGTTTCTCAGCAGCCCAAGCGTTGTGGTGTAGCAACCACGCTCTGACAGCACCCTTAACGGTTCAATATGGAAAAAGAGACTAGAGATGAAAGTGCGTGTACATGAATTAAGAGCAAATATACCTAACATCAAAGATATGTCGGTCCATTTGGATATGTTGATTTAGCAATGAAGATATGTTGATCCAACTGGATATGTTGATGAGCTCGGATTTAAACTCCCTCACGGCTATCTCACCAACTGAAAGTATCGAACTTATGCTATGGTCCCAACAAATAGCATTCCACACATTGAGAACGAAAGATTGACGATTAATTACCTCCTCACAATTTAGCTCAAAATGTTCATGCCAACTTGAATTTCCAAAGGCAAATAACATCCTAAGTGTTGCAACTTGGCACATGAGAACACATAAGTGCCAAAACTTCCAAAAAATACATTTAATTGTCACTTTAATTATAAATAAATAAAAAATGGACACTTATGTGCCAACTTCAACGAGGTTTGCTAGAAATCCGACGTAGTCAAGACGCAAAACGACGTTATTTTGGTTCGCTAAAACGACGTCATCTAGCGTCATCTCGCATAATCTACATGGACAGTGTGATGTCGTTCATCCTGTTTATGTGGATAATTTTTTTTTTTTTTAAGGAAATGCCACATCATTTAAAATTCTCGCCGAAAAAAGTCATGTCAGCTATTTGATCGGAAATTCTTATTGTTGGCACTTAAATGAATCTTTTGAAAGTTTTGGCACTTATGCCAAGTTGTGGCATTTAGGATATTCTTCTACGGAACGGACATGATATTGAATACTATTCCAAACCCGAGATCGAAAGTACCTGTTTAGAGAACTCAACTACACCTCTCACCTTTCGTTTTCCCCTTTTTTTTCCCCTCTGAGGGGTCTCTTTATGCCTTGGTTCCATCACAATCGATTGCCGGTGCGAATTCGCTACCGTTCTCCTTCCCGACAACTAGCAAAAAAGTATTCCAAATTCTCGTCCGAAAAAGCAATTGTAACTTTCGGCTAGTCAAGATGCTAGTGCCTTTCATCCATGTGGCCAATGTTGGGCATTGCATGAGTGTAAATTGGGCAAAGTTTCGTGGTGTCCGTTTGATTGAACTTGTCCTATGTCACCCAATAATTCACTGGAGTACATATCTATTTCCAAGATTTCCAAATGATGTGCTTCAGCCATCCTCCAATGAATTTTCGCCGAGCCTACTTGGCGCCATATCGGCGATTTGTTTCGGCGAAAAAGAGAGGAATAGTTTCCTCCAAAATGGATGATATCTTCAGGTACAAGATCGTGAGAATTGAACATGGAACAGGGTCCGACATGACAGCCTAGCTCATCTCTGATGTACATCCTGTTCAATCTCCCATAGCAGCAGCTAGGAATTGCGCTCAATTACTTGATCGGTTCTATAAGGGCGCGAATGATAATCATTCTGGTCAGAAATTGATTTCTAGAAGAGAAATAAATTTTCCTATTTCTATTTCTAGATGAGTTTCTAATCAAAAATATCCGTTTGATAATGACACAAAATTTCTACTCTAAAAATAGAAATTCGTTTGATAAAGATACAAAAAAATTTCTTTTCAGACGGCGGACGGCGGTAGCGACCGGCAACCGGTGGCCAATGACCAGTGGATGGCGGATGGCCGCCGGTGACTGGCAGACAGCGAATGGCAGCGGCGGGCGACCAGTAGATGATGGGCAGTGGCGGCGGGCGGCAACCGGCGGACAGTGGGCGGCGGCAACGGCAGGCGACCGGCGGACGGTGGTCGGCGATGACGGATGGACGACTAATTTATAGTAAGGACAAACGATGAAAAGAATTTTTATTTCTTATTTTTATTTCAAAAATAGATTAATAGAAAATTTTCTACTTCAATTCTATTCCAAACCTATTTCTGAAACAAAAATCTATTTCAGAAATAGAAAAATGGAATAATTTTATCAAAATGATTTCTATTCCAGAAACAAGTCTTGAATAGAAAAATTGTTTCTGGAACAGAAATTGTAGTTTGTCATGCATCTCCTAAGTTTTCCTCAGAGAGATTCTGTTTCTGGGCCTGCCGTCGTTGGTTTCCCCACGATCTTTCTCGACTTGCCCTCCCATTGATCAAAAACCGAGCCTTGCATTCCATTCGAGTTCGAACAAGGAAGGACGAGTCTTGATGCCTATTTGGTTAGCATTAATGTCCAGTGCTCGAAATCGATATTCCCCCTTCCTTTGGGCTAAATTAGGAGTGGTTACACGATCAGTCGTGATGCTTGTCTTGCGACCTGCATGTGCGAGATGCCTATTTACAGATGCTAATCGGCAGAAGATTTTTCTTTTTTCTGCTGCAAGATGATGAGTCATGCTGAGTCTATCCACCGTAATGTTTAGCGGAACACTTTCGAACTCATGCCAAGTACCAAACCAAAGTGAGATTCTACTCTTAAAATTCCATGAGAATTTCACCATTTAGATTCTAGCCATGGTTACCACAGATAACAATATTCCCAGACAAGTTGCACGTAAAAGGTGGAATATCTGCGATATAATTGAAGCCATTCGGGATGCTAGATGACCTCGGAACCTCACGCATGGGGAATCTTTCAGGATTGGCTAGCGAAACGCTTCAAGAACTCGCGAACCGGCTCCGACAGTACGAGCCGCCGCTAGGACTAGAAATCGACCACGAAGAAGAGCAGAGTGGCGATCTATTTACAAAATCCAAAGATGGGGCAAATGATCAATCCCAATGTGCTCGAGATGGCAATTGTTGCTGTCCCATCGAGCCGAGGAGGAAGAGAAGAGCTGCCGTCTTGGTGTGCCTCTTTGAAGGCCACGGAGGAGAGCTTCGAGTCATTCTTACTAAAAGATCGATGAAACTGTCCTCTTATCCTGGTATATATGAAATCTGCGCCTCGTACAGATCGTTTCATAATCATTTGCTTATGCGCTAATACAATTCTGTCATTCAACGGGTTATCCGTTGAAATTTGATGTAAACGAAGATATCTTTGTGTCGATGTCACATACCCTTCCAAGATATTTGCTAGTTTTGTTTCAGATTCGAATTATGAATATAGAGAATGGACAAAGTATCCAGTTGACCCCTCAATGATATGGCCAAAATCCGTAAAGCAGCATATCAATTGATCACTTAAGTTATTATGAATCAATCCATTTGTAAGGTGAAAACAGATACTAACATCGTCGACTTGCTTATTTCTGAGAATACCTCAGTTTCATCCTCTGCAAGAACAAGATTAATCGCCTTGATTAGCAGTACCTCTAGAGTTCAGTTCTGACAGTATATGATTCTGTGTCACGAGAAACAGGAGATGTTGCATTGCCGGGTGGAAAGATGGAAGAACACGATAAGGACGACGCTGCGACCGCATTAAGAGAAGCCACAGAAGAGATCGGCTTGGACCCGGAATTGGTTCAAGTCGTTGCTAATTTGGAACCCTTCTTTTCTCAGGTGTCCTATGTTAAGTTATTCCCTTGCTGTCTGCAGTATCTGTGGTGAATTATTCACTTGTGTCCTCACCGTTGCACTTAAAACAGCATCTCTTCGAGGTCATTCCCGTCATCGGTCTACTCGCCAAGATAGAAGATTTCACGCCCTCGCTGAATGCGGATGAAGTGGATCTGGTTTTCGATGTCCCGTTGGAAATGTTTCTGAAGGTTTCTTCCTCTATGCATTATTCTTCCCCTCTTTATGTACTATCTAATCGCGACATATGAACCGTATCAATATTCAGTAACCAGTCTGTACGATTAAGAGGGCCATGACATAATTTCCACGTTATGTCTTGGGCAACACAGGAGGAGAATCACAGATGTGAGGAGAAAGAATGGCTAGGATGGAAGTACGTTCTTCACGTTTTCGATTTCCGACCGGAGCAAGAGACTTTCCGTATATGCGGATTGACAGCGAGAATTCTGATCCGGGTGGCGTCCATCGTTTTCCAGCGGCCTCCTTCGTTCGACCTGCACACTCCCGACTTCCAACAATTGCAGCAAGTACTCGAAGATATTAGACGGAAAACATGAAGTTTGGCACTACGACAAGCTAAGCACTGGGGCCGTGGTCCTTACATCTATTGAGGTAAACACCAAAGACAACGACGATCAGGCGCAGATCATGGTACCCTTATTTGCACCGCATAATGCCATTTTCTCGATTGCAGATTCAAGTAATGAATTTTTAAGATTATCACAGCGAACATGAATGATCATCTGATGTTCTCAATCATAACGCGCTGTGTCGAATCGAGTAGTATTAAGGTATGATTAATGCAGGGGGATAACTGGCTTGTTTCAGATTCTCTATTCACCAAAACACACAGACGTACAAGAACAGTAAAGAGTGTCATTTAAGGTTTGATTACAGCAACTTTCCTGAGAAGCCCGAAATTCTCGCACTGCCGATACGTTTATATACACTCGAAGAGCACGTCTGCACATTGCACGATCAAGCGAGAACAAGCGATCAGCTCACAGATTAATGGTTACGCCTCTAGCGCCATTTATATAGGGCGAACGCGCCATCATCTCTTCTCCATGAGACAATGAGTTGTTCCAGCCGTGTCTCGTGGGGTCGTACTTCTCTCCGTCGCCCCAAAGCGCGTAAGCCTCCTCCCCGTGGACGGCGTCGTCACCTATGATGAGCATCTCGTCGGGCATTCTCAACGGCACGACCAGCCTAATGCCGAGACAAATGACTGTTGTAGAGAGTATGTTCCACCCGATCACGAACAAGGCTGCGACGACCTGCTTCAAGAACTGGACCCTGCCCGAGCCGCCATAGAATGCGCCCCTTGTGTTCGGGATCGGCAATACAAGATCGCAGAGATGCGGCTCGGCCAAAAGCCCGGTGAGAAGCCCTCCTAGCAATCCGGCAACGGCGTGCGTGTGGAACACGCCTAGCGTGTCGTCGACCTGATCACCGGGTCACCGGAAAACGTGAGTCAGATTATGGTTCTTGTTCTACCATCTATGGCTTGTTTTGGATCAAGAAGCTTTATTTTGACCAGACAAGTTCTCATAACTTTTACATCTTCCTAAATTGCTATTTGTTTGTTAACAAGGAAACTATGATCAGACCTTATTGTATCTGACTCACCGACAAATGACAATAATCAATATTCAATGTATTTGATTCAAATCTTGATCCCTCAACCAACTTTCAAGGGAAAAATTACAAAAAAGAAAAAAATCCTAAATTTATTGCACCTGAACTCATAATGTCTTTAACCACTGGGGGTTCGCCCCAGTGACCACTCTTCCAACTTGGAAGGAGGAGGTGGGGAGTTCAAATCCCCACCTTCTCAAGGGGGATGGGAGTAGGGACGATTTCATTTCAGGAGTGGGTTTCGATTCCCATGCCCTATGGGAGGCGGGCGCAAAGTACGAGAGTGAGTGTTAAAGTAAGACCGACAAAAAAAAAAAAAAAACTCATAATGTCTTAAACCTTTTTAATTTAGTCAATTTTTAGTAATAAATGTTATGACAATTTGCAAATTTCACCTTAAACTTTTCAATTATATCAATTTAGTTATAAACTATTCAATAATTTGACAATTTAGTCATTCAAGCCAATATTGAACAAAAATAGTTAATATAGCGATCTAGTTAGCGCTGATTGTCCTATATGACATGAGCAACACTAGCGCAAATAACTTTTGCAATTTTTTAAAATTTAAAATTTTCTTAATTCTTTAATTATTATTTTTTTCTTTTTTCTTTTCCAACCTTAGGCTGGCTAACCCTTGCCTAGTATGGGCGAGGGCATCATGGCCCTCACAGGCCCCAAGCGAGGGCCTAGGTCAATGGCCAAGAGGGCATAGAGGCCCTAACCCCTGGCCAACGATCTCATCGTCCCAAGATTGGAAGAAAAAAGAAAACAACAAAGGAAAAAAATTATAAAAAATTTAGAAAAATTAAAGATAAAAAAATGCAAAAATCATCCTAGTTAGCATTGATTATACCACATAAGACGGTCGATGTTAACTGTCACATCAACTGTTTTTAGTCAAAATTGGCTGAAATGATTAAATTGGCAAAACTTCAAAATGTTTAAAACTAAATTGACACAATTTAAAGGTTTAAGACTTGATTAATAAATTATCAAAATTTTTAGAATTAAATTAATCAAACTAAAAAGATTAGGATTAAATTGATATAAATATGATAAAGTTTAAAACGTTTTTGATAATTTTTCAACTTTCAAGAGATTACTATTATTAAGAGCGGACCGTTCAAAAATTAGGAATGCAATGGGAACGCATACAGCAACTTGGGCATTGCCAAGCCTCCATCAATAATTGAGCAGGACGAGGGAAAAAGCACAGTTGACAAAATTGAACAAGCGTCACTTTCATCTTCTCCCCCACCCAAAATCACAAATATAGAAAGTGCTAGTGGGAAAAATATCAAATTCCCTCTTCACGTGTTACCGCAATGCTACTTTATACCCTCTACCTTATAAAAACCTTACTTTCCAATGTGAGATAATTCTCCTGAACGAAATGACCAAAATGCCATTTCTCATCAACTTGACTAACTCAACACAAATGCTAACCTCCATTTCCAACAATCCAGCCCACCCATGCCTCATGACCGGCCGTCATCAAATCGCTGTCGCCGCCGCCGCTGTTGTAGGCAACCTCATCCTACTCTCATTGCCGGCGCCCATCTCTCTCTCTTTTAAGCATGTCGTCCCTCTCTTTCGTCCATGGCCTAGAGGAGGTCGGCGGCTTCGACTTAAGGACGAGGGGACGGCAACAATGCTAGATATGACGCAGGGTGAAGTATGGGCCACAGCACAGGAGGCGCGGAAGGCGGAAGGCGGTGACGACAGCAGATGGAAGTGGCTGAAGCCGGTCAGCGTGGCTGGGAACTTAGGGTTTGCATTGGAAGTTTGGGAAACTTGAAAGGAGAGCGGGGGTAATTTGGGAAGTGGCGATTATGCAAATAAATCTAAGTTGCTAACTCATGGGAGGGGATGCAATTTGGTATCCGACATAAAAAGCACAAGATGCAAAATGATAATTATCGAGGTCAAAAGCGAATTGAATTTTTTGGTATTTTTCTCATTGTTAAACTATAGACTTACGCAAGTATATACGCTTGATATGTATTTGAACGTGACAAATCACTTTTGTAAATAAGCAAGAATAAAAATTATTTATATTTACCTTTTGAAAAAGACTGGATTTCTTGTGGAGAATCATCATGGAGACCCATGGAATGCTGCCAGAAAGTATCCCCATTACTATAGCCGCCCACGATGGCACAACGCCTGGAAAATTATTGCTATTCTTAGTCAACTACAAATCATAATCGTGCCTCCCATTTAATTAATTTCCCAAAAAATCTTAATCTAATCCAAAAAAAAAATTATTTTGAGAAAATAAATTGACGAAATATCTTTGCTACCTGCTCCAGGCGTGATGCAAGCCAGGCCCGTCACCATCCCTTGGACCGCCCCGATCACCGACGGCTTCCCGAAGAACACGACGTCGAGCGACGTCCAGATGAGGAGGCTCGTGGCGGCGCATATGTTGGTGTTGAGGACGGCCACCGGGGCGGTGATGTTCGCCGCGTACGGGGCGCCGCCGTTGAACCCGGACCAGCCCATCCACAGCAGGCCGGCGCCGGCCATCATGAGCAGGACGTTGTTCGGCGAGAACCGCTCCCGGTCGCTCTTCAGCCTCGGCCCGACCTGAAACACCGTCACCGGCAGCTCAAATCATTAAAAATCGAATTAGAGCATCGAATCGAATCCCAAGATTTTGCGACGTTTGGTTTTTATATTGTTCTGAGCTCGAGGTGCCATCGATTTTCCACATGATGGTCCCGGAATGGAAAGCTTGGGCGGGCGCGACGACGTGCATGGACATATGTCCAGAGACACGAGGTTTCATGACAGATCGAGGCCTCGATTTCTTGAAATTAATTGAATATAAACTAAACTTTTCATGAATTTCATGATCATAGAGTAAGGTTCGTCAAACGATAAATGCACAGCGATAGATAATTTCTCCCATCTAAATCTACTTGGCCCTTTTCAATTCGGTACTTACCCAGTAAGCGGCGGTGAACCCGGAGATGCCGGACGAGAGGTGGATGACGTAGCCGCCGGAGTAGTCGATGGCGCCCCATTGGTAGAGAAAACCGCCGCCCCACAGGCTGAACGCGCCGACGGTGTAGGAGCAGATCAGCCAGAGCGGGACGAAGGCCATCCACGCCTTGATGTTCATCCGGCCGAGGACCGAGCCGGCGAGCAAGATCATGGTGATCGCCGCGAACTGGAAGTGGAAGTAGACGAGGGTGGCCATGGGGTAGAACGGCTCGACGGCGCCCCTCTCCGGCGAGCCGTTGTCCCCGTTGTGCGCGGCGGTCGCGGGCAACTTGGCCCGGCCGATGAGGTACGCCTGGCTGAGGGCGGGGGCGCCCTCGCCCCACATGGGGACGAGGCGGTCCCCGAAGGCCAGGCGGTAGCCGACGAGGACCCAGATGATGAGGACGGCGGCGAAGGCGTAGAGGGCCATGAAGGCCGAGTTCACGGCCCACTTCTTCTTGACGATGCTGGCGTAGAGGATCACGAGGCCCGGCATGCTCTGGATCCCGACCAGGGTCGACGCCGTCATCTGCCACGCGTTGTCGCCCTTGTTGAGCCAGTCGGGCACCCCCGGGAGGTGGGACATATAGGCCTGCGGGACGGCCATGGCTGGGCGGCGCCGAGCTTCGACTTGCCGGAAAATTGGAAGCGAAAGGATCGGAGAGGGGAGAATGTTCAGAGAAAACGGTCTAGCCGGTGCTCTCTAATTCCTCTTTATAGGTGGTGAATATCGATGCATTTTGGATTAGAATAAGACGCACGATGCTGGTCCAAAGCTCGGTTTTTCAAAGCGCATCGAAGGTTCTCTGTACGAATGAAGGACGGATGGGAAGTGTGAAACGGTGCCCCGATTTGTCAATGAAGGCGAGTTTTTATTAGAGGCGACGAAGACCCGAGTCGGCGAGGATTTACAGCTGCCTCAACCGAGTATCGGATCCAACCCAACCGACCAGTTTAGGGCACTTCTAGGGCACATCAATTTGGAACCAGTAATTTTCAATCCGATTCCTGGCGAAGGAGACCCATTAATATATATATATATATATATATATTAAATAAGTAAAGTGTAAACATAAACCCTAATATCCTTTCATATCTCGTTTATTTCATGATGAAGCAAATCTTTGTTTCTTTCATATTGCCGTTTTGATTCATCCAACTTGCTCATTTTATCTCTTATTTCTTTATTTATTTTATTTTCCTGTAAAAATTTGCTAATTTAACCTCTTTCGCTTACTCACACCTTCCTTAAATTCCTGAATCCGATGTTTATGGAAAAGGAATCCGCCGACTCCTCCTCCTTTTTTCATGTGTCCCTACAATCAATCCTATGTTTATGGAAAAGGAATCCACCGACTCCTCCTCCTTTTTTCATATGTGTCCCTACAATCACGGTCCCATCATCTTTCGGTCTTTGCAAATTTTGGACGAAATCCCAATTTGGAATTGCAATTTGGATTGACAATTCAATTAATCCAAAACTTTCGGCGACTAAGAAATGTGAATTTACCAATTCGATTCACAATTCCTGAGTGGGATCGGAACGAGAAAAACGTGAAGTTATGGAGAAAAGGAGGGGAGGGAGATACGGGGTGAAGTGACACGATGAACCCATCAAGAACAGAAAGACTTTGACGCGCATGACGAGAGGGGATTGGAACTCCGGGGAGGCCGCGAACATGCCATGGTCAAATTCTAAAGTCGGGGAATTCGTGCGTGATCGTGACCCTTTTTGTGGGGGAGATGCTTCGGGACTTTTCATACGGAATGGGACGAAGAAGAAGCAGGGCGATTCTCGAGGAGGGATAGCGACGTCGCTTTGCGATCCCTCGAAGCAACATCAAAGAAGTTTCTCTCCCTCGAGAGTCCATCAAGAAACAATCTCTCTCTCTCTCGGGCGCATTTATTGACCTATAATTCTTGGAAACCCTAGGCCATGATTACCTCGCAACGAGAAGGATAAGAAGAAAGATGACCGTCGTATGGAGCGTCTAATTGCAGAAAAACAGCATCGTCGATGAAGGGAACGACTTGAACTCCACCCGGATTTTTCGCCCACCATTTTTTCTTGATATATCTGGGTTTATTTGGTTGTGGAGGAGAAGCAGCCGAGCTCATTCCCTTCGCTTCCTGGGCCCAAAGCAGTGCAGTCTTTCCTGGCCAAATCAAGGATTTGGGGCTTCTTGCTACGCAACAACACAATAGAAATCCCGTGAGACATTACCAAATACCGAATAAGATATTTTATTGTCCTACCAAGACTCTAAACGTAGCCTAAATGAAATTTGATACCAACAAGTCATCGATAATTTCTCTATTGACAACACTAATCATCTCGGATACCTAACAAAATTGCCTGATGCCTTCCTAGAGATAACCTGATATAGCAACAATTTTGCCAAGATTGGCGCATGGTTTTCGTTCTGAAATATGACGGGGGAATATAAGCAGAAAGATATCATCTATATACCATCTGCATATTCGCCAAGCAAAACGTGCATCGACGGAAATAATGAGATCCCGCTCTCGAGGTAACGAAAGCATCGAATTCAACTGACCAAGTGCAAAACCATATAGGAATCTGGACTTGTCGCATTGAATTTCGCAATGGAAAATCAATGGTCGTCCATTCGTACGCGAATTTCTCAAATCTTTTTTGTGTTTTTTTTTTCCAGGAAGTTTCCCGTAGTAGTGCCTCGATTCATCAACGCCCAATTTCCGTAAATTCTATCCCGGCAAGTCTTTGGGATGACTCATCAAGACATGGAAAGATGAGTACTGATTATATTTAAAAATATATATTTTCTCTTTACTTCTTTTTTTTTTCTTTTTTTTTTCTTTTTAACTCGAAACTGGCGAAGTCGTTATGACAAACAAGGGCCGTTGGGCCCTCGCCCAAAACCCAAGCCCTCTCTTGAATCTGGCGAGGGCGTTGTGATCCTTGCTAGGTTATGAGCAAGAGCCCGGACGGCCTCACCTATAGCCAGTGAGGGCTCAATTAACTCGCTTGTGGTTAACAAGGACAATCGCAATGCCCTCGCTAGCCAAAGGGTGCAAGTCGCAATCCTCATCTAGATCTAGGCAAAGGCCAATACCTTCACTTGTTACCTTCACTTGTGACCGGTGAGGACACGATGACCCTTACTCATGGCCAATGACCCTAGCTTGTGACCGATGAGAGTCAATTGGTGACCTCGCCAGCTTAAGGTTATAAGAGCAAAAAATAAAAATAAAATCACAAAAATTAATAAAATATGAACAAATGTGAAATATTATTAAAAATTATTCATGTCAATGTTAACTAACACTCATGTGAATGATTTTTAGCTAAATAGTTAAAATTTATTCAATTGACAAAATGTTAAAAGATTTAGGACTTTACTGATAAAATTAAAAAATTTAAGAACGAGATAAAAAAATTAAATTAAATTAAAGATTTTTTGGGGGTAGTTGCCCTTTTTGAAAGTTATAAGCTTTGTTAGCGTCCCTTTCCCCGACCTAATATAAAGTGGGCCCGTTCCCAGAATAGTCTATTTTGTGGGCATTAAATTATGTAGGTCCGAAGGAGAGACCAACCATAAATCATTAGACCGGAGAAACTAAGAATTCTGGGGGAGACTTGCCCTAGTTCTTGGGGGAGCAAGCATCTCTATTAACTCAATAAAACAAACACCAATCAAGAGAATCCAGTCACTTAGCCAATTACTCGTTGCCTAAATGCCATCCGACCCCGGAAGCCTTCCACACATTTCGCCTCTCTCTTTATCTCTCTCTCTCTCTTCGTCTCCATATTCATTTATAGACTTTAGTGAGCAGTCAAAACTGCATTTATTTCACAATAAAAGTTTAGTCACCGGTCACAAAAATATTTAGACATAATTGTTAACTACTTATTTCGAATCATTTTCGGAGCCTAAATTCCGTACCTAGTGCGGAGGAAGGGAAGAAAATTGAACAAAGGGAAGTGGGATCTCTCTCACTTTGCCTATATCTATCATGGGCTTTATCCATGGGCCAGTTTCGTGCTCGTATCATCTGGCAAGCCCCGCGACTTCTCGAGTCGAAATGCCCGAAACCAAAAAGAGCCACGAGGTAAGAAAAGATCCAACAGGTCGTCGGCATACAAAGTACTCTCGATCACCTCTGATCAGTGACAAATTACACTATGGAAACACCTTCACATCGCTTTTTCGACATCGGATCAGCTTAAATTATTCAAAATCTCGCTACGAGTTTACATAACAAGAATCTATCTCCACATTCGACCTCAGAACGTAGCGATCAGCTCGGCCTCTCCAACCACATGCCCTTCGATCGCCTCCAGCAGCTTCTCTTTGGTCACCTGAAAAGGAAAACTCAGGACATAAACATGCAATCACGCACGATTCCATCGCTTCGAGATACCGAGCTCCGTTTGAAGCCATACGCACCTTGTGGCCTAAGTTCAGCTTCTCGTCCAAGGCGTAGAGCTTGAACTCGAAGCGGTGCCCGTGGGACGGGAGCTTCGGCCCACGCCACCCGGGCACCTTGTGGTCGTTGTGCCCCTCTTGGATCTCGGCGTAGTCCCCGCCATGCTCGTGCCCTTTGCCCGAGAAGCCCTCGGGGAGGCCCTTCAGCTGCGGCGGGATGTTCGCCACCACCCAGCACGTCCACGGCACGATGGGGCTGCTAGGGTCGGGCGCGTCGATGTCCTGCACCACGAGGGCGAGGCTCTGCGTCCCCTCCGGCACGTTGTACCTAATCCAACGCATTCAAGATCGAATAACGTGAGAATGATTGATCTGCAGATTTGACTAAATGAATACATGTGCTTGAATTCCCGGCTCTTGCCGGGTAACGTTTTTACCACTCGAGCGGCGGCGACACGCTCTTGAGAGCGCCCTGGCCGTTGTCGGTGTACTTCCTCGGCAGCTTCCCCTGGCGGTCGATCGGCGGAGACACCAGCCTGAACTCGTCGCTCGCCATCGGATGTCAACCTTCGATGACCCTTATGCTGTCGCTTGAATCTGATGAGTGTTTGATGGAGATTCGATTTGGAAATTGGCGATGGTGATGACGATGACGATAGGGCGATCTGGGTTATATAGGGGGAGACATGTTTGGCTGAAAAGACGGCGTAGAAGCTACGTGCAGCGTTGAGAAGGTGCAAGCAGCCGGACGGAAACGACGCGTGGCCTGCCATTCGGAGGGCTCTAGAGCGAGTAAGAATGTTTCCGAACCAAAAATTTATTCGGGTACAGATGAGAAAACAGAAAGGTCAGTCCGATCTGACATGCCTAAATCTGAAATATCAACTTATCCCACGAGTGGAAAATAGATTTATTTAAATAATAAATCACGCTTTCATCAAATAACTTAAAAGAATAGTTGGCAGTGGTCTCATAAAATCTCATATAATATCAGAGCTAGGAGGTTCTAAGTTCGAATCTTCCAGGCCCCTATTTATCTTCCTAATTAAATTTCTATACTTAGTACTAGGCAAAAGACCAGACTAAACGTAAGGTGGAGTGTTAGAATATTTAAATTTCCATGCTTAGTACTATTATTTGGTTTAAAGGCCCTTGATCGCGAGTTCGAATGACCTTGGTCGCTCCTCGATCTTGAGATAAGCAGCGATTATGACTAGATCAGAACACCCCGATCGAGCGGTTGTAGAGCTTATAAGGTACCATCGAGGGTGCCACTTAGTCGCTCTTGGTATTTCTTTCTCGTTATTCTTTGAAATAGCATGTTGATTTTTGTGGGTTAATGTTACTCATTTTCGTTCTTGATTGAATTGCACGTGGGCGGTCTACATACTGTAATTTGCCAACGCGTGGATTTCTCCAGATTTGAAAGAAAAATGCAGTTACTCTTATTGGCAGCTATTGTAAGTGTAATTGCTAGAGTAATGTTCTCATTTTAATTCCACGACATAGAATGTCTCGAGATTTTGTCACACGCAAATGGCGGACCAGCGGCCCAAACACATGACAGGCTTACAACACTGTGGTATTGAAAAGTCCAAGTCCACCAAAGATCACATGATCGACCAAACAAAAGTTGCATGAATCCTACAGATTTCGGTATTGGGTTTAATCGAGCCCGAGCTCGGTGATGCTTTGTCCGGTGAATGGAGTGTTGATGGTTACAAATGATAGCGGTAAACTCAGCCGTCGGCGCAAGCATCGAGATAAAGCGTCGAGGCAATGAAGACTTGTTGAGTTGATCAAGTTGGTTGGCAGTTTGCTCAACACTATAATAGAGTGAGGAAGAAGAGAGATTTTAAGTTAAACATTCAGTTTTTGTTGAAAATTTCGGTTTGGCTTGGTTAACCAAACCGAAATAACCCAAACCAAAAAAAAAAAAAAAAAAAAAAAAAAAAAAAAAAAATATATTTTTCCATTATCCAAACCAAAAACTGAACCGAACCGAACAAAAAACGCACGAAATTTCAGTTTGGTTTCAGTTTGGTTCGAAAGACAAATGGATGGGCTTGTGCAACGTTCTAATTGAGAAAGCCCGGCCGGTCCAACTTTAGCCCGAGCACAACCCAACCATGTAATTGCCGAGCCAATACAATGCAATAGGCCCAGCGATCACCTGTAAACTACCCATCTTGTCTTCAAACTGACCAATGAGAAGGTGGAGGAGATTATCAGATTGGCAGCGTAGAGCATGGAAGCGATGGACGGCAACGGTAGAGGCTTAAGAGACAAAGTTATGTTTATTTGTCTATAGATAAAACCAAAGTTGGATGAATGCTAGAGCTCCTTCTGGTTTCGGGCTGATTGAGGGGGTGGCGCAAATGATACCTGTGACAGCCTCCTCTCTTGTCCCACATCGCCTAGGAAGGGAGGTCTTGGTTAGCTTATAAGGCTTAGTCCCTCTAATCTGTGTAACGCGTTTTAAAGCCATGAGGGAAAAGACCGTGGCTGGGATGGCGGTTCGTCCGCGCCAGGGCGGGTGACCCAAAGTGGACAATATTACACAGTGGGGCCCGGGATGTTACAATACTGGAAAGCTCAATTGCCATGTGAGCATCGAGGTCAAGTGCCGATGCTATGGCGGTCGACTCTATGAAGTCTAGCAAGCTGATCAACCAGCAGGCTGCTCAATCTAAGAGTGTGAGTGAGAGTGAGAAAGAGGGAAATGACGAAATGTGAGTGCAACTGCACTACTTTGTGTATAATCGTCTTTTATCATTTATGTCATGGCTAGTTTAACCGTTGCACGCCATAGGCGATTAACATGATCGTACTAAATCTACTTTTTACGTAAATTGGTGATGCGGGGAATCGGTACCGAGAGATGATCCTCTGCGGTAGTTCGTGACATTGGCAACGACTTACATCAATCTTCATTTATCAAAATACTTCCTCACTCGCAAGGGAAGTACTCATCGGTCCTCAGACAATAGTTCATAAAAGTGTGTGGAAGGTGGTTAAAGCAAATTGAGAGACAGAGATAAAAATAGAGATGCGGGAAGAAAACGGAGAATATAGAAGATGCAAGAATTGCATGTTTGGTTTTTGAATTGCCTATTACAATCAGTGATGACTACTTTATATATACAATTAGAAAGAATCCCTAGAAATAAATATTGACAATAAAATTGGAAACCACTAGTGTAGATAACACTTGAATCAATCAAGGAATGCTTATATGTGGATATTTTCATTGTGTTTTTATTCTAGTGCGAACTGGAGATAACGTTATCAATCTCGGATTGCTTATCACGTGGAAATTTTGATTGTGCTTTAATTCTGATATAAGCTGGAGATAACATTTGATTCTAGTGTAAACTAGAACAACTAGCAGTGAACTGAGTCAATAGATGAAAAGATATGTGAACACAAAGGACAAGAGAATGAAAAGACTTGAACATTTACTAAACCAAAACAAAATTGCTTACTCACTCTCTAATATTCGAAAAGGACACATAGCAACTTGCTCTATGAAGTTAAAGTGGAAGGAACAAAACTTTCTCATTTAATATGCAAGTGGTCCCATCTTCTTGCTCGCTTTCACTCACTTGCCTGAGATCCAAAAAGGACAATTGCATACTCACTCTCCGAGGTCTAGTGAGCTCGGGCGACACGCTTACCTGAGAAATCCCGACCAGCCCAACTTTGGCCCATGCGCAGCCCAAACATCTGAGTGGATTTTGATGGGGTAACCAGGCTTGGACGATGCGCGATAAGCTCGATCTTCAGGCTTGTCTCAAGCCTAATGTTTACTTCTAAACTACAAATCTTGAAGGAGATTATCAGACTGGTAGCATGGAATATGGAAGCAATGGATGACAGCGGCAGAGGAAGTGGAGGAGGCAGTGAACTAGGCGCCTTGGCTCTCTCTCTCTCTCTCTCTCTCTTTCGTGCTTAGACAGCAGAGCAGACAGAATCGTGCTTGGACATTGATTCACAGCAGTAAAATGCTATTTTCCTTCATGAAATGAATCGACGAGTAGCTGTTCATGCAGTCAGGAATAATTTCAGTTTTCATATTCCACAATAAACCTTCCATTTCTATTAATTCAGTAAATTCCAAAACAAGTTAGGATGATTAAAATGTAATTTTTAGATGAAAAAGTTCAAAGAATCAATTAACTATAATTATTGTGAATTTTGATTTAGAATATATTAAAATAATTGTGAATAAACAAAGTAATATGAATTAATATCGAATGATTTTAAATACTCAGTTGACGATTAGTTTAGTTAAAAGAAAATATAAGTTCTTGAAGTATTATCCATGACTAGAATTTTATCATAATGGAATTATACAAAGACATAAATAGAAATGATAATACCTATACAGGCTGAGTTTACGGTAATCAGTTAATCAATTTATTAGATAGTTTTATTATCATTTAGGTCACATAAAAAACCAAAACAATAATAAACTAATTATTCATATTCATCCCTTTCAATCTGTTTAAATCAATTGTGTTAAAGCTGCATTAAGCAGCACTTTTCTATTAATGCTCAACCTGAGCAGAAAAAAAAAAACGGGTAGCTCATGAAAAATAAAATAATTTCTAATATTAGATGCATGTATGCATAATTTATTTGTACCATTAATTCAATAGATCTAACTCTAAGTTAAGTCCCTCAAATTATTGAATGGCATAGATATCAATTCTTCTAGCGCATGTACCCTTCTCCCCTACCTAAAGGAGACATCATTTTTTGCATATGGTTCAATATGCTTAGCGCATGCAATCGCTAGGTTATGTTGGTCTCACATGACACTGTCTAGGTGCACTTCGGTATTTGAGGCATAGACAAGCTAATTGTGGGGAAGGGAAATAATATAAATGGTCATGAACTTTGACTTTATGTGTGATTTGGTCTAATGTAGTTTAGCCAAATATATAATGTAATTGCTGAACTTTTTATATATGTTCAATTTAGCTCGTAAATTATATGAAAATTCTAAATATTATTGTTGAATTTGAATTAATGGAAAATCAATATTAAAGATTTTCAAAAAATGGCTACACATGGCGAGAAAGGCGGACAGTGCGGATAAAAGCTAGTTCCCCAGCGCGAGCTACTGACTGGCCTCCAGCTGATCTTCATCGACGGGCTGCGAAAGCTTTTGACAGTCCCTGTCATGACAAAGTCTCCACTGAACGACGTCCGACTCAGAAGCAATCCTGAGCGAAGTTTGTGGACCACCCTTTGGACTAGACATATACATTCATCCCTTCCTTCGCTCGACACAAGACTCTGCGCGGAGTCACCAACCCCAACGAGCTGTAGATCCAAGAGCGGACGAACGTCTGCAGGAGCAATCGGTTGCGACTTGCAGACCTTTTCGTGACGTTTCCGCCCTCTCAAAACCCTGCAAATATCTCAGTGTCTCACTGAAAAAGAGCCGCAGCGAGTAATCATCAGTGCTAGGGTTTCGCCTTTAAAGGATGGACTTGCGGAACAGCCCGTTGCTTCGACACTAATGGCAAAACAACGAAAGTGAGACAGAACCAGATAGTTGCTGATACCTCTGTTACTGTTATGAGCTCGTGGCGTATTGATATTGTGATTTTCGCGCGATTTTATGTCCCTTTGGTTTTTTTTTTTTGTTTGAATAAAGTGATGGAAATGAACGATTAGCATGCAATGACATCTTTTTGGGCATTTTTATAAGATTTCCGTGTCTTAGATTGGAATATCTCATTGACATCATAGCTACTAGCTAGTTTATGAATTCGGTTTTCGAATGTTTGAGACTAATAAATTTGTTATCATAACTCAGGACGTTTTTTTTTTTTTTTTGGTCAGTATAACTCAGGACGTTAGAAATTAGAAAGTATAACATTTTTAACCTTTTCAAAATGCAAAAGAAACGTTGTTTTTTACCTGTCAATATTCAAAAAATTATTTATTTTTCAAAAATTACAAAAAATTTCATATGCGACTTTACGTGTTCAAATAACTATACAATGAAAATTTCATATATTTTCAGGTTGGAAAAAGAAAATCAAAGTGTGAAGCTGCGAGATTTAAATTAATAAAAGTAAAAAAATTAAAAGAAAATTAAAGTTTGTCCATATAATATGTACTGCAACGATTAGGTCGAGGAGTGGAGGGTGCAAAGTTTGAGAAGACAGGCAAATCAGGTTATTTCATGACAGCAGCAGCCAGCAAGTAGATATAATCAATGATTTTACCAACTCCTCTTCATTACACGTGAATTCTGAAGCTACAATGTGATATTCTTTTATTTATTATTTAGGAGAAAAATTCAGAACCCGTATGACGGTCCTTGCCCAAAAGGATGGGAAATTGATTTGATGGTGGGCATTTTAATTTAGTTTATCTAATATGACCGTGATTCTCCTTTAAACATGTTTAAATGGGAAAAGTTAGGTATTAAATTTTATGTACGAAAAGCAATCTATAATTGTTCCATTAATTGGTTCAAACTAAATTATAAACCGTACAATCAAGTCCTTTCGGTAAACAATTGGTATAATTCAAAAGTTACATAATTTGTGGGATTCACTTGATTTTATTAGAAGAAGATTTAGAATTTAATTGAATCAATCAAATGAAAACTTGATTGAACCGATCAAAAGATATAGAGCCAATTTCATTTTTGTACATAAAATTCAGGATTCACTGATTGATTTTCCTCTTTAAAATATGCCGTTTAATTGCGTCCAGTATCTAGATTGATTCCTATTTGATTCTTGGGAATAGATCAAAAGATTGTGAATCTCAGCACCAGCCAACTACTCTCTTTTTGCCCTTTTTGTCAAAATGACTTGAAAAGAAGTGCTAGGATGTGACCTTGACTCCTTTTCCTTTTCTTCTCGGAGAGATGACACCAAAATCAAGTTTTTGGAAATAAAGGGTTTGATTTTCAACCTAAGTTTTCAAAAGAAAAATGATTGCTTAACGTGATATTAGGGAGAAGATTGAGAACTTTAATTCCATCTTGATATTCCCTCGTCTCGATGTTCTTTCCTATTCTCTATTTTCAATTTCATCATCAATGATCTAGGTGTTTATAGGTCTACTTTAATTCCTTAAGATCATGCATCTTTTGCGATAAGGTCCTCGAATTCTTAATTTGCTTAATCAATCACTCTCCGCTCCAAAACTAGTTAATTGGCTCCGACGTGCTCCGAAGAGCCAATGACATCTAGCCTGGAAAGCTTTGGTACACTATTCCTATTCAGAAATCTTATTTCTCATAATTCAATTTGTCATCATCCTTTCGAAAGTTTTAAGTTCCGTACATTAACTAAATCGCTCGGGATGCCTACATATATTGCCACGATCAAACTTTTGCAGACATGTCATCAGTTAATTGTATCAGAATTCTAGACTCCAATAGAAAAGCCAGGTAACTTCAAGGATTTGATAAGAGAAATAAAAAAGAATTAATTAATATTACAAAAAAAAATCCTAAATTGATATATTTGTAATAAATTTATCTTAAAGTAATTTTTTTTTTTTTTTTTTTTTTTTTTTTTTTGGGTAAAGGATCTTAAAGTAATTTTTTAACTACAAAAAACCTAAAACTAATACATTCGTAATAAATTTACCCCAAATTAATTTTTTAACTACAAAAACTCCAAATTTGTACATTTGTAATAAATTTACACAAAACTAATAATTCAAATTTGTACATTTATCACTAAGGAACACCCATACACAAATTGATAAAGATCTTTAAAGATAAAAGGTTAACTTGATTTGTATCTTGAAAAGCCTTTTTGATATATTTATTATTGGAGAAGCCGGTGATCGAATCAACTTGTTTACTACTTTCTTTTCTTTTTATTAGTCTCACTTGTTGTATGTTAGTATCACTAAAAATTACAAAGTAACATGAGAGTAAAACTTCAAACTAATATACATATTAATTGCGACGTGTCATCAATTTTCAATAAAATTTAACGGAAACTAACAAATGGTGAAACCCCAAATTAATATATTGGTCAAGTATTACATATCATTAAACTCAGTAATTTGATTGTAAAATTTAACGGAAACTAATGGATGATAAATTTATCATAAGTATACTAATTTGGAATTTTTTATTGTCAAAAAATTAGTTTTGAAAAAATTTATTATATGTGTACTTATTTGATATTTTTTCGTGATATTAATTAAAAAAAAAATCAAAGAACTGAATTTAGGAACGCATAGGCTTTGAAGATCAAAAGTGGAATTTCGTCCGAGCTATATGATTATGGGCTCCACGCACGAGGACCGACATGTGCGCAAGAGAAAGTTATTACCAAAATATAAAATGAGTTCGAATTTTAAGAGGAATCGTAACTAATTATGACGAGGTGGTAATGATGAGAAAGAGAGAAGCAAAGGGAGGAAAGAAAAGAAAAAGAAAAGGAAAAGAGCGGAAATCGTCCGGAAAAGCCAGGCAAGGAGATCACCTTTGCTTTGGATTTGGGAACGTCGGGAAACGAGGCTGGCAATCCACTTCGATTTCCGGGGATACGACCACCCACCGGACCCCCCCACCACAGCACAAGCGGTCCGCTTGACCCGTCCTCCCGCTCCCTTGTCGACTCCTTATGGTGAACGATGGGTCATGGGTAGGGGGTCCCCCACGTGGCCATCCGTTTCCCTTTCTTCCTTCTCTTTATTACGAACAAAACCTTTTCCGTGCTTGGGAAAAGAAAACCCAATTAATTCTAAATTAATTGTACAAATATCAATTCTATCATGAACATTTCGATTTTATCATTTTAGTTGTAAACTTTCTTATAAGTTCCCGTACTTGATTATGTTTTTTTAAAGTTTAAGCACTTGATTATTCTATCTTAATCAATTTTAGGATTGTTTATACATTTATCCCTTATAATCAGTGCATCGACAAAGGCCATTCTCTTCCCTCGTATAACAATGTGAGCTCAGCGGGTTTGATGAGGGATGTCGTTATGGTGAGAATTGGAGATTCGCTATGGACATTGATCATCAGCGAGAGGTCTTGAGACCTCATCGTGGTATCTACTTGACCTGGTGAAGTTGGAGCTCATTGATCAATAACATGCATTGGAACACAACCCTTTACCCCTTAATTTATGGTACCAATTTCTTGTCATTTTGCATATCTAGCACTCCATCCTATCATAATATGGTAGGTTGATGAAAAACACGTCATGTTGTTACAGATGAGAATAAAGTATTCCATGTGACAAATATAAGACATGATAATGATCTATGATTGATCATATTATGGCTTGCATACTACGGATTCCATCCTCTTTGGCTCCACCTCAGTGTGCATTCCTCACTTTTAACTGGTCGATTATACCGCACATCACATGTCACAAACACGTGTTGCATGCCTCACACAAAACAACTTCTTCTTTCATGAGATTACAAGTTCGAGATATGCCATGAGCGAATCTATGATCATCTTGCACCTTAGGCATTTGTTACATTGTAGAAAGACACCCAAACTTTCGGCATACTTATCGAGCTGAGATGATTAGTTCTTGTACCTTCAAAAGGATTACAAGAAGCCCTTTTGTCTGAAAAGAGCATCTACTAATCATTCACAGCCCCTACATCATTTGATTGATAGAACGAGCCATTGAATCATCCACCTTTTGTTGCAGTCTCAACACAATTCATGGCTTCGAAAAATTCAAAATTTGAGGCAACTATTGTAAACTATATGTTGGCAACTCTCCAGTCTTGTTATTCAGAAGCTATTACCACTCGAATTTATGCACGATTCAAGTTGCCCCATTCATTTTCTGCACCAAATATTTAGCTACAATGTCTCTCCTGAAGGCACTTCCCCTCTAAATTGCGGTAGCCTTCAAAAAATCTCTCTTTTATAATTATTGAAAATGCACAGTTCTTTGATCTTCTCGAGAGTGGTCCTAAAGAATTTGTAGGTACGGAATCACTTATCACTTGAGCAATCCCATTAAAGTCATTAGAGACGTACCTTATCGGGTGTTGCTCCCAAAAAAATGTACAATTCTGTACATACAACTAGAATCACTTATCTTAGTGGATCTTCAAACTCGTCCAATTCAGGCCATTCAGTAACTCGGTTAACTTTGTCTAATTTCTTCGACAAAATCGAAATTATTTTCAAAGGCACGTGGTGTTGTACTGATAAAACATAAAAGCAAAGACAAAAGAAGGTAAAAAAAGAAGAAGATGGATCGTCGATTTTAGAGAGAGACCATGCCTCGCCCCCTACTTTGCCGTGGAGCTGTGGCGGGGCAGCTCGTGTTTCTCTCCTCTTGATTATGAAAAATATTTAAAAATATCACGTCAATATATTTCCTTGCTTGGACCACAAAGATTTTATGAATTGACTGTATTGTGTCTACTAATTTTAAAACTTGAAGCACGCTTCCCTATTTATAAAAATAATGTGACAAATGAATGTCATCATGTTCAAATATCCTATAAAAATATCACTATGTAAACAGTCCGCCTTGTTGCCTCTTGCAGCAGCCTATCTATTTATGTCCTACCCCCCTCAACACTCATCAAAAACCCACCACCAATTCTCAAGGTCCAAGCCACCATCCTCAGCGATCAGCATATACATGTTCATGGAACATCACTGCCTTCAGAACAACCCCAACTCCGATCCATCCGCAAATGCACCTCCTTCTTCATCATCCCCGGACAAGCTCGGCGACAGGAAGAGATCGCCGTCGGCCCGGAACGTCAAGACCCGAGGCGGGAGATCGGGGCCGCTCAGGCTCTCGACCGACCCGCAGAGCGTGGCCGCCCGGCGGCGGCGCCACCGCATCAGCGACCGGTTCAAGATCCTGCAGAGCCTCGTACCCGGTGGGTCCAAGATGGACACGGTGTCGATGCTCGAGGAGGCCATCCACTACGTCAAGTTCCTGAAGGCTCAGATTTGGCTCCACCACGCCGTGTTCGAGGGCCGAGCCGGTTGGTCCGACCTCGTCCCGGCCTGCTCGGCCGCCCCTCCCCCGGCGGCTAACCAGTGGGCTCAGATGGCTCAGAGCCAGCAGCCCGACAGCGCCTCTTCGAGCTTCGTGGACGTCGATCATCATGCGACGCCGCCGCCGGCGAACTTGGCGGATCTCTGGTGGTTTCAAGGCGGTGAAGAGACCGTGTCGTGCGATGAACCGGGCATGAGGCAGTCTTTGGCTTAGTGTAATGTCCTCCGTCTCCATTGGTTCGCGTGACTATCATATGTATATCGCATTGTGTGGGTAGTCTTCTTCTCTTTTTTGGAATTTCTTTTACGATTTTGAGGAGATGGGTGTGACCAAAAGTGGAAAAAAATGAAGTTTTGAGGGGGCTTGTGATAATTAATTGAGGCTTCGTGATGTCAATTTTGTATTAGTATGGGGATGAAATCGGTAAAGAGAGGTGCAGATCAGGGGCAATGGCAGAATTAGTGGAAAGTTACTACCCAGATGAACCTATGCGATGAGCCGTTGGTGGTAAGCTTTTAACACTCTTTGATACGATCTTTCTAAGACGGTATTGTGGTCGTTAGATTTTTAGTTCGTTCGATAACGTAGTCTAAGAATATTTTGTAACTATTTAATTTAGGTTCTACACTTTCACAATCATACTGTTGCTCAAATTTTGAAATATTTTTTCAGTTCAATCTTTTTTCTAGATAAAAAAAAAATGCTGCTTGCCCGAAAGACCGATTGGGCCCAAAAAAAAAGGAAAAAAAGAAAACGTGAGGAAGTTTACAAAGAAGAAAAATCGAAGTACGTGTTTTTTTTTTTTTGAGCAAAAAATCGAAGTACGTGTTCGCTCGCACATGATATTGGTCAAAGTATATTGGTCTGTGGCCGTTTGACTTTTTTGTCCATTGGGAAAGGTTGTCTAAATCCTGAGTGTTTCTTCCCGTACGCTTGTCCTATCAAATTTAAATGATTTGAATTCATATATATATATATATACACACACACATTAATCGGTAATGAAATTGAAAATAAAAAATGATATATATGCCTCTAAAAACAAGTATATCCCTGGTGGGCAAACTATCATGCAAAATTCAACCAAAAAACAAAAAAAACTATCATGCAAAAATTGCCAAACAAATAATCTAATCTTTGGCAAAGTATCCTTGGCAAAGTAAGACAAAATGAATTAATGAAAAAACAATGCATAAAAAAAAGGTCATGATAGGTTGCTTAGACAATCCACATTTCAGCTCATTTAGCATTTCTAGGATTGAAACAAGTCTTCATACTTAACTTGAGGAAAAGTCAAATTGAGATCAAGTTCTTCTCTATCCTCATATTTTCGCTGATCTTTTGCCTATAGTGGCTTGATTTCACGTTTGGAATCACCGGAGTAATTTTCAATTTTGTAGCAAGTTGAAGCATTCGCGACAAGCATTCATGCTCCTCTCTCATCATCGCTCCTAATGCTAGTGAACCAAAAAGTTACAATTGACTTTCTTCTTTATCCAATGCTAGAACCCTCAGCCAATGTATTGTATGACTAGAAAAAGAAGATAGAAAACTCGGATGATTTCTTCTTTATATGTATCATTATCCATACGCTGGTTTGTGAAGGTTAAGGAGATATACTTTAAAGTATAATGGGCCATGTATGTAACTTTAAAAATATCCTATGATTATGAGAATATATAAACTTTTTTCAAGTTCTATATTAATATAGAATATGGGTTGAGTACGGATCCAAAATAAATGATTAAAATTGTATCATGTAAAAATGAGTTAATGTGAAATAAATAAATCAATTTGAATCGGACTTATTTTTCAAATCATTTATAAATCTACTCACAATTCGTCCACGTAGATTGGCTTGAGACAAAACCATGAGTGATTATGAACCGAGCATTACGTGACTCGTTGAGTCGAAAGTTCAAATATACGAGAAAAAAAGGTTGACAAAGCTACAGCCACGAGAAAAACAATGGAGGAAAAGAACAGTCGGAGGTTGCCGAGCACATGCCGAAGAATCTGAGAAGTTCCCTCTAAAATTTGCACGAGATGAGACGCCGGTCATGCATGATTCGGTGAAGCTGGAGCAACCAAAAACCTGGGTAAGCCCTCACCTCACCATATTTTAGCTGCTTCTCTAAAGAACAGAGTGGGCTGTGCAGTTGCAAATCAAGTTCGGCGTGCGATTGTTTTTGATAGCGAAAGCGTGAATTGCCATCCAATGGGTAGGCATTTTTGTACAGTTGTTTGAGAAATGTGATGGATCTCCACCTGTTCGACAAAATGCCCGAGAGAAAGATTCTCTGTCGACATACCCCGCATTGGATTGCTAGCAAATGCGGCACGCGGGAGGTTTGATGGTCCCTGCTGTTTATTGATATATGTACTGAGAAAATCCCATGTTCTGTCCTCAACACCATTGACAATGGTATGTGTACTATATATAGTATGCAAAGAACAGTAAGGCAAGCAAAAAAAGCTCAGAGTAGAGACCAAGAAAGTGCCTATGAAGAAGACGAGGACGAGTAGGAGGAAGAAGAAGAAGACATAGGTGGCGAGTCATAGCATGTGCACTTTGGATCAGGTATGACTTTCTTCACACTGAGGTCTAGGTTGGTGGTACTCTTCTTCTTCATCAAATTTATAGCCACTGTAACCACCTAGGATAGCTGTGCTGCTGGTTTTGAAAGCTTCGTCTCCCTCAAAGTTCTCATCATGATGCCTTGTGTATGTAGGTCCCATCTTCGGAAGAACCACCTCGAGGAGCTTATCCACTTGATCATCATACCATTCTTGGCCTGTCTTCCAAAAGGTAAGAGGTGCAACAACCGCCGTAGCATCTGCCCCAAACCCCAAACCGACAAGAATGAACTGAAAAGTAATGCTTCCCCAACCATCAGAACCATTCGTCCCATGCTTAGAGCTGTTGGTATTTGTGCAATTTGTTCCCAGCAGTGGCGTACACAATTCACTGTTGTTATTTGGGCATCTTGTTCTCAGCTGCTGTCCACACAATCTGCTATTGCCTTCGAAGGAACTTGCTGAAAAGGTGAGAAATTGTTTGGCAGCTGGGATGCTTCCCACTAGCTTATTGAATGAGAGGTTCAGGACGGAAAGAAAATTCAGGTCTGAAAGCTGTGTGGGAATCGTCCCATTGAGATGGTTCCGTGAAAGGTCCAAGTACTCAAGGTGTTGCAAGTGTCCTAGGGGTGGAGGAATTAGCCCTGAGAATGCATTCCTTGATAAGTTGAGGAGATAAAGCGCTTTCAGATCCCCCAGAGTATCAGTATTGGACCTCCTAAATTGTTGCATGAGAAGTTGATTGAAGTGAAAAGAGTCAAGAACTTCACCAGCTCCACTTGCAGACCTTTGACGGTGATGCTTACTGTGTCCTGATAATAGAGTCCACTCAAGCGAAGAAATGGATATTGGATATGACTGATGTCTACATTAACCTTCATAGCCTCCCAAGTTGCGAGGCATTGAGCAGGCAGAATGCTGCTGAAATTGTTGGAAGATATGTCTACAAATTGAAGCATCTTCCAAGTGCCGTTAGTCCCTGGACATGCAACCCCTCCATGGAATTTGTTGAACCGTAAAACAAGGGACACGTAGACTTGCAATGCTCTTCAATTTACATGGAAACACATCATCAATCTGGTTGTTTCCGACATCTAAAACATCCAGAGTTGTGCAATTTGCCAATGACTTTGGGAACTTCCCTGGTAATAAATTACTGCTGGGATCCAAAGTCTTCAAACCACATGTTTCGGGGAAAATGAAAATGCTACCATCCAAGGAATTGTTTTGCAGATTTAATACCTTGAGAGACTTTATCACTAAGCAATCAGGACTATTTCCACTCAAATTATTGTGAGATAGGTCGAGCACCTGCAAATTGATTTTGGGATAAAGCCCTCGAAAATGTTATGGGACAGGAAGAAGAACATTGCAATAGAAAGGTTTGTGCCAATAGCAGGTGGAATGGCTAAAGTGAAGTTGTTGCTCGAAAAGTCCATTATGTGGCAAATGGGGGCAGCGGTAACGTTTGTCCACGGAGCCTGTTCTTATGGCGGTCAAGAACTAACAGAGAAGTAAGATTAGGTAATGGTGTTTCAATATCGTCTAGGAAATTAGACGAAAGATTGAGATACACAAGATTTCGAAGCTCTCACATCCATTTCTTGCCCAAAATTTGATTGCCAGAGAGGTCTAGAAATATCGATCTGTGTTGCCCAGCCAGGAACTCAGGTAAAATCCTCAAGTGGCAAGAATCCAACTTTGAAGTTGCTAGGTCAGGGAATGAAGACGACTAGGAAGCAGTAATTGTGGCATTAGTGGAGAAACAATTGTAGGAAAGATTCAAATACAAAATATTTTTCAATTGCTGAATCGAATTTTGTTATAGTCTCAGCACAGTTCATATATTTAAAAAGTGAAAAATTTTCAAGGCATTAGGGCATGCATTGTAACATTTCTATTTTTTTTTTTTTTTTTTTTTTTTTGTTCCTTGAAATAGAGAAAGAACAAGAATCTGTTTGGTAAAGTCAGTTAATCTTTCTATTCTCCGAAATAGAAAAATGGCTAAGGATTAGATTTAGAATAAAAACATGAAGTACTTTTTTGTTCACGAAAACAATTTTTAGAAATTAGTCTTTTCTTTCATTCTTTTTTTTTTTTTTTTTTTCTTTTCTTCCTCTTCTAATTGGCTAGTGGAAACTCACTATGTGCCACTAGTCACCACTGCCGGTGGCTAGAGGAGGAGGAAAAAGAAAAAAAAAAAGAAAAAAAAAAGAAAATTCTAAAAAATTATAAGAAATTCTATGGCACAAAAAAATTTGTAGGTTATATCAAATCCATTCTTTTTCTTTTTTTTTTCTATTTTGGAATATAAATTTTGTGTAATTATCAATCGCATTATTTTACTTAGAAATTATTCCAATGAATAGAAATATTAAAAAATTATTTCCAAAAAGAAATTATCTTTCGAAAAAGAAATGTTATCAAACGCACCCTTAGAAATTATTAGTACACACTTTGCATTTTGGTCCTACCTGCTCGTACTTGCCTAGAGAATTTCCGCACGATTCAAGTTGCCCCATGCATTTTCTACACCAAAGATTTAGCCACGATGTCTCTCATGGTGACATCTCCCCCTTTAAATTGCGCTATCCTCCAAAATCTCTCCCTTTCATAACTATTGAAAATACATCGTTCTTGGATGTTCTTTAGAGTGGCCCCGGTGAATTAGAAGGTGTGGAACCACTTATCATTTGAGAAATCCTGTTAAAGTTATTAGAGATGTGCCTTCTTGGGTGTTATTATGTGTAGCTAGAATATATTAGTGGATCTTCAAACTCTCCTTAGGTCATTAAGTAATTCAATTAACTTTGTCTAATTTCGTCAACATAATTACGGGCATGTCATTTTTGAAATTTTTTTTGAAGGCACATGGTGCTCTACTAAGGGAAAATTCCAAATAAGGACCCAAAGTGAATCTATTTTCTTAAATAAGGATCTAAAGTGAATTTTGTGTTATATAAGGACCCAAAATGGACTCATTGTTTTAAATAATGACTTGAAGTGAATTTTGTATCAAATAAAGACTCGAAGTGATCAAATTAATCTCTATTGAGGACCTTAATTCGTCGGCAGACATTTTTCGGGGATTGAATAGGGGCAATTTTGTCAGAAATTTGTGATTAGAAAAAAAGGGAAAATTCTAAATTAATTAAGTTTAGGTTATTCATTAGATGTTTACGTTTTCTTCTTTCTTCTCCCCCACTGCTCCTCAACCAAATCGCTACCCGGTCATCACTCAATTCTCGTCGTTCCTCGCCTTGCTTGACCGATAGATAATTTGGGTCTCCGCAAACAAACAAAGAAGCATATGGTTTTCTTCTTGTTTTTGAATTCGTGCCTCAACTAGCGGAGAATTTGGGTCTTCAACTTTGTGGAGGATGGGTTCAAGGAATGGGAGAACTTCGGTCTTTGACTTTGCAGAGGATGGGTACAAGGAATAGGAAGACTGTAGAAAACGTAGGGTTTTTTTGTTTCTGTTTTAGGATTTGTTAATTTTCCCTTTTTTTTTTTGACAAAATTGCCCAAATTCGGTCGTTGGAAATGTCACATGCTTGATTCAACTCCAAGCGAATAGTTGGCTAACCAGCAAGCTCAGGTTCTTATTTGGAATTAATTTAACCACTTTGGGTCCTTATTTGAGACAATGGATCCACTTTAGGTTTTTATCTGATACAAAGTTCATTTCGGGTTCTTATTTGAGAAATTTGGTCAACTTCGGGTCCTTATTTGGAATTTTCCCCTCTACTAATAAAACATAAAAGCAAAAACAAAAGAATCGGAAAAATAGAAGAAGATGAATAATTGATTTTAGAGCCTGTTTGGTAACCATTCCAATAGTGTCAAATTCTGATTTTTTGTTCCCGGAAGTAGTTTTGGAACAGAATCATGTTTGGTAAAATTTTTATTCCCAGGAATACATTTCTATTTATTTGTTCTTGAAAGTAGATTTGGAATCAATAATAATAATAATAAAAGTTGATTCTTGTTCCGGGAGCAAATCTAAAAATCAAGCCATTTTCTTCTTCTTCATCTATCACCACTGTTGCAGCAGTTGCCGTTTGCCATCCGCTGTCGGTTGTTGGAGGCAAGCCTAGCCACCGGCGATGCTCACCCAGCCTCGCTGATGGCCAGGTGGGCCTTGCCCAGCCCCGGCGAGGCTCGGCCGACGAGGGCCGACCTTGTCAAGGGCCGACCTTGTCAAGGGCCGACGATGCTTCGGTGAGGTCACCGGTCCTCGTTGGCGACCAGCCACTTGAGGTAGAAGAATAGGAGAGAGAAAGGAAAAGAAGAAAAAAAAAAAAAAGAAAAGAATAAAAGAATAAAAGAATAAAATTATTTAAAAATTAAAAGAAAATGATTTGGAGTAGAAATTTTGAGCACGATACCAAACGCAATTTTATTCCGAATAAAATTTTTTGACAATTACCAAACGGCTTAAAATGCTTAGAAATTTTTCTTGAGAACAGAATAAAAAATAATTATTTTTGATCAAAAATTATTAAAGGAATAGAATCGTTACTAAACACATCTTTAAAGAAAGACCACACCAAGGCCCCTTCTTTGCCGTGGAGCTCTGGTGGGGCAGCCCGTGTCTCTCTCCTCTACAACCCTTGCAATGTCCTCACTCCCCTTCCCTTCGGCGATTCTATTTTCTTGGTTTTTTTTTTTTCAAAATTTGTCTTTTTTTATTATAGCGCCTATTTATCATAACATCAGCTCTACTTGATCATGAAAAAAATTTAAAAAAGTTGCGTTAGTACGTTCTCTCATTCAAGTTGCGAAGATTTTATGACTTGATTCTATCTTGTCTACTAATTTTTAAACTTTGAGCATCCTTACCTATTTATAAAAAATGACGTGACAAATGAATATCATGTTCAAATATCCTATAACAAAATCACTTTGTAAACAGTCTGTTCTGTTGCTTCTTGCAGCAGCCTTTCTATTAATGCCCTACCCCCCTCATCACTCATCAAAGACCCGCCTCCAATTCTCAAGGTCCAATGCTTGTTCATGGAACATCGCCTTCAAAGCAGCCCCGATTCATCAGCAAATGCACCTCCTTCTTTGCCATCCCCGAACAAGCTCGGCGACAGGAAGAGATCGCCGTCGACTCGGAATGTCAAGTCCCAAGGTGGAAGATCGGGGCTGCTCAGGCTCTTGACCAACCCGCAGAGTGTGGCTACCCGACGCTAGCATCACCGCATCAGCGACCGGTTCAAGATTCTGCAGAGCTTGTAAGAGTTTTCTTATTGTGGATTACATTAATTGATATTGTAATTTACCATTTTACGGTTATCGTTTTATGGGGTTGGTCTAAGTTGAGATAAATGTTTCTTAATTAGTCTAATATGGGGTTGGCTAGTGTGGGCCGAATTGAGCCTGAGCCTGGACCGTAATGAGAGAGTCTGGTTAGAAACCCTATAAATAGTACTCAAGTCTCTCCTCTAACCCTAATTTTCTCACAAGTATCCGCATATAAGCTAAAGGGTGAGGAGCCATTTCATTGAGCTAGTGATACAGGGCAATAGGGGAGAACAACTTGCGCGTGGAATATTAGATTTCCACTTCCGCTTCAAGAATGATGAATCCCAAAACAGGTGTGTTAATCTTTCTACTCAATTATGTGTGTTCTTATTTTGGTTATGGAGATTATGGATTGCGCGATTTGCGTCCTACAGAGCCTTGTCCCCGGTGGGTCCAAGATGGACACCATGTCGATGCTCGAAGAGGCCATCCACTACGTTAAGTTCTTGAAGGCTTGACCTCGTCTCGGCTAGCCCAGCCGACCCTCCCCCGGCGGCTCATCAATGGGCTCAGATGGCTTAGAGCCAGCCCCCTGACAGCGCCTCTTCGAGCTTCGTGGACGTCGATCATCATATGCTGACGCTGCCGCCGTCGAACTTAGTGGATCTCTAGTGGTTTCAAGCCGGTGAAGAGACCATGTCGTGCGATGAGCCGGGCGCGAGGCAATCTCTGGCGTAGTATAATGTCCGTCTCCATTGGCTCGCGTAACTGTCATATGTATATCGCATTGTGTGGGTAGTCTTCTTCTCTTTTTGGGAATTTCTTTTTCAATTTTGAGGAGATGGGTGTGATCAAAAGTTTAAAAAAAAAAAAAGAAGTTTTGAGGGGAGCGCGTGATAATTAATTGAGGCTTCGTGATGTCAATTTTGTATTAGTACGGGGATGAAATCGGTAAAGAAAGGGGCAGATCAGGGGCAATGGCAGAATTAGTGGAAAGTTACTGTGGAGATCAGCCTCTGCAATGAACCGTTGGGGGTAGGCGTTTACCAGTCGTGGTACTCTTTGATACGATGTTTCTAAGATCGCACCGTGGCCATTAGATTTTTAATTCGTTTATCGCAGTCTAAGGATATTTATCAAATATTTAATTTAATTTCTACACTTTCACAATAATACTATTGCTCAAATTTGAAAATATTTTTTCATTTCAATATTTTTTCTAAATAAAAAAAATGCTGCCTTCCCCAAGGACCGATTGGGCCCAAAAAAAAAAAAACGTGAGGAAGTTTACAGAGAAGAAAAATCGAAGTACGTGTTCGTTCACACATGATATTGGTCAAATTTTATTGGTCTGTGGCCGTTTGACTTTTTTGTCCATTGGGAAAGGTTGACAAAATCGTGAGTGTCTCTTCCCGTACGCCTGTCCTATCGAATTTAAATGATTTGATTCACGACATTAACTGGTAATGAAATTGAAAATAAAAATGATATATATGCCTCTAAATACAAGTGTATCCCTACTGGGGCAAACTATCATTGCAAGAGTTGACCTAAAAAAAAAAATATCAATAAAAAATTGCCAAACAAATAATCTAATCGTTGGCAAAGTATCCTTGGCAAAGTAAGACAAAATGAATTAATGAAAAAACAATGCATAAAAAAAGGTCATGATAGGTTGCTTAGGCAATCCGCATTTCAGCTCATTTAGCATTCTAGGATTGAAACAAGTCTACATACTCAACTCAAAGAAAAGTCAAATTAAGATTGTGCTATTTTATCTTCTCCCATATTTGCTGATCTTTTGCCTATAGTGGCTTGGTTTCACGTTTGGAATCACCAGAGTAATTTTCAGTTTTGTAGCAAGTTAAAGCACTCGCGACAAGCATTCATGCTCTTCTCTCTCATATCGCTCCTAATGCTAGTGAATCGAAAAGTTATAATTGACTTTCTTCTTTATCCAATGCTAGAACCCTCGATCAATATCTCGTATGACTAGAAAAGAAGATAGAAAAATCGGATGATTTCTTCTTTATATGTATTGTTATCCATATGCTGGTTTGTAGAGGTTAAGGAGATGCACTTTAATGTATAATTTGTAAGGAGCCATGTATGTAATTTTTAAAACATCCAATGGTCATGAGAATACATGAGCTTTTTCAAGTTCTATGTTAATATAGAATATGTGTTGAGTTCGGGTCCAAAATAAATGGTTAAAATTGTATCATGTAAAAATGAGTTAATATGAAATAAATAAATCAATTTGGATCGGACTTATTTTTCGAATCATTTATAAATCTACTCACAATTAGTCCACTTAGATTGGTTTAAGACAAAACCATGAGTGAATATGAACCAAGCAATTTACGTGCCTCTCGTTGAGTCGAAAGTTCAAATATTACGAAAAAGAAAAGTTGACCGATGTTTACTCCGAAAGCTACAGACACGAGGATAACAGTGGAAGAAACGAACGGTCGAAGGTTGCTTATCACATGCGGAAGAATCTGAGAAGTTCTCTCTGAAATTTGCACGAGATGAGAGGCCAGTCATGCATGATTTGGGGAAGGCGGAGCAACCAAAAACCTGGGTAAGCCCTCACCTCACCGCATCTTAGCTGCTTCTCTAAAGAACAGACACTGGGCTATGCAATTGCAAATCAAGTTCGGCGTGCAGTTGTTATTGATAGCGAAAGCATGAATTGCCATCCAATGGGTACAAAATCTGTACAGTTGTTTTGAGAAGTATATTGGGTCTCCACCTGTTCGACAAAATGCCTGAAAGAAGATTCTCCATCAACCTACCCCGCATTGGATTGCCAGCAAATGTGCCACGCGGGAGGTTGATGATCCCTGCTGTTCATCTATGTATGTACTAAGAAAATCCCATGTTCTGTCCTCAGCACCATTGACAATGGTATTTGTGTTATATACAGTATGCAAAGAACAGTAAGGCAAGCAAAGAAAAGCTCAGAGTAGAGACCAAGAAAGTGCCTATGAAGAAGACGAGGATGAATAGGAGGAAGAAGAAGACATAGGTGGCGAGTCATAGCATGTGCACTTTGGGTCATGTATGACTTTCTTCACACTGAGGTCTAGCTTGGTACAGAACACACAATACCGTCCCCAAGATTCTTCCTCTTCCTCTTCTTCTTCATCAAATTCATAGCCACTGTAACCGCCTAAGATAGCTGTGCTGCTGGTTTCGAAATCTTCGTCTCCTTCGGAGTTGTCATCATGATGCCTTGTGTATGTAAGTCCCATCTTCGGAAGAACCACCTCGAGGAGCTTATCCACTTGATCATCATACCATTCTTGGCCTGTCTTCCAAAAGGTAAGCGGTGCAACGACCACTGCAGCACCTGCCCCGAACCCCAAACCAACAAGAATGAACTGAAAATTAATACTTCCCCAAAGATCAGAATCATTCTTCCCATGCTTAGTGCTGTCGGTATCTGAGCGATCTGTTCCCTTGTTATCGGGATCTGAGCAGTTTGTGGGCAGCGGTGGTCCACACAATCTGGCATTGCCTTCGAAGGCATCTTCTGAAAAGGTGGAAAATTGGTTGACTACCGGAATGCTACCTTCAAGCTTATTGTATGAGAGGTTCAGGAAGGCAAGAAAAGTAAGATCTGAAAGCTGTGTGGGAATCGTCCCATTGAGGTCATTCTTTGAAAGGTCCAAGGACTCAAGCTCTGGCAAGTTTCCTAGGGATGAAGGAATTGGCTCAGAGAATCCATTCCTTGATAAGTTGAGGAGACGAAGCGCTTTGAGATCCCCCAGAGTATAAGGTATTGGACCTTCAAAATTGTTGCATGAGAAGTCAATTGAAGTGAAAAGAGTCAAGATCTTCACCAGCTCCACTTGCAGACCTTTGATGGTGACGCTTACCGTGTCCTGATAATAAAGTCCAGAAAATGTAAGGAATGGATATTGGATATGATTGATGTCTACATTAACCTTCATAGCCTCCCAAGTTGTGAGGCATTTAGCAGGCAGAGTGCCATTGAAATTGTTGGAAGATATGTCTACAATTTGAAGCATCTTCCAAGTGCCATGAGGCTCTGGACATCCAACGTTTCCATGGAACTTGTTGAATCGTAAAACAAGGACACGTAGACTTGCAATGCTCTTCAGTTGACATGGAAACACATCATCAATCTGGTTGTTTCCGATGTCTAAAACCTCCAGATTTGTGCAATTTGCCAATGATTTTGGGAACTTCCCTTGTAATAGATTATAGCTCAGATCCAAAGTCTTCAAACCACATGTATCAGGGAAATTGAAAATGCTTCCATTCAAGGCATTATTTCTCAGGTTTAACACCTTGAGAGACTCCATCAATAAGCAATCAGGAACATTTCCACTCAAATTATTGTGAGATAGGTCGAGCACCTGGAGATATTCAGCTTTGCAAATTGATTCTGGGATAGACCCGTGGAAACTGTTATTGGACAGGGAGAAGAATATCGCCATAGAAAGGTTCACACCAATAGCAGGTGGAATGACTAAAGTGAAGAAGTTGCTCGAGAAGTCCATGTATGTGGCAGATGGTGGCAGTGGTAACATTTGTCCACGGAGCCTGTTCTTATGGAGGTCAAGAACTAACAAAGAAGTAAGATTAGGTAGGGGTGTTTCAATATCTTCTATTGAATTATATGAAAGATTGAGATACAGAAGATTTTGAAGCTCCCATATCCATTTCGGTATCTTGCCCTGAATTTGATTGTCAGAGAGTTCTAGAAATATCAATCTGTGTTGCCCAGCCAGGAACTTAGGTAAAGTCCTCAACTGGCAAGAAGCCAACTTTAAAGTTCCTAGGTCAGGGAATGAAGACGCCTGGGAAGCAGTAGTTGTGGCATCAATGGAGAAACTATTGTAGGAAAGATCCAAATACGAAATATTTCTCAGCTGCTGAACCGAATTAATGTGGAATGAGCCACTGAAATTATTGAAAGAAAGTGAGAGGTACTTGAGCCCTTGGAGTTCCCATATAGACTTCGGTAGTTCTCCTCCTATATTGTTGTTGCTCAAGTCTAGTGTATCCAGTTTGTGCAGTGTAGCATTAGAGAATTCCTTCACTTGACCAGAAAATTGGTTGTTGGAAAGTTGAAGCTTCTGAATCGATGGAAGTGTGAACAAAGACGAAGGAATTATTCCTTTCAGTAAATTGAATCGCAGGTCGAGAATAATAAGATTTGAAAGATAATCCCATTGGGTTGAATCAATCTGACCAGTCAGATTATTGTGGGACAAGATGATTTGTGTCAGATTCTTGGACTTGCTTAGTGATGGAATTGAACCATTGAAGTTGTTGAATGAGAAGTCTAAATAAGTCAGTTGCGAAAGATACGTGAAAGAGCTTGGAATATTTCCACCAAAGCTGCAATTCACCAGTTCTATTCTTGACAGATTTCTGAGTTTAGCAATTGAATCTGGGAGCCTACCGGAAATACTTGTGAAACTGAGAAGCAGTGTCCGAAGAGAACCATTCTCTGAAAATTCTGGCAAAGACCCCTGAAGAAGTTCGTTGAATGATAGGTCAAGGGTCTGAAGTGTTCGTACCTGGAAGATTGTTCGAGGGAATTCTCCCTGCAGACCACAAGAACTGAGATGCAGAGTAGTTAAATTGGGGAAGTTGGAAAAGAACTCCGGGACAATGGTAGACAGATTATTGTTGCCCAGTTTAATCACCGACAGAGAACGAAGATTCATGAGGGAAGAGCAAGATTCAATGGGACCTGATAGATAACAATTCATCATGCTCAACACTTGAAGCTTCGGCAGTGAAGAAGACAAGGCATTGCACAATTCATTGCCTGTAGCAGACACGTTCACTCCATCAAGGTACAACTCTCTCAGCTCTCTAAGATTCCCAACAAGCATCTTCAGATTCGGATGCTCGAGTTTCAGTGAAGTAAGCCCAGGAAGATAAATCAGAGATGCAGATACATCAAGAGTAACCAACCTTGTCAAACGTGATATTCCAATTGGAACCTGTCCTGTGAAGCCCGCATTTGAAAGATTCAGGTACACCAAATTGGTGAGATTACTGAACCCAGATGGGATCTCCAGAGACTGGAAGCGGTTGAAGGCCAAATTCAGCCTCCGAAGATACTTGAGTCTGAAAAGACGCGATGAGTCATTAAGTCCACCAGCAATGCTCTCGTTGCTCAGATCAAGACCCGTAACTTGGCCACCTTTGCAAGTCACGCCCTCCCAAGAATCATTGCTCTGATTCCATCTGACCAATTTCGAGGACAAAGAAGCAGTGAAGTTGAGGCTTTTCTTAAATTCCAGCAGCAGCGATTTCTGATCGCCGGCGAGACACTGCCCCGAAACCAAAATCCTGCCCATGCTGAAGGGGTTGGTTTGCGCGAGCATTAAGACCAGCCATAGGAGGAGCCAAATCCTCATTTGTTTCGAGCAGATCAGGAGACACTCATGTAATTGAGAGAACCAGCTGCTCTGAGTTCAAGAAACCGAAAGCCCATGAACATGACGACCTTCGAGAGAGGGATCTGCTGCGAAACGGGCAGCTGAAGAACAGAGAGTTGCAGGTAGGGAGTAGGAGGAGGAGGAGAACAGGGGGCGGTTCAGAGTGGGAACGCGAGGAACAGTCAAAGTAAGCGCCTGCCGTAGGGGACGAATTTGTCAAATGTATACGTTGGTTGGAGGACGGATAATGCCACTTTCTTTATGGACTCAAGAGTAGGGAATAGGTGCAAAAGCGCGTTTTTTTTGCGTTTGTCGGCTTTTCTTTATTCCTTGGCCGATTTCTTTGGTGCCAGATCCGTCTCAATTCCAGACGCTGGCCAAACCCGGAAAAATCAAACCTCGATCGGGTGGGGGATAATGACCAGCTTTGGGAATTGGAATGTGAGCTATGTAATAGTCAATGACGAAAATAGGGATGGTTAATAAAGTGCCCAAATTCAAGGGGGTGGTTGAAGGGTGGAAAGACGGAGATATTGCACTTCAAAAAGCTGCGAGGTTTTATATTTGGTCCATGCTTGTCACAGCCCGCCGGAGCCAAGATTGAATTGGAGATGGATTCGGTTCTCACGTGAATGGGCCCATTTTTTTTTACTAGATTGGAGATTAATTTGGTTATGGATGAAAATGTCGTTGAAAAAATCACTCGGTCTCTGCCAAAATGGAGTACCTTCGTTAAAGCTTGACAGCTGATTGAAAGCAGAAATTTTTCTATTGATGACGTTCTGTCTTTCTTGTGCCTGGGTCTACTTTAGTGTTCTCCTTATTTTAGTAACCTTGGACTAGTGTGATTAAGAAATTCAAGTGGAAGATATTTCAATTGTATTGTGGGTCCGTAATGGGAATGTAACTGCTGGATTGACTTCCATGGCAGATGTGAGGTAATAAACCGTTGTGCTGATTTTCTTTCTTTTTCACCACAAGGTACCGTCATCTTGTAGAAAGTCACGATCATGTGCTAGATTGCCTTCTTTGAACGAATGTCCAATTGATGACCAAGACCGTTTTCCAAGTGTTGTTTGGAATATTTGTCGGCAAGTGCGTAAAAGAGAAGTGTAATCGATTGTAATCGAGTCAATATAGTGTAATGTTTGAATGGGGCTAGACTAAAAAATTCAAGAATGGATACTCGATCCGAACCCAATCTCGACGATGCTCGATTTTTCCAGGACCGGGTTCGACTTGTGAAATGTTTTTACAAGCTGAAATTGACTCGGTTAATTCGACCTGATTACCAGAAATGAGTTTTCGTTGAAGCTTGATCCAGTCGTGAGCTCAAAGTCGATTGTCGTAAAGTTTGAACCAATGAGGCTCGACCTTGACTCAGTGTCGCCCTTCAACTCGTAAATGATTTAGTCGTGCTGGAGCAGCTTGAATCTTTGGTACTTGAAGAAGCAACTAAAACCTGATTTGGAAGAAGCATGCGTGAAAATGCTGGTAAAGCGCGTAATCATTTCAGTCACGACTTCTTCTCCCAAAGGTCAAGCCCGAGATGAGTTCTTCTCATCTTCCGACCATCACCCATCTTCGCTGGTGGAGGCTGCCCCAAATAATTCGTCCGCCCCTGCTAGCGTGTCTTGCTCTTCAACATTTTGTTTTCTACATTTTACTTTCCTTATCTTCTAGAATAAAATCAGTTTCTTTTGATTTTCATTATTGACTTTTACCTTTTTCTAATAATGAAAATTTATCGTCTTCGCATGCCGCCTTAACATACCAAAAATTATTTAAGAAGGACCTGGTTGAGAATGGATAGAGTTAGAGGAGTTGATTCGAAAAGATCCGGTTGCACAAGAACATAAATTAAGGGACTTAAAGTGAACTTAATCTTTCTAAATAATTTTCCTACTAGAATTGGAGCACCAGTATGCTTAAATTTGTCAACTGCAGTAAAAAGGAGAATAGGAAAATATGTTCGTAGAGTTCCAGCATTATAATATAATCTTTATATATTGAAAACAAATAAGCGTCAATTTTCGTTGTAAATTTCTGTCATCGTACTTTGTAACATAACCTTTTAGAAAAATAAGGGTGTTTCTAGTCTTTTCTTTTCTTTTCTTTTCTCTATACCTAAGTCCTTTACTCCTCTCTCACCTTTCTTTAAACAAAGATTTTGTTTTGTTTTGTTTTGTTTTTTTTTTTTTTAATTTTTGGCTGGTCATTTTAATCTTTTTAATATTTAGTAATCTCTAGATGAACAGCTCTCACATACCATCGGCCTACTTCATAAGTTCAATATTTTTTGGATAAGTGCACTAAAAGTCGTGAAACTTTAAGAAAGTGCAATCAAATCATAAATTTGATTGTCCACATAGTCTTTTGTACCAATTTATGAATTCTAAAGTTCTCGTTTATTAAGTGTCCATGCAATGTTTTTATTTTATTATTATAGTATGATGTAACCAAACCATTGAACTAGAACAAGTAAATCATGACTCAAATGTAACATAAAAGTATCACTACAAATTCGGCAAGAATAATAATAAAAGAACAAGTAAAAGATTGAATGTGATAATGTAAACCAATACGAGTAGGTAAAAAAAAAAAACAATTTTATTAGATTGGAGATTAATTTAGGGGAAAATCCCAAATAGGGACTCAAAGTGCATACTTTTTCTCAAAAGAGGACCTAAAATGAAGTCTGTCTCAGATAAGGACCAAAAGTGGCCATTTAGTCTCAAAGAAAGACTTTACTTATCGGCCGGTGAATAGATGCCCAATGCATATTCTGGTAATCTGATCAAGGGTATTTTTGTCCAAAGAAATTATTATATATTTTTTTATTTTCGATTTGTTCTATTCTTTTTCTTTTTTTTGGGGGTCTATGGTTGCAATGTTCATCATCTTCTTCTTCCCCTCTTCGTCTTCTTCTTACCCAGACCAAGAAGATCGGACTTAGGAAGGGCCGGCGAGGGCTGGACGCCCATCGTCGGCAGTGGGCGAGGGCCGCCAAGCCCTCGCCAGATCTGGGGAGGGTGGCCTCGGCCGCGGTCCAGTGCAAACCCGTATAGCGTCATCCCGCCGTTGTTCCGCTCCAACTACGCCACTGCACATACAGTACACCGAATGAGAGATGGTATCGAAGTGAGGTTTGAGCTTCAATGATGGATTTCATGTGTATGGATATGTGTGGATATGGACTGACCTAGTGCTTGTCGGATTTGGAATGAGCTAGAATCTGAGAAGGTGGAGACTGGGTTGAGGAGATCCGAGTTGGTGTCACTGTGCGAGTCGTCGTGTTCCACGGTTTCGGGTTTCGGGTGGTTCGAACCAGAAGCAGAAGCAAAAGTCACTAGCATGTGCCATCTAGTGGCCAAAGAGGCAATCCCTTGAGCTCTGTGGGTGATTCTTGCAGCCCCCAACAAGCACAAGAACAGACCACTCAGCTCAACAATCGAACACACTTGCAACAAATGCATCGGGAAAATCAAACGAAGATGACAAACATATTCCGGGGAACGTAATTGAATTCGTTAAATTCATTCACTACAAGATCTCAGAAATCGAAGAAATTCTTCTCGGTCTTTGATGCCAGGACGATCAGCAGTGTTGCAAACTGGCTCACTGTCATCGTCAGGAGGCAACTGATGATGAAGAAACGGTACCGGTGGCTAGTTGCGGACAGTTGCTTCGAGCTCTCTTCTCCGTCTCGAGCTCGCCCAAACCGAGCGTGCCGAGCACAAATTTCCAGGCTTTCGGACTAGAAGAGGTGCTCAAGAAGGTGGGCACTTCGTTTTCCTTCCCCTTTGCTTTGTGTCATTACCGTCTTGAGTGAACAGTTCAGGGTTCTGTGCGTTTTGGATATAATGGTGTGTATGCTCGGTCGGTGTTTGTTGGTATTCCTACGTGAAGGCAGCAAATGGGTGCCTTTCGAAATGCATAATTGCAGCGTGTTGTTTCATGGGGGAAATCAAAGGAGACGTGCCTTGAAGAAGACGATGAGCAGGACAACCAAAAATGAAAAAAAAAAAATTGAATGGAAATACCCTAATTAGGTCACCAGAAAATGCATCGGAGATGTAACTATTTACTAGCCAGCGACTGATGTCCTTCTTTGAAACTAAATAACCATTTTGGGTCTTTATTTGAGACAGATTTCACTTCAGGTCATCTTTTGAGAAAATGAGGGTACTCTAGGTCCTTATTTGAGATTTTCCCTTAATTTAGTGATGGATGAAAATGTCATTGAAAAAATCACCTGCTCTTTGCCAAAATGGAGTACATTCATTAAAGCTTGACAACTGATTGAAAGCGGAAATTTTTCTATCGATGACGGTTGGTCTTTATTTGTGCCTGGGTCTACTTTAGTGTTCTCATTATTTTAGCAACATTGGACTAGTGTGATTAAGAAATTCAAGTGGAAGATATTTAATTGTATTGTGGCTCCATAATGGGAATGTAACTGCTGGATTGACTTCCATGGCAGATCTGTGGTAATTAACCGTTGTGCCGATTTTCTTTCTTTTTCACTGCTAGGTACCGTCATCTTGTAGAAAGTCATGACCATGTGCTAGATTGCCTTCTTTGAACGAATGTCCAACTGATGACAAAGACCGTTTTCCAAGTGTTGTTTGGAATATTTGTCGACAAGTGCTTAAAAGAGAAGTGTGATCGATTAACGGAAACCAAGTTCCCACTCACGACCCATGTAACAAGCTACGCCAAGTAAGACGTGTAGAACAATTAGCTGAGTCGTAGAGTCGTGGAAACACTTCTTTCTTCCCTATTTTGGACCTTAGCTCCACGGAATAATATTTGAAATCTTAGATCAAAACACTATACATGGATGATATGAACTGCCTAAACAAAAATTTTTGAACAGCGAATAACCAAAGCTATTACTCACCACATCAAAAAATTTCTATTAATGATATAGTGTAATGTTTGAATGGGGCTAGACTCGAAAATTCAAGAATGGATACTCAATCCGAACCTGATCTCGACGATGCTCGACTTTTCCGGACTGGGTTCGACTTGTGAAATGTTTTTAAAAGCTGAAATTGACTCGGTTGATTCGACCTGATTACCAGAAATGAGTTTTTATTGAAGCTTGATCCAGTCGTGAGCTCAAAGTCGATTGTCGTAAAGTTTGAACCAATGAGGCTCGACCTTGACTGAGTGGCGCCCTTCAACTCGTAAATGATTTAGTCGTGCTGGAGCAGCTTGAATCTTTGGTACTTGAAGAAGCAACTAAAACCTGATTTGGAAGAAGCATGTGTGAAAATGCTGGTAAAGCGCGTAATCATTTCAGTCACGACTTCTTCTCCCAAAGGTCAAGCCTGAGATGAGTTCTTCTCATCTTCCGACCATCACCCATCATCGCTGGTGGAGGCTGCCCCAAATAATTCGTCCGCCCCTTTCTCGCGTGTCTTGCTCTTCAACATTTTGTTTTCTACATTTTACTTTCCTTAGTTTCTAGAATAAAATCAGTTTCTTTTGATTTTTATTATTGACTTTTACCTTTTTCTAATAATGAAAATTTTTGGTCTTAGCCTGCCGCCTCAACATACCAAAAATTATTTAAGAAGGATCTAGTTGAGAATGGGTAGAGTTAGAGGAGTTGATTCGAGAAGATCTGGTTGCACAAGAACATAAATTAGGGGACTTAAAGTGAACTTAATCTTTCTAAATAATTTTTCTACTAGCAAGGGAGCACCGGTATGCTTAAATTTATCAACTGCAGTAAAAAGGAGAATAGGAAAATTCGTTCGTAGAGTTCCAGAATTATAATATAATATTTATATATTGAAAACAAATAAATGTCAATTTTCGTTGTAAATTTCTGTCATAGTACTTTGTAACATAACCTCTTTGAAAAATAAGGGTGTTTTCTAGTCTTTTTCTCCCCTATACCTAAGTCCTTTACTCCTCTCTCACCTTTCTTTAAACAAAGATTTAGTTTTTTTCCCATATTTTTGGCTGGTCATTTTAATCTTTTTAATATTTTGTAATTTTTAGATGAACAACACTCACATACCATAGGTCTACTCCATAAGTTCAATAGTTTTTGGATAAGTGCAGTAAAAGTTGTGAAACTTGAAAAAAAAGTGTAATCAAATCATAAATTTGATTGTGCACAGTCTTTTGTACCAAATTATGAATTCCAAAGTTCTCCTTTATTAAGTATCCAGGCAATCTTTTTATTTTTATTATGATAGTATGATGTAACCAAAAAATTGAACTAGAAAAAGTAAGTCATGACACAAATGTAACATAAAAATATCACTACAAATTCGGCAAGAATAATAATAAAAGAACGAGTAAAAGATTGAATGTGATAAAGTAAACCAATACGAGTCAGTAAAAAAAAACATAACGTTGATATTAAGCTGTAGGATAACAATCTCGTGAGCTAACTTCAAATTGAATCCAATTTTTCTAATTGTGTAAACTATTTAAATATAAATTATGCTAAATATAGCACTAAAACTAAACGACTTAATCAAGGTCTCGGTTTCTTTTGAAATAATTAATGTAAATGTTTCTTCTTTTCTATTTTCATCATGCACCCAATTAAAGTATGCACGATCAGTTTTTTCAACTTTTTTTTTTACTATTTTTTAATTTTCACTCGGACCGGACCCCTTGGCCCGAATAGTGCCGCACGGTGGTCTCACAATTGGGCCCTCATATTGAGCCCTCTTTTCAATTAGAAAATACGCCTATCTTTCTGAAAATGAGATTCAACCCAAACCCATCTAAGCTAAGTCAAGCCCAAAATTAACCAAGCCCCCATCTCATTTAAGATTGTCACAAACCCAAATTCGAATATGAAACTCCCAAGCCCGACCTCTAATGAAATCACCCTATGGCCCATACCCCATTCCTATTATTCCATATTTTTCTCTCTATTCTTGTTTGGGTCAATACCACAACAAATTTATCATTTATTAGTTTTATTAAATTTTACCGTCAAATTATTGAGTGAAATCACACATGGCAGTTGATGGGTATTCCAGTTCGAGGTTTTACCATTCGTTTGTTATATATGTATTAATTTGTAATTTTTGTGGTATTATTCAATATTAACATAAATTAGTGAGAGAGTAAATCTGTCAAAAATGAATTGATTTTGGGTTTTTATAAAAAAAAAAAATTTTTGGTAAATTATCACATATGTATCAATTTGAAATTTTCGGTGGTCAAAAAATTAATTGAGAGAAATTTTATCAAAAGTGTAATAATTTGAGAATTTTCTTAACATTAACTTTTCTTGTTCTCTTTTATTCATTGATATTTGTCCCTCTTGCCCTTTTCCTCTTCAAGACAACCAAACTTCGAGCTACACATAGAAAAACTTACCTGTCAATAGCTGGCATTCTTAGCAAACGACTACAATCGGTCACCATCTTCGACCACCACAATAACTATTATAATCCATCTATCGCGATCAAACATTGGGTGAACCACCTAGAGTGCAAGTCTTCAAGTTTTTTAGAACAAATGAATTTTTTATCATGCAATCTAATCCCAAAAAAAAAAAATGTAATCCTAATTTAGGGAACTATCCTATCTAATGCACATGCACAATTTGATCTTTTGAGTGTTTTCAAAAGAAGCAATATTACTAAATATATGCATTATATCCAATCCACTCAAGATATTCATTGAAAATTCAAATAAATGATTAAAATAATTGAAAAAATAATCCTTTCAAGGATAAAATTAACAATTATTGTAACCCTAAACATCACAACATGCAAGAAAAATCAATATAATTAAAAAATTGATTCGAAGACTCACAAATCAAATTAATAAATATAATGATTTTAAAGCCAAAACATCATTGATGCGCAAAAAAAAAAAAAAAAATTTAAAAAAGTGATCCAAAATCGTACGATCAAATTAGTAATTATAAAGTTTTTAACCAATAATATCGTATTGGATAATGCCTGAAGTCTCAATGAAATCACTATTAGTATCAAATATTCCAATTTAAGCAATAATATCGAGATGAAATTTGGTTCAAGAAAATTACCTTGTTTGGATTATTTGTTTCCAAAATGGGACCAGCGCCAAGGATTCGCGATCGGGGCTTGGCGTGATGGCACAAGGACGACTCGCTGTGGTGACCGCTTCGACTAAGGAACGGTTCTGGACTGTAGCTGCGATGTCGCCGACTGCAAGATGCGAATAGCAGCCGTTGCTAGCTATTTGCACGCTCGCTGGACTTGCGTCACAAAAGCGAGAGATGCTGGCCTCCTGGGGATTGATTCGCTTGGACTTCACCGGTCAACGTGAATGGCCTGCAAAGAGAAAGAAAGCGATCTTTCTATTCCTTTTTTTTAATTGCTCTTTATGTGCCCCTCTCTCTTCGCTGGTGGACTTCGGGAGAACGGTAATTCGCCAGCACTGCAGGAGGCTTGGTGAAATAGCTCGTTGACGTGGCGGGAGCTCGACTCGGATAAGCAAATGGTAACTCGTCACGGATGAGACTCGGTGTGCGGGTCACAGCGATGATCATAGCGGCAAGCTCGGTTGTCATCAGCTCGGGCGATGGGTCACTGATAGCAGCGCTCGGGCCTACAGCGATTGTGGAGAGCCCGGGTGTGGCGGCGCTCGGGCTGGTCGTGATGTCAGGATGGGTTCTGGCGAGTGGTGGCGAAGGCGATGCAGGCACCGATTTGGACAGGTAGCAGCAGTGATTTGACGGAGGAACGGCAGCCGTGGATGGTGAAGGCAGGCGTCGGCTTCACGATCGAGCAGCTGGAGGCACCAGTCGAGGGAGCCCAAAGAGATTTGGTAAAATGCATAGACCAATTGGTAAAACTGTATTTGAAAAATGCCTTGCTAAACGTATATTTGGAAAGTCCCGGCCACCCTTTCTTCTTGTCTTTTACTTCTCTGCACTGTTGAGAGAAGAAAAGACCCGTCTTTTCTAGCTCACGTCCTCTCTATGAACACTCATAATTGTGGCCGTGTATTAAATTGCGTGGCCTCACTCTGTGTCAGACCATCAAGAGTCTTTTATAGGTCAACGGTAGGATTTCTTCCGGGATGGATACCACCCGCTTTCCTTTTCTTGTAGATGCATATATTTTCTTTCTTTCCTATTTTCTCTCTGTAAGCACATCCCCTTTATACGAAAAGATTTCTTTCTTCATGCCAGTATGCCGCCTCTTTCAAAATAGGTCGCCCAAAGCATGACATCGAGCGTATGCTTCCACGGGCAATATTCCCTTTTATTTTTTGGGAAAAAGCCACAAAAAATCCTGAACTTTGCCCAAAGTGACACATTTACCCTAAACTTTTTTTTGTGACGTGAAAAACCCCAAACTTTGCCAACCGTGACACATTTACCCCAAACTTTTTTTGTGACACAAAAATCCCGAACTTTCGTTATGTGACACATTTATCCCAAAATTAGAGGGCATTTTGGTCTTTTCATTTTTAAATTTTTTAAATTTTTTTAAATTTTTAAATTTTTTTTTCTTCTCTTCCCTCCGCCGGCCGGTTTGGCGAAGGGAAGCCGGCCCGGCGAGGGCTGCCCTCGCCGGCGTCGGGCGAGAGATCACCCTCGCCGGCCTCGGGCGAGGGCGGCCCTCGCCGGCGTCGGGCGAGGGCGGCCCTCGCCGGCGTCGGGCGAGGGCCGCCCTCGCTGCGTCGGGCGAGGGCCGCCCTCGCGGCGTCGGGCGAGGGCCGCCCTCGCTGCGTCGGGCGAGGGCCGCCCTCGCTAGATCCGGCGAGGGCCGTCCTCGCCCGACGCCGGCGAGGTGTCCTGCCCTCGCCGGATCGGCGAGGGCCGTCCTCGCCGTCGCCGGCGAGGGCCGCCCTCGCTGCGACGGGCGAGGGGTGCCCTCGCCGGATCCGGCAAGGGCCGTCCTCGCCGACGCCGCGAGGGCCGCCCTCGCCCGACGCGCGAGGCCGCCCTCGCTGCGTCGGGCGAGGGTGTCCCCGCCCTCGCCCGACGCAGTGAGGGCGGCCCTCGCGGCGTCGGGCGAGGACGGCCCTCGCCCGGATCCGGCGAGGGCGGGGACTCGCCGACGCCGGCGGGCCGCCTCGCTGCGTCGGGCGAGGGTGTCCCCGCCCTCGCCGTCGCGGCGGGCCGCCCTCGCTGCGTCGGGCGAGGGTGTCCCCCTCGCCCGACGCCGGCGAGGTCGCGGACGCCGGCTTCCCTCCGCCGGCTCCGCCATGGCGGCGGAGGGAAGAAGAAGAAAAAAAGGAAAAAAAAAAAAAGAAAAAGGAAAAACAGAATAAAAAGACAAAAATGCCCTTATGGGGTAAATGTGTCACGGTTTGGAAAGTTTGGGGTTTTTCACGTCACAAAAAAAAGTTTGGGGTAAATGTGTCACTTTAGGTAAAGTTCAGGGTTTTTCGTGGTAAATGCCCTTATTTTTTTGATATTTCATCCAAAATCTTTCATTCTCGCTGCGAAATATATCCCTCAGTGTGTATATTGCATGAATATGTAAAAGACTTACTGAATATATCAAATTGCCATTCCTCATAAGTTCATTTTCAATCATCAGAAAATAATGGGTCTGGGCCAATTCCATCTCTCTATAGGCTTAGTTCAACTTATCAAATTAAAACTTAGAATCATCAATTCAAATTCATTTGTCACCGATTGGATGCAATAAAAATAATAAATAAATGCTCCTAAAATTATATGCTACTCAATTCAATTCTATTTTTTTTTTTGTTTTGTTTTAGGGGTTAAAAATTAATCCTTAATTTTTTTATGCAGTAAATGAATAACTGGGATGTCAAAATTTAGATGTCAACACTACCGTGACTCATACATGGACTCAAGCCTAGATCACGAATGTCACCATAAATGAAGTTTGAGAACAATAACTCATATCACATACTTATCACTGATTGCCATTGAAAAGAAGTATAATGATTCGGAAATGTATTTGACCATTGCAAAAACATTAGAACTCACGCTTAAATGACTTCAAAATCAATTAATATCACTTTATCTATGTCAACATACTTTCGGATTCAGAAAATGACGAAAGTAATCTGCTTGGCACCTCATAGACATTTCAGTGAATAAATTGCAGTTAATGGAGCATTTTTTGCAATTTCAAACTCTTATTTGTGACCATACGCAAATGAAATTAACATGTGAAATTAAGAATCAAATACATGACTCTAACATGACCAATCCTAATTGAAGCAAAACAAGCTTTACATTCACTTTACCTTGGATAGAATCATAGCATGATGGAGAATCGGAGATTATCTTGTCGATGAAGCCAAGGTAAGTCATAGTAGGCAATCCGATTTAACTATTAGGAGCTCTCATGATCGTCGCCGGCTAAAATGAAGACTGGTGGAAGAGCTTCAAGCGAGTTTTGGCCACTTCAATCTTCACGGTCGCGAAACAGAGTTGAATAGGGGTGTCTTTGGAGGCAGCGGGCGGGCAATGGCTACTTCGCCTTGGGCTTGGTGATGAGCTAGAAATGAGAAAGAATTCTCTAAAAATCGACTCCCTGAGGGATTTTTTTGGTGAAATCTCCCTCAAACTCAATCCATGCGGAGCGCGATTCTCTCGGCCATGCGAATGATGATCGGCAACAAGGCTGCAGCGGTGGAAGGTGAAGACTAGCGGCCACGGAGAAGGAAGCAATTAAAGTCAAATGGGTCTCGTTTAAATCCAAATTGGGCTCCTACTGGAAATCGAGGACTGGAGTTTTATGGGTCAAGTGAGCCCACGAGTTGATCGAAGTCATGGGTCAAATTCACGAGCAAACGGGTTTGGGTTTGAGTTGATGGGTTTGGATCAAGATATCGGGCTAACGAAGAAAATGACCGAATGGGCTTCAAACATGATCTCTCTCTCTCTCTCTCTCTCTCTCACATATATTCTTTTTATTATTTATCATTTTTTATTTTTCCTATTTATTAATCCTATATATGGATATATAATTTTGTAAACAAAAAATTTTGGTGTCAACAATACTTGAGTGTCATATTTTTTTTTCCAATCATTTGAATGTTATGTAGTTGGTTTTTCTATATGTCAATTGTATATTATCGTTTGGTTAATTTTTTTAAGACATTTTTTTAATAAAATCAATAATTTCAGATTTGATTTTTTTTTTTTCATTTACAAAAGCTTCCAGGAACGTTAATGTGACTATGCTAATGGTAGCGACCAGCAATGGCATTCAGGATACGAGTTATTTGGGTGCACTAATTTTAGCAATTTCTCATTTGCTAACATTTATCATGTTTAATTTGTTTTATTAAATTGGTTAGGTCTTTTTTCAAGATGCTATTTCCTATATTTGAGGGGGACAATGGCTAAAAATTGAAGCCTAGATTGGATTGGATATGGGTATACTTTGGATTGAGATAGGCATGGGTCGCCAAATTTAATTCATGCAAACCCAATCCGACCCATCTATTTAATAGGTCTAATTTCAGCTACTGCTCCTTTTCATTCTCTTTATCGTTATGAAGGCCCTCTTTGCTACTTAAACTTATTATCATCCCAAGAATTAACCAGCAAGTCAGTTTCAAAAACATTTTTAGAGAAATCTAACTAGACCAATGAAATCTGTCGCATGCCCAATTTCATTTCTTGTTATCGCTTCGCTGCTACTCTCAATTTGTTTTAGATCGCTTAAAAATTACATTCTTCATAGTAGTTAAATCATGTGCGATCACATGGAACTAGTCCGTGACACAAACGTATGATGAGGAGCATCATATAATGTTAGAAGGTCAACATTTTCAACGAACTCACTAAATGTTAATACAGCCAATCCAATTTAGCAGATTGTTTTTCATATATAACATGTTGTTGGGTTGAAAGCAACAGCAATCACTAATCAGACCATTAAGCAAATCAACCGGATCCAAATTCACGCACCAAGCACACGAGCAGAGCAGTAATGTGAAAACTTAAATTTTCAAAAACAAAAATTCCATTTACAGCCTTTGGTCCAGTTGGCGGGTACACGCATGGAGAATTTTTTTTTTTTTTTTGTCAAAAAAATTTCCATTCATTACCAAAATAATACATAAAAGGATTCATGAGAAATCTTTAAGGTCACCATAACAAGGCAAGCCCGTAGATGTCCAAAACAAATCAAAAACCAGAATTCAAGGTACATCTTCTGACTATGGTTGGCAGAGATACACGCTTGAGGAATGTTTATTTTATCCAAAATCGAAGAATGTTCCAGATTGAATCGCTTTCCCACATTACACATAATAGGTCTAGAAATTCTTAATTAAATCATTAAACTTACTCCAATCAAGCTTGACCACCAAAGTTCACGGAATAGTTTCTGGTTGACTCGACTATAGAATGCCAAATTGTCGAGATGCAGTGACTATTCATTCGCTCTATTCGCCATTAGCATAGAAAAGAATTTGATAGACCGTGCTAGTGCATTAACTCGCATCAATCAATATTATAAGAAAATAGTCTAATCAATCCTGAATCTATTATATGTATAGCAATTCAGTCTTAATTATTTCAATTTTGCCAATTTAATCTTAAATCTTTACATGAAATTCCAATGCAATCATTTTGTCGAAAATCGCTAACTTGGCGGTATGCCATGTAAAATTGTCGGTGATGACTAGACCGTCGCGTCAACGATTTCAGCTGAAAATTGGCCTAAAGGAATACATTAGAATTTTGCACAAAAATTTAATATTAAATTGACAAAATTGGAAAGTTTAGAAATTGATGGACATCCATATAATAAGTTTATGATAATTTGTTATTTTCCGTACAACAATTTTCTTTCTTTGTACACACTAAGCAGTGTCATCTTGCGCAAAGTCAGGTGTGTGCAAGATTCTCTTTGAAGAATGAACAGCGATGACCAAGACTGATTTCTACTGAGTGTATGGAATATTTTTCGGAGGGTAATTGCAAGGAGAGCTGTAATCGAGTCTAGCCGAGTTGCTATGGTCTAATGTTTGAACCAAACTTGAATTCAAAATGCAAGACTGGACACTAGATTTAAATTCGATCTCAACGAAGCTCAACTTATTTGGATGGAGTTTGGCTCATTTAATTATTTTATAAGTTTGAAATGACTTGGTTTGATTTGACTTGTTCATTATAAATGAGCTTCGTGGGAGCGTAATTCAAGCTTGAGCACAAATTCGACTTTCCTGAAATCCAAATTGATGAGGACGATTTTGTCAAATGTATATTCGTTGGAGGACTGGTGATGGTACTTTCTTTTTGGACTCGTGGAGGGAATAGGAGCTAAAGCGCATTTTGTGTTTGTAGGCTTTTCTTTATTCGTTTGCCGATCTCTTGGTGCCAGATTTGTCTTAATTTCAATCACTGGCCAAACCGGGAAAAATCAAACTTTTTATTGGCTGGGGATATGACCAGCTTTAGGAATTGGAATGTAAGCTAGTCAATTACGATAATAGAGTTAATAAGTGCCCAAATTCAAAGGGTGGTTATAGGGTTAGAAATATGGAGACATGGTGCTTCAAGAAGCGGTGAAGTTTTATGTTTTGTCCGTACTTGATTCGTCACAACCTGCGGGAGCCAAGATTGAATATGACATGGATTCGGCTTTCATGTGAATAGACTCGTTTTATACTTGTCAACAAGTATTTAAAAGAGAGGTGTAATTGAGTCCAGTTGAATCGATAAAGTCTAATGTTTGAATGGGACTTGACTTGAAAATTCAAGACTGGATACTCAATTCACACTCGATCTTGACGATGCTAAATTTTTCTGAATCGAGTTTGACATGTGAAATGTTTCTAAAGCTGAAAATGACTCGATTGATCCGGTTTGATTATCATAGCTTAGTTTTTTTTGTCAAAGCTCGATTCAGTCATGAGCTTAAAGTTGACTAAGTAAAATCCAAAACGATGAGGCTTGAGCTTGACTCAGTCTTGCACTAAATAATTTAGTTCTAAACCTATTGTACTTTTGTCAATTTAGTCCTAAACTTTTTAACTTTGCCAATTTAGTCCTAGACATTTTCATTTATGGCCGATTCAGTCCATCGGCCAAAATTAGCTGGAAATACTAACATGGACGCCGGCGGTGCCACGTTGGACCGTCGGCGCTAATGTGAACAATTTTTAATAATATTTTAATATTTTTGGAATTTTTAATATTTTTTCTATTTTTCCTTTTTTTATTTTCTTTTTGGCTTTTTCTTTACTTTTCCGATGGCGGCCACTTTGGTCACAGGTGATAGCCGGCCATCGGCCCCTGGCCGTCGGGTGGCCTCGCTCGCCACAGGTGAGGCTGGCCGAGCAAGGAGGAGCCTCGGCGAGGGGTGCCCTCGCCTAAGCGCGGCCCGGCAAGGGTTGCTTGGGCGAGGCCGACCCTCACCCAGCGGGCGGCCTCGCCAGGCATCGGCCAGGTGATGGCAACGTCGGGCGAGGCCGCCCTGGCCTGGGTGAGGGCCTGCCTCACCAGATCTGGCGAGGGGAGCCCTCGCCAGTGCTCGCCCTTGCCCAAGCGAGCGTTAGCCTCGCCAGACCAGATTTGGCTAGGCCGGCCCTCGCCCCGGCTAGCGGGCGTGGACGATCGGGAAGATGACGATGGTCCTTCCACCTTGCTAACGTTGTCAATTCCCAGTGGCGAGTCGAGCGAGTCGGGGGCGAGGCGAGAGGACTCGAGCATAAGAGATGGAGGGACGATGGGGGTGAGGTGGGAGGACTTGAGTAGAAGAGATGGAGGGATGAAGATGATGACAGTGGCGACGGCGGTGGCGGCGATAGCGACGGCGACGTTGTTCGGGCCTGAGTTCACGACGGCCAGTGGCCGTGTCCGGCCACCGGAAAAGGAAAGAAAAAGCCAAAAAGAAAAGAAAAAAAAAGAAAAAACAGAAAAAAAATAAAAATTCAAAAAAATATTAAAATATTATTAAAAATTATCCACGTCGTCCGATGGTCCAACGTGGCACCGCCGGCGTCCATGTTAGCATTTTCTGGTCAAAATTGGCCGGATGGACTGAATCGGCCAGAAGTGAAAAGATTTAGGACTGAATTGATAAAATTGAAAGGTTTAGGACTGAATTGGCAATAGTGCAATAGGTTTAGGACTTTTTAGACAATTTTCCCTTAGTTTTTTGTCAAAGCTCGATTCAGTCGTGAGCTTAGAGTTGACTAAGTAAAATCCAAAACGATGAGGCTTGAACTTGACTCAGTCTTGCGCTAAATAATTTAGACGTGCTTGAGTAGCTTGAATCGTTGGTACGTGAAGAAGCAACTAAAACCTGATTTTGAAGAAGCATGTCAGAAATTAATGGTAAAGCGCATAATTGATTCAACCATCACCCATCATCGCTGGTAGCCACCCAGTCCTCCACTTATTCTCGCCTCTGTTGCTCTCCTACTCTTCTCTTATGCATTTTACTTTCCTTGCTTTCTAGAAAAAAAATTAGTTTCTTTCAATTTCGACATTATTCGCTCTTACCTTTTCTTAATTATGAAAAAAAAAAAAATGAAATCTTAGCATACCGCAACAGTATACTAAGAGTTATTCAAGGAGGACCTGATCGAGAATGGGATAGATTCCAAAAGATCCAATTGCACAAGATCATAGATTGGGGGACTTAAAGTGTAATTTTTCTAAATTATTCTACTAGCAAGGGAACACCTATGTGCTGGGGCACTCAAAAATTCGACTATAGTAAAAGTGCTTAAAAATTTATAATGAGAATAGAAAAATATATTTGTAGAGTTCCCATATTATAATATAAAACAAATAAGTGCCAATTTCCGTTATATAATCGGGCATCATATTTTGTAACATGACTTTTTTTTTTTTTGAAAAATAAGGGTGTCTCTAGTCTTTTCTTCCTAAACATAAGTCCTTAACTCCTTTCTCAACTTTCTGCACGCAAAAATTTCGTTTTTTTCCTATTTTTGGCTGGTCATTTTAATCTTTTAAACATTTTGTAATTGCTTGGTGAAAAAAAAAAGTAATTGCATGGTGAACAACTCACACATACCATGGGCCTACTATATAAGTTTAATATTTTCTTTTTTCGGCAGAAGTGTATAAGAAATTCTAAAACTTGTAAAAAAAATGCAATTACATCATAAAAATGTAAAAACAAGTACAATCGTATCCTAAAATTTGTGCAAAAAGTGTTACAAAGTACTTTCATTAATTAGGATGAGATTGACCAATTTTAAAGTTCAAACACTTGGTTATACTTTTGCTGTAAGATTTAGGACTTACAATACACTTAATCCTCAATATTACCTAGTTTTCTAATATGGCGGATAAATAATGTTGCAAAGTAAAATTTTCAAATCCGAACTAAGGAGTCTTCAACTAGTTTCAAATAGCATTTTGGCTTTAGGTTTATACTTTACCTATTCAAGCATTGTCTTAATTTAAAACAATCTTCACTGAAGAATCATCTTCATTGCCAATTTTTCATTCCAAAACTCCGAGAAAAATGGCCATATGGTTCTGTCATATATTGATTTCTACACTTGATGCAAATCTACTTTTTCTCCTGATTGGTAAGCAAGAGTTCTATTGATCAATAGACAAACCTCAATTTTAGTAGAAAGAATGAAAATACTCCTTTTCAAGTTTAATAACTGAATCCCAGTGGAAATCTTCATGAACGTGAGTGCTTGAACAACACTTTATCCAAAAACGATAGTAAGCAAGAGTTCTATTGATCAATAGACTAACCTTAATTTCAGTGGAAAGAACGAAAATACTCCTTTTCAAGTTTAATAACTGAATCCCAGCGGAAATCTTCATGAATGTGAGTGTCTAAACAACACTTTATCCCAAAAACGATAGTAAGCAAACCTCCATGATTGAACAAACACTAATGGACCACAAACCACCCAAAAGCCAAAAACAAATCCAAGTGGTATGCCTAGGTAAAACCATTTCTTCTCACTATCATCATTGCTGCGACCATCACCAGCTTCTTCCGTCCTGTTCATGGTAATTGAGCAGCTTTTGTTGAGCGGAAGCCCACATAGTCCAAGGTTTCCCTCGAAAGAACTTTCAGAAAATGTGAGAAACTGTCTGCTAGCTGGGATGTTTCCTACAAGTTGATTGTTTGACAGGTTCAGGAACGAAAGGAAATTGAGATTTGCAAGCTGAGTTGGTATGGTTCAATTGAGGTAGTTCCGTGATAGGTCCAATGACTCAAGTTGATGCAGATTCCCCAATATAGAAGGAATTGAACCCGAGATGGCATTGTGCGATAGATTGAGGAAATGAAGTGCATTGAGATTCCCAAGTGTGTCTGGTATTGGACCCTCCAATCTATTGCCCGAGAAGTCAATCGATGTGAAAATAGTAAGAATCTTGACAAGTTCTAGCCGCTGACCTTTGACTATTACAATCACTGTATCTTGATAATATAACCCAGTCCGTGGGACAAATCGATGCAGGTAATCAAAGTTTGCATTGGCCTTCATAGCTTCCCAAGATGTGAGGAGACTTGTAGATATTGTGCCGCTGAAATAGTTTGATGATAGGTCAACGATTTGAAGTTTCCGCCAAGTACCAGGACCATATGGACATCGAATTTCCCCATGCAATTTGTTAGATCGTAAAATAAGGACGCGGAGAGTTGACATATATCTGAAATGGCATGGAAATTTCCCGTCTATTTGATTGTCCCCAATGTTCACAACCTCCAATGTTGAGCAATTTGCCAATGATAACGGAATTCCCTTGCAACAAATTCCCACTAATATCCAATGTCTTCAGACCACATGTTGGTAGGATGTTTTGTGGAATATCACCACTCAACTTGTTATCTCTCAGATTCAATACCATGAGGGACGCCATTATTAAACAATCAGGAATAGTTCCACTCAGATGGTTATGTGACAAGTCAAGCACTTCAAGATTAGCTTTGCAAATTGACTGCGGGATGGACCCATGGATATTATTCTTCGAAAGGGAGAAGAACGACGGGACTGATAATAGGGAGTCGCCAATGTTATCTGGAATTACATAAGTAACGTTGTTTCTTGATAAATCCAAGTAGTCAACCTGTAACAGCATGGGTAGCACATTTCCTTGGAGCATGTTTGAATGGAGGTCGACGACATGAGCAAAAGTAAGATTAATATTGTGCGGTGGTGTTGCGGAATCTTCAAAGAAATTAGAGGAAAGATTGAGAACTTGAAGTTTTTCCAGTGTCCCTATCCATCTCGGTATTTCCCCGCGAATATTATTGTTGGAGAGGTCGAGGATTCCCAAATTGGATTGGTTAGCCAAAAACTGAGGCACGGTCCGCAACTGGCAAGAAGCCAATTGTAATGAATAGAATTTAGGGAAAGATGAAGTTAGCAGCAGAAGTAGGCGCCATAGCATTAATGGACAAGCCACTGTACGATAGATCTACATCAAGATAAGTTAAATTTCCTAATCCCTGAAGTGCATCGATATTCATCGAGCCATTGAAATTATTGTAAGAAAGTGAGAGGTCCCGAAGCTGTTGCAGTTTGAATATGGATGCTGGTATTGACCCTTGCAACTGGTTGCTTTCCAAATCAAGCGTGCTCAGTTGATTCGAAGAGGCATTTGGATGTATGATAAGTTGACCATTAAATCTATTGCGTGAAAGGAGTATCGTCTCAAGTCGGGGAAGTGTAAACAGAGCTGGAGGAATGTCACCTTCCAATAAATTGCCTTCTAGGTCCAAAATTTCAAGATTCAGAAGGTCTTCCCAGCCAACGGAGGTGATACGGCCCTTTAAAGCGTTATAACATAAATATATATTGGTTAGATTTCTGGATGCACCAAGTGGCGGAATTGAACCAGTAAGACTATTATGAGACAAGTCCAAATAAGTCAGCTTCATTAGGTTCTTCATTGAGCTCGAGATCGACCCACTCAAATTGCAATGCATCATGTCTAATCGCGACAATTTTCTTAGATTACCAATTGAATCGGGTGTCCTCCCTAAGATGTTGGTACCCCACATGACCAGAGTCTCAAGAGAACTATCCTCCAGAAAATCGGGCAAAGATACTTGAAGGAGTTCATTGCCTGATAGGTCAAGGTTCTGAAGTGTTTGTACTTGGAAGACTTTTTGAGGAAATTCTCCCTGCAGGCCACAATCATATAGGTGCAGTGTTTTCAAGCTGGAGAAATTTGCTAAGAAACTAGGAACTGTGGTGGACAAGTTGTTGCCTTTGAGTTGAATGACCGATAGATTAGCAAGACTCATAAGAGAAGCGTCAATAGGACCAGACAGAAAACAGTAAGACATGCTCAGCACCTCAAGTTTTGGAACTGAAGAAGACAACGCGTCGCACCACTCACTTCCCTTAGCAGACACATTGACCCCATCAAGATAGAACTCCCTCAACTCCCCCAAATCCCCGATTAGCAACCTCAAAGAGGGCTTTTCAAGTTTCAACGGACCCGGAATATATAATAAGTCAGTGAGATCAAGAGTACGTAGCTTCCTTAGGCGAGATAGCTCAGCAGGAATCTGCCCGATGAATCCAGTGAAGGACAAGTTGAGATGTTCCAAGCGGCTGAGATTTGCGAGGCCCAACGGAATTGTCGTGGATTTGAAGTCGTTGAAAGCCAAGTTCAAGCTTCGAAGGAACTCAAGCTTGAAGAGACTTGACGAACTGTCGATTCCGCCAGAGATTGACTCATAGCTCAAATCGAGTCCCACAACAAGGCCGTCCTCGCACGTCACACCGCTCCATGAATCGGCACTTCGGTTCCACTGTACTAGCTTGGAGGACTCAGAGGCATTGAAGATGAGGTTGTTTCTCAGCTCGAGTAAGAGCGATCTCTGGTCGATGCCGAGACATTGGGATGAAGCTGAAGCCCTAGCTATGTCCAAGAAGATGGAGATCGTGGATATAGCAAGAAGAAGCCATGAAACGATCGAGCTGTTCATTGGAAGAGGTGTAAGAAGGGCGCAGGAAGAGGGAGTAGGGAAGAGGGAATCGACCGAAAAGAAGAGGACACTTAAGAGTGGAGGAGTCATCCAACTTTAAGTGCATTCTAGGGTCAATTTTGGGATACCATTAATTGCCAAATTTGACTTATAATACTTTCAAAAATTCCTAGTAAAAATGGGTGACATTGCGCAACAAAGTGACATTCTTTTTATCCTAATTTTCCAATCGAAACAAAAGACCATATTTATGTTTTCTAGGAAAAAAGGAAAAATAAAAGAAATTTGCCTTTGATATGGAAATTAGAACTTGACATCCCTTGAAAATGCTTTTGGCTCACCTTATTTAAGATCATACAATCAATGAAATCATGTGATCAATGTTGTCTTTGTACATGAACATTAACCATGCAGAGATCGGTTAAAAGCAAACAATAGAGATATTATATCTGACTATTTTATTAAATATGTAGATACAAGAAGATAAATAATATGATTTACTTATATTTGAGTTATATTTATAAAATTTATAAGATTGTGAAAGAAGCAAAAAAAATATAAACTCTAGAATCATATCAACTTTAGGATTTCACCTTTCATAGACGACAAAATAATTGACAGTATTGGGTCAAGCAAGCACATGAAAAACATTGAACTTACTCCAGTCAAGCCTCAGACCAAAGTACACGCAATAGCTTTTAGTTAACTTGATTGACTAGATAATGTAAACTTATCGTTGGCGTGGTGGTCCACAACCCCCCCGGGGGGGTGTTTCACAAATTTTTAAAATCCCATTTTTGAATAAAACATAATTGTCTTTGGTGGATGCAAAATATTGAGGTAAATTTGAAATATCGATGATAACAAAGCCAATAGTAAATTATCACTTGTTTTTTCATTCTACAAGCGACTACGTAAATGTTTGTAAGTGATCAACAAAATTAAAGCTTTATCATTCACGAACTCAGCAGTAAATTGCCACTTATTTCTGCAAGTAGGTGCATGACTTTTTGTAGATGGTCAATTGAAATAACATTTCTACCATCCACAAAACCCAATATCAGTTACCACTTATTTTTTAAATTTTATATTTTACTAGTAGACGCGTAAGTAACTATTTGTATGTTACCAATTAGATAACAATTTCTTCGTCTACAAATCTAATAGTAAAATTAGCACATTTTTTCTAAAATATATTTTCTAAGAAGACATATAACTGTTTGTAAGTTATTAATGAAATAATATTTTAACATTCACAAGCTCAATAGTAAATATATATCGTAAGTGGTAAGCTATTAGAACATTGACAATCGAAAGTGTCCAACATAGTTGCACAATCAAGTTAATTTACTTAATCAATAGGTAGCAAGTCCGACGATTAACTACCGTTATTTTAAATTTATGGATGGTGTTACAGGTCTACTATTGAATGAAAACTATTCTGTGTGGGTCAAACGGAAAGTTGGACACTTCTTCGTAATCTTTAGACGACTCATCATTACCATAAAATGAGTACAGGTTTTCATGGCATTTTCTTCGGTCCCACTGTACAGGGCATTTTATGTGATAACTACTTTTCAATCTTCTCTTGTTTAATAATTTCCAGGCTACAAAGAGGATCAACTTTTGGACAATTTTGGTTGTGAAACACAATATGGAACACTGTTCCATGCTGTTGAATTTGTGTAAGAGTTGGCGATTGTAAAACCCCGTTGGTAGCAAAAATTGACCGGTGACTTGCTTGGTCTGTACATTAGTAACGTTCAATTAGCATAATTTCAATCCCCAAATAAAAAAGAAAAAAGAAAAATCCAAATGAGTTTTTTTTTTTTTTTTTTTTTAAAGTACCGGCTTTATTTGATTCTTTGAAGTTAATGATTATTCTATAATTCACCATCATTTATTTTCTTAAGCTACAAGCTTGTTAAAGTTACAAATTTTCAAAACAACTACCAACCTTAATTTGAGTAGCTTAGCAACATTTATCTTATTTTTCCAATTTAATAACCATTTCAATAGTTTATGAAATTAAATTAAGTCATACAAACATGATAAGCTTACACATAAGAGTTTATTATTATTTTTAAATAAAAGTTTAGTAGCTTTAGGTTGTAGATTATCGAATTAAGTGTTGATTAATAAATAATCAAATAGAGGTTAGTAATTGAGTTAAATAAAGTTAATAATTTCATAAAAAGTCTATAAGTTTAAATTCCACCGATAAATTATGGTTAATAGTTGGTAAGGGTTTGTTTGGTAACTGGCTAATTCTTCCCTATTTCTGTTAATTTGTTTTCCATGAATATAAAAAGAATAGAAATCAGTTTAATAACGTCAGCTGATTTTTTTACTCTCGGGAACAAATCAATGGCCAAGTAATAGATTTGGAACAGAATCAAAAAGTTGAAAAAAAGTTACTTTTTTTTGTTTTGTTTTCGGAAACAATTCTAGAAACAAGCCATTTCTTTTTCTTTTCTTCTTCTTCTTCCTCTAGCTGGTTGCCCAAGCTTGGTGATGGCCGGCGACCAGCTAAAGACATGGTTTGGCAATCTTGTCGGCCCTTGGCGAGATCGGGCTTCGCCTGACTATGGTGAGGCTCCCCCGAGGCTGATGAGGTGGCCGGCTCTCTTCTCTGGCTAGTTGCTAGCCATCCAAGGCATGACAAAATTTTTTGAACATAAATTGATTTCTAGCCATAAATTGATTTCTCAATTTCTATTTCAGAAATTGAGAAGTTAAAAATTTTAGTTTTTGATTTCTTTTTCAAATTTATTTCTGAAATAGAAATTTGTTCCAGAAATAGAAAAATCAAATTGCGTTACCAAACGGATTTTGTTCCAAACTTTGTTTAGCAAGAAATAGAGAAGTAGAAATTTTATCAGAAGATGGTGACTGGCAAGAGGAGGAAGAAGAAGAGAAAAAAAAAAAAGAGGAAAATCTAAAAAATTATTAAAATATTAAAAGAAATTCTATGTCACAATTTTTTTTTTTTTTTTTTTTTTTTGGAATTTTACTAAACACATTCTTATTCCTTTTTAATTCTAAGAATATAAATTTTATGCAGTTACCGAACATGTTTGAATACCTAGAAATTCATCCAAGGAACAGAATTAGAAAAAAATATTTATGAGTAGAAATTTTTTCTGATAACAAAATAGTTACAAAATGCAACCTAATTTTAAAAAGAGTTGATAATTTCTCTAATATTAAACTGAAAGGAAGAAAAAAAAAAGGAAGGAAAAATAAAAAAGCACTAGTAAAACGATGGAAAATGGGCGTTATCTTTACTTAGAGGTATAAAGAGCAGTATAAAGGAAAATAAAAAGAAGAAAAATCTGAAAAGATATAAGATTAAAAAAAAAGACAAGACAAAGCAAACTGTAAGCACATTTAATTGGTCTGTTGTGCACGTTGGAAAAGTACCATGGCCCCCCACCTCTAGTGCGCTATTACCATACTTTCATTCCTTGATGCAACTTTTTACTATATTTAATAGAAATGCTTATCTAACTTATATGTCGTGCACGCTGAAGAAGTACCATGGCCCCCCACCTCCACTGGCCTATTACCATACTTTTATTCCTTTATGCAACTTTTTACTATACATAATAGAAATGCATGTTAGTTGGCTGAAGGAGCAATCAATGTATGACGAATGGAAAATCCTCAGTCACTCTAGGTTTTCTCTTTTGGTATTGCACATTGATATATATTTTAAAGGATTTCTTCCTTCTTTTTTTGTTTTATTGTGAGTTTTGCTATGCTAATAGTGATTTGATAGATATTTTTTAGACTTCTGATTTTTTTTTTTTTTTTTTTTGGATTGTGCAATCAAGTGTTGGATTAGTTTCCAATAAGACTCAAAACCAAAACCATAAGAAGAGAATCAAACTCTCACCATCTAAGATAACACCTTATTGTTAGGTTTTTACTGTAGTTAAATTGTCAAAATCCTAAATCAATTGAAAGGGATCCTATTGAGTAATTCATAAATACAAATCACCCTCAAATGAGCACCCCATTGCTCAAGCTAATGAAAAGCTCTATTTTCTTTGATTCAAAAGAAAAATGAGCACTGCATTGTATGTTTACTTACACGCTGTATGTTTACTTACACACTTCTCAAGGGCTTTTCCTGCTTGAAATGAGTCGGATTATTGCATATGTTATCCAAAAAACATAAGGTATAGGCTCAATTTCTTTTCGCTAGACTAAATTACCCTTGTCTCTATCTAGACTTGCGAATTGTGTGAATTGTTGGATTCAAGTCAACTAACGCATTTGTTCCTGCACAGAGGAAAAGTCAAAGTAAAACAACAAAGACATATTTTTAAAGGAAATCAGCATATGTCTCTCTTGGTACCACAACAAGAGAGCATCAGAGTACGGATTTGTTGGGATTTTGTGAAAACATGCATAGGTGGAAATAAATCAAAATTACAGGGAAAGCAAAAACCCATACATGTATCGTGTCTCCAAAGTATTGTTTGTGCAATTTAATTCTTATTCGTGGAAACGGAATAATAAAATAAAAGGAGGGCTAATCAGATTATCCTCGTAGCATGCCCAAAGTAATTTGGTCAAGACATTCCTTGGTGCGTGCTCGAGGTAATTTGGTCCAGATGTTCTTCAGTTCTAACCCCACAAATGTCGGACCTCTAGTTTAGACACACCACTTATCACATATCGAACGGTAGAAAGAATTCAAGAGAGTTCACCACTTCAATTGTGCTAGCAATTTTGTGTGAAAACATTTTTGATTTGATTACTCTAATATCCTAAGTAGCACTGACATTATCACGCAACACGCAATACAACATGACACGACACGCCGACACGTCGTTTATAAAAAAAAAAATAGAGAATTCCGACACGTTGGGACACGTTGGATATTGAATATATTTTATATATACATAATAAATTATCATTTTTATGTTTATTTCAATCAAATTAATATGATTCAAATTCATAAATAAATAAATAAATAATCCTATAATGAATTTACACTAAAAACATTAATCCACCATTTATTAATATCATTCATTGTTTCAATTTGATAAGTTCAACTTTATTCGTAATTCATAAAACTTGAAGAAAAGACAAGCAATCCACATTCTGGACTCGCATGTTAAATATGTCGGAAGAGGATAAAAAATTCTTAAGGGATGAATTGTGTATCACAATAAGTGAGAGTCAAAATAGAAGAGAATATTATGTTTTTCTTCTTTCTTCATTTATTATTTTTATTATTGTGTTTTTTTTTTCATATATATACATTTTGACCTCTCATTTATTAAAATTTTTTAGAATGGACCTCAATATCGGAATCACGTGTTAGAAACTCGTATGTCGGAATTCCGACTCAAGTATCGGAGAGTGTTGGGAAAGTTGGCCAAGTGTTAGATTTTCCGACACGTGTTGACCAAGTGTCTTAGAGTGTCTGAGAGTATCGGAGAGTGTTGGACTATCGGAGAGTGTCGGACACGTGTCGAAGTGTCTGACATGACACGAAAGCTCTTGGAGAGTATCGGTGCTTCATAGCTAATATCATCAAACTCCAATTTATTTAAATTAATCCGGCCATTAATTCTAAAACCATTTCGAGGCATTAATTAGGCTGTTAACTCTAAAACTATTTCAAGGCATTAATTATGTTGTTGACTCTGAAACCATTTGAAAGCATTAATCTGGCCCTTGACTTAGAAACTGTTTCAAAGCATTAATCTGCCCTTTTAACTCTAAAATCGTTTCAGAGGACTAATCTTAGGCATAACTAGTGCTGATTTTGTGCACACGTTACTATGCGTGTGCATCATATGCATGCATGACCATGAGCCAAAACAATTAATTAAATCCCATTAATTTAACTTTAGCTCGACTTGTAATTGCAAATACATTTGCAATAACATTTCTCCAGTTCAGACGTTATTTTAAATTAGTTATGGTGTGTGACCTCTCTAAGTTCATCACTAAGTTAGCAATATAACTTGTACTAACACATTAGCACTCTCAAGAGAATTGATTGTTTTGATCTATCTCCAGTTCCTATAAGCCATGAGTGACATCTAGCAATATGTCGTTGCTACCCAGATAGTGTGAATATTTTAAGAGCATATGAACTTGTCATCTTTGGTTACCATATAATTCAATCCTTACTTTTTACTATATTGCAATCGAACAAAGATCATGGAAATTACTTGTCAAGCCACCTATTCGACCATATGCATAGACTGAATTGACATGTTTTTTTAATGAGGCATGAACTATTCATTCTTGGTTATAATCCCGAATGAGGATTTCAATATAATGTCATGATTAAATAGTATAGGACATAATTATTGTACCTTTTATATAATAAGAAGACAAATTCCATATTGCTTACATGTGTGCCTTTGTATGTAAATAAACTATGACTATTAAGTATAGAGAGGTTCAATGAAGCATCACTATGTGCATTTGTGAACATAGCTATCCAAAACATAAGTCAATACTGTGCCTCAGGTCTAAAGATTATTTACACAAAAATTATAGCATAAATGATTAGACATTGACCACGTTAAAAGCTTTTATGTTGCCAATCGTTCTATGCGTGCCATGTTCAGTGAAGTTGTCCGATAAAGTATATGTGTTATAGCTTGAGTATCACAATACCAACTGAATCATAACTCATCATTCCCTTGGGTATCCAATATTTAATAATGAAGCTAAGAACACACCAATCTAAAAAAAATCATCAATACTCAGTGATCCGTTGATCGGGAGTAGTTTGAAGAATCAAATTAACTACAAATCTGACACACATATTCTTAACGCCTTAAGAATATGTCCAGTTAGAACTAAACTAATAAAATCATTCATATATATACATAATTGGGCAATGAATGAATACATTTTTGTCAATAAATAAATAATACAATTGAAAGTACAACCGAAATCCCTAATATGTAACTACTACATAATTGCTTTAGGGTATATACCCAACAAGATTTGTGCAAATTCTATTGGAAATATTTTCATCAATTACACTGCACACTTGAAGAATTTTTTGTATTGAAGGACCTTTTTAGCAGCAAGAGACAGAACCAATCTCGAAATTCTTTAGCCTAGTCATCTTCTCGTTGATGCAAATCCACAAATCTACTTCATTGACCACTAAGACAGTAAAGGGCAATCGAGAAGAGGAGAAGATTGAAACATCACTAAGATAGCAAAGGGCAATCGAGAAGAGGAGAAGATTGAAACATACTCCGGATCAAGCATATCAACTGTGACATTTGGGTTTGTTGACTTTGTCAAATGAAGTGGCTAATTACAAAAACTGATAGTCCACTTTCCTTTTACTTTAACTTGTAACCTAAAAGTTGACTAGTCATAAAGAAAAAGGAAAGTGGACTCTCTTATTAAAGGGGAAAAGGAGAGCACGCAAAGCACACAAGACAGAGGAAATGCAAGAAAAAGAAGAAAAGAAAAAAAAAGGGAAAAAAGAAAGAAAGGGAAATGAGTACACGTCACGCCAGCCATGCCAAGATAGATTAACTTTATTTCGCAATGCTGGTAAAGATTTAAGCCTTTTATTCATCTAATCGGAGTAGTTCTCGGAATTATGGCACAAATTCAAAGTTATGTAAAATTTGAATTGCGCACTCTAATTTTTGAGTTATTAAGATGAGAAATTTCATGAAAATGATAGACTAGGGCATTGTGGAGCCATGGGTTATGGTGAAAATTGGTTTAGAGTCCCACGCTCAAGTTCATCAATACGGATAGTTTTGAATATCCACTTTGGACAACAATTTTGTTAGTGCATATGAGTTATTTCAGTAGCTAGTGAACTTGGTTTAGCCGTTGTTTCTTGCTTATTTGATAAAATTGCAAGTTCGACGGTTTAAATAACCTTTGTAGTTTGGTTTTAGGCATTTCCAAGTGAGTGACGACATCTCTTCTTTGAGTTTGTAAACTCATATTTCGAAAGCAATATGGATTAAATATAGTTTGAGTTATGAAATGGCATTTTTGTTGCGTAAAAGTTTAGAAACATGTTATGAAAGGTATTGTGAAAGTTTATATAAATGTATTACTTTACAAATTTGGATTATGAAATGAATTTTGAAATGATTTGAGAAATACTTTACGAATAGTACTTTTGGCGGTTAAGCCGAATTAATGATAGGTAGTCGCCAATGTTATTCGCAATAAAAGAAGTGACGTTGTTGCTTGAGAAATCAAGTCGTAAGCATATGATGGCAAGGGTGGCATAGGAGTAGAGTAGTCCAACGTAAATGCAATCTAGTGTGAATTTTTAGGATGCCATTAGTCATCAAATTTGACTTATGATACTTTCAAAAATCCTAACTATTGAAATATTATGTCACATCGCTCGACAACGTTTTATAGATGTTTTTCATATGCATGTAGTTTCCCTTCACCTGTTAGCTTAAACTTTTGGATTGGATTTTCCAATATGATATTAGAGCAGAAGATCTTGACTTCAAATCTTTTAGGCCCTAAACTTTAGATTTTAGAGTGTTGTTAGTCTTGACAACATATCTTTATCCTTATGTGGTCTCATTCCACCGATCAACTTAAACTTTTGGGTTGGATTTTCTAGAATCAATAGAATTCAATGGCATTGGACAACAAAACGATATTTATTTTATAATAATTTTTCAATCAAAACAAAAGACCATCTTTATGTTTTCCAGGAAAAAAAGGAAAAATAAAAGAATTATACCTCAGATGTTGAGATCAGAACTTTACATCACTTGAAAATGCTTTTGGCTCAATAAATAAATAATACAATTGAAAGTACAACCGAAATCTCTAACATGTAACTACTACATAAAGATTTGCACAAATTCTATTGGAAATATTTTCATCAATTACACTGCACACTTGAAGAATTTTTTGTATTGAAGGACCTTTTTAGTAGCAAGAGATAGAACCAATCTCGAAATTCTTTAGCCTAGTCATCTTCTCATTGATGCAAATCCACAAATCTACTTCATTGACCACTAAGATAGTAAAGGGCAATCGAGAAGAGGAGAAGATTGAAACATCACTAAGACAGCAAAGGGCAATCGAGAAGAGGAGAAGATTGAAACATACTCCGGATCAAGCATAACAACCGTGATATTTGGGTTTGTTGACTTCGTCAAATGAAGTGGCTAATTACAAAAATTGATAGTCCACTTTCCTTTGCGTGCTCTCCTTTTCCCCTTTAATAAGAGAGTCCACTTTCCTTTTTTCTTTATGACTAGTCAACTTTCAGGTTACAAGTTAAAGTAAAAGGAAAGTGGACTATCAATTTTTGTAATTAGCCACTTCATTTGACGAAGTCAACAAACCCAAATATAACGGTTGTTATGCTTGATCCGGAGTATGTTTCAATCTTCTCCTCTTCTCGATTTCCCTTTGCTGTCTTAGTGATGTTTCAATCTTCTCCTCTTCTCGATTGCCCTTTACTATCTTAGTGGTCAATGAAGTAGATTTGTGGATTTGCATCAACGAGAAGATGACTAGGCTAAAGAATTTCGAGATTGGTTCTATCTCTTGCTGCTAAAAAGGTCCTTCAATACAAAAAATTCTTCAAGTGTGCAGTGTAATTGATGAAAATATTTCCAATGGAATTTGCACAAATCTTGTTGGGTATATACCCTAAAGCAATTATGTAATAGTTACATGTTAGGGATTTCGGTTGTACTTTCATCATGACCAAGATACAATTTCCATGGCATTTTCTTCAGTCCTATTGTACGGGGCATTTCTTGTGATTGCTACTTTGGAATTTTCTCCTATTTAATATTTTTTGGGCAACAAAGAGGATCAAGTTTTAGACAATTTTGGTCGTGAAACACACAATGTAACTCTGTTCCATGTTGTTGAATTTGTGAAAGACTCCACCATTGTAAAACCCCTGGCCGCAAAAATTGGTCGGTGACTTGTTTGGTCTGTTATACTTTAGTAACATACAACCACTTTTAGAAAAGTACCAACATTATTTGATTCTTTGAAGTTATTGATTATTTTAGAGTTAATCAAACTATTACATTTGTGATAAATTTATCTTAAATTAATAATTTAACCACTAAATACCCAAACCAATACACATGTGACAAATTTATTTAAAAGTAATTTTTGACCACAAAAACCACAAATTGATATATTTTTGACAAATATATCATTTGTTAGTTTGTGTTAAATTGGATTAATACTATGAAAAACCACAAACCAGTAAACTTATGACAAACGGAGGGTAAAACCTCAAATTGGTGCACTTCTCAACTACCATATTTAACAATAAAATTTAATGGAAACTAACGGAGAGTAAATTTGTCACATATGTATCAATTTAGGATTTTATGTGGTCAAAAAATTAGTTTGTGGTAAATTTGTTGTAAGTGTACCAATTTGAGATTATTCACAGTATTAACCCATTATTTTATAATTTACCAACATTTATTTACTTAAGTTGCCAGGGTGTTGTAATTACAAATTTCAAGACAAAGCTACCATAATTTGAGTCGCTTAGTAACATTTATCTTACTTTTCCAATTACCAACCATTTCAATAGTTTTGCGAAATTTTCTTAAATCAAATACCAACATGATAAACTTACCACATAAGAATTTATGATTTTGTATAAGATTTAGTAGTTTGTGAGTTGGTAGATTATCGAAATAGTTGGTGATTACTAAATAATCAAATAAAGGTTGGTAACTGAGTTTGAATAAAGTTAATTATTTCATATAAAGTATAAAAGTTTAAATTCCACTTATAAATGATGATAACTAGGGAATAGTTGGTAAATTTGAAAAGAGTTTATAATTTCTCTTATATTAAACTGAAAGGAAAAAAAAGGAAGAAAGAGGAAAAAAAAGGAAGAAAGAGGAAAAAGACCAAAGTAAATCCGATATTATCCCTTTTATGGATCCGAGGTGTTTGGTTAAGAGTTAACCTCACTATAGAAGAGGAGTCAAAGCTCCCACAGGGGCCTATACGGTGTGTCCATTTGATATACATAGATGGTAGACTCCATAGATATATTCCTTATTTTAACGTACTAGTGCCCGCATGCCATGTGCTCCTAAGTTCCCCCAGTATTTGTCTTCCTAGAGAAAGGAAATACCCCTTGGAAGTTTCACATCTCGAAAATCCTGAAGTTCGGATGAGGATCAAAATGAAGCCTTCTATGAACTTGCTTAAATTTGTTTACTTAAAGTAGTATAAAGGAATATTACAAAGGGAAAAAATTAAAAAGATTTAAAATTAAAAGAAAGAAAGGAAAGGAAACTATCACATGGAACTAATCCATCGTGCACACTAGAAAAGTACCATGACCCCCTCCACCGGGTTATTACCATACTTTCCTTAATGCATCTTTTCCTTTATATATGATAGAAATGCGTGTTAGTTGGCTGAAGGATGACGCATGGCAAATCCTAATAATCACCCCGAGTTTTCTCTTTTGGTGTTGCATATTGATTTTTTTAAAGGTTTTCTTCCTTCTTTTTTTGTTTCATTGTGAGATTTGCTATGCTAAAAGTGGTTCAATAGAGATTTTTTAGGCTTTAGCTTTTGACTTTTTGAATGCGTAGTCAAGTGCTGAGTTAGCTTCTAATAAGACTCAAAACTAAGATCACAAGGAGAGGAGCAAACTCCCTTACCATCTAAGACGACAACTTATTGTTAGGTTTTTATTGTCAAAATCTTACGGCAACTGAAAGAGATCTTATTGAGTAATTCATAAGTAACATAAACCCCCAAATGAGCACCACATTGCTCGAGCTAATGAAAAGCTCTATCTTCTCCAAAAAAAAAAAAAAAAAAAACAAAAAAACAAAAAAAATAGCACTACATTGTATATTTACTTACACACTTTGTCACGTCCCGACCCTCCGAGCACGTGGCCATCCTTGCTTGGTTGATATAATAGCAATGTCCCAGGACGCATCACCGGCCCATTCATTTTAGTACGCATGCGGAAGTATATAAATAATCTCCAGACAATTAAACAATGTGATAGGAAAGTAGGGCCATAAATTTTTCAAACAAAAACCAACCTTTTATAAACATAGGTTTATTTACAACATCAGGTCGCTTACAAAAATATCGGCTCACTTCCCTAAACTTCGGGACGTCAAGTTCTCCACGACCGCCATCTAGGGACCTGAAAATGTTATCCCACAACGGGGTGAGACGATGTATCAACGAGTTCTACTCCTTAAGATCCGATTAGGAAGAAAATATGCCATAGGGGCTGCCTAAGCACAATCACAAGTCAGAGGGCTTACTTTGGCTTCAGTTCCTTCATGCAAGTCAGTTCAATTCATAAATACTGACAATCACATCATCCAATCAAACAAATCAAACCATCGATCAATCGACTCAGTCGATTACATGTCATCAAGACCACTCCCTAGTCATTTCAATTATTCAATCTCAAATCTTACTCACGGCTCAATGAGCATAGTCTACCAAATTCTTGGCTATAAATCACGGTCCTAAGGACACAACCTATCTTAGGTAGAAATCACGGCTCAATGGACACAACTTTTATTAGGTGGCAGATCACGGCCCAATGGGCACAACCTTTATTAGGTGGCATTCCAAATTCGGTGGCGAATTTCAGCCCAATTGGCACAACCATACTTCGGCGGACTTCTTGATCCATCTCATAACATCTCACAATCATTTTCCAACTAAATACCGACATTATCCATTTTTGGGATAATTCCCCATATTCACTATTCACACTCAATTTTCACAAACCGGTACTCAATTAAATAATTAGAAAGCACTACTGCAATCAGCACGAAATTCCGGTCACCGGCCATTCTGGTTGAATTTTTGGAAAATAAATAAATAAATAAATAATTACGGAAATTACTAAATAAATGCCAATAAATAGACTTAGGCTCAGAAAGCCTAATTGGAAGCCGAGGCGGGCCCGGAAAATTACTGAACCACTCTAGTTAAATACTAAAGCTTGTCTAGGTTCTAATTGCATTAACTATCCACCTAACATGTATCGGTAAATAATTAAATTCACTAATTTAATCTAATATAACCACCTAATCCATTTTAGCCTAAACTAATCAATCCCTAAGCATAATTAACATACTAAGCGATGATTAGTGAGTTAAACTCACTAGTTTAATGTGAAGACTAGATCACTGTGATGACGGCATGACGTCGACCAAAACTTGAATTGCGGCGGCGCCGACGGGTTTGGAATTGGTCTAAAATTGGTCCAACAAATCTCAGCCCAAATGGAGATTTGCTATTGAGTTGGGCTGGGCCTGAGTTGGGCTGGGCCCAAGTTGGGCTGAACGGGTTTTGAATGGGCTGAGTTAGTGGACTGAAAATGGGCTACTGGGCTTGGGCCGAAGATGGGCCGAAATTCACGGTTGGACTCGTGGACTGAATTGGAGCTGCAAATTTCGTGGGCTGCTTGCTCACGGGCTTCAAATGGGCCTGACCTGGACTGAATTCCGCTGGGCTGAAGAAAAGAAACGGAGCTGTAAGTCTTCGATGGAAATGGAGGAGGATCGATGGGCTGTGCTGCTTCGGGCTTCGCTGGAATCGTGGACGGCTCGAAGAAGCTGTTGGTGGAAGCTAGAGCTGAGAGTTTGACCGTTGAAGACACGTGATGGAGGAGAGGGCTAGCTGGCAGCTTGCTGGCATTGAGTTGGGGGATCAAGGGCGAGACGCACGCGGGCAGCTGCAGCCGAGGGACCGTTGGAGGCGTTGGAGTTGATCGAACAAGCCGGATGGACTTCAGCTTCGCTGGCAGCTGGAGGAAAAGAAGCGGATGCGTGGGGATTTCTTCGGTGGACTCTTCTGGACGTGCAAAAAAGTGAAGATGGCCGCGTGGAGCTGAGGGCGGTCAACAAAAGAACTCAACTAGAAAAATTTGACTCGAGAAGTGGGGGACAAATCTTGGTGGGCGAGTAGGCGGTGGAAGAGAAAGAAGATGAAACTGCTAGAAATGAAAATGAAGTAGAAGTCGAAGACTTCCGTAAAGGGGGTGATGCTCGCGCGAAGGAGGGGGCCAGTGAAGCGTGCGACCGAAGATTGAGGGGAAAGAAAACTAAAGTCAACAAAGCATATCCCAAGAATTAAATGCTTGGTCCCCCACATATCCCATGGATTAAATGCTTGGTCCCCCAATCACCTTTAATTTTATCTTACTTGGTCTCTTAATTCTTTCTAGCTTGTAATTCCATGAATTACCAAATTATGAAGCCAAAATTATTGCCCCCTTCCAAAGCTCCGAATTTCACTCCAATTCTCTTAAATTTCTTCATCAATTCTCCAAATGAGGTCGATTTCGATGAAGAAAAATTTTGAACAATTTTCTGCAAGTGCCCAATGCCCAAAGGCTCAGTTTAGAAGTCAAATTTCCTTTAATTTGGCCATTGAATTTCCGCTATTTTTCTCGCAACGTCCAGAATCGATTTTTCGTAAAAATCTCAGAATCTTCGAAAATTCTTCGGAGGATGAGTTGACATTTCTAAAATGATTTGTGATATGACAGAACTTTCAATTTCTGAAATTGGGTTTAAATTCGCGATTAATTTCAATCTGACGCGATTTAAGCGTAACCTAATTTATCGGGTAGTTTTAGGAATTTTGGTGCAATTGACTCGTGGTCGATTATTTTCGAGCCAAATTGTACATCTTTGACACATTGGCGACTCTCAGTTGTCGTGAAAATCTCGAGGTTTCAATTACAGGCATCGGGTACCAAAACGATAGAAAAATCGGTGTAGTGCCACTTGACGAGTATTTTGCAATTATGTGGAATCACCGACACTCGATCATATATCTCAATCAATTGACTTATCTCCAGGTCTCTAATCGATTTCGACAGTATCATAATGATCCTTGCAGATCAACACGGTCGAGCAGTCAATTCCTGGTCGAATTCTCAAGTCCATTGCATTTAAATTCCTTAATTGCTTCCCCAGATAGTCCAATTATCTCGTGAGTGATTAGCTTAGAGAATAGCACTATCGGCAGGTCGATGAAAGGCCTGATTTATTTAATTGAAAACAAATTCTGAAAATTCAGGCTGTCACACATTTCTCGGGGGTCTGTCCTGTAAGAAATGGGTCGGATTATTGCATAAATTATCCACAAAAACATAAGGTATATACTCAATTTCTTCTCGCTGAATTAAATTACACTCGTCACCATCTAGACTTGTGTATTGAGTGACTTGTTGGATTCAAGTCAACTAAAGCATTCGCTCTTGCACAGAAGAAAAGTCGAAGTAAAACAACTAAGACATATCTTTTAAGGAAATCGGCTGAAGTGTCTCTCTTGGAACCACACCAAGAGAGACCAACATAAAAGAAGGTCATGGATTTGCGCAAATTCTATTGGAAAGATTCCAATCAATCGCACTGCATCCTTGGAGAATTTTCTGTATTGAAGAGCCTTTTTAGCACTAAGAGATAGAACCGGTCTCGCAATTCTTTAGCCTAGTCTTCTTCTTATTGATGCAAATCAACAAATCTACTTCACTGACCATCGAGAAAGCAAAGGGCAATCAAGAAAAGGAGAAGATTGAAACTTATTCCAGATCAAGCATGACAACTATCATATTTGGATTTGTTGACATGGTCAAATGAAGTGACTAATTAAAAAAAAAAATGACCAGTCAAAAAGAAAAAAGGAAAGTGGGACTCTCACATTAAAGGGGAAAAGGAGAGTACGAAGAGCATGCACATAGAAAAAAAGAAAAGAAAAAAGAAGAAAAAAAAAAAGAAAGGGAAAAAAGTACATTTAATGAGAGTAATTTCCAGAATTAGGACATAAATTCAAAGTTATGTGAAATTTGAACAACATGGTCAAATTTTTTGGTTGTTAATTCGAGAAATTTCATGGACATGGTAGATTAGAGTGTGGAGCTGTGGGGTTTGACAAAAATTGATTTGGAGTAACAATTTAGTCGAAACAAAATTCTAAAGTTTAGTGCTCAAGCTCCACATGACAGATAGTTATGAACATCTGCTCCGGAAGAGAGTTTTGTTTGCGTGTATGAGTCATTTTGTAAGAGAGTAAACTTGGTTTAGTGGATTTGCAGTTGATGTATTGTGATAGGTTCTTTTGGTTATGAGCTTAGTTAGTTATATATTTCTGAGCTATATATGACTGAAATGAATTTCCTGGGCCTAGTTGTTAGTTGGAGACGTATATATTCTTTGTGATGGATTATGGAAACTCTAGTATTATAAGAACCAAATAGTTTATCGGATATATATATATATATATATATATATATATATAATGAAGATAAATAAATATATTTTGATAACACGTTGTTGGTTGTATTGGAGGCTGTGTTCTTCGGGTAGAAGAATGGGTGTGTCATTTCCCCATTCTTGTTGGATTCAAGGTGTGCAACAACCACAGTTCAGTGAAAATCACTAATATCATCCCTAAAACCTAAATAGGAGTTGTACCAAAAACTGACCGAAAAGCACCCAGAAGCCGACGGTAAATGCGAGCTGCATCTCACATAAATTTGCTAACCGGACAGGAAATTTGGCAGTGGAATTTGTCGGAATGCTACACAAGGACTCTCAGGGTAGATGTGCTCTTCAACTGGCACAGGAATAAATCCTTCATCCCTTTGTTTCCAATGTCTAGGACCTCTAGCATGGTGCATTTTGCCAAGAAATTCGGGAGGATTCCTGTCAAGAGGTTACCACTAAAATCTAAAGTCCTCAAAAGGCACGCGCCTAGGAGGGTAGGCGCAATTCCTCCAGTCATGTTGTTACTCCTTGTGTTCAACAGTCAACACCTTGAGAGTCTCCGCCATTTCCCATCAAATGGTTGTAGGAAAGGTTGAGTACCACAAGAAATCAAACTTTGCAAATTGAATACGGAACATGGCAATGGAAATGATTGTCTCTGAGAGAAGAAAATTGTCTAATACAGGAGTACACCAATATCATCTGGAATCAGTGAATCAAAGTTGTTCCTCCAGGAAATCCAAGTAGACACCATTCGGTAGAAGAGGTAACATTTTTCCATTGAGCTTTTTGCTACGAAGGTTAATAATAGTCAGTGTAGAAGTATGAATGGATGGAGCTTCTACTAAATACTCAAGAAGATTACAGGAAGATTGAGATGTACAAGCTTTTCTCCATGGATTTGATTGCTTGAAAGGTCCAGCAACTTTAATGCCGAGTCTTTTGCCAAGAATTTTGGTAACGAATTCAACTCAACTGGCTGGGACCCAACTTCAAAGTGTAAAGAAAAGGGAAGGACTGCAAAGAAGAAGTGGAAGCAGTAGCATTAATCGACAAACCATTGTAGGAGAAATCGAGATGGGTGAGGTTTCTGAGGTGATGAATCACATCAATATGGAATGAGCCACTGAAATTGGTGAAACAAAGTGAGAGGTAGTTAAGCCCTCGAAGTTCACAAATAAATGCCAGGATGGAACCCTCTAAAATGGTGCTTCTCAAATCAAGCAATTGATAGCAAGAGACAATAAAGACACTCAACTGACTGGAAAACCGATTGATGGAAATGTGCATCGTCTTAATCAATGGAAGTGTAAAGGGAGACGGCCAAATAGTTCCCTCCAATGAGTTGTACAGCAGATCTTGTTTTACAAGGTTCTGAAGTTCTTCACATCGTGGGGACTTCTTGGACATAATGAAGTAACTGAACCAGTTCGATTTTTTAAAGACAAGTCCAAATAAGTCAACTACAAAATGTTCTCCATTGAGGTCCAAATCGATCCACTCAAACTGCAATTGAACAATTCTAATCTTGACAAGATTCTGAGATTACTGATTGAATCTGGAAGCCTTCTGAAATATTCATGTAACTCAGGACCAGAGTCTCCAGAGGACTTTGCTCTGGAAAGTCATCAATGAACCCTGAAAATCACAAATCACTTGACCACAAATCTCCATACCCAACTTTGTAATTATTTATAGATTCTGACTGATCTTGGAAAATTTAAGTATAAAAGGCATCAGTCAGATGAGATCACGTGTAAACCTAATCGATCCATGTTTTTTGTTCTTTATTTTTGCAGTCTTTCACATATATCACATTCCTTTTCCTTTCAACATAAATGAAGTAATTATTGTGGCTATGAATTTAAATGTTTACTGTTGGAACACATTCTTTGATTATCCTGTCGCATAATTCGAATCTAAACTCCTCAGGTACATGTTGACTGACGAAATATTTAACAGCAATGTTAGGATTTCGAGCAGTGCCGCTGCCGCTGTTCCAAGCACATCAGTCAAGTGATCCTCGTGAGATGATGCCTAGTGAGCATGCCTAGGGATCAACCTTTTTGTCTCAGTGCATTGTAATTCTAGGAACTGGACAGGAGGCTGCGAGATTCTTCGATGATCTAGCTGAGGAAGTCAAGTTCCATAGTGGCGCATGCTACTTGTTGGAGTTCTTCAGGCAAGCGACCAGATACCACCAGAGCAAATGGCACGTGAGATGGACAGGGATCAAGCGTGCGTACTTCAGCAGCATGTGATCCTTCATCTCGCCTACCTCTACTTTCATTCTCTTAGTTTGTTCTGTCATTCGCGCCTTTCATCCCATTTACATGTATTATTGTCTCAACAAGTAACCAACCTCAACAACTCAGTTTCAGAAGCATACTTAAAGAAATCTATCAAACCTATAAAATTTATGAACATACTGGTTTCATTTCTAGATAATGCTTTGGCCGCTACTCGTAATTGTTTTTTAGATCATGTGCTACCATATGAAACTAGTCCATGACCCAATTTAAGGCACAGCATAGGGCATTATATTAACTGCAGGATTTAATAATGCTAGAGAACTTAATACTGCCGATTGAAATTAACAGACTATATTTCATAAACAATGTGATTGTTGACTTGAAAGCAGCGGAATCACTAATTGGACCATTGATTAAACAAACGAGTCACCCAAGGTCCAATTGCATGCACCAAGCATGTGAATTCCATGTACCTTGACAGAGCTGGAAGACGGCACCCTTGGTCCAGTTTGGCACAGAACATATTTCAAGAAATTTTAATTTTTCTTTATTTAAGGCCTTTCCTACCAATAGACATATAGGTCTTGAATTCCTTAAGTCCAGTCATCTTCTACTAAATGCACATCCTCAGTTCCATGTTGACGGTTATAATATGGAGAGGAAAAACTAAGAACTTACTCCAATCAAGCATAACGACCAAAGTTCAGTGAACAAGATAACATTGCAAAATTATGAATAGTAAGTTATCCCAAAACTGATAATGCACACGCCTCCATGACCGAATATATATTAGGGTACGTCATAGACATTTCGTCGAACAGAACGTGGTGAATAATTAAGGAGCATATTTTTGTGATTTCAAAGTCGTGTTTCTGACCATATGCAAACGGAATTAACAGAATATCAAATAAAAGACTCTAACATGACCAATCCTAATCGAATCAAAACGAGCTTTACATTCACTTCACCTTCACCAGAATCATGTGGCTTCATGGAGAATTGGAAATTACCCAGTCAATGAATCGCAGTAGCCAGTCACAATCAACTATTGGGATCTTTAATGATCGTCGTCAGCTAAAATGAAGACCAGTGGAAGAGCTTCAAGCGAGTTTTGGCCCCCGAAACAGAGTTGAACAGGGCTTCTCGGAGGCGGCAGTCAGGCCATGGCTAGTGGCCTTAGGCTCGGTGATGAGCCAGAAATGAGAAAGAAGTCTCCGGAAATCGATTCCCCGAGGTGAAATTTTCGGTGAAATCTCTCTCAAAAGTGCTCTCCGGAATGTTTTGAACTCAATTTGAGGGGAGCGCGTCTCTCTAGTCTCTACCGTGCGAGCGACGATGGCAATGAGGCTGCAGCGGTCGAAGGTGATGACCAGCGGCAATGGAGAAGGAAGAAATTTAAGTCAAATGGGCCTTGTTTAAATCCAAAATGGGCTCCGACTGGAATCGAGGATTGAGGTTTTATGGGTCGAGTAAGCCCACGCATTGATTGAGGACTTATGGGTCAAATTCATGAGCAAACGGGTTCAGGTTTGAGTTGATGGGTTTGGATCAAGCTATCGGGTCAATTTGAATTACGGTCGAATGGGCTTCAAGAATGATCTATCTCTCTCTCTTTTTTTTTTTTTTTTTTTCTCATTCTTCCTATTATTTATTATTTATATATTCTTTTTAATTTTTTCGATTTGTTTATCCTGTATATACATATGTGATTTTGTCCACAAAAATTCTAGTGTCAATATCACTAGAGTGCCATAATTTATTTTTCCGATCACTTGAGCATTATATAACTTTTTAATTGATTATTTGAATGTCATAAAAAATTTTAAAATGTTCCCATGAGTAAAAAGCCATGCTAGATTTCCGGCAGTTAGGTGAACATTTTTTAAAAGCTGTAGCACTCGAACAATCAATTAAAAGTTGTGTCATTCATGTAAACATAATTTTAAAGTTATGGCACTTAAGTGATTGGAAAAAAAATTCTTACAAGTGAGTCATATAGTTTTGACAACTAGGAAAGTTAAAAGAGGAATAGCTTGATGCAAAAAGAGTTCCATAAATGTAGCATTTAGATGCCATTGTTTTTTAAAGTATGGTATGTCAAACGGTGCCATCATGAGATTTTCTGTCTAGAACATTTAGATGATCCACAAGCACGTCATGAAAGCATGTGAGAGAGGTGACAGAGTTTGTGTTTTTCGAGCACTAGAATCCAAGGTTGAGGTGGTTGTTCATAGAGAGAATACTAGGAAGTTGTTGCCCTTTTGGGAGGAGAGAGATGGTGAGTACATGAACGTATTGACCAACCATTGCTTGAATAAGCGGTCGGACGAGGCTTTGATAGTGTTTTTGTGGATCAAAGAGGCTTGGATTAGACTCTCACTTCGCCTTATTTGATTGCCTTTTTTTTTTTTTTTTTTTTTTTTTTTTTTTTTTTTTGTGGTTTGCTAGCTATATTCCTATGCTTTGGAGCTCTTATATGAGGAGCTTGGCAGGCCCCTACTGAGCCCACCTAGAGAAACCCTATAAACCCATGAACCTCCCATTCGGAGGAGAGGATATTGGAACTCCCCACCTCCCCATTTCCATGTAAAAATGGTGGCTACTGGAGCAAACCCAATGGTTTCTTTTATTGCTTTGATAAATTTGGTACTTCAATAGCATCTGGATTTGGGCCTGATAGAGTTGGTGTAAAGGTCGTGAACAATGTGGGGATCAAGAGGTTCAATTTGATTTGGCTAAGAGAAAGGGTAAGATGGGTATATCCACTAAAGGGGTCTCTCAATCTTGAAAGAAGGTTAAAACAAGAAACACTAGTTCAACTAGCAATTGGAAGGTGACATCTTCAAGTTTAGATGATGAGACATCCGATGCGCCTAGCACCAAAAATTGACATTAGTTGTGTGCCCTCCATTTATGGTTTCCACTTGGATCATGCAGCTAAGTGAGCATATTATACCTAGAAAGATAAAACTACATAGGTATCATGAAGCGGGACACGTCAAGAAGCTTAGAAAATATGACAATGTACTCTAACCATAGGATCATGGGATCGCTGCATTTGTAAGAGATAGCAGGATGATTTTAAGTAGGAGACAGAAAGAGTTATGGTAATGACAATGGAAGGGGATTTCAAATATTGACCAAATGGCATTCCCGTGCGTCGAACACAAGGAGGGCCCTCCTGTCACTTTGATTCCTAAGATGATTGGAATTTGACTAAATACCCATCGAAATGACAATGGCTCTTAGAATGCTTGTCGTCATTGTGGTTTGTAAAATTTCACATTTTTTGTTGATTTGTAGAGAAACTATTATGCTCACACTTGTATTTTGTTAAAGAACCTCTTTATAGATTTGGGAACTGAAGCACAAACCATTTTCACAAACAAAATCACATAACCTCTCACCCTTCCATTTATCAAATAGAATGCATTGGATAAATCATTTTGCAACCAATATGAACATCTTTTAGCAATTCCCTTCACAAAACATTCAATCGGAACATTCACAAACGACTCTTTCAAACTATTTCAAATAAGGCTTTCCAATGCTTTTTCAACTGACTAAAAATGTAATAAAAGTTTGGTATCATTTTAGGCAAGAAACATGTTCTCAATAGCTCCTACTTTATTAAAACTACACAAATTTTAAAGACATGAGTTTGTAAATTCAAAGAAGAATTAGTACCACTTACTTACAAAAAGCTGAAAACCAACTTATGGCGATTACTCTAGCTGACAGATTGGTATTAAATTATTTGAAAAACAATATAAAAAACCAAATAATACACTATTTTAATGAACAAATTGACTAATTACACTTATTCTTCTGTAACACGACACTCACGCGCTAATGAATAAACTCGTTTAAGCAAACTTCCATCTTTTTTTCCTTACACATATTATCCTTTACGCGTAACTCACACGCGAAACTTCTTAATTTCAATCCAAATAAAACATACTTCAAAATCGATTTTCGTCAAACATCACTGCTCCACAACATCTTAGGTTACCATTTCTACGAAAATCGCGGCTCAAAAACTCCTCAATCAAATCTCATAGTGCAAAATCTACATAACTCCAAATTTGTGCCATAGCTTCCAAAATTACTCCAATTGCAAGAATAATAGGCTTGAATACTTGTCCCGCTTTGCAATTCAAAATTGATTTGGTTTGCCAAGGTATCTCGGATGTGAATGCGGGAAATTTGTTCTCTTTTCCCCTTTTTCTTTCTTCACTGGCAAGCTCCCTTCTTCGTTATTGTCGATGGGGCTCTTCTTGCGCCATCTATTGGGAAATCAATGGGCTAATGGGCTGGGCTTTAAGAGATATGGGTTGGCTAAGCCCATTATTACAATAACACACCATATTCTACTATAAAGAATTGTTGCATAAAAGGTGAACAGTTGAAGTATATTTCTAGCATCCATGATTGCCTTTCGTAATTGAGAAGCCGAAGCCTCAACGTCGTGATTTCAAAAATTGGACTTTGGAAATATTTCCTTTCAAGGACTCAAACCCATGCGGTGAATATTGGGTTGGTCGGTTTCATTCAAAGCACACGAACGCAAATTTTGATCTTTGCGCATTAAAGATTGTTTTTACACGGTATATAAAACCCTGAAAAGTGATTTGTTGGAATTTGATCTAAAATTGCTTAAGAATACAATTGACCATTTGGTCCACCAATAGTGAGAGAATATCTTCATGTAACAAAACAATACTACAACATACTTAGATATATTAAACTCTGAATTTCCATTTTCGAGATATTTTATTCCTTCATAATATTCTGAATAATTAATATATAAGCTGCTTTTAGATTTTAGCAAGTTGTGACAAGTGACAGCATAGGCAAGTTACAGTAGAGGAAACGCTCAAGATTCATGCCAAGGAAAATACACTATGCAAACCCAATCATAATTATTTCTATGTAGAGTTCCGAGAGGTATTGAGTGCTTGCAATTATATGAGTCATGACGATACGCAATGATCGTAAACACATAAAAATTTTCAGAGACGTATCAGAGAGTATGCATGCCCTAGTTTACAAATTTCGCTAACCAAATTTCGGCCCTTGACTTTGTTAGATTGATCTCACTCCACTTAATAAGTTGAGGGATAGTCATCATCAGATTAAATGGTTATAAATTGTCCAACTTTGACCTCAGTATGAAGAAGAGAAAAGAAGAACAACATCATAGATATGCTCACTACTTCAACAAGTTGATGGGGAAAAAGTATGCCTTTAAAGATTCAGCAGGTAATATACATGGTGACAAAATTGCTAAATTGTGCCATTAGGAACAAAAAGTCAAGGCATCGATGTTCCGGGACAGTAAAACGAGAAAATAAGATGGAAGCAACAGAGAAGGATATGAAAAAACTGATAATGTTATCAAAGTAAACCTCGAACATAACATTCTTCCTGCCTTTGGAAAATTGCAACATTGGAAACCTATTTTTGGGATAAACTACAGTCCCGAACAACTCCATCTGTCCTTACAATTGAAAATTAGCGAAAGAGATTTCAAAAATTAATAGGTAAACTCAATGTGCTCATTAATAATCTTAATTCTCCATATTGGGGAGAAGGAAGCACGTATTTCGGTTCATATCGGTAGGGATCTAGCCAAGGAGTTTGTTCACACTAGGGAGCTTAATGATGTCATTGAGTGAACATGAAAAGTATTTGTTAGAAGAGCAAGATCTTGTACATTGCATTAGCCTTCTAATTAATACTCCATCAACTTTTAATTGTGTGTGCATTCCAAAAGTTTGGATCACAAGCTTCCCGTTGATATAAATGTCAAGTCAACCAAAAATAGATGAAATTGTCATAATCGATTAAGGTTTGGCCAAATTTGGATAAAAATGAATAACACATATAAATCTCATATGTTTTAAAAAAAAAAAAAAAAAATTGGGGGCTAACTCACCTGCCGTTGAGGAGGATTTATCTATAAAGAAAATACAGAACAAAAATATCTAACAAAATATAGTACCGATCTATAATACGAACTGCAAATTAGCATTACTCAAAGCAATGAGAGGGGTACGATGAGTTGCACTAAAGTAGTGCAAAGCTCTAAATAGGTAGCTAAAAGAAACCGCCATAGCAGTAGGGGTGAGCACGGTTCCCGGGTAGAACCGGGAACCGGAGAACCGAACCGCAGGGTGCGGTTCGGTTCCCGGTTCCAAAGAGACTGGTTCCGGTTCCCGGTTCCCCTTTTCGGGAACCGGCATTCTCGGTTCTGGTCATATAATTCAAAAAAAAAAAAAAAAAAAAACCCTAACTCCCCCACAGATTTCCCCCTCTGCGGATTCTTCCCCCTTCCCCTTACTTTTCTCTCTCTCTTTCTTTTCTCCCCTTTTCCCTCCTCACGTCACTTCTTGCCCCCAACTTTTTCTTTTCTTCTCTCTCCCTCTCTTCTCTTTTCGGTTCCGGTTCCGAATCGCCTAAGGTTTCTGGATTGCTCTCTCTCTCTCTCTAGAATCCTTTGTTTCTTTCTCAACGAGCGCCTACTCCTGGCGCCGTCTCCGATCTCCTGCTTTCCGGGACCTGATCCGCGCGACGCCCTCCGTTCCGTGGCCACTCTGATTCGGAGCTTCGATCGAGCGCTCGTCGCCGTCGATCAGTTCTCGCTCTTCTTCTTCTGATATCTTTCTTGTTTTCTATGGCTTGAGAGAGCGAGAGAGAGAGAGAGAGGGAGGGGGGAAATGGTGAGGGGGAAGACGCAGATGAAGAGGATAGAGAACGACACGAAGGCGGTGACGTTCTCGAAGCGCAAGAACGGGCTCTTTGAAGAAGGCCTTCGAGCTCTCCGTCCTCTGCGACGCCGGGGTTGCACTCATCATCTTCTCCCCGAGGGGCAAGCTCTACGAGTTCTCGAGCTCGACGAGACGGTAGGTTTTCCTCTGAGGGGTTGCACTCATCATCTGCTGAAGAAGGCCTTGCGACCCACTGCCTCTGCTCAGCGCCAGAAGCCTCGACGCCCCTGCTACTGGGTCCTCCTCTGCTCCACCGCCGCTGCAACCAGACGCTAGAAGCCACCATTCCTGTCGGGACGCTGCTGCTGCTGTCTTTGCCTCTGCTCCGACGACCCGACGCCAGCAATCGCGACGCCTGACGCTGTTGCCCTGAAGACCAGCGACCGACGTCACTGCTCGGCGCTAGAAGCCTCGACGCCCCTGCTGCTGGGTCCTCCTCTACTCCTTGACGCCCCTGCAAGTGCATGCTGCTTTATTCTTGGTTGTGAATGCTGGTAGAGCTAAGTTGCAGTGTCTGACTTCCTCATTATTGTGAATTATTTAGTACTTTTGAGGCTTTATTCCCTTTGTTTTCTCTTGACTAAGTGTGTATCTCCAAGTGTGCCCTCTCTCCTTGTTCTAACCCTCTTTGTGTCAGTTTCCACATTTGAGTTGACCCTCCGCGGATGATTTCGACTTTTAATATGGTTGCACTTATGCCTTGCTTCTCATGCAAAATTCTGTTTTGCGATGATAATATATTAAAGGTCTTACTATGGCAAGTCTGTTGGTGCCATGCCATTTTCAAGAGCGAAATTGGGTATGATGGATGGAGGCTCGATTTTGTTAGAGGCTTTTGGGGTGGCTATGTCAAAGACTACTTGGATGCTAGTGAACCTTACTTTGCTGTTGGTGAGTACTTTTGGGATTCCCTCAGCTATACATATGGAGAAATGGATCACAATCAAGATGCACACGGACAGAGAGAATTATCGATTTGGATAAACGCTAAAAATGGCACGTTTTGGAGCATTTGATGTCACCACAAAGGAATTCTTCATGCCGTAAGCACTATCAGCGATAGATAGGCACTTTTTAGATGTTCGGAAGCATAGACACTACGATTAAGTGCACCGACTCTAGATAGAGGAAATTCATTCGGTGTTTTGTTTTTCTTTTTGGATGAGTATGCATACCATGTCAATTAATTTGTTCACGTTATGCTTAAATTAGAGATGTACAGCTATTACACTGCTTTGGACCCCGTTATTCAAGTAGTTATGTTCTTGGATGTTGCCGGTGAAGGAGAAGCGTAGACTAAAACTCGAGGCTCTAACCCTTGAATTTATGTACTGATCGCACTTGATGAATCTCACTAATTAGGTTGCTGAAGGACAGGCTTTTATAGATTACTTGTATGAGCATTAACTGTACCGCTGATTATCTTCAGAAGCAAAAGCTCTTGATTCCTAATTCTCTCTTTGTGCTTTCTAACCGAATTAAAGGATTTAACTTGGCAGAAAGTGCCATTACCTCAACCAACAAATTTATAGAATCTGTAGAGTTTGTTACCCTTCTTCATGTTTCAATTATGTGTGCCTAATGTTTCAACAGTCATCCATTAGCCAACATCTGGCATTATGGATAACTGTAATTTTTAATTTGTTAACAGGTTAACCGTAGCAAAACTTCTTCACGGACTTACAAAAAGGATTTCTATGTTTTGATAAAAACATATGGTTTGAGAAGAAAGATCGGTCACAACCAGCATCTCGACAGTGCTAAAGATTCCGATAATATGCGCGTACGTTATAATTCAACTCTGAAAATGAACTAAAAAAAAAAAAGAACCTGTTGGAACCTGGAATCGACCCTGGAACCTGTGACCGGGTAGGTTCCAGGTTCTTGGTTCTGACGGGTAGATTCCAGGTTCCAAATTTTTTGGAACCTGTACCCGAGGGTAGGTTCCAGGTTCCAGACGGAACCGAACCAGAACCTGGAACCGCTCACCCCTACATAGCAGTCTAACTCCCAACAGTATTGCCGAAAGATTGTGAAGTTTAGCTTAATCTCGTGTTATAATTGCCCCCATTTGCTTTCTCTATTAAAAGTGATTTTCAGCTTACGCTCGATACGCACATTTTCTTTTTCCATTTTTCATTTTCCCTAACTTTTTCTTTTAAAAATTAACACAATTACCATTTCCCTCATCAACAATAAACATTCCCCTATTTCAGCCTCATTTCTCAACCTTCACAATCTCATACCAAAGTCATTTCACCAGAGGCAGTGCTGCCTGCGGCAAACTCTTCCAAGTGAATGGACTCAAGGAACATAATAAGTCCATTGGCTCCATCTTCCTCTATTTGCCGCAACTTTAGGATCACCGACTTTTATTGCAACAATGCCAAGGCGACGGTGAAGCTCCTACGCCAAAACTGACGGTGGAGCTGGAGCTGCAGCAACGAACGCAGAAGCTAGAGTTGTACCAATGAACGTTGGGTAGCTGCACAACTAATGGCATGGTGCTGCTGCCGCAGCCTCCTCCACCTCTAGCTCCTCCTCCGATGGTGAATTGTCTCGGTTCATGTTTTCTCTATCTTTTTTTTTCGGTTTACCTCAAAGCTGCAACTACGATTCTCATTGCCGCCACGGCTGCCTCTATTCCAGCTCCCTCTCAGGTGGTGGACAAGTGATGGTCTTGGTTCATGTTTTCTATATAAAATTTGAAGGAAACTAACAAAGGTAAATATGTTGTGAGTGTATTAGTTTGAGATTTTTGGTTAATCTAATATGAATTTGAGATAAATTTGTCATAGGTACCCCGGTTTAGGGTTTTTGGTAATCCAAAAATGAGTTTAAGGTAAATTTGTCACAAGTGCACCAGTATGAAATTTTATATAGTATTAACAAGTGCACCAGTATTTTTCCTTAATAGAAATGCATAACAGAAAATCATCAATGATTATGATCACGAGTCTGCCAACTTTGCCATCGAGCAATGCAGGGGAGTCTACAAAACCTCATTAGCAAATTTTTGAAATGCACAATGGAGGGGAGTCTACAAAACCTCATTAGCAAATTTTTGAAATGCACAAGACTAATTTGTTCAATACATAACAAAACCTCATATGGATCAAGATATCGGGCTAAAGAAGAAAATGGCCGAATGGGCTTCAAACATGATCTCTCTCTCTCTCTCTCTCTCTCATATTCTTTTTATTATTTATCATTTATATTTTTCTTATTTTTCTGATTTATTAATCCTATAAATGGATATATGATTTTGTAAACAAAAAATTCGGTGTTAACAATACTTGAGTGTCATATTTTTTTTTCTATCATTTGAATGTTATGTAGTTGGTTCTTCTATGTCAATTTTATATTATCTTTTGGTTAATTTTTTTTTGAGACATTTTCTTAATAAAATCAATAATTTCAGATCTGATTTTTTTCATTTACAAAAGTTTCCGGCAACGTTAATGTGACTATGCTGATGGTAGCGACCATGGTGGCTGAGCAACGGCATTCAAACTACGAGTTATTTGGGTGCACTAATTTTAGTACTTTCTCATTTGCTAATATTTATCATGTTTAATTTGCTTTATTAAATTGGTTAGGTCTTTTTTCAAGATGCTATTTTCTATATTTGAGGGGGACAACGGCTAAAAATTGCAGCCTAGATTGGATTGGATATGGGTATACTTTTGGATTGAGATAGGTATGGGTTGGCAAAATTGATTTATCCAAACCTAATCTAACCCATCTATTTAATAGGTCTAATTTCGGCTACTGCTGCTTTTCATTCTCTTTATCTTTATGAAGGCTCTCTTTGCTACTTACACCTATCATCATCCCAAGAATTAACTAGCAAGTCAGTTTCAAAAACATATTTAGAGAAATCTAACTAGACGAATGAAATCTGTGGCATGTCCAATTTCATTTCTTGCTATCGCTTCGCTGCTACTCTCAATTTGTTTTAGATCGCTTAAAAATTACATTCTTCATAGTAGTTAAATCATGTGCGATCACATGGAACTAGTTCGTGACGCAAACGTATGATGAAGAGCATCATATAATGTTAGAAAGTCAACATTTTCAAAGAACTTACTAAATGTTAATACGGCTGATGGATTTAATTGGTGATGGGCTTAAGGCCCGTCCGCCCAAGTTGGGCCCAAAAAGCCCGGCCCACGGGAATAGGGCCCGTGGATGGGGGAAGGTATAAAAGGGAGGAGAGAGAGAGAGAAGATACCCTTTGGCCATTCTAACGTACGCTTCTCACTCTCTCTTTCCCTCCAAACGCTTAAGGCACGTCGTTTCCCTTTTCAAGGCAAATCGACATCATCGAATCAGAATTTCTTCCTCGGTCTTCAGCGTTGGTGTTTAATCTGTGGCTAATAAGGTACGCTCGAATCCGTGGTGTGCTTTACGATCGGTGATACGTGTTTTCCGGGCTTCGCTTCCGCATTCGATTTAGGGGTTCGATTTAGTGTCGAATCTGCTTTTCGGGGATCCGTTATTCCCAACATTGGTATCAGAGCCTTAGTTCACGTTTTCCCGACCTGTTTAGACGTTTTTTGATTGATTTTTCGCAAAAACAATTCGGCCGTATGGATCGGGGCGACAAATCCCGACACCCGAGCACTGTTTGTCCCTTTTTCTGAGTTTTCGTAAGTCGAAATAAAATTCTGAAGGCATAGGAAGAAAGGCGACGTCGAGACGAGTCCGGCGATATGTCGATCGCCGCCGGGCGACGCCGCACGCGCCCACACGCGCGGCCGGAAGGCGCTGCGCGTGGGCGCGACGCGCCGGGCAGCTGGCTGGGATCGCTAGGCGCGTGCGACACACGCGCCGGTCGGCGAACCGGGCGCGTGCGCGCCCTGGCCGACGAACCGGCACGCGCCGGTCCACGGACCGAGCAGCGTGCGCGTCGCATGACGTCACCCAACGGTCGGTAACCGCTCGGGTGACATCATCGATGACGTCAGCATCGTGACGGTTGGCCGGACGGTCACCGGCCGGCCACCCGAACGGCGACCCGACCGGACGCCGGCATGCGCGCGGCACGTGCCGGGCGACGTCCGCGTGGCGTCATCCGGCGCACGTGCGCGGCACGTGCGGTCGGTCCGCGCGAGCGGTCCGACCGGCCCGGCCGGTCCGACTGGTTCGACCGGTCCGTCCAGTCCGACCGGTCCGACGACCGGCGAACTGACCGTTGACCCGTTGACCGTTGACCGACCGTTGACCGTTGAACGTCCGTTGACCGTTGACCGTTGACCCGAAAAAAAAAAAGAAAAAAAAAGAGGAATTTGTTTCTTTTTTCATGTATGCCTATGTGGTTTATATGTAACCCATTTTTTTTTTTTTTATGCATGTGTTGCATGAATTTTGGAAAATTATGTATTTTCCCTTATGTAAATTATGGATTTTGGGTAATCCATTTTTAGTTCTGCATTTGTTGCAGGAACTATGATGCGTTATGCACGGATACCTGCAATCCCAAGAACGGACGAGGGAAATGCAAGACTTAAAAGGCTAATGTCAGATTTAGCTAATTATCGGTGGCATGATGGTGATTTAGTATCTCATGTGGTCAGGGTCAATCAGATGATACAGGAAATCATCTGGAACGGTTATCTTATGCCGGATTTTGAGAAGGTGCCGGCTTTGATAAACACTCTTCCACCTGAATGGCAAGTAGTGTTTGATCGGCTATGGGAGGTCAACGTGATCCCGGGTTATAGGAAGTTAGTGGAAGCTTTTGTAAGAGAGTACTATAGGATTGAGTTGGCCAAAACTTCAACCCTTAGATTGAGCGCCACATGGCGCAGAGTAAATGCGCCTTGGTGGCGACATGACAGCTCTCCAAAAGTTTTTCCATGGTTGGCAAATGTGCCTTTAGTTTTCTCAGATGTTTTGACTGATAGATTAGAAGGGACATTTCCTACTTATTTTTTAGATTAATTATGAGATGTTTTGTGGGTGTAAATATCTCTTTCCATGTTGATATTTCTTCTGTATATATTGCTTAGTGTAATGTATAATTGTATTATTTAAAAGCATTATTATTTTATTGGATGCCTATTATCTGTTGCTTTCTGTTATTGCTGGTTGCTGTGGGTAATTAGCTGTGGGTAGTTTTAGAAGCTTTTGTAGCTTCATAGAATTGATTTTGCATAAGACAATTATATTAATGATAATTTTAAGTTAGGATTTTTTGGAGGATGATTGGAAACATAGTGACCTTTTGATTCTGAAACCTTACTTAAGATTATTCATTGATATGATGGGTCTATGCAAAGTGGATGCATAAATGATAGGCATTAATTATTCGTGCATGTATGTCTGATGTGTTCAGATCGATGATTTCAGCAACTAAGAACGTAATTGCTGATATGAACAGCGACAATTGTGAAATATTGAATATGAAAATTCAATATGTGCTGGAAAAGCAAGAAGCACTAGAAGCTCTTGACCATGTTATGGAAGATCTTGAGGATGCCATGCGCCACCTTGAGCTAGAAGAGGACCGCCCAACGGCATTTGAGTCGAAAACGGACATTTGCAATGCTGGTTCTAGCTCAGATAGGGCTTTGTGCTCTAAGCGCAAGCGTGTTGATTCGTTCAATATGTGGGAATGCAAAGGATCAAGTCCTTATTGCAAGAAATCAAGAGTTAACCAACACAAGAGAGGAAAACGTCCTCAAGTGAAGAAAATGTCAAGGGTGAGATGTTACAATTGTGACAAGAGAGGTCACTATGCTCGCAACTGTTGTGAGCCGAAAAAGGTAAACACCTCTTGTACATTTGAGAACTTTGCTTATGTGTCGAGTTCTGTATTATTGGCTGAATCCAATCCTTTGTGGACTGTAGATTCAGAAGCGACAGACCATGGAAGGGAAGGATAGAGAATCCTTCGTGGAATTTCGACAAGTACCAACTGGAACTAAGTGGATCCATATGGGAAACAACTCCAGAGCTGAAGTAAAGGAATTGGCACCTGCCAATTGAACATGCATGGTGGACGCATCTTGATGTTCTATATGCTCCGGAGATTTGTCGAAATTTAAGTGTCTGTTTTGGTGTTGGTCAAGCTTGGTTTTTATATGAACTTTCATAATAGAGGTGTAGATTTGTATTTGGATACAAACTACTATGGTGGTGATTATTCTCTAGATGGTTTTATTGTACTAGATGTTGACTATGGTGATGTCAATATTTGTTATTCCCTTGTTTCACGTCTTCTCTTTATATGACAATGATGTGATAGTATGGCATGCTAGACTTGGTCATATGGACCAACAACGTATGAATAGACTAGCCATATAGGGCTTGTTGGGCAACATTGAAAAAGTCGATTTGTCCATATCTGAACATTGCCTAGTAGGGAAAACAACAAGGAAACCATTTAGAAAAGATAAAAAGAGCTTAATTTCCTCTGCATTTAATCCATTCTGATGTCTGTGGTTCAATGAATGTGAGAGGAAGGCATGGGGCTGTTTATTTCATCACTTTTATAGATGGTTATACTCGATTCAGATATGTCTATTGATTTCTCATAAATCTGAAAGCATAAGTTGTTTCAAACGGTTTATGAACTTGGTTGAAAATCAATTAGACAAGAAAATAAAAGCATTGAGATCCGATTGAGGTCGAGAATATTTATCTGATGAGTTCAGAAAATTATGTGATGAAAAAGGAATGGAAATACAGTTGTCTATTCCAAATAATCCTCAACAAAATGGTGTTGCGGAGAGAAGAAACAGAACCCTACTGGAAATGGTTAGGTCCATGATGGCGCATGCTAACTTACCTATCACTTTTTGGAGTGATGCATTGTTAACTGCTGCCTATATACTTAACCGGGTGCCTTCCAAATCAGTTACCTTCACTCCATATGAGTTATGGACAGGTAGAAAACCGGACTTAAGTTTTCTTAAGCCATGGGGTTGTGCTACCTATACACATGAGTCCTCTCATAAATTTGGGAAATATGGTCCCAAAGGAAATAAGAGTATTTTCATGAGATACTCCGAACACTCGAAATGGTATGTGTTCATAGGTGAGCAGGAAAGTGGGAGTATAACTGAATTTGAATCACGGGATGTCACATTCTTAGTGGATGAATTTCCTAAGAAGGGCGAAATAGGGGCAGATTACTCCCTATTGAAACCTTGGATCAAGATAATAATATTAGTGGAGTTCGTTCAAGTGGGAGTAATATGAGATGTGATGAATTGAATTCTACTCATTCTCAATTGCAACCGCATGATGAGACGACGTCATCATTATCTAATCCTAGTGGGAGCATAATGGGAAATGATGTGCTAAGTGTACAATCTCTCATACGGCGAACAAGTTACCAAAGTATTCCCCGTCGACGTTTTAACATTGAAGGGGAAACTTTTATGGTTGCTCCACAAGATAAGGATGAGCCAAGAAATATTAATGAGGCTCTAAATTGCCCTAATAAGGAAAAATGGATTCATATAATGGAAGAGGAAATGGAGTCAATGAAATCAAACCAAGTCTGGGAACTGGTTGATCTTCCAAAAGGACGCAGAGCTATTGGGAACAAGTGGGTTCTCAAAATAAAGCGAAAGGCTAATGGCTCGATAGAAAGGCATAAGGCTCGCCTTGTGGCGAAGGGGTATAATCAACAGGAAGGAATTGATTATGAAGGTTCATTTTCTCCTGTAGAGTGATTTACCTCGATTCGCATTATTCTGGCAATAATGGTATATATGTTTTCATAATGCCATAAGGGTATATGATTTTACAATGATTGACGAGGATCATTGTGTATATATCAAAAGATCTAAGGATCAATTTGTGATCATATCATTATATGTTGATGATATACTAATTGTCGGAAGTAATATGGAGTTTGTCAATACTGTGAAGAATTAGTTATCTTCCAACTTTGATATAAAAGACATGGGTGATATTGCATACATTCTTGGAATTAAGATTTCAAGATTGTAAACCCATAGATACTCCTATTACAAAAGGTGAAGGGTTGAGCCATAGACTCTGTCCAAGGACTCCACAAGAGAAGGAACAAATGAAGCATGTTCCTTATGCTAGTGCTGTTGGAAGCTTGATGTACGCTATGATGTGTACAAGACTTGACTTATGTTTTGCAGTTGGAATGGTGAGTAGATACCAATCCAATCCAGGTCAAGCACAATGGAAAGCCGTTAAGAGAATACTGAGGTATCTAAAGGGGACTGCTGATTGTTCGCTGAGTTATTAAGGAAAGGATCTGCAACTCAAAGGCTATTTTGATATTGATTGGGAAGGAGATTTAGATGAAAGAAAATCTATCTCTGGGTTTGTTTTCTTACCGAATAATGGCACCATATGTTGGAGCAGTAAGAAACAAACATGTATAGCCTTGTCCACGATGGAAGTTGAGTTCGTGGCATTATCAGCAGCAATATAAGAAGATGTTTGGCTTAAGAGATTATTGGATCATTTAGGTGTTATTGGAAGTGCTGCAGATTTGTTATTTGTTAACTGTGATAGCCAAGCAGCAAAAGTGTACACCAAAGATCCAAAATATCATGGCAAGACCAAACATATAGATACCAAGTATAACCTTGTCAAGGATATGATTGCACGAAAAGATGTGAACTTAGAGTACATACTACGCATAGAATGGTAGCAGATCCTATGATAAAGCCAATACCTAGAGATGTGTTTTGTGGCCATATGAAATCTCTAGGATTGCGTAGAGGCGATGTCTTGAATATTGCAATTTCCTAAGTGTTCACAATTTGATGAATTTGTGTTTTCATCATTAATGCCTATGAATCTTTGTTTGATCTTTATGCATCTTAATGCTCGGTGCATTACTTTAAGTTGAGAAGTATGTCGGACAGATATAAGATTAGCCCACTCACACGGGTAATCGCCTCTTTCTTGTGTGATAAATAGAGATGAGACTGTTTTTAAGCTTATTATCTAGGTGATAATCAAGAGCTCAAGCTTAAAACACGTATGTCGCCTTAACTGAGTGTTAAGATGAGGACATAATTCTTACGATGTCCGAAAGTAAAATACCCCACATATTTTACTTTATCTGTCTAAGATGCCAGATGTGAGTTCTGATGAATTTTGTGAATGAGTAGATAGGTGAACTCAAGTTAGACATTGGGTATGTCTGAACTATCATCTGTACGGTATTGAAAGGTGTAGACATACGCTCCACGGGAAAGGAGTTAATACCGTAATACGTATTTCATACTACGTATGCATGAGACGACCAATAAGAGTGGCAAAAAGTTTGATCTCAACTTTTATGCCGTGTGAGACTCTTGAGGAAAAGAGTTCCTCAATTTTTAGTCCCCTCATGATTCTTACTTATTCTCAAGATTTCTATTTAGTGTTTGCTATCTTAGGATGTTGCCAATGGTCATGAGTTTGATTCGATCTAATGGGACATTTCTAGAAAAGCGAGCTGAACTGAAATTGAGAGTTTGAAGGAAAGAGGAAGATCGATTTTGGAGAATCACATTGTAGTTTTGTATTCACCGGTTAACCAATTATGATTGTCTTTGGGATAATCATAGTTGTGAATACAATATATATATATATATATATCATTGTTTAAAAGAGATCAAGAGAGATATAAATGTGATCGATCGATCTAGGGAACTGCATACTAAATCTACTCGGGATGTGATGCCCATTATGAGCTGCTATATATTCCTAACAGATGTATGGCAAAAGAGCTCTCAAAGTATGCTTTGGTCGCACGGATTATTCACCGGTATGAATGTTGAAGAGAGGAAAAGAGGATTCTGTTCGGCCCACCATATTAAGTGAGAGTCTATGATGGATTTTTCTCTGATGGGGATGAGTAGGGCCTGTCCGCCCATGTTGGTTTTGTACCACCATGTGCGAGTGGGAGATAATGGATTTAATTGGTGATGGGCTTAAGGCCCGTCCGCCCAAGTTGGGCACAAAATGCCCGGCCCACGGGAATAGGGCCCGTGGATGGGGCAAGGTATAAAAGGGAGGAGAGAGAGAGAGAAGATACCCTTTGGCCATTCTAACGTACGCTTCTCACTCTCTCTTTCCCTCCAAACGCTTAAGGCACGTCGTTTCCCTTTTCAAGGCAAATCGACATCATCGAATCAGAATTTCTTCCTCGGTCTTCAGCGTTGGTGTTTAATCTGTGGCTAACAAGGTACGCTCGAATCCGTGGTGTGCTTTACGATCGGTGATACGTGTTTTCCCGGGCTTCGCTTCAGCATTCGATTTAGGGGTTCGATTTAGTGTCGAATCCGCTTTTCGGGGATCCGTTATTCCCAACAACGGCCAATCGAATTTGGCAGATTGTTTTTCATATATAACATGATTGTTGGCTTGAAAGCAACAACAATCACTAATCAGACCATTAAGCAAATCGACCGGATCCAAATTCACGCACCAAGCACACGAGCAGAGCAGTAATGTGAAAACTTAAATTTTCAAAAACAAAAATTCCATTTACAGCCTTTGGTCCAGTTGGCGGGTACACGCATGGAGATTTTTTTATTTTTATTTTTTGTCAAAAAAATTCCCATTCATTACCAAAATAATACATAAAAGGATTCATGAGAAATCTTTAAGGTCACCATAACAAGGCAAGCCTGTAGATGTCCAAAACAAATCAAAAACCAGAATTCAAGGTACATCTTCTACTATGGTTGGCAGAGATAATCACACGCTTGAGGAATGTTTATTTTATCCAAAATCGAAGAATGTTCCAGATTGAATCGCTTTCCCACAATACACATAACAGGTCTAGAAATTCTTAATTAAATCATTAAACTTACTCCAATCAAGCTTGACCACCAAAGTTCACGGAATAGTTTCTTGTTGACTCGACTATAGAATGCCAAATTGTCGAGATGCAGTGACTATTCATTCGCTCTATTCGCCATTAGCATAGAAAAGAATTTGATAGACCGTGCTAGTGCATTAACTCACATCAATCAATATTATAAGAAAATAGTCTAATCAATCTATAATCTATTATACGTATGGCAATTCAGTCTTAATTATTCCAATTTTGTCAATTTAATCCTAAATCTCTACATGAAATTCCAATGCAATCATTTTGTGGAAAATCGCTAAATTGGTGGTATGCCACGTAGAATTGTTGGTGATGACTAGATTGTCACGTCAACGATTTCAGCTGAAAATTGGCCCGAAGGAATACATTAGAATTTTACACAAAGATTTAATATTAAATTGACAAAATTGGAAAGTTTAGAAATTGATGGACATCCATATAATAAGTTTATGATAATTTGTTATTTTCCGTACAACAATTTTCTTTCTTTGTACACACTAAGCAGTGTCATCTTGCGCAAAGTCAGGTGTGTGCAAGATTCTCTTTGAAGAATGAACAGCGATGACCAAGACTGATTTCTACTGAGTGTATGGAATATTTTTGAGAGGGTAATTGCATAGAGAGCTGTAATCGAGTCTAGCCGAGTTGATATGGTCTAATGTTTGAACTAAAGTTGAATTCAAAATGCAAGACTGGACACTATATTTAAATTCGATCTCAACGAAGCTCAACTTACTTGGATGGAGTTTGGCTCATTTAATTATTTTATAAGTTTGAAATGACTTGGTTTGATTTGACTTGTTCATTATAAATGAGCTTCGTGGGAGCGTAATTCAAGCTTGAGCACAAATTCGACTTTCCTGAAATCCAAATTGATGAGGACGATTTTGTCCGGGGTATCCCAATGGGAGTGTTATCCCGTGTTTCTACCCCTCACTTGCCTATAAATGGCTTGTGGGGGGAGATTCCCTGGGAAACTCATTTAGGGAAGAGCCTTTTAAGGTCTTGCTCAGGACCAATTGTGGACTCATGTAGGGAATAGGAGAAAAAGGGCATTTTGTGTTTGTCGGCCTTTCTTTATTCGTTTGCCGATCTCTTGGTGCCAGATTTGTCTTAATTTCAATCATTGGCCAAACCGGGAAAAATCAAACTTCGATTGGCTGGGGATATGACCAGCTTTAGGAATTGGAATGTAAGCTAGTCAATTACGATAACAGAGTTAATAAGTGCCCAAATTCAAAGGGTGGTTAAAGGGTTAGAAAGATGGAGATATGGTGCTTCAAGAAGCGGTGAAGTTTTATGTTTTGTCCGTACTCGATTCGTCACAACCTGCGGGAGCCAAGATTGAATATGACATGGATTCGGTTTTCATGTGAATGGACTCGTTTTATACTTGTCGACAAGTATTTAAAAAAGAGGTGTAATTGAGTCTAGTCAAATTGATAAAGTCTAATGTTTTAATGGGACTAGACTCGAAAATTCCAGACTGGATACTCAATTTACACTTGATCTCAATTATGCTAAATTTTTCCGAATCAAGTTCGACATGTGAAATGTTTTTACAAGCTGAAAATGACTCGATTGATCCGGCTTGATTATCATAACTTAGTTTTTTTTGTCAAAGCTCGATTCAGTCGTGAGCTTAAAGCTGACTAAGTAAAATCCAAAACGATGAGGCTTGAACTTGACTCAGTCTCGCGCTAAATAATTTAGACGTGCTTGAGTAGCTTGAATCGTTGGTAAGTGAATAAGCAACTAAAACCTGATTTTGAAGAAGCATGTCAGAAATTAATGGTAAAGCGCATAATTGATTCAACCATCACCCATCATCGCTGGTGGTGGCTATCGCCACCCAGTCCACTTATTCTCGCCTCTGTTGCTCTCCTACCCTTCTCTTATGCATTTTACTTTCCTTGCTTTCTAGAAAAAAAAAATTAGTTCCTTTCAATTTCGACATTATTCGCTTTCACTTTTCTTAATTATGTAAAAAAAAAATTGTAATCTTAGCATACCGCAACAGTATACTAAGAGTTATTCAAGAAGGACCTGATCGAGAATGGGATAGATTCCAAAAGATCCAATTGCACAAGATCATAGATTGGGGGACTGAAAGTGTAATTTTTTTAAATCATTTTTCTACTAGCAAGGGAACACCTTTTTGCTGGGGCACGCAAAAATTCAACTATAGTAAAAGTGCTTAACTAATTGATAATGAGAATAGAAAAATATATTGGTAGAGTTCCCACATTATAATATAATCTTTATGTATTGAAAACAAATAAGTGCCAATTTTCGTTATATATTCGGACATCATATTTTGTAACACGACTTTTTAGAAAAATAAGGGTGTCTGTAGTCTTTTCTTCCTATACATCAGTCCTTTGCTCCTTTCTCAACTTTCTGCACTCAAAAATTTCGTTTTTTTTTTCCTATTTTTGGCTGGTCATTTTAATCTTTTTAACATTTTGTAATTGCTTGGTGAACAACTCACACATACCATGGGCCTACTATATAAGTTTAATATTTTCTTTTCGGCGAAGTGCATAAGAAATTCTAAAACTTGTAAAAAAAAAAATGCAATTACATCATAAAAATGTAAAAAAAAGTACAATCGTATCCTAAAATTTGTGCAAAAAAAGTGTTACAAAGTACTTCCATTAATTAGGATGAGATCGACCTATTTTAAAGTTCAAACACTTGGTTATACTTTTAATGTAAGATTTAGGACTTATAATACACTTAATCCTCAATATTACCTAGTTTTCTAATATGGTGGATAAATAATGTTGCAAAGTAAAATTTTCAAATCCGAACTAAGGAGTCTTCAACTAGTTTCAAATAGCATTTAGGCTTTAGGTTTAGACTTTACCTATTCAAGCATTCTGTCTTAATTTAAAACAATCTTCACTGAAGAATCATCTTCATTGCCAATTTTTCATTCCAAAACTCCGAGAAAAATGGCCATATGGTTCTGTCATATTTTGATTTCTACACTAGATGCAAATCTACTTTTTCTCCTAATTGGTAAGCAAGAGTTCTATTGATCAATAGATAAACCTTAATTTCAGTGGAAAGAACGAAAATACTCATTTTCAAGTTTAATAACTGAATCCCAGTGGAAATCTTCATGAATGTGAATGTCTGAACAACACTTTATCCCAAAAACAATAGTAAGCAAGAGTTCTATTGATCAATAGACTAACCTTAATTTCAGTGGAAAGAACGAAAATACTCCTTTTCAAGTTTAATAACTGAATCCCAGCGGAAATCTTCATGAACGTGAGTGTCTAAACAACACTTTATCCCAAAAACGATAGTAAGCAAACCTCCATGATTGAACAAACACTAATGGACCACAAACTACCCAAAAGCCAAAAACAAATCCAAGTGGTATACCTAGGTAAAACCATTTCTTCTCACTATCATCATTGTTGCGATCATCACCAGCTTCTTCCGTCCTGTTCATGGTAATTGGGCAGCTTTTGTTGAGCGGAAGCCCACATAGTCCAAGGTTTCCCTTGAAAGAACTTTCAGAAAATGTGAGAAACTGTCTGCTAGCTGGGATGCTTCCTACAAGTTGATTGTCTGAGAGGTTCAGGAACGAAAGGAAATTGAGATTTGCAAGCTGAGTTGGTATGGTTCGATTGAGGTAGTTCCATGATAGGTCCAATGACTCAAGTTGATGCAGATTCCCCAATACAGAAGGAATTGAACCCGAGATGGCATTGTGCGATAGATTGAGGAAATGAAGTGCATTGAGATTCCCAAGTGTGTCAGGTATTGGACCCTCCAATCTATTGCTCGAGAAGTCAATCGACGTGAAAATAGTAAGAATCTTGACAAGTTCTAGCCGCTGACCTTTGACTGTAACAATCACTGTATCTTGATAATATACACTAGTCCGTGGGACAAATTGATGCAGGTAATCAAAGTTTGCATTGGCCTTCATAGCTTCCCAAGATGCGAGGAGACTTGTAGATATTGTGCCGCTGAAATAGTTTGATGATAGGTCAACGATTTGAAGTTTCTGCCATGTACCGGGACCATATGGACATCGAATTTCCCCATGCAATTTGTTAGATCGTAAAATAAGGACGCGGAGAGTTGACATAGCCCTGAAATGGCATGGAAATTTCCCGTCTATTTGATTGTCCCCAATGTTCACAACCTCCAATGTTGCGCAATTTGTCAATGATAACGGAATTTGCCCCTGCAACAAATTCCCACTAATATCCAATGTCTTCAGACCACATGTTGGCAGGATGTTTTGTGGAATATCACCACTTAACTTGTTATCTCTCAAATTCAATACCATGAGGGATGCCATCATTAAACAATTAGGAATAGTTCCACTCAGATGGTTATGTGACAAGTCAAGCACTTCAAGATCAGCTTTGCAAATTGACTGCGGGATGGACCCATGGATATTATTCTTCGAAAGGGAGAAGAACGACGGGACTAATAATAGGGAGTCGCCAATGTTATCTGGAATTACATAAGTAACGTTGTTTCTCGATAAATCCAAGTAGTCAACCTGTAACAGCATGGGTAGCACATTTCCTCGGAGCATGTTTGAATGGAGGTCAACGACACTAGGAAAACTAAGATTAAGATTGTGCAGTGGTGTTGCGGAATCTTCAAATAAATTAGAGGAAAGATTGAGAACTTGAAGTTGTTCCAATGTCCATATCCATCTTGGTATTTCCCCTCGAATATTATTGTTGGAGAGGTCGAGGATTTCCAAATTGGACTGGTTAGCCAAAAACTGAGGCACGGTCCACAACTGGCAAGAAGCCAACTTTAATGAATGGAATTTATGGAAAGAGGATGCAGCAGCAGAAGTAGGTGCCATAGCGTTAATGGACAAGCCACTGTACGATAGATCAAGACCAGTGACATTTCCTAATGCCTGAAGCATGTCAATATTCATCTCGCCACTGAAATTATTGTAAGAAAGTGAGAGGTACCAAAGCTGTTGCAGTTTGAATACGGATGCTGGTATTGACCCTTGCAACTGGTTGCTTCCCAAATCAAGCATCCTTAGTTGATCCAAAGAGGCATTCGGATGTATGATAAGCTGACCATTAAATCTATTATGTGAAAGGGATATCCTCTCAAGTCGAGGAAGTGTAAACAGAGCTGGGGGAATGTCACCTTCCAATGAATTGTTTTCTAGTTCAAGAGATTCAAGATTCAGAAGGTCTTTCCAGCCAACGGAGGTGATACGACCCGTTAAAGCGTTATCATATAAATATATTTTAGTCAGATTTCTAGATGCACCAAGTGGAGGAATTGAACCAGTAAGACTATTAAGACACAAGTCCAAATGAGTTAGCTTTGATAGGTTCTTCATCGAGCTTGGGATCGACCCACTCAATCTGCAACCCCACAGTTCTAACCACGACAATTTTCTTAGATTACCGATTGAATCGGGTATCCTCCCTGAGATATTGGTACGATACATGATCAGAGTCTCAAGAGAACTATCATCCAGAAAATCGGGCAAAGAAACCTGAAGGAGTTCGTTAAATGATAGGATAAGAGTTTGAAGTGTCTGTACTTGGAGGACTTTTTGGGGAAATTCTCCTTGCAGGCCACAATAATCTAGGTTCAGTATTTTCAAGCTGGAGAAATTTGCTAAGAAACTAGGAACGGTGGTGGACAAGTTGTTGCCTTCGAGTTGAATGACCGACAGATTAGTAAGACTCAGAAGAGAAGCGTCAATAGGACCAGATAGAGAACAGTAAGACATGCTCAGCACCTCAAGTTTTGGAACTGAAGAAGACAACGTGTCACACCATTCACTTCCCTTAGCAGACACATCGACCTCATCAAGGTACAGCTCCCTCAACTCCCCCAAATCCCCGATTAGCGACCTTAAAGAGGGCTTTTCAAGTTTCAAATTGAAAAGGTAAGTGAGATCAAGAGTACGTAGCTTCCTCAGGGGAGATAGCTCTGCAGGAATCTGCCAGTTGAATCCGGCGTGGGACAAGTTGAGATTTTCCAAGTGGCTAAGATTCGCGAGGCCTGACGAAATTACCGTGAAGTTGAAGTCGTTGAAAGCCAAGTTCAGGCTTCGAAGGAACTCAAGCTTGAAGAGACTTGACAAACCGTTGATTCCGCCAGAGATCGACTCGTTGCTCAAATCGAGTCCCACAACAAGGCCGTCCTCGCACGTCACACCGCTCCATGAATCAGCACTTTGGTCCCACTGTACTAGCTTGGAAGACTCGGAGGCATTGAAGATGAGGTTGTTTCTCAGCTCAAGCAAGAGTGATCTCTGGTCAATGCCAATACACTGGGCTGAAGCTGAAGCCCTAGCTACGTCGAAGAAGATGGAGATTGTGGATATAGCAAGAAGAAGCCATGAAATGATCGAGCCGTTCATTGGAAGAGGTGTAAGAAGGGCGCGGGAAGAGGGAGCAGGGAAGGGGGAATCAACTGAAAAGAAGAGGACACTTGGGAGGGAGGAGTCGTCCTACTTTAAGTGCATTCTAGGGTCAATTTTGGGATATCATTAGTCGCCAAATTTGACTTATAACACTTCCGAAAATTCCTAGTAAAAATCGGTGACATTGAGCAACAAAGTGACATTCTTTTTTTAATCCTAATTTTCCAATTGAAACAAAAGACCACATTTATGTTTTATAGGAAAAAAGGAAAAATAAAAGAAATTTGCCTAAGATATTGAAATTATAACTTGACATCCCTTGAAAATTTGCTTTTGACCGGAGCAAGTCTAATGTTTTTGGTGGGGGAGGAGGTGGACCCCCACTGCCACCATAATTTTGCACTCTCTAGTCAAGTCAACTAAAAGCTATTGCGTGTACTTTGGTCTGAAGCTTGACTGTAGTAAGTTCAATGTTTTTCATGTGTTTGCTTGATCCAATACAGTCAACTATCATATTGTATATGCAAGGTGAAATCATAAAGTTGATATGATTCTAGAATTTATATTTATTTATCTATTTGCTTCTTTCACAATCTTATACAATTTTACAAATAAAACTCAAATATAATTATTTATCTTATTGAATCTACATATTTAATAAAATAGTTGGATATAATATCTATATTGTTTGCTTTTAACCGGTCTCTGCATGGTTAATGTTCACGTATAAAGACAACAATGTCCACACCCCCCCAAAAAAAACGCCTGCAATGATTTTTAAAATCCCATTTTTGAAGAAAACCTGATTTTGCCTTCGGTAGATACAAAATATCAGTAGTAAGTTTGAAATATGCTAACAAACCCAATAGTATATTGTCACTTGCTTTTTATTTATTCTATAAGTGACTACTTAAATGTTTTTAAGTGACCAACAAAATTAAAGTTCTATCATTCACGAACTCGGCAGTAAATTGCCACTTATTTTAGCTTCCACAGGTAAGTGCATGACTTTTTGTAGAATGTCAATTGAAATAACATTTCTACCATCCACAAAACCCAATAGTCGTTTTATTTTTAGATGTTAGATTTTACTAGTAGACGCGTAAGTAATTGTTTGTTTCATTGTCCACAAATCTACTAGTAAAATTAGCACCTTTTTTTTTTTTTACAAGAAGGTGCATAATTGTTTGTAAGTTACTAATGAAATAAATATTTTACCGTCCACAAACTCATTTGTAAATATATAACGTAGGTGGTAAGCTATTGGAACATTGACAATCGTAAATCCCCAACACAGTTGCACAATCAAGTTAATTTACTTAATCAATCGGTAGCAAGTCGGATGATTACCACCGTTACTTAAAATTTATGGATGGTGTTACAGGTCTCCTATTGAATGAAAACTAATATGTGTGGGTCAAGCGGACTGTAGACACTTCTTCGTGATTCTTAGACGACTCATCATGACCAAAAAATGAGTACAGGCTTCCATGGCGTTTTCTTCGGTCCTACTATACAGGGCATTTTATGTGATAGCTACTTTGCAATCTTCTCTTTTTAAATATTTTCCGGGCTACAAAGAGGATAGCGTATTGCGCAATTTTGGTCGTGAAACACAATACGGAACATTGTTCCATGCTGTTGACTTTGTGTAAGAGTTGGCCAATGTAAAACCCCGTTGGCAGCAAAAATTGACCAGTGACTTGCTTGGTCTGTACGTTAGTAACGTTCAAATCACTTTTTTTTATAAAAGTGCCAGCTTTATTTGATTCATTGAAGTAAATGATTATTCTGTAATTTACTATCACTTATTTTTCTTAAGCCACAAGCCTTTTAAAGTTACAAATTTTAAAAACAAAACTGCCGACTCTAATTTGAGTCGCTTAGCAACATTTATCTTATTTTTCCAATTTAACAACCATTTCAATAGTTTAATTAAGTCAAATACAAGCATGATAAACTTACACATAAGTTGATTACTAAATAATCAAATAGAGGTTAGTAATTGAGTTAATAAAGTTAATAATTTCATAGAAAAGTTTATAAGTTTAAATTCCACTGATAAATTATGGTAATCACAAGAATAGTTGGTTAGGGTCTGATTGATAATTGACCAATTCTTTGCTATTTTTGCTTTTTTGTTCCTGAAAAAAAAAAAAAAAAAAAAGAAGAAGTAAAAATCCATTTGGTAATGTTAGTTTCTATTCTCAGGAATAGATTAGTGGCAAGGGAATAGATCTACAATGGAATTAAGAAGTTGAAAAAAATTACTTCTTTGTTCCCAAGAACAATTCTAGAAACAAGCCATTTTTTTTTTCTTTTTTTCTTCTTCCTCCTCCAACTTGTTGTTGGGCTTGGCGATGGCCGGCGACTGGCCGGAGACAAGGTCCAACAACCTCACCGGAGCCTCGTTGGCCCTCGGCGAGATTAGGCTTCACTCGGCTATGGTGAGGCTCCCTCAAGGCCAGTGAGGTTGTCGGCACTCTTCTTTGGCTAGTTGTTGGCCATTGCTGAGACCTAGTGACCATTAAGAGGAGGAAGAAGAAGAGAAGAAAAAAAAAGGAAAATCTCAGAAAATTATTAAAAAATTATAAGACATTTTGCATCACAATTTTTTTTTTTTAGAATTGTACCATACACATTCCCGTTCTTTTTTTGTTCAGAGAAGAGAGATTTTAAGCAGTTATCAAACACGTTTGAATACCCAAAAATTTGTACAGGGAACAGAGTTAGAAACAATTATTTATGAGCATAAATTGTTCCCACTAACAAAATTATTATGAAATGCACCCTAGTTTTGAAAAGAGTTGATAATTTCTCTTATATTGAACTGAAAGGCAAAAAAAAAAAAAAAAAAAAAAAAAAAAAAGGAAGAAAGGTCAAAAGGCAAAAGTAAAACGATGGAAAATGGACGTTCTCTTTACTTAGAGGTATTAAGAGTAGTATAAAGGAAAATAAAAAAGAGGGAAAAATCCGAAAATATTTAAAATTAAAAGAAAGGAATGACAAAGTGAACTGTGACCACATTTAATTGTAAGCACTTTTAATTGATACGTCGTGCACGCTGGAAAAGTACCATGGGCATACAATGGGCCCCCCCACCTCCACTGGCCTATTACCATGCTTTCATTCCCTTATGCAACTTTGCTATATATAATAGAAATGCTTATCTAATTGATATGTCGTGCACGCTAGAAAAGTACCACGGCTCCCCACCTCCACTAGCCTATTACCATATTTTTATTCCTTTAAGCAACTTTTTACTATGTATAATAGAAATGCGTGTTCGTTGGCTGGAGGAGCAATCAACGTATGATGAATGGCAAATCCTCATAGTTGCCCCATGTTCTCTTCTAGTATCGCAGATTGATATGTACTTAAAGGATTTCTTCCTTGTTTTTTTGTTTCATTGTGAGTTTTGCTATGCTGAGAGTGGTTTGGCAAAGATTTTTTAGGCTTTTATTTTTATTTTTTTGGGATTGTGCAATCAAGTGTTGGGTAAGCTTCCAATAAGACTCGAAACCAAAACCATAAGAAGAGGATCAAACTCTCTTACCATCTAAGACAACACCTTATTGTTGGGTTTTTATTGTACTTAAATTGTCAAAATCTTACATCAATCGAAAGAGATCTTATTGAGTAATTCATAAAACCAAATCGCCCTCAAATGAGCACCCCATTGCTCAAGCCAATGAAAAGCTCTATTTTCTCCTAACAAAGGAAAAATGAGCACCTTATTGTATGTTTACTTACACACTTCTCAAGGACTTTTCCTGCTTGAAATGAGTCGGATTATTGCATTTGTTATCCACAAAAACATAAGGTATAGGCTCAATTTCTTTTCGCTGGACTAAATTACCCTTGTCTCTATCTAGACTTGCGAATTGTGTGAATTGTTGGATTCAAGTCGACTAATGCATTGTTCCTGAACAGAGGAAAAGTCAAAGTAAAACAACAAAGAAATATCTTTAAAGGAAATCACCATATGTCTCTCTTGGTACCACAACAAGAGAGACCGACATTAGAGAAGATCATGGATTTGTTGGGATTTTGTGAAAACATGCATAGGTGGAAATAAATTGAAATTACAGAGAAAGCAAAAAATGATACATGTATCTCCAAAGTATTGTTCATGCAATTTAATTCTTATCCGTAGAAATGAAAGAATAAAATAAAAGGAGGGCTAATCAGATTATCCTTATAGCATGCCCAAAGTAATTTGGTCCAGACATTCCTTGGAGCATCCTCAGGGTAATTTGGTCCATATGTTCTTCAGTTCTAATTTTACAAATGTTGGGCTTCTAGTTCAAACACACCACTAATCACATGTAGAAAGAATTCTAGAGAGTTCACCACTTCAATAGTGCTAACAATTTTGATTTGATTACTCTAATCTCGTCAGTCTCGGCTCTAATTTATTTAAATTAATCCGGCCATTAATTCTAAAACCGTTCATAGCATTAATTAGGACATTAACTTTGAAATTGTTTCAAGGCATTAATTATGTTGTTGACTCTGAAACCGTTTCAAAGCATTAATCTAGCACTTGACTCTCAAACTTCAAAGCATTAATCTTAGGCATAACTAGTGCTGATTTTGTGGGCACGTTATTGTGCTTGTGCATCATATGCACGTGTCACGGGTTGAGAGTTTCCTTGGCCTCGGAACGACCCGCCGGCGCCTGACGAGCGGAATTCGCCAAACCAGCCCTTTCTTTAGCTGTTCCACGAACGATACGGTGAATGATTTTTCGTACGAGATGCTATCATGCTCAGCTTCACTCGGGCGTCTAGTCCATCGAGTAAGACAGCAGTTCTCTTTAGGCACAATAACTGATTTCGGCCTGCCATGGCCTCGTCAGGAGAGCAGCATCAGCTCCCGACCAGTTTGTGCACAGGAGGCCTACCCCGTCTTCAGAGCTCCTAAGTGATATAATCCTTCTATCCTAGAACTCCTAGCACCAACCGTTCTAATGTCACTCCCACGGACCAGTTGTGTTATACCCTTCTGCCTCACACTTTTTACCAGATAACCCCAAGCGCCACTCACAAGTGTCACGAGTACGGGAGGGTTCACGGACCGTGACATTCTCCCCCACTCAATTTGCAACGCCCTCGTTGCGATCTGCTTTGTCTCTTCCTTACGTAAATTAACCATTGATGTGCCACTTTTGGGAATTCACATCAAACGGTCACGCTCGCTCAACAAAACAGGTTTTGCTCCATTGGTAGCCTTTTTTGATCTCAGCCGCTCGGCCCTTCTCAGTCACCTACGCTTTCTGGCAAGTGTGGCATTTTTCGCCAACCGCATCTTTTGGCAGCACCATCTCAGCCTAACCAGCATCTTGACCCCAGCAAACCAATGGAGGTTCTTTTCTTGTTGAAAATGCGGCAGTAGACCTCTTCTTCATATTCACCGATCGATCTAGGAACGTTATCCCCATTTAGTGAGGATTCAGTTCTTCTCAGACTCGCTACCCGCTCGGCGACAAGCCAACTCGTCCCAGTACCCATTGTCATCCTAGGAGCTGAGAGCCCCGCTACGTTTGGGCATCTTTTGGCCCCGGCAAATTCCTCTCCGCCCACTAGGACCGGTCCCACTAGGACTTATCTGCTTGACCCGCACTTGAGCGAGGAGTCCGATTCTCCGACTCGCTCACTTACTGGAGGGATTCCTGCTCTGATACCACTTGTCACGGGCCGAGAGTTTCCTTCGCCTCGGAACGACCCGCGGACACCTGACGAGCGGAATTTGCCAGGCCAGCCCTTTCTTTAGCTGTTCCACGAACGATACGGTGAATGATTCTTCGTACGAGATGCTACTACGCCCAGCTTCGCTCGGGCATCTAGTCCATCGAGTAAGACAGCAGTTCTCTTTAGTCACAACAACTGGTTTCGGCCTGCCATGGCCTCGTCAGGAGAGCGGCATCAGCTCTCGACCAGTTTGTGCACGGGAGGCCTACCCTGTCTTGAGCTCTAAGTGATATAATCCTTCTATCCTAGAACTCCTAGCACCAACCGTTCTGATGCCACTCCCACGGATCAGTTGTGTTCTACCCTTCTGCCTCACAGTCTTCACCAGGTAACTCCAAGCACCACTCACAAGTGTCACGAGCACGGGAGGATTCATGGACTGTGACACACGCATGACCATGACCCAAGACAATTAATTAAATCCCATTAATTTAACTTCAGCTTGACTTGTAATTGCAAATACATTTACAATATTGTTTCTCTTGTTCAAACGTCATTTTGAATTAGTTATGGTGTGTGACCTTTCTAAGTTCATCACTAACACATTAGCACTCCCAAGAAAATTGATTGTCTTGATCAATCTCTAGGTCCTACAAGTCACGAGTGACATATAGCAATATGTCGTAGTGTGGATGTTTTCAGAACATAATAAACCTGTCATCTTTGGTTACCATGTAATTCAATCGTTCCATCTTATGTCCAATCAAACAAAAACCATGGAAATTACTTGTCAAGCTACCTATTCAATCACATCCACAAACCTAATTGACATATATTCTTAATGAGGCATAAACTATTCATTCTTGGTTATAACTCCGAACGAGGATTTCAATACAATGTCATGATTAAATAGTATAGGGCATAATTATTGTACCTTTTATATAATAAGAAAACAGATTCCACATTGCTCACATGTGCGCCTTTGTATGTGAATAAACTATGACCATTTAGTACAGAGACCGTTCATCGAAGCATCACTATATGCATTTGTAAACCATAGCCATCCAAAACACAAGTTAACACTGTACCTCAGGTCTAAAGATTATTTACACAAAACTAGAGCATGAAACGCTAAAAGCTTCCATGTTGCCAATTATTCTATGCATGTCACGTTTAGTGAATTTGTCCAATAAAATATCTGTATCCTAGCTTGGGTATCACAATACCTAATGGCTCGTAACTCATCATTCCCTTTGGTATCCAATATTTAATATGAAGCTAAGAACACACCAATCTCAATAGGATCATCAATATCTACTCATTATTCTATTGATCGGGAATAGTCTAAAGAATTAGACTAACCATAAACCTCTCACACATATTCTTAATGCCTTAAGAATAAGTCAAGTAACAGTTGAACTTATGGAATCATTCATATATATACATAATTGGACAATGAATGAATACATCTTTGCCAATAAATAAATAATACAATTGAAAGTACAACCGAAATCCCTTACATTCAATTATCACATGATTTCTTTAGGGCATACACCCAACAAAATTTGCACAAATTCCATTGAAAATATTTTAATCAATTACATTGCACACTTGAAGAATTTTTTGTATTGAAGGACCATTTTAGCAGCAAGAGATACAACCAATCTCGGACTTCTTTATCTTAGACATCTTGTCGTTGCTGCAAATCCACAAATCTACTTCATGACCACTAGGACAGCAAGGGGCAATCATGAAGAGACTATTGAAACATATTCCGGATCAAGCATAACAACGGTAATATTTGGGTTTGTTGACTTGGTCAAATGAAGTGGCTAATTACATTGAAAATCGATAGTCCACTTTCCTTTTTCTTTATGACTAGTCAATTTTCAGGTTGTAGGATAGAGGAAAGGAAAGAAAAAGAAGAAAAGAAAAAAATGGAAAGGAAAGTGGACTCTCTTTTTAAAGGGGAAAAGGAGAGCACGCAAAGCACACAGGATAGAGGAAAGGAAAGAAGAAATAAGAAAAGAGAAAAAGGAAAAAAAAGAAAGAAAAGGGAAATGAGTACACATCACGGTAGTCATGCCAAGATAGATTAACTTTATTTCGCAATGCCTAGCAAAGCCCTTTGTTCATCTAATCAGAGTTGCGAAGTTGATTTTTGAGTCGTTAAGATGAGAAATTTCATGAAAATGATAGACTAGGGTGTTGTGGAACCGTGGGGTATTGATGAAAATCGATTTAGAGTCTCACGCTCAGGTTCAGCATTATGGATAGTTTTGAATATTCACTTCAAACAATAGTTTTGTTAGCGCATATGAGTGATTTCAATAGCCAGCAAACTTGGTTTAGTCGATTCATAATTGAGGTAGCGTTTTTACTTTTTTTATGTTGTTTCTCGCTCATTTGATAGAAGGACTATTTTAGCAGCAAGAGATTCAACTAATCTCGAACTTCTTTATCTTAGACATCTTCTCGTTGCTGCAAATCCACAAATCTACTTCACTAATCACTAGGACAGCAAGGGGCAATCAAGAAGAGAAGATTCAAACATATTCCGGATCAAGCATAACAACGGTAATATTTGGGTTTGCTGACTTGGTCAAATGAAGTGGCTAATTACAAAAATCGATAGTCCACTTTCCTTTTTCTTTATGACTAGTCAATTTTCAGGTTGTAGGATAGAGGAAAGGAAAGAAAAAGAAGAAAAGAAAAAAATGGAAAGGAAAGTGGACTCTCTTTTTAAAGGGGAAAAGGAGAGCACGCAAAGCACGCAGGATAGAGGAAAGGAAAGAAGAAAAAAGAAAAGCAAAAAAAGCAAAAAAGAACAAAATAAAAAATAAAAAAAAGAAGGGAAATGAGTACCCGTCACGATGGTCATGCCAAGATAGATTAACTTTGTTTCACAATGCCTAGCAAAGTCGTTTGTTCATCTAATCAGCGTTGCAAAGTCAATTTTTGAGTCGTTAAGATGAGAAATTTCATTAAAATGATAGACTAGGGCGTTGTGGAGCCGTGGGGTATTGATGAAAATCGATTTAGAGTCTCACGCTTAGGTTCAGCATTAGGGATAGTTTTGAATATTCACTTCGAACAATAGTTTTGTTAGCACATATGAGTCATTTCAATAGCCCGTGAACTTGGTTTAGCCGATTCGTAGTTGAGGTAGCGTTTTTACTTGTTTTATGTTGTTTCTCGCTCATTTGCTAGAATTGTGAGTTCGACGGTTCAAGCAACCTTTGTAGTTTGGTTTTAAGCATTTCTAGGTGAGTGATGATATCTTTTCTTTGAGTTTGTAAACTCATGTTTTGAAAGCAATATGGATTAAATATAGTATAAGTTATGAAATGGCATTTTTCTTACATAAAAGTTTGGATTGAGCATTTACTACTCTTTGGTTATTTATAAATGATTTTAGAAACATGTTATGAAAGGTATTGTGAAAGTTTATATGTATTGCTTTGCAAATTTGGTTTATGAAATGAATTTTCAAATAATTTGAAAATACTTTACAAAAAGTACTTCTAGCGGTTAAGCCGAATTAATGATAGGTAGTCGCCAATGTCATTCAAAATAAAAGAAGTGATTTTGTTACTTGAGAAATCAAGTAGTAAGCGTATGATGGCAAGGGTGGCATAGGAGTGCAGTAGTCCAACGTAAATGCAACCTAGTGTGAATTTTCGGGATGTCATTAGTCATCAAATTTGACTTATAATACTTTCAAAAATCCTAGCTATTGAAATATTATGTCACACCGCTTGACGATGGGTCATAAATGCTTATTATATGCATGTGGTCTTCCTTCACCTATCAGCCTAAGCTTTTGAATTGGATTTTCTAACATTAGAGCAGGAGATCCTAACTTCAAATCTTTTAGGCCCTAAAGCTTAAGATGTTAGAATGTTGCTAGTCTTGACAATAGGTATTTATATTCATGTGATCTCCTTCCACCTATCAACTTATACTTTTGGGTTGAATTTTCTAGAATTAGTAGAATTCGACGACATTGCACAACAAAATGATATTCTTTTTTTTTTATCATAATTTTTCAATCTAAACAAAAGACCATATTTATGTTTTATAGGAAAAAAGGAAAACTAAAAGAAATATGCCTCAGATGTTGAGATAAGAACTTTACATCACTTGAAAATGCTTTTGGCTCATCTTATTTTAAGATCATAAAATTAATGACATTATGTGGTCAATGTTTGTCTTTGTACATCAACATTAACCATGCAGAGATCAGTTAAAAGCAAACAATATAGATATTATATCTGATTATTTAATTAAAAAAGTAGATTAAAAAAAGAAGATAAATAAATTGATTTACTTTGTAAAATTTTTATAAGACTATAAAAAGAGAAGAAATATAAACTTGCGAATTAGGGATCGAATAGAATTCCGTGCATATGAACCGAGTAGGAATTTGCAGGAATTTGAAAACCATTGGGATTGAAATCTTCAATCCAGAAATTTCCGAGCTGCGAAGATTGCGCTTTTAGTCCAGTTTGGTGGGGTAGATGCGTGAAGAATCTTGATTTTATCTGAACTTGAAGAATGTTTTTGATTGAAGGACTTTCCGGTGATAGGCAATGATGGGGAGGAAAAACAATTGAACTTACTCCAGTCAAGCCTAATGACCATGGAACACGTAACAGCTTTTAGTTGACTTGACCATAGAAGGCAAAATTGTCGTTTTAGTGGTGCTCCTCTCGTTCACGAATTTCCAAAATCCCCTTTTCGAATAATACAAAATTTCATTGATGGATGATAAATACGTAACGTCGATTATAAATTTTGAATGTCGATGATAGCGAACCCAATAGTAGATTATCACTTATTTTTTTTATTTTACTATTGATTGTGCAAATGTTTGTAAGTTACTAACAAAATTAAAATCTTATCATTCATGAAATCAACAGTAAATTGCCACTTATTTTAGTTTGTACAAGTAGGCGCATAACTTTTTGTAGGTTGTCGATTGAAATAGCATTTCTACCTTCCACAGAGCCCCATAGCAGCTACCACTTATTTTTAGATTTTACCAGTAAACGCATAAGTGTGTGTTTGTATGTTAGCAATTAGATAACAATTTCATTGTCCGCAAATCTAATAGTAAATTAGCACTTTTTAAATATTTTACAGGAAGACGCACAACTATATGTAAGTTATTCAACGAAAAAATAACAATTTTACCATCCACAAACTCAATAGTAAATGTTGGAATTCAAGTCGGCGGAAGACGACTTACCTAATTCCGATGCGCAAACAGCAATTAATCCCGAAACGAACGTTGAATTGTGAATGAATCACGAACAAATACTATCTCACGTCGGTCTGGATGCGATCACAAGGAAAGCACCCGATTTCCACGGCGTAAATGCAAATCGTTCTCATAAAGAAGAAAATGGAATGCCTTGATGGAAAGGAGAGAGAAAGGAAGAAAACTTTTTGAACGTACGTTTGTCCAACCCCTCCAACGGTTGTCTTCAAGGGTCTTTTATATGACCCCATCACATCCCTTCATCGTAACATATCAAATCCAAATGGTGCGGTCCAATCGCACCCCATCATGGACGTACTAGCTAAAGTACATCTCCCACTTGGACATGATGTGCTTGATACCGCTCTATCAAGAATATAAGGCATTCAACATTTATCAACTTTACAGAACAATTCATACTGGCAAGTAAACCGTGCGACCGGTGAGTACACCTGCACTTGGGAGCTCAAATTATGCACCTGTTAGGGATGACATAATGGCTACAACCCCGAAAAGAAATAACAATCGATGTTTCACAGTGCCCCAAACATATTTTGTTACATCAATCCAAGTATACCTATCCCTTAAAGGCTATACTTGACTATTCTCAAAAACACAATGTATTTACAATTACATCCGCAACCACATAGAGCAATATAATTGGTCGACCAGTAAATACATGTGATAGATGTAAAACAACAATAGTCTTCTTTCGCACTCATGTTTCTCTCAATTTCAGAACAACTGCTTTCCTAGACACGTCCCATAGGCCATATCTATTCATGATCGCCCGTAACATACTAAAGTAGCAACATTGATCTTTCACTTCGAGAACATAGTAAGAAGTAACATAGGGCACAAAATTGAGGTAAATTATAAATTACCTCAAGGGCTCACACGATGAGTAGATAGGGATAATTTTACTCATCTTCCCTTATTGGTCGTACAATGCACATGTAATATGAATTACATATTATATTGGATTACTCTTTCTATAAGAGCATATGTCATTTATCAAATATATCAATTATACGGATCTTAGCCTAAACATAGTCACGTGCTTTTCACGTACTTATGTTTAGCCCGAGTGCTATATCAGCTCGCTTTCTATAGCGCCCAATTAAGTACTCGCATCCGGCATCTTTCAGGCATACATGATTGTGGGAATATCATGTTCGGTCTTGTTATAAATAAATCACAGACCTCATATTGACTCCAATCAAGGCGATATATCATTTTATGTACTAAACTTACTCCTCAGCTTTTATTTGTACATAACGTCTCATTTCAACGTGCTATCTAAAGCACTTGAGGCGATTGCTCGTGTGAGTGAGCCAATCATTGCCTGCTGACATACTTTTCAATAATATATGTGTGTTTGTACTAATCTTATAATGGATTTGTACTTATTGATAAAACATCAAATTACTAATAAACAAACAAGTACAATACATCTGTCCACAAATACATAAACCAATGATCCTCTACAATAACAGATATCACATTCTACGCAATCCTAGTGACATCCTATGGGTCAAGAATATGTCTTTAGGAATAGCCTTCGTAAATGGATTAGCAACCATTCTATTGGTTGAAATATATTGTAGGACTACTTCTTTCTGCGCTATTATATCTCTTATGAAGTTATTCTTTATGTCAATGTGCTTTGTTCTTCTATGATACTTAGGATTTTTCACATAGGCAATGGCTGCTTGACTATCGCAATAAACTATCACCGGTTTTGGAACCTCAGTGATAGTGGCTAAATTTTCCAAGAAACGTTTTAGCCATATTACTTCTTGCACTGCGGTAGAGCATGCAATAAATTCTGCCTCTATCGTAAATAAGGCTGTGCATGTCTGTTTCTTGCTATTCCAAGAAATCGCACCTCCATTGAGCAAGAACGCATATTCAAAAGTCGATTTACGCTCATCTGGGTCTCCACCCCAATCAGCATCTAAATAGCATAATAGGCGTAAATCACTCTCTTGGTAATAAAAGTCGATAGTTCATAGTGCCTTTCAAGTATCTCAGGATCCTCTTCACTGCTTTCCAGTGAGCTTGACTAGGATTTGATTGATATCGGCTCAACAATTCCACGGCATAATATATGTTGGGTCGAATACACATCATAGCATACATCAAACTTCCAACCGCACTAGCGTAAGATATAGTTTCCATCACTTTAATTTTTTCTGGAGTCTTAAGACACATCTTAGTACTTAGGCCTTTACCTTGCATGACAGGGGTATCAATGAGATTACAATGCTGCATATTGAAAGTTCAAGAATCTTCATAATATAAGACTCTTGTGATAAAGTAAGGAGTTTCCTTAATCGATCTCTTTCGATCTTAACTCCTAATATATAAGCAGCTTCTCCCATGTCCTTCATTTCAAAATTAGAGGACAACCATTCTTTTATGGTGATAACCAAAACCTTGTCATTTGCAACCAATAAAATATCATTCACATAAAGTGATAAAATCATAAATTTATCTTCGGACCGTTTGACATATACACAGTAATCTTCCTCGATCATCGTGAAACCAAAAGTGGTTATGGTTCGATGAAAACGAAGATACCACTGTCTAGATGATTGCTTAAGGCCATCTATTGAGCGATGGAGCTTGCAAACTTTATGCTCATGACCTTTAGCTATGAAACCTATTGGTTGCTTTATATAGATTTCCTTATCTAGTTCTCCATTGAGAAATGCCGTCTTTACATCCATTTGATGTAATTCAAGGTCCAAATGTGCAATGATGGCTAGAATAAGGCGTATTAAAGCAAACCTTATAATTGGTGAAAAGGTTTCCTCATAGTCTATACCCTCTTGTTGAGTATAACCTTTCACCACAATGTGAGCCTTATACTTTTCAATGGATCCATCCACCCTTCGCTTAATTTTGAAGACCAATTTATTTCCAATGGCCTTACGATTGGGTGGTAGATCAACTAAGTCCTAGACATGGTTTGCCCTCATTGACTCCATTTCATCTTCCAAAACTTTTCTCCATTCTTCCTTATCAGAGGATGAGAGAGCCTCTTGAACAGTCTTAGGCTCGGCATCGTCATTCTGAGTAATCATAAATGATTCCCCTTCAATCTCAAAACGACGACAGGGAATGCTTTTACGATTACTTTTACGCAATTGAATTTCTCTTGAATTCAATTCGTTAGGCGATGCAACACTCCCACTAGGTCTTGCATGTTGAGGTAAATTTTCATTTTCCCTCTACAACATCAGTGGGTGTGTTATCAGGATCTTTCATCTCATATAATTGGAAGTCCTTATCAATCTCATCTCTACTAGGAAAATCGTTCTCCAAGAACGTGACATCTCGTGACTCCATTTCGGTCACACTTCTATCAGCTTGTTCACCTATGAACACGTACCATTTAGAGTGTTCAGAATATCTTATAAAGATACATTTCTTTCCTTTAGGACCTAATTTGCCATATTTATGGAAAGAATCATGAACATAAGCTGCATATCCCCATGGACGTTGACTACTCAAGTCTGGTTTCCTACCAGTCCATAATTCATAAAGAGTGGAAGTGACCGATTTTGAGGGCACTTGGTTAAGTATAAAGGCAGCAGTCAATAACGCATTTCCCCAAATAGGAGATAGGTAAATTTGCTTGCGCCATCATAGACCTAACCATTTCCAATAGGGTTCTATTGTTTCTCTCAGCTACCCCATTTTGTTGTGGAGTACCAAGAATAGTCAATTGTCGTACAATTTCCTTTTCATCACAAAGAGCCTTGAATTGCTCCGATAGATACTCACGTCCACGATCGGTTCTCAATGCCTTTATTGTTTTGCTTAATTGATTTTCTACCATCGCTATATATCGTCTAAAGTAGTCTAATGCTTCTGACTTATGGGAGATCAGAAAGACATAATCGAAACGTGTGAAGTCATCTATAAAAGTGATGAAATATGAGACATCATGCCTCGCCCTCACATTCAAAGGACCACAAATGTCAGAATGTATAAGTTGCAATGGAAATTCAGCTCTAGTCCATTTACCGAATGGTTTTCTAGTTGCTTTTCCCGCTATACAATGTTCACATACGGATAGACTAACATTAGTGAGTGACCTTAAAAGGCATTTTCTAGCTAATCTTTGCATTATTTGCAATCCAATATGACATAATCTAGCATATCAAGTACTTACATCAATTAACATTACTAGAACATGCAATTAAAGGAAAACAACCATCGACATTAACATTGTATTGATCATAGTCAATGTCTAACACCATAAAACCATTCGATACATGACCTGAACCATAATAAACTGTTCCATACAAAATGTCAACACAATCACCCTGGAAATTCAATACATAACCCAAGCTAAGAAGAACAACAACAGAGACCAAGTTTCGTCGAATATCTGGAGCATAAAGGACATCATGTAGGAATAGGTTTCGACTACCACGTAAGATTAATTTACATATGCCGATACCCTTCATTTCAACTCTTAAGTTATTCCCAACATATATCTATCTTCTTCCAGGTGGTATCCGACGATACTCCACAAATGCTTCTCGGTCTCTAACTACGTGGTCTATTGCTCCTAAGTTTACAGTCCACATTGGATGAGATTCAGCAAGCATTACAGTACTAGAAACAAAAGCATTACTCAAAGTAATGGAGTAATAGGGTACATTTTTCAGCTCAGTGCATTCACGAGGAAAGTGACCCATTTTGCCACAATTGTAGCACTCCATCTTGGCCTTGTCCTTCTTCCCACCACGTTTCTTGCGTTGGAAGGTCTTAACTCTTTTTAGTGCCTAATCAGTCTTCTTCCCTTTATTATTGAACTGAAGGTTCCTCTTGCGCTTGAAGCCTGAAACCTTGCGAGAACTCGATTCAGCAACATAAGCATGGGTAGAGGATCTTGCAGTCTTTAGGCGCTCATCCTCTAATTCCAAATGACGCGCAATATCATCAAAAGTGACAATGTTCTCATTATGCGTCATATTGATCTTCATATGCTCTCAATTGTTAGGAAGAGACCTTATAACAGCATGAACTTGCTGTTCATCAGTAAGGGAGTGACTTGCCGACTTCAGCTCACGAATCATGCTAAACATTTCCCGAAGATGCTGCCTCATCGTTACATTTGGGCGTTTTCGGAATTTGTCAAACTTGATGGTGAGTCTCCTCAGCTTAGTCGTAGATGTACCCCCAAACTTATCTTTCAAGGCAACCCACATAACTTGAGTTTTATCATAACTTTCAAACTCACAGATGAGATCATCTTGCATACAGCTCAGCAACGTGATGCGAGTAATGCTATTTTTCTTTTGCCAAACTTGATAAGCTTCTAGATCTCTCCTGTTTTAAGCTGAAGTTCCATGCTCAAGTTCATCCATGGTATGGTTGAGGGTTTCCAAAACCTCTTGCTCCTTAAGGATGTACTGAACCTTTCGGTGCCAAATATCATAATTGTCACCGTTCAGCCTCTCACCCTTATTGAGGTCAGCCACAATGGTCTTGGATGCCGAAATCATAATCAATTGCTATAACACATTGACATAATAAATGCAGAATCAATACTAGCACACTTTACAGAGGGGCTAATTCCATAAAAAAGCACGAACTTTAGGTGTTGTCCCAAATCTGGCCCAAACTTTATTTTGTCTCAAAAAAAAGCACGAACTTTAGGTGTTATCCCAAATCTGGCCCGAACTTTATTTTGTCTCAAAAAAAAGCACGAACTTTAAGTATTATCCCAAATCTGGCCCGAAATTTATTTTGTCTAAAAAAAAGGCACAAATTTTCACCTGTGTCCCAAATCTGGCCATCCACAGTCATCTAACATGGCATTTCCACGTCAGCAATAATATCCAACACAGCAAAATGATGCTGCATTCGAGTGTTTGGAGGAAGTGTTAAATTTAAGTTTGCCTTCCAATGAGGTGAACTTTACAGATGATTCTCATAGGAAAAATAATTCAGCAGCTGGGACGAGGCACATAGCTAGGGCCATTAGATCAATTAACAATTGGCAAACTGTTTGCACTGTCAGAAGCTGGGTTGAAAGCAGAAGATTACATTGCCTTAAAGCGAGATATTAAAAGTGTGTGCATCTTGTAATTAAATAGAGATGTAAAGCTTATTTGTAATAGAATTACTTTATTTTGTCTCAAATAAAGTTTAGGCCAGATTTGGGACAACACCTAAAGTTCGTGCTTTTTTTTTAGACAAAATAAAGTTCGGACCAGATTTGGGACAACCCCTAAAGTTCGTGCTTTTTTTTAAGACAAAAAAAAGTTCGGGCCAGATTTGGGACAACACCTAAAGTTTATGCTTTTTTATGGAATTGGCCCCTTTACAGAGTAACACACATATTTAATTTGCAACAAAGACAAACTAAATTAATGATAATTTAACAAAAGGCACAGAAGCAAAAGTTCACTATGTTCCCAATCAACTTCTATGTACAATTGTTCTATTATCATTAATTAGTTTAATTTGTGCAATTTTTAAGTTCTATGTAAGAACTTCTTTCAATTCTACCAACCTACAAACTCCCACTAGGAACAATAATTATATGACCTTATGTAATTTCTACGTTTTTCCTTAACACAAAAAACATAACATGATAATAACCAACGTATAAACAACAATCATGCTTCAACTATAATCAAAATTGCAATTCAACATGTAATGGATTTCCTACAATTGTTTGAATTTTCTAGCAACTAGAAAATTGCAAGTATATTAAACTATATACATGATATCATCAAATCAAGCTCTACACAGCATATATGACATTATTTGCATACAAGCTAGCTACTGTATTTCCTAAACCACAAGAAAATACAAGCTACAAATGAATAAATTATACATTTGTACCTTAAAATACGCGTGCATTGGGTTCCGTATACAATTTTATACATTTATAAAATTCAAATATCAAAAATAAATATACCACAATGTAGAGGACACTCATACGAACCAAACACTACCGACCACGCTCCAATCGGAGCTCGCACGTGCCCATACGTGCCACCTGAGTGCGCGACACGTGTGGCGCACGTGCCAACGAGCCCAAGGGCTCCTGGCCGGTCCGACTGGTGATCGGCCGGTCAACTGCCACCGGCGATGACGTCATCGATGACGTCATCCCAGCGGTTGCCAACCGTTGGGTGACGTTATGGTGACGTCATCACGCGCCGATTCGTCGATCGGCGCGTGACACGCACCTACCGGTTTGTTGACCGGCACGTGTGGCGCATGCGCTGGCTTTGCCAGCGCTTCAGGCGCGTGGCACCCACGCGCAGCGGCTTCTGACCGCGAATGTAGGCGCGTCCGGTGTCTTACGGCGACGCTCGACCCATCGCCGAACTCATCTCGACGAGCTCTTTCACACCGTATATTGAAAAATTAATTTTGGCCAAAAAATTATTTCGAAAAATGACCAAAACCGTACGGGTGTACGCGACCCCGAACCCATTCTTCGCTTCGGTTCGATTTCGAGTTTTTCAGATGGCAATTCCGACTATCAGAGATCCAAACAGTGTATATTTCATACTATTGATCTCAATATCAAATGGTAAACGAGAAAATTCAATGAAAAATAAGGCAGAAATCACGACCGGGCTCTGATACCAATGTTGGATTTCAAGTCGGCGAAAGACGACTTACCTGATTCCGATGCGCAAACAGCAATTAACCCCAGAACGAACGTTGAATTGCGAATGAATCACGAACAAATACTATCTCACACTGGTTTGGATGCGATCATGAGGAAAGCACCCGATTTCCACGGCGTAAATGCAAATCGTTCTCGTAAAGAAGAAAATGGAATGCCTTGATGGAAATGAGAGAGGAAGGAAGAAAACTTTCTGAACGTACGTTTGTCCAACCCCTCCAACGGTTGTCTTCAGGGGTCTTTTATATGACCCCATCACACCCCTTCATCGTAGCATATCAAGTTCAAATGGTGCGGTCCAATCGCACCCCATCATGGATGTACTAGCTAAAGTACAACAGTAAATATACAATATAGGCGGTAAGTTATTAGAACATTGACAATTGTAAGTCCCTAACATTGTTGCCCAATCAAGTTAATTTACTTAATTAATAGGTAGCAAGCTGGATGATTAACACAGACCAAAAAAAAAAAAAAAAAAGTCGGATGATTAACCATTGTTATTTAAAATTTATGAATGGTGTCATAGATTAACTATTGAACAAAAACTATTCGTAATTGGCCAAACGGAATGCTGCACAATCAAGTCACTGTGCTTGATCAATAGGTAGCCGGTCCGACGATTAACCATCATTATTTAAAATTTATGAATGGTGTAGAGATTTACTATTACACGGAAACTATTTCGTATGGGCCAAATAAAATGTTAGACGCTTCCTCGTGATTCTTAGACGACTCATCATGACCAAGAAACGATTTCCATGGCATTTTCTTCGGTCCTATTGTACGGGGCATTTCTTGTGATTGCTACTTTGCAATTTTCTCCTATTTAATATTTTTTAGGCAACAAAGAGGATCAAGTTTTAGACAATTTTGGTCGTGAAACACAATGCGGAAAGCTGTTCCATGCTGTTGAATTTGTGGAAGACTACCTTTGTAAAACCCCAACGGACGCAAAAATTGACCAGTGACTTGCTTGGTCCGTTGTACTTCAGTAACATACGACCACTTTTAGAAAAGTACTGACATTGTTTGATTCTTTAAAGTTATGGATTATTTTAGAGTTATGATAAATTTTTCTTAAATTACTATTTTAATTATCAAAAACTCAAAATTGATATATCTATAATAAATTTATCCATAAGTAATTTTTTGACCACGAAAAAATACAAATTGATACATTTATGACAAATTTACCCTTCATTAATTTGTGTTAAATTGAATTAATATTATGAAAATCACAAATGAGTAAACCTAAGACAAATGGAGAGTAAAACTCAAATTGGTATATCGTTAACTGTTATGTACCATTCAACTCAATAATTTAATTACAAAATTTAACAGAAACTAATGGAGAATAAATTTGTCACATGTGTATAAGTTTGGGATTTGTTTGAGAGTTTTCATAATATTAACCCATTATTATATAATTTACCAATATTTATTTTCTTAAGTTGCCACGGTGTTATAATTACTAATTTTCGAGACAAAACTACCAACCTTAATTTGAGTCACTTAGTAACATTTATCTTACTTTTCCAATTTACCAACCATTTCAATAGTTTTGCGAAATTTTCTTAAATCAAATACCAACATGATAAACTTACCGCATAAGAGTTTATGATTTTGTATAAGGGTTCAGTAATTTGTAGGTTGGTAGATTATTGAAATAGTTGGTGATTACTAAATAATCAAATAAAGGTTGGTAACTGAGTTTAAATAAAGTTAATTATTTCATTTAAAAGTTTAAATGCCACTGATAAATGATGGTAACTATGGGAATAGTTGGTAAATTTGAAAAGAGTTGATAATTTCTCTTATATTAAACTGAAAGGAGGAAAAAAAAAAGGAAGAAAAAGGAAAAAGACAATTTAAAATGATATTATCCCTTCTGTGGATCCTTGGTGTTTGGCTAAGAGGTAACCTCACTATAGAAGAGGAGTCGAAGCTCCCACAGGGGCCTTTATGGCCTATCCATTTGATATACAAGTTTGGTGGGCTCTATGGATGTATTCCTTATTTTAACATGTCAGTACCCATATGCCATGTGCCCCTAAGTTCCCCTGGTATCTTTGTCTTTCCTAGAGAGAGGGAATATTCTTTGGAAGTTTTACATCCCGAAAATCCGAAGTCTGGAGAAGGATCAAGATGAAGCCTTTTATGAACTTGCTTAGATTTGTTTACTTAAAGTGTATAAAGGAATATAAAAAAAAAGGGAAAAAATCGAGAAGATTTAAAATTAAAAGAAAAAAAAGGAAAGAGCAAATTGTAGGCGCATGGAATTGATCCATCATGCACGTTGGAAAAGTACCATGGCCCTCCTTTGGGCTATTACCATGCTTTCTATTCCTTTATGCATCTTTTACTTTATATATGACATAAAAGCATGTTAGTTGGTTGAAGGATGATGCATGGAAAATCTTGATAGTCACCCCGAGTTTTCTCTTTCGGTATTGCACATTGATATATTTTAAGGTTTTCTTTCTTCTTTTTTTGTTTCATTGTGAGATTTGCTATACTAAAAGTGGTTCGATAGAGATTTTTCAAGCTCTAGCTTTTTTTCTTTTTGAATGTGCAGTCAAGTACTGAGTTAGCTTCTAATAAGACTAGAAACCAAGATCACAAGGAGACGAGCAAACTCCCTTACCATCTAAGACAACAACTTATTATTAGGTTTTTATTGTCAAAATCTTATGGCAACTAAAAGAGATCCTATTAAGTAATTCATAAATAACATAAACCTCCAAATGAGCACCACATTGCTCAAGCTATTGAAGAGTTCTACCTTCTCCAAACAAAACAAAAATAGCACCACATTGCATGTTTACTTACACATTTCTCTAGGGCCCGTCCCGCATGAAATGGGTTGGATTATTGCATAAACTATCCACAAAAACATAAGGTATAGGCTCAATTTCTTCTGGATGAATTAAATTACACTTGTCACCATCTAGACTTATGAATTGTGGGACTTGTTGGATTCAAGTCAATCAAGGCATTCGCTCTTGCACAGAAGAAAAGTCCAAGTAAAACAACTAAGACATTTTTAAGGAAATCGGCTGAAGTGTCTCTCTTGGTACCACACCAAGAGAGACGAACATAATAGAAGGTCATGGATTTGTGCAAATTATATTGGAAAGACTCCAATAATCGCACTGCACCCTTGCACAATTTTCTGTATTGAAGAACATTTTTAGCACTAAGAGATAGAACCGGTCTCGAAAATCTTTAGCCTAGTCCTCTTCTTATTGATGCAAATCCAGGCATCTACTTCACTGACCACTGAGATAGCAAAGGGCAATCAAGAAGAGAAGAAGATTGAAACTTATTCCAGATCAAGCACAACAACTATAATATTTGGATTTGTTGACTTGGTCAAATGAAGTGGCTAATTAAAAAAAATGACTAGTCAAAAAGAAAAAGGAAAGTGGACTCTCACATTAAAGGGGAAAAGGAGAGCACTGTTCTATGCTGTTGAATTGCGAAAGAGTTGGCAATTGTAAAAGCCCTACTGGTAGAGAAAATTGACCGGTGACGTGCTTGGTCTGTTAGACGTTAGTGGAACGTACAACCACTTTTACAAAAGTGCCAGCATTATTTTATTCTTTCACGTTTTCGATTATTATGAAATTTACTAACATTTATTAAGTCACTAGCATGTTCAAGTTACTAATTTTCATACAAGACTATCAACCTTCACTTGAGTCGCTTACTAACATTTATTTTATTTTTTCAATTTACCTATCTTAACTACAAAATTTAATTTATAGCATAAGCTTTATATATGACAGATTGTAGATTATAGATGTGCATAGATAAATTTACAGGTAAATTCATAACTTGAAAAAAGAAGGGGATATTACTCTACACAATTTTCAGAATTCTTATATAGAGAAAAAAAATATAAACTCTTCTTCGGTTAGTTTAGATTTACTGATTTACATGTCAAACTACATCCAAATTAATAGGTCATAAGGCAAATTGATGTGGATATATTATTTTAGAAATATCATACTAAATTAGATGATATGATTATGTCGAATTAATGTTACAGGAAGTAGGAAGGAATGGAGCTTTGTGATGGTACTGTTAAACTATACAAAGCTCCATTCTACCCAATTGTTCTTATTATTTATATATTTGTACTAATCTTGGAAAATTCAAAGAAAATAAAAATATCAGCCGGAGGAGATCACATGCCAACCTAATAGATCTGTGTTTCTTGGTCTTCAGTGTTGTATTCTTTCACAAATATAGCTTTTCTTTTCCTTTCACAATGATTTACTTATATTTGGATCTAATTATAGAATTTTTATAAGACTATAAAAAAAGAAAAAAAATAAACTTTAGAATTATATTAACTTTAGGACTTCGACATTTCCAGAGAAATTCCTAAATGTTAACGTAGCCAATCGAAAATTAGCATACTATATATGATATACGACATGATAGTTAACTATATTTGGTCAACCAAGCACATGAACTGAGGAGGAAATATAAAACCTTTTGGGGTTGAAATCTTCAAACCCAAAATTTCCATGCACCTTCTTAGAGCTAAGGAGATTGCACCTTTTGGTGGGTACACGCGGGAAGAATGTTTATTTTATCCAAACTATAAGAATGTTGCTTATTGAATGACTTTCCGACCATAGACAATTATGGAGAGGAAAAACATTGAAGTTCCTCCAATCAAGCATAACGACCATAGTACACGCAATAGCTTTAAGTTAACTTAACTGGACAATGCAATGTCGTTTCAGTAGTGCTCCCTCATTTGCTGATTTCCAAAGTTTTCTTTCTGGATAAAACGACAGTAGTAAATTTGAAATGACAATGATAACGAACCCAATAATAGATTATCACTTGTTTTTTTATTTTATTTTACGAGCAAGTGTGTAAATGTTTGTAAGTTACCGGTGAAATTTAAGTTTGATCATTCACGAATTCAGTAGCAAATTGCCACTTATTACATGTAGGCGTGCGACTTCTTGTAGGTTGTCAATTGAAATAATATTTCTACCCTCCACAAAACCCAATAGCAGTTACCACTTATTTTTTTATTTTACAAGTTGGTACAAAATTGTTTGTAAATTACCAATGAAGTGAAAATCTTACTATAACATTGACAAACTCAATAGTAGATTACTATATGTTTTTAGAATTTACAAGTGAGTGTGTAATTGTTTGTAAGTTATTGACAAAATACTAATTTTACCATCTACAAACTCAATTGTAGCTCTCTACTAGTTTTTAGATTTAACTACTAGACGCTTAAGTAACTGTTTGTATGTTAGCAATTAGATAACAATCTCATCATCCGCAAATCTAATATTGAATTAGCTCAATGAAATAAGTTATCAATGAAATAATGGTTTTACCATCCACAAGCTCAATCATAAATATATAACATAGGTGGTAATATTAGAACATTGGCAATCGTAAGTCCATAACATTGTTGCACAATCAAGTCAATTTGCTTAATCAGTAAATAGCAAGTCGGACAATTAACCATCATTCTTTAAAATTTATAGATGGTGCTACAAATTTACTATTGAATGTAAACTATTCCGTATGGGCCAAACAAATTAGACACTTCCTCGTGATTCTTATACGGCTCATCATGACCAACAAATGATTTCCATGGCATTTTCTTTGGTCCTACTGTACAGAGCATTTCTTATGATAGCTACTTTGCAATTTTATCCTATATAATATTTTCTGGGCAACAAAGAGGATCAAGTTTTGGACAAGTTCGGTCGCGAAATACAATACGGAACACTGTTCCATGCTGTTGAATTTGTGAAAGAGTCTGCCATTGTAAAACCCCGTTGGTCGCAAATTGACCGGTGACATTACTTGGTCTGTCATGCTTTAGTGGACATACAACCACTTTTAGAAAAGTATCAACATCATTTGATTCTCTGAAGTTATCGATTTTTTTTTGGTAACCCAGAGTACTCCAGGTAAGAATTCCTAACGATGCCTCTGGGATTCCAACTTCTCCTATTCGTGAGGGGGAGAGAGCCCGAGCTAGCTGCGCCACTGAGGGCGGTGGTTGAAGTTATCGATTATTTTAAAGTTAATATCACGAAAAATCCCATACTATTACACAAATGACAAATTTACCCCAAATTAATTTTCTGATAACCAAAAACTCCAAACTGGTACATAATTGACAAATTTACCTCAAATCAATTTTTTGACTACGAAAAATTACAAACTAATACATTTATGATCAATTTATCATTTGTTAATTTTCGTTAAAGTAGATTAATATTACGAAAAATCACAAACTGATAAACCTGTGACAAACAAAGGGTGAAATCCCAGACTAATACACATATCAACTGTCTTATATCATTTAACTCAACAATTTAATGATATAATTTAATGCTAACGGAAGGTAAATTTGTTACATGCATATCAGTTTGGGGTTTTTGGAAGTCAAAAAATTATTTTGGAATAAATTTGTCATAAATGTATCAATGTGGAGATTTTCATGGCATTAACCCATTATTTTTTTAAGCAGCCAAGGAGTTAAAGTTACTAATTTTCAAAACGAAGCTACCAACCTTAATTTGAGTTGCTCAGCAACACTTATCTTACTTTTCCAATTTACCAACTATTTCAATAGTTTTATGAAATTTTCTTAAATCAAATACCAACGTGATAAACTTACCACACTAGAATTTGTGGTTTTGTATAAGAGTTTAGTAGTTTGTAGGATGGTAGACCATCAAAACAATTAGAGATTACTATATAATCAAATAATGGTTGGTAACTGAGTTTAAATAAATTTAATTATTTCATAAAAAAGTTTATAAGTTTAAATTCCATTGCTAAATGATGGTAACTATGGACATAGTTGGCAAATTTTTAAAAAGTTGATGATTTCTCTTATATTAAACTGAAAGGAAAAGAAAAGGAAGAAAAAGGAAAATGACGAAAGTGAAAACGATATTATCCCTTCTGAGGATCCTTGATGTTTGGTTAAGAATTAACCTTACTATAGAAGAGGAGTCGAAGCTCCTACAAGGGTCTCTATGTCCGTTTGATATTGTGCCTGTACGTTGTGTGCCCTTAAGTTCCTCCTGTATCTTTATCTTTCCTAGGGCAAAGTAATACTTTCTGGAAGTTTTAAATTCTGGAAATCCCAAAGTTCGGATGAGGATCAAGATGAAGCCTTTTATGAACTTACTTAGTCCGCTTACTTAGAGTAGTATAAAGGAATGTAAAAAGGGGAGGGGAGGCGAGGGGAGGGGAGGGGGATGGGGGACCGAAAAGATTTAAAATTAAAATAAAAAAGGAAAAAGCAAACTGTAGGTGCATGGAGATAAACCGTCGTGCACGCTAAAAAAGTAGCATGACCCCCTCCACCGAGCTATTACCATACTTTCTATTCCTTTATGCATCTTTCACTATATAAATATAACAAAAATGCGTGTTAGTTGATTGGAGGAGCAATCCACATATGACGCGTGGCAAATCCTAATAGTTACCCCGAGTTTTCTTTTTTAGTGTCGCACATTGATATTTTTAAAGGGTTTTTTTTTTTTTTCGTTGTGAGATTTGCTATTGTAAAAGTGGTTTGACGGAGATTTTTGAGGCTTTATTTTTTCTTTTTGAATGTGTAGTCAAGTGCTGAGTTAGCCTTTAATAAGACTTTAAACCAAGATCACAAGGAGAGAAGCAAACTCCCTTACCATCCAAGACAACATCTTATTGTTAAGTTTTTATTGTCAAAATCTTACAGCAACCGAAAGAGATCCTATTGAATAATTCATAAATAAAATAAACCCTCAAACGAGCTTCACATTACTCGAGCTAATGAAAAGCTCCATCTTCTCCAAACAAAACAAAAATAGCACCACATTCTATGTTTACATATACACTTCTCGGGGGCTTGTCCCGCATATTGCATAAATTATCCACAAAAACGTAAGGTTTAGGCTCAATTTCTTTTCGCTGAATTAAATTACACTTATCTCCATCTAGACTTGTGAATTGTGGACTTGCTGGATTCAAGTCAACCAAGGCATTCGCTCCTGCACAAAAGAAAAGTCGAAGTAAAGCAGCTAGGATATATTTTTCAAGGAAATTAGCTGAAGTGTCTCTCTTGGTACCACACCACGGGAGACCGACATTAGAGAAGTCATGGATTTGCACAAGTTCTATTGGAAAGACTCCAATCAATCACCCTGCGTACTTCAAGAATTTTCTGTATTGAAGGACCTTTTTAACACTAAGAGATAGAACCGGTCTCGGAATTCTTTAGCCTAGTCCTTTTCTTATTGATGCGAATCCACAAATCTACTTCGCTGTCCACTGAGAAAGCAAAGGGCAATCAAGAAGAGGTGAAGATTAGAACTTATTCCAGATCAAGCATAACAACTATAATATTTGGGTTTGTTGATTTGGTCAAATGAAGTGGCTAATTAAAAAAAAAAAATGACTAGTCAAAAAGAAAAAAAAGAAAGTGGACTCTCGCATTAAAGGGAAAAAGCAGAGCACGCGGACAGAGGAAAGAAAAGATCAAGAAGGAGAAAAGAAAGGAAAGGAAAGAAGTACACGCCACGAGAATCTTGTGAAGTCAGAATGACTCCGTTTTCCAATATCCGATAATGATTTAAGCTTTTGTTCATTTAATCAGAGTAATCTTTGGAATTAAGGCATAAATTCAAAGTTATGTGAACTCTGAACTGCAAGGTCCAATTTTTAGTTGCTAAGTTGAGAAATTTCTTGGGAATGATAGATTGAGGTATCGTGGAGCTGTGAGATATGACGAAAATTAATTTGGAGTAATGGTTTAGTCAGAGCAAAATTTTAAAGTTTCGCATTCAAGCTCCACATCACGGATAACTTTGACTATCTGTTTTTGGATGTGCGTTTTGTAAGAGAGTAAACTTGGTTTAGTAGACTCGTAGTTGACATATTGTGATAGGACTTTTGTTTTGGTTATGAGCTTAGTTATATATTTCTGAGTAGTATATGATTGAGATGAGTTTACTAGGTTTAGTTGTTAGTTAGAAATGTACATATTCTTTTTGAGTGCCGGACACCCCAAGTGCGAAAACTTGACACGAGTTGATAGTTAAGTACCAAAACTTTCAAAAAGTACACTTGAGTACCAAAATGAGAGAAGAAAGTGACACTAAAATGCCAACGACGAGAAATTCCGACAAAAATGCTAATGTAGTATTTTCTGGTGACTATTTTTTTGCTGAGGTGGCAATTATTTTTAAAAAAAATTATCCATGTGGCTAGCTTGTCCCAAAACAACATCATTTTGTCCCAAAAAATTGAGGGTGGGGTGAGGGTTGGCTAGGGTCGCCAAGCCCTTTCCAGTGGTCGACAACCCTGGCTGACCACTGACGAGGGCTTGCGGCCCTCCCCCAGATTCGGCGAGGGTCGTTAGCCCTTGCCTAGTCGGGCCAAGGGCCACTATTGGCTGGGGCGAGGACATCCACAACGGCCCTTAGCCCAACTAGGCAAGGGCCGGTGACCCTTGCCGAACCCGCAGCCCTCGCCAATGGTCGGTCGGGGTTGCCGGTCACTAGCTAAGGCTTGACGATCTCGGTCGATCGTCGCCTCACCGTCGCCAACCCTTTTTGATGATGGTGGGATGGTGGCAGCAAGGGTCGTAGAGGTCCTCGTTGAATGCTAACCCCTTCCCTTTTTTTTTTTTTTTTTTTAAACTTTAGTTTTTAATTTAATTTAGTTAATATTTATATTAAAAATCAATTTTTTGTGTTGTTTTGCATATTGATTACTAAGTAGACAACTCTAGCGAGCCATGTATACCACATTTATTTTTAAAACAAGCCACGTTGGATTTCGGACTACTCTCCAAGTGTCTTAATTTTATTTTTTATTAAAAAAGGCACTTAAGGTAACATTTTGCCATTGAGCTTGTTGCTACGAAGATCAATAATAGTCAGCGTAGAAGTATGAATGGATGGAGCTTCTCCCATATACTCAAGATTGAGATGCAAAAACTTTTCTAGCTTCCACATTCATTTAGGTTTCACTACATGGATTTGATTGTTTGAAAGGTCCAGCAACTTTAATGTCGATTCTTTTGCCAAGAATTTTGGCAACGAATTCAACTTAACTGGCTGGGACCCAACTTCAAGTTGTAAAGAATAGGGAAGGAGTGCAAAGAAGAAGTGGAAGCAGTAGCATTAATCGACAAACCATAGGAGAGATAGAGATGGGTGAGGTTTCTGAGGTGCTGAATCACATCAATACTCAACGAGCCACTGAAATTGGTGAAACAAAGTGAGAGGTAGTTAAGCCATCGAAGTTCACAAATGAATGCCCAGACGGAACCCTCTAAATTGGTTCTGCTCTAATCAAGCAATTGACAGCAAGAGACAATAAAGACATACTCAACTGACCGGAAAACTGATTGACGGAAATGTGCATCGTCTTAATCAAAGGAAGTGTAAAGAGAGAGCCAAATAGTTCCCTCGAGGGAGTTGTACAGCAAATCTTGTTTTACAAGGTTCCGAAGTTCTTCACATCGTGGGGACTTCTTGGACATAATGAAGGAACTGAACCAGTTCAATTGTTTAAAGACAAGTCCAAATAAGTCAACTACAAAATGTTCTCCATTGAGGTCCAGATCGATCCACTCAAACTGCAATTGAACAACTCTAATCTCAACTAGATCATGAGATTACTGATTGAATCTGGAAGCCTTCCTGAAATATTCATGTAAGTCAGGACCAGAGTCTCCAGAGGACTTTGCTCTGGAAAGTCATCTATGAACCCTGAAAATCACAAATCACTTGACCACAAATCTCCATTTTACCCAACCTTCTAATTATTTATAGATTCCGACTGATCTTGGAAAATTTAAGTATAAAAGGCATTGGTTGGACGAGATCACATGTAAACCTAATTGATCCATGTTTTTTGGTCTTTATTTTTGCATTCTTTCACATATATCACGTTCCTTTTCCTTTCAACATAAATGAAGTAATTATTGTGGCCATGAATTTATACGTTTACTGGTGGAACACATTCTTTGATTATCCTGTTACATAATTCGAATCTAAACTCCTCAGGTACGTTTCAACTGACGAAATATTTAACAGCAATGTTAGGATTTTGAGCAGTGCTGCTGCCACTGTTCCAAGCACATCAGTCAAGTGATCCTCATGAGATGATGCCTAGTGAGCATGCTTAGGGATCGACCTTTTTGTCTCAGTCCATTGTAATTCTAGGAACCGGGCAGGAGGTTGCGAGAGTGTGACCTAGCTAAGGATGTCAGTGGTGCATGCTACTTGTTGGAGTTCTTCAGGCAAGCGAGCTGATATGACCAGAACAAATGGCACGTGAGATGGACAGGGATCAATTCTGCGTACTTCAGCAGCACGTGGTACTTCATCTCGCCTACCGCTACTTTCATTCTCTTAATTTATTCTGTCGTTCAGGCCTTTTATCCCATTTACATGTATTATTGTCTCAACAAGTGACCAACCTCAACAACTCAGTTTCAGAAGTATACTTAAAAGAAATCTATCAAACCTATAAAATTTATGAACGTACCAGTTTCATCTCTAGATAATGCTTCGGCCACTACTCGTAATTGTTTTTTAGATCATGTGCTACCATATGAAACTAGTCCATGACCCAATTTAAGGCACAGCGTAGAGCATTATATTAACCGCAGGATTTAATAATGCTAGAGAACTTAATACTGCTGATTGAAATTAATGGACTATATTTCACAAACAATGTGATTGTTGACTTGAAAGCGGCAGAACCACTAATCAGACCATTCATTAAACGAACGAGTTACCCAAGTTCCGATTGCATGCACCAAGCAACGTGAATCCCATGTACCTTGACAAAGCTGGAAGACGGCACCTTTGGTCCAGTTTGGCACAGTACATATTTCAAGAAATTTTGATTTTTCTTTATTTAAGGACTTTCCTACCAATAGGCATATAGGTCTTGAATTTCTTAAATCCAATCATCTTCTACTAGATGCACGTCCTCAGTTCTATGTTGACGGTTATAATGGACAATCATGGAGAGGAAAAACTATGAACTTACTCCAATCAAGCATAACGACCAAAGTTCAGTGAACATAATAACATTGCAAAATTCTGAATAGTAAGTTATCCCAAAACTGATAATGCACACGCCTCCATGACCAAATATATATTAGGGTACGTCATAGACATTTCATCGAACAGAACGATGCGAATAATTAAGGAGCAGATTTTTGTGATTTCAAAGTCGTGTTTGTGACCATATGCAAACGGAATTAACAGAATATCAAATAAAAGACTCTAACATGACCAATCCTAATCGAAGCAAAATGAGCGTTACATTCACTTCACCTTCACCAGAATCATAGCTTGGTGAAGAATTGGAAATTACCTTGTCAGTGAGTCGCAGTAGGCAGCCCAATCGACTATTGGGATCTTTCATGATCGTCGTCAGCTAAAATGAAGACCAGTGGAAGAGCTTCAAGCGAGTTTTGGCCCCCGAAACAGAGTTGAACAGGGCTAGTCGCGTTGGGCGTGGTGATGAGCCAGAAATGAGAAAGAAGTCTCTGGAAATGGATTCCCTGCGGTGAAATATTCGGTGAAATCTCTCTCAAAAGTGCTCTCCCGAATGTTTTGAACTCAATTCGTGCGGGGCGCGTCCTCTCTAGTCTCTACCGTGCGAGCGACGATGGCAACAAGGTCGCAGCGGTCGAAGGCGATGACCAGCGGCGATGGAGAAGGAAGAAATTTAAGTCAAACGGGCCTTGTTTAAATCCAATTTTTTTTTTTTTTTGGTCAGAATTGTTTAAATCCAAAATTGGCTCCGACTGGAAATCGAGGATTGAAGTTTTATGGGTCGAGTAAGCCCACACATTGATTGAGGACTTCGGCTCAAATTTTTGATGGGTTTGGATCAAGCTGGTGAATTTGAATCATGGTCGAATGGACTTCAAAAATGATCTATGTCTCTCTTTTTTCTCATTCTTCTTATTTATTTATTTATTTATTTGTTTTCAATTTATTTATCCCGTATATACATACACGATTTGGTGACAAAAATTTCAATGTCAACATTACTTGAGTATCATAATTTATTTTTCTGATCACTTGAGTGTCATAAAACTTTTCAATTGATTATTTAAATGTCATAAAAAATTTTAAAACGTTCCCATGAGCATAATAATCCATTGGCTCCATCTTCCTCTATTTGCTGCAACTTTAGGATCACCGACTTCTATCACGACAAATGCCAAGGCGACGGTGAAGCTTCTACGCCATAACCAGCAGTGGAGCTGGAGCTATAGCAATGAATGCGGAAGCTGGAGTTGTAGCAATGAACGTTGAGTAGCTGCACAACTAGTGGCATGGTGCTGTCGCCGGCCTGCCACTGGCCTGCCGCCGCCTCCTCCACCTCTAGCTCGTCCTCTGGTGGTGAATTGTCTCAATTCATGTTTTCCCTATTTTCTTGTCTTTTCTTTTTGTTTATGCCGAAGCTGCAACTATGCTTCTCGTTGCCGCCACAGCTGCCTTCGTTCGAGCTCCCTCTCGGGTGGTGGACAAGCAAAGGTCTTGGTTAATGTTTTCTATGTTTTCACAGTAAAATTTGAAGGACGCTAGCAAAGGTAAATATATTACGAGTGTATCAATTTGAGATTTTTGATTAACCAAATATTAATTTGAGATAAATTTGTTATAGGTGTTTCGATTTAAAATTCTTGGTGATCCAAAAATGAGTTTAAGGTAAATTTATGACAAATGTACCAATATGAAATTTTATATAATATTAACAAAAAGATATTTATAATAAAATGCATAACAGAAAATCATCAATGATCACGAGTCTGCCAACTTTGCCATCGAGCAATGGAGGGGAGTCTACAAAACCTCATCAGCAGATTTTAAAATGCACAAGACAAAATTTGTAAAATGGAAAAAATTATTACTAATATACAATACATAACTAAATTGATTAGTCCTCATTATATAATGAAATCAAAGAATTTATACCACACACGGGAGGTAGAGCCTATTTTTCCTTATACAAAAGTAATTATTCTTTTTTCATTTACTTAGTCTTTAGATTACTTGGTTCGATTCATTAATCCCTCTTTAAATATCAATTAATAAGCTTTCCAATACTGCCAAAATCATACCAATTGGATATTTGACGGAAAAAGTATTATAACTTTTTACTCTAGTAGTCCATTCAACCCAAATTCCATAAATTCGCAATCCTGACATTTCTTTGAAGATCGAATTGCATTTTTAATAGTTCGAATCATGAGCTTTTTGCTGATATAAAAATCAATCCGATGTAAAAGTTATAACCAATTGAAATTTGGTCAAATCTAGATAAAAACAAATAATACATATAAATATCATCTTAAAAAAAAAAAAAAATAGTTTGGCTGTCCAGGAGGTTGGCTAAGCTTGCAGCAGAAATAAAGGATGGTGCATGAACTTGTATGGGATTTCAATGGAGCTGTGTTTGGTCTAATTCATATCACATCTTATCATTAATTTCAGTGGTTCTTGGCTGTGGATGCAAATTCTTCAATGATCTCACCTTTGATGTTGACTCTACTTATTTGATCAAGTAATTGGGGCAAATGACCAAATACCACCATAATAAATGGCGTGTGAGATGAACGGCGGTGACAACGTCCTTGATCCTTCATTATGGTTGCTGTTTTTTACTCAATTAAGACCACCTTCGCTACAAATTTGACTTGACTGGTGTCGCGACCAGTTTTTTTGGGTGTGAACCACCTAGATTTGGCTAATGGATTGTTAAGCCTAGACTTAACTCGGGCTCTCCCAAGCCCATACCAATTCGCGACTTTAGGTTCAAGTTTTTGACATGCAATTGATTTTTAACTAGGAGTCGTCACTAATTTATTTTTGGTGGGTCGATTAGAAACCCAAGTAAAGTAATGGGAGATTCACTTTACTCCTACGAACCAGAGATTTGAGTATGGGGACTTGATTACGCTAGATTTCTCTAACGCCCTTTCGGTACCATTTCTTTTATTTTGAGAAAAAAGGTTTTGCAAGCAGCTTGAATTGATTTTAAACTAGTTTTCTAACATGTGGGGTGTTCATGCAGGTGCGCAAACTACCAATTTAACACCCAAGAAAGCAATTAAATAATGCAGGACTTACCTCAAAGCAACGAAAGCATCTGCAGTGTTAAATTAAAATCCACATCAACAAACCTAGATATGGTTTCTAATTAACAAGCAATTACTCAATTTTTGTTTTCTCTTTTCAACGAGACTACGATCCATATGCAATGCAATGCTTTTAATCTAATATGAAATGATATGGCATGGCAACATGTCTTAAACTATATGAATAAAATTTTTGTGATCTCTTAATGAATATGCAATGATTAAATATGCAATCTAAATTAACAAGGATGATTTAATTCTAATGACGTGTGATGCAATGCAATGACGTACAAGATTATTTCAACTAAAATGGCATGCAACATGCAATTTAATATGCGAGCTATATGTCACGCGACATTTATTAAATGACCTAATCCAATGACGGGCAATTTCTAATTAAATGGACCTAACAACAATCAATAAATGACGTGCATTTTATGAACCTAATTCTATATGACATGGACATTTTTATTTTCCTAACAAAACATGCAATTTATCTAGGAGAGATTATCTACCTATAATTGATAAACATGCAATCCTAACATGCAATGACGTGCAAAGAATGCCCTAATTCAACATGATATATGCATGATGATTTTTTGTGTTTTTATATTAATTTCGAAATTAAAATTTCACATGCAATTCAAATAATGATAAAACTAACATCCTAAATGAATGTGCTTTCTTTTTGTTTTCTTTTCCATGATTCAAAATAAAGTTCTTATTCTAAATATAAAAGATAAAAACCTAATCCCTAATTCAACATTTTTTGGATTTTCTTATTTAAAATTAAGATTGCAATTTTAATCCTAAACAAGAAATATTCTAAAGCAAATCTATTCCTAACTCAAATATGTTTTGGATTTTTCTTTTACGAAAATAAGATTGACTCAACCAACTCGACGATAGAAATCAAATAAGATAAGATTGATATCCAAAATCGTGAACCATATCTCGCGCATGAGATAGGGTTGGCCTAATTTTAAATTAAATCGCGAATCGAATCTCGGGTTTGAGATTGGATTGTCGATTTTTAGAAGTGATTGCGAGTCGGATTTCGGGCGCGAAAATCGGACTGTCAATCCCTAGCTTGAGGACTTTTCATGTCGGAATCTCAACCATTCATTCAGGAATAATCCTACTAAAAACAAAGTAAATAAATGAAAATAACATGAGAAAATAAAGTAAAAAAAACTACCTAATTGATTTTCCTTTTTTCTTTTGTTTTTCTGTTTTCTTTTTCTGCCTTCTCGAGCATAGCTTGCTCGTAGGTTTCCAAGGGCAGCCGGTCACTGCCGGTCGGAGCTCCGGCGAGGGCAAACTGGCGGCAGGTTGGAGAGTTGCAGGCACGGCGCCGGCGAAAAGCTCGGGCAGAGGATGGTGGGGCGCTTCACAGATCGATGTGGTGGCGCGGTGCTCGCTGGGTGTCGAAGCAGGGGGCTGTCCGTTAGGGCTTCTGGCAAAGGGTGGCAAAGCGGCGGTGCGAGCTCCAGTGGCGCCGTTTGATTGCTGGGTCGAAAGGGAGCTCGAGTGCATGCAGGGGCGACGGCGGAGGCGAATCGGCGATGGCTTCGTGAATAGGGGTGCTGCAAGGGTGTCGGGTCGGAACGAGCAGCGGTCCGGCTCGGGTCCAGCTCTGGCAGCGACAGAGGCGCGGCGAGGGGTGCTGGTGTGGCGGCGATGCGAGATCGGGGCGGCGATGGCGAACGGGAACAAGCGGAGCACGGCGGTGGGCAGATCACGGCCTCTGGACAGCAGCTGCAGTACGAGCTTGCGGGCGATGGAGCGACGGTAGCAAGGCAGCAAGGGCGTCGTTGCTGCGGCAGCCAGCAATGGACGGCGGCCGCGGTGGGCTTCGGTTCCGGGCGGCGTCGGTGTGGCGAGGTGGCGGCGTCCGGTGGGCAGCGAGCGCGGGCAAACAGCAGTCGAGCCCACCGGGGAAGAAGAACAGTTCTTCTTTCCCTTTTTTATTTCTTTCTCTCTCCTCCTGTCCCCTCTCACGTCACTTTCTCCATCTGTCTCCTCCTGTGCTCTGGTGCACTTTTCAGCAAAAGGAGAGGTTTTTTTTTTTTTTTTTTTTTTGACGAAGAGAATCCTCGAAAAACCCCTCTTTCTCTCACCGTACACGATTGTTTTTATAGGTAAAAATAGGTGATCTTTGTAGAATATTTTATCTCGCTTTTTTCAATATACATGAAGATAACCTATAACCTCCCTATCATCCAAAATCCTCTTATTTTCTTTATCTTCTTAATATTCCCAACGACCTTATCACCTAAAGACTAAAGATAAGACGCAACCCGATTCTAAAAACCACCGTAATATCGCATAAAATCTCAATTTTTCACGAGATAATTAATTTAAAAATAATGTGCTTGGGCTAATTTGTTTCTTTTCGTGGGCCTAGCCCAACCTACCAAATTAGAGCTCATAAACATAAATTTGAACCCATTCACCACCGGTCTAATAAAATGCAAATAAAAAATAAATGCACCTACAACTAAATGATTTACAGTTAATTAATTAATTAATTAATATTTTTTTTGGGTTAAGATTAATCCCTAATTTCTTAATGCGACAAATGACTAAATGGGTAGCCAAAATTTAGGTGTCAACACTGCCCCTCTTTGAAGGTGTGCTCGAAGAGGTTGCCTTCAAAGACAAATTGAGACCTAAATTTTGACTATGCACATGCATTGAATGATTTTTTTTATTTTTGATTTTTTTTTTTGTCGGGAAATGAATCCCATTTTTTTTTTTTAAAAAAAAAAAATGCAACTCATATGATGCATGTAAATGTTAATGCAAATGCATGATGTGAAAGGAAAGAGCGTACCTACAATTACTTACCAGTCAGTGCGGTAGAGCATCTTGAGGTACATGATAAGTCCCTGTTTACTCTACAAGTACCCAACTCTCACTCAGGTTCCTTGAAAAGCGTAACAGGTAATAGATTGAGACATCCAGATCCAGACTGAGATGTCAAGATTTTTTAAAACTCGAAATACCTAGATCTAGATTAAGGTATAACGAAGAAGCTCGAAAAACAATCACATCCAAAGTGAAATGTTTAACGAAAAGAATTAAGACATCCAGATCTAGATTGAGATGTCAAGATTTTGTGCTCGAAATACCTAGATCCAAACTAAGGTATAATGAGAAGGATTGACAAACATTCACATCCAGAGTGAAATGTTTGAATGAAAATAATCAAGATATCTGGGTCCAGACTGAGATGTCAAGATTTTTGTACTCGAGATACCTAGATCCAGACTAAGTATAACGAGAAAGGTCGAAAAAACATTCACATCCAAAGTGAAATGTTTAGATGAAAATAATCAAGACATCCGGGTCTAGACAGAGATGTCATGATTTTAGATGCTCGAAATACCTATATCCAAACTAAGGTATAACGAGGAAAGTTGAAGAACATTCACATCCAGAGTGAAATGTTCAATAAAGAGAATTAAGACATCCAGATCCAGACTGAGATGTCAAAATTTTGGAATGCAATTTGTATGCAAATGGTAAAGGAACCTACCTGGAATATCTTACCTTCAAGGAGAGTAGAGTGATTCAAGATAGTCGGTGTTACATGTTCAGGACCCGTACTTTTCTACGGTCGTCTAAAATAGTAACGAAGAGACTACTTTCCTAGGACCCGTACCTTTCTACGGTCGCCTAGTAGAGTAGCAAGGTTTTGTAAGGAAACTACTTTCCTAGGACTCGCGCCTTTCTACGGTCGCCTAGTAAAGCAGTGTTTGGTTGTGTCTAGGACCCGTACCATTCTACAGTCGCCTAAATGGGGATTTACCTTCCAGGACCCGTACCATTCTACGGTCGCCTGAATAGGGAAATAGATGTTGTCTAGGACCCGTACCATTCTACGGTCGCCTAAATGAGGGTTTACTTTTCAGGACCCGTACCATTCTACGGTCGCCTGAATAGGGGAATAGATGTTGTCTAGGACCCGTACCATTCTACGGTCGCCTAAACGAGGATTTACCTTCCAGGACCCGTACCATTCTACGGTCGCCTGAATAGGGAAATAGGTTTTGTTTAGGACCCGTACCATTTTACGGTCGCCTAAACGAGGTTTTGCTTGGCTAGGACTCGAACCATTCTTCGGTCGCCCAGCCTTGCAACAGAGGTCAACTGACCAGGACCCAAACCGTTCTTCGGTCGCCTTAATCAAATTGAATCTGGAGGAAAATCTTTGGGGGACAACTTAGTCGAGTGTCGATTAAAAGGGACTCTAGGCTACAAAAGCACGCCAGGTCGATAAAATTGGACAGCTTGACCAAGTAAAGTGTCGATGCACTTGAGAGAGAATACCTGCACAATGACAAGTATTTTAGAGTATGGTAGACATATACTTACCTGGTGATATCTCTAATTCTTGGGGATATGTCTTTTGGAATTTAGATATCCTGTGGAGGTCTTTCACCTCCTGGTGGAGGTTTCGCATTTTCTAATATCATGAAACATTCTGAAAGGAACTTGAATTACCTGTCAGACATGATTTAGAGCAAAAACTAATATGCATTCATCAAAGAGATAGACAATCTAAGTTACTCTAGAATGCACATTTCAAAATTCAGTGAGGTTTTCATCAACTCAATCGGGGTTCATGCATAATGACCTTTGCATCACCCAAATTTCCACCGGAGAGAATTATCATTCAAGACAATCTTCACTCATGACATGGATTTCCTAAGAATACCAAATGTGAGACCTTTAGTTAGAAAGGACTTTCACTCACTCTCATTTAGAGGCTATTTTATGATAATCACTCCATCCCACTATCATCATACCAACAAGGGTCCAAGTATTCTCGCAAGCGGTACGACCTTACCAATCTGAGAGGTCTTTAATAGGGACTGTAATGTGGGCTTGGTCAATAGCTTAGCAAAGGGACTCTTCGAGTCAAGGAAATTGAAAGAACAATTCTATAATCTTCTCCAGGTTTACAAGTCAAGAATCCTGCAAAAATGAGAAAGAAATAATCTTGCTCGCACCTCTTCGAGCGATGCTTATAAACATATGAACTCCTACGTTAATTCAAATGCCATAATCTAAAGAGACTTTGTAAGGGACGTAACGTAGGTTGGGTTCATGGATTGAGAAATGAATGGATCATTAGGCTCAAAATGTGTGTAAAATGTGAGAGTTGATGATCATCTTGGCATTGACACCGGTTTTCTTTTTCACCATTGGGGATTGTCTTCATGAAGTCCCCCATTGATTGTGGAAACTCAGCATTTGAGTTCTTTGAGTATTGCTCCATTGGGATTCAATTCTTGTAATTGACAGTCACATATCTTGACTTTCTTCTTTCATCTATGGGCATTGGCCTTACTTTTACCAGGCACACTACTTTTTCATGCCCCTAGTTCTCATGCATTTTTTTTCACTTCTTTTCATGGGCATTGGCCTTGCTTTTACTAGGCACACTGCTTTTTTCATGCCCCTTAGTTCTATTTTGAATTCAATTCTTGCGCATAATGCATGCGTCAAGCAATTACACTTTGAATGACACTCGAACTTTTCAAGAGCCTTCATCTGCTTTTTGCCTTGCCCCAGTGTGGGGGATGATCACCAACTAGGTTTAAAGAAATGAAATTGCAGGCTCAAGTGGGTTATGCAAATGATATAAGTGTATATGATAGAGAAAGAAATGATCTTCGTCATCCTAAGGCACTTAAATTAACACATGAATTCAATGTAATAGCGTGACTTGAAGATTGATGCAAGTGAGAGCAAGAAAATTTCAATTCATTTTCCTCACCTCATGATGCCATTTTATCTCCTAGCTGCCCCGATGTGGGGTGATTCTTGACAAGGGTGATTTGAAAAGAATATCCATAAGTGTATGGGCTCAAAAGGGTTAAGCAACGGATCACCTGTAGTGTTTGGGATAGAGATATGAATTGCCTCTTATCATTTCGGTTGCCGTACCTTTTGCGAGAGAACTCTTTACCTTATGGATATGAACCTTCCTACACTCATCTCACAAGAGTCTGAATATGGGACTATGTATAGGATATGGTTTGCCTTTCATCATCCCGACTCGTCTCATTTAGTATGCTCAATCAATTCCACATCATTCATTAAATTAGTCCATCTTGATGTTCTTTAGTGGAATTGGTGGATAAAACATGTAAGAGTCATCATGCAAAACCCCCTTTTTTTTTTAAAGAACTCAACAGCTTTAAGCATTTCAACTTCAAACAATTTTCTATACTGCAAAATGGTTTTAAGCATTCATTCAAGGATTCCTCTACAATGGGAATTGCCTCAGCAGTTGATGTCTTTAGATTGTCCCTATCATTCAAGACTGAAAATCCACTTTTGCCCCTGCACAAGAGAACGTGCATCAATATGATACTATACAACATCAAAGTAAATTCAAGTTGCACATCCATTTTGGCTCGGGTTGAGACTTTATCCCAGTCGGGTCACTACCAAAACCTGTCATGCCCCCTATTTGTCAACTCTTCCACCAGGGAATGATGGTCCTCCTTTACTTGCCCCAAATCTGTTTTTTTTTCACTGTAGGTGCGCTCTAAGCCCGTTGATCACAAGTCAAGATTATAAACTTGATACGCTATTTTCATATGTCCCTTGCCATAACAAGTGATAGAATTATGCTCTGAGACAAGAAGTAAATGAGTCGACAAACAAACAGGTTTAATTTGCTACAAGTTTTGGGAAAATGTTTTTTTTTTTTTTTTTTTTTTACAATGAAATGCTTTTTGTTTTTGAAAAAGTTTTTGGGAGGAAGCATGAAAAGTCCAGCCCTCAGGATTTCTCCGTGGATGATATTTTTCTTTTTCATGGTTGGATATCGTCATTGACTGGTTTGGTATACTCCATCATGTCCTCAAAATTGAAATAAAATTGTAATTTCATTGAATAGAATCAAATGAATTACATTATTGGAATGGAAACTGTGATTTTTAAACCCCTAAAAAGAGAAAAAATCGAAAACGATTCCTAAAAAGCGAAAACCAATCCTAAAAAGTGATAAAAATTCCTAGAAAGAGATAAAAGGGGAATGTGCAACTGAACATGCCCCTAATTAAATAAGGAAAGTGATCTACTTAAGACCATGAATCATGTGCGCTTGAGTTCTTCACCCTCCTTGATCTTGTGATGCAAACCCTCCAGGTTAGAGATTCTTCCTTCTAGATAAGTCACTAGTCTCTTCATGGTGGCATCAAATTCAGCTACCTCAGGAAAATGAGACGATTCAAAAGTTCTTTTGGCTCTCTTCTTCGAGTCGCAATTTTTCATTGAAGATAGAGTACCTATGTTATCACAGCCCTTTTGCTTGATGAGAAAAGCCACAGTAGCAGACAAGTCATCGACTTGACTTTGGTGGTGTGCAATTTGCTTGTTCATATTGTCAATGATACGGTCCAGCGCATCGTTTTGATCCGCCATTTTAGCTTTCGACCGTGTACGGATGGGTGAGCGGGAGCGCCCTATAATCACCTAATTTAAATAAATGGGAACATGTAAGCATGAGGTGTAAATAAAGAATCAATCCATGACAATGATCTATCAACTTTTTTTCATCATTTTTTTTTCATGAAAAGCTCTTACAATGAGGGAATTTCCTAAAGAGAGCTAGAAAAATAGACATCCTAATAAGATCAAATTTCCTAGACATGAATTGAAGACAAATTCTCCAAAGTTTTTTTTAAAATGATTCATTACATGTCAATTTCCTCATTTCATTTCTAATCAACAAATGAATTAAACCAATGATTGACCTAAATTGTCATGGACCGACTAAAAGTATGACAAAATAAGTAAATTGCATAGTATAGGGATAAAAAACTTACTTCACCAAAGAAACGGCAATCACATAGACATGCACATGAGATATGAGGCTCGATTTCTACTCTAGACAAGCTTAACAAAGTGAAGCCATAAGAATGATCGGACTAGCCGCGGGCATGCGGACTAAGTCGGGTCCTCATGACTTTGGCTTGGTCAAAGAGCCAACCCGGGTCGCGAGCATGCGGACCGAGGTGGGTACTCTTGACACCATGAAAGAAACTTCGGGATTGAGATGGGCGACTCGTACCGCGAGCATGCGGTCAGAGTGGTATCTATCTCAATACCATCCTAAATGATCCTATGCAGCCCAGGTCCGGCGGCAGGTTGTGTGTGCAAGAGTGTAGTGCAAATGCAAGGCATGCACAACAGTTTATATCAAACAACACTTTAATAATTTGAATTCAAAACATTCATCCCCAACTCCAACCTGCAAGACAAGGGTTAGCAATTACTACTCCCCAGAGAAAGCATACCCTCTCTCCATTCTATAAGCCAATCCTTAAATGGGCTAAGAAACACTCTTACCCCCTCGAAGTTCCAGTGGAAACACCACCCGTTTCCTCTATTGCCATGTTCCAAGACACTGACTTTCCTCCTCTTGTTAAGGAAAGTTCTAAACTCTCGTTCCCCGCTGCCGAAGAGTTTATTGATCCACACAATAGGTACCGCCATCTTCCTAAGATACCTACCCCCACTGATGTGGACGAACATGGAAGACAGAAGAAAACCCCTGCTGCTGAAGCCGTTCTAAACTGGCAATCAGAGACTCTGTTGGCACAGAACAATGCCTTCAAGGCTATTGATTCCAAGATTGGTAATGTGCAACAAGATCTCCGAAGATATGATGAAAGTACCAAGAAGATACTTTCTGAGTTCCAGAAAAGGCTTCATGCCTTGGAATCAGGACAACATCTTGGGTACCACTATCTTGAAAGTCCAAAGCCAGAAATAGACAAACTCAAGAAGCAAATTCAACTTCTTGAAGAAGGGAAGTTCAGACCTTTCGATCCATTTGCACCTCCGGTTCAAATTGGGTATGTACCCCCAACATCACAAGTGTCTGTTTTTGCCAATATCCCGGAGGATACCTCTAGAAGAGAATCAAATATACGAGATCGTCTCAAAGCTTTGAAGAAAGAAAAGGGGAAAGAAAAAACACCACCTACAGAATCAAGCTCAGTGATTATCCGAGAAAGGCCAGACCAGATGATGCTATCAAATCCATTAGAATCCTTTTTGAAGGATTTGAGTAATCAAGATTCTATTACTCAACAACCTGAGCCTAATACTGTGGCCCAGGAAAAGCAAATTCTGATCACTGAACAAACTTCCCCCACTACATCAGATTCAGCATCTTTCTCTTCATCCTCATCTTTTTCAGATCAAATGATCAATTCTCCTCCTATTGATCCATCAACCTCACAAATACTCATGGCTGATCCTTCATCAGACTACGAGATGGAATCAAACTATTCGATCCGACCCGGCCAGACTAGTAATCCCACCGAAACAATTCTACCAAGCATGTATCCATGGCATCAAAACAGCTTTTCTCCATTGACGATATTCCCTATCCAAAATGGCCAGAAAGACTTGAAGAATTTCATACTTGGTTGAACACACAGCCCTTACCAACCATGATATGAGTGATGTCCTTTGCAATTTTGCCACAAGGTTCACAGAAGTCTTAAATTCTGGTGGCAATCACTCACGTAACAAGACCACTCACGTTTCGTTATCACCCACCTTCAGCCATGCCCTCACCTATTTATATCATGTTTTTGTGGGAACCCCCGGAGATCTCAAAGAGTTAAAAAGAAGAGAATTCTTTGAAAGAAGATGCTGCTCTCTCCAAAAAAGGCATCTCAACAAGCATTACCGTCTAATGCTTCAGCTCTTTTACCAAATCGGCGCAGATCCAAATTTAAAGCATGTCTTCCTCACTTCTATTCCCAAGGAACTATCACAAATGGTTGAAAGATCTTTCTTTGGAAAACAAAGAAGGATACAAGACGTTCCCTTAGGAGAAATCCAGCAAGAAGTCCATATCTGCCTTGAAGAATTATGCTTAAAGCGCCGAATGGTCCAAACATACATCACAGATGACAAGCGTCTTGAATCAGCTTGTTCTCACCAGAAGTTAAAGATCAAATGCTCCAAACAAGATTGTGATGGTACTTGTGGCCATTATTCCCGGAAGAAAAAGCATTACAAGAAGTACTCTGTTAAAAAATCCAAACATGGTTCCAAGCATTTTCGGAAAAAGAAGAAATGGCGATATCTCCGCAAAAGAAAAGATCACATGGGCCATAAGAAACCAAGCCGTTGCTACATCTGCAACAAGAAAGGACATTTTGCCAAAAATTGTCCCTGTGCGAAAAAAAAGGACAGAATCATCCGATTGAAAATGAGACAGTATTTCTCTTGAAAATGATGATATTGAATCCTTATTTTCTGCTGACGAAGAACCCACAGAACAGACTCTTTGTGTTATTCCCTTCTACCAAACCTCTAGTGAAGTCGAGTCTGAAGAATCAGAATCTGAAGACATTTTTCACATATCACCCACATCTTCAGAACCAAATCCTGACATATTCTCAAGCCAAACTCACTGTCCTCACTTCCCTGTAAAAATCTTCACCTCAAAATTTGCTAAGCCTATCAATGTCATTGCTCTCATTGATACCGGAGCAAGTTGTTCCATTCTGGATACTAAAGTTCTGCCTGAAGAATATTGGACTCCTTATATCCGATATTTCAACTCGCTCTCGGAGATACTTTCTCCACAAATGTCGAACTACTCCAGTCACTATCCAGCTTCTTCCCCGATTGCTCCATAAAGGCAAAAATTTTTGGATCAAATCTCCCCAATAAAGATTTGTTAATTGGGTGGGACATCATGACCCAAATCTCTCAACTTCGTATCATTCCCTGGAAAGGGTCTTAGATATAAAAATCATTTCTCTCCGAGTTCGTTGATATTCGAGACTCTTTTCTATCCAAATGAGTTTGCTAGATCCAATCATGCAAAAGTTACTAGAATCTTGTTCGAATCCCACTCGAATTCGCTCAAAAATGTTCTCATCCTTTATGGAAAAATCCAGAATTCTTTGTTCGCCTCCCCTTCAAAAAAATGAAGATATCAACCCAACAAAGGCGAGTCATGTGGGAATGAAGCCAGAACACTTGGCTTTAGCTCAAAGGGAATGCTCGTAATTATTGCAACAAGGCCTTATTGAAGTTTCGATTCACAATGGGCTTGTGAAGCCTTTTATGTCAATAAGCGCGCCGAGCGTAACAGAGGAAAATGAGACTCGGTAATCAATTACCAACCTCTTAATCTTTTTCTCCAAGATGATAAATTCCCTTTACCATCCAGAGACTCTCTCTTTAGTGGGTTAACCAAGGCCCATATCTACTCCAAATTCGACCTCAAAGCCGGATTTTGGCAATTGGGCATTCATCCTGAAGACAGAACCAAAACAGGATTCTGTATCCCAAACCAGCACTTCCAGTGGAAAGTTCTTCCTTTTGGCTTAAAGGTAGCACCATCCCTTTTCCAAAAGGCCATGTGTCGTATTTTTCAACCCATTCCGTCAAGTGCAGCGGTTTATATTGACGATATTCTGCTCTATAGCCCCGATGAATGAGCCACCGCCAACTTCTTGAGAAATTCGCAGAAATCGTGAAAAAGCATGGCATTATGCTTTCTCAAAGGAAAATGAATATTGCCCAAACAGAAATTGAATTTCTTGGTATGCACCTTAACAAAGGTACGTACTACCTGGGCCACATATTGCTCAAGAACTTTTGAAGTTTCCGAAGATAACTTCACAACAAAACAAGTTCAGCAATTTCTCGGGATAATTAATTATCTCAGGGTTTTTGTCCCAAATATTGCAAAGCTCCTGATTCCTTTGCAATCAATGCTGAAAAAGAACTCCCCGCCTTGGGGAAAGATCCAGACTAAAGCAGTTGCTGAACTAAAGGAGATTATGCAGAATCTCCCACCATTACAAATACCATCAACAGGCAAAAGAATCCTTCAAACTGATGCCAGTGACGAATACTGGGCAGCCGTCCTGTTCGAAGAAATTGATGGTAAGAGACACCTTTGTGCTCACAAAAGTGGAAAATTTTCCCAAGCTGAAATGCATTACCATTCCACTTTCAAGGAAATCCTAGCAGTAAAAAATGGAATCAAAAAATTTGAGTTTCATCTCATCGGCCATCACTTTTTGGTAGAATTAGACATGGCATCTTTTCCTCAGATGACCAAGTTTAAACAGAAACAGATTCCAAACTCTCAGCTGCTTCGATGGGCTGAATGGTTCTCAAAATACTCCTTTGAAACCAAACATATTCCTGGGAAAAAGAATGTCCTTGCTGACTTTTTGTCAAGACCCAAAGCACCAAATTGAAATCAACATGTACATCAAGAGACCTCGCTTTCCATATGCTTAATCATGGAGTCAAATACAAGATTGAAAAGATCAAGGATTTGCCAAGCCGTAAATACCCCAGTGAGATTATTCAGCAAATCCGTAATGACAAGCCTTATCGAGAACATGGAGAACCTCATGTGGCAATGCCACACAGACCTTTTCAGATTCAATGGAGGTTCGATCCTTTATCCTTTCGGGTTAAATTTGAATTATCCTTTTATTCATCCTCTTATCCGGAAGGAAGATGATTTCCCGAGCAACTCGTAACGCTGTTATGGTACTTAACCAATAAGTACTTAATAGCCATCGAAATTCCCACCAGAAGATTCATTGCCAATCTCACCAGGATATTCATGCTCGGAAGAAACATCGAAAAGGAATGTGATAGAAATCTTTTAGAATTTCTAAATTGGTTCTATCATCCTACATGTTGGAAACAAGACTTGGAAAGAGAACCGAGAACCATGACACCAAATCCCGAAGTTCACACCATCCTGTTTTTCAGACGTCCATGGAATTTTTACAGAAATAATGGTAGTATTCTCGATGCACCACTTGAAATAGGAACCACAGCTTATAAACCTCACTGCAACAGCCGAGAAGCCCGGATCCATAAATCCTATCCAAGATCTGTTAGATCTTGTGAACATGAATACCGAGAACTTCAGAGAATCCTATGCCAGGAAAACAAGACCATTCCCGAAGATGTCTGGAATAATGCACCTACTACGTGGGATGCATACCTGCAGGAAATTTACTCTCCTTCCCTGATCCATGTCTAGGCCCATTCATGGTATTTGTCACATTTACCAAGAGTATCTACGGAGGAGTCTCCGTCTAAGTACCTTTGGTACACCTTATCCTTGGGCTTTTTTCTTCGAGGGGGAGATCTTGCTAGAGGATCCACCTCGTCAGGGGATTTTATACAGTAAGAGCATTGACAAAAAGGATCCCAAAAACAATGACCGTAATTGTCTTTATAGTAATGAACAGGATGTCCATTACTATCAAAGTGTCGCACTAGCTTTTTTGGGTCTGGCTCAGAAATTGATTGAGGAACACAAGGTTCAATCATGAAGAGGGTTTGGAAGATAGAGGGACTTTCTTCCTTTTCTTTGCCAAATTTGATGGAAACAGTTCCATCTTTTTTCCTTAGAAACTCTGAGTCAGTGGACTGGAAAGGCTTGTTATGCTGGTGTAGCTTTTCATAGTTGGTGATCCAAGTATCTGGAAGAAGCTTGGCCAAAGTATCCTTTGGGATTTGCCTGGGTACATGAATGCAGGACGCCTGATCATTCTGCATGGATATGAACAACGCCTCTTCATTACCATTATTAAAATTGAGGTCGAGGGCATGGTTCTGCACTCGGTAAACCATCTGGTAATGTAAAGTTGCAGCTACTGAGTCAGCAGTCTGGGGTGCTCCAGTAAGCTGGACTTGAACTTTCAAAAAGGAGAGAAGCTGCGGGTCTGACAGAGCGATGTTAAAGTTTGGATATAAAGTCACAAAGACTGTTCCAGCATTCAGAGTGGTTTGAACAGTACCAATGCAGGCATGCTGGTATTGTAAAAACCTGGTATCTAACAAAGCAATTCTTGCTACTACTGGCAAACCTTTACGACCATGGAAGGTGAGAGCAAGACGAACAGCTCCATAATGGACATGAGAATATCCCTGTTGTACCCATTGTCTGGGGAATTCTGGAGGGATTTGAAGAGTAACAAAGTACTCTTTTTCAGTAGCGGGAATGGGATGCTGGTCGAACTTGGAGGACTGAACATACTCCTTTACTTGCTTTGGGGTTTGGTGAATAAGTTGGCGGATTGAGCGGATGGGTGAAAAAGATGAAGTGGGTTTAGCAAAAGCTGAATATGGGTTCATGAGAGGAAGTTGGGTTTCGGAGATCTTGGTTTCGTCGCTAAGGGAGACTTCATAGAGATAGTCTATCTTAGAGGCATTTGAAACACGAAATTCTGAAAGAGCTGATGATGAACAAGAGGGAGCAAGAGAAACTGGTGCTTCGAGAATTTCTGGTTCTGTCATAGTGTGTGAAAATCTTCTCAGCACTGGATTCACCTATCAAGAGCATGGAATGGATAATACTAAAAACGAAACCATGGCTCTGATACCAAGAATGGGCCTAGACATGGATCAGGGAAGGAGAGTAAATTTCCTGCAGGTATGCATCCCACATTGGGCGAACAACTCCTGTTCAAGCCCTTCAGGGACAGCCTTTTAGCAGAAAACCACTCGCCCTTTAATCCAAAGCCTAGAGACACTCAGAGGATGCCAGGATGGAAACGTTTCTAGCCTACCCAAGCTGCATTTCTCGAAGGATCCTACCAGGCTGGAGAAGAAGAGGGATTTAGAAAGCCATAGAGAGAATTTGCATAAACACTCACTTTACTTCAGGGGACTCTGCCCAAAACGATACAACAACAATGCCTTATATAGGCAGATAAAAGACAACAAGGACACACACAGGGACCAACTCACGGGTCCAGACACAAACAAAGGCGCCGGAGACTACCGGTAGGGGAATTATTTGCGCACTATGAACAAGAATCGTACGTGAATGCACCTTCCCTAGCCTAATGCTACGGTAAAAGTAAACAAGACTTTGCTACAAAGTGAAATTGTACGGACTCAACGATCTCGTCCGTCACGAGCATTGTAGCTACATACGAGTCGTTGTCCGAACTCTCTTCTAGAAGATGTGCTTCATACTTCGCCGGAGAGCTTCAAGGTCTTGGGGCGAAAGGATCTCGGTTCAGCCTTTGAGATGAGGATGCTTCATGAGCCCAATGGGATGCTTCTTCTTCTGCCCAGTTTGTATTTTCAGTGTTGGCAGGAATGTTTGGCATGCTTGGCTGAGGCCAATTGGACGGCTGTGCATAAAAGGACATGTCCATATTTTGAAATAAGGACGAAGATCCCTGTTCGTAGGGATCCTGGGACAGTGGACCTCCAAAACGTGCATAGGGGTCTTGAGTAGACTGGACAATGTCATCTTGGCTTGCCACTAATCTATTTTTGGTGGGTCGATTAGAAACCCAAGTAAAGTAATGGGAGATTCACTTTACTCCTACGAACCAGAGATTTGAGTACGGGGACTTGATTACGCTAGATTTCTCTAACGCCCTTTCGGTACCATTTCTTTTATTTTGAGAAAAAAGGTTTTGCAAGCAGCTTGAATTGATTTTAAACTAGTTCCCTAACATGTGGGGTGTTCATGTAGGTGCGCAAACCACCAATTTAACACCCAAGAAAACAATTAAATAATGCAGGACTTACCTCAAAGCAACGAAAGCATCTGCAGTGTTAAATTAAAATCCACATCAACAAACCTAGATATGGTTTCTAATTAACAAGCAATTACTCAATTTTTGTTTTCTCTTTTCAACGAGACTACGATCCATATGCAATGCAATGCTTTTAATCTAATATGAAATGATATGGCATGTCAACATGTCTTAAACTATATGAATAAAATTTTTGTGATCTCTTAATGAACATGCAATGATTAAATATGCAATCTAAATTAACAAGGATGATTTAATTCTAATGACGTGTGATGCAATGCAATGACGTACAAGATTATTTCAACTAAAATGGCATGCAACATGCAATTTAATATGCGAGCTATATGTCACGCGACATTTATTAAATGACCTAATCCAATGACGGGCAATTTCTAATTAAATGGACCTAACAACAATCAATAAATGACGTGCATTTTATGAACCTAATTCTATATGACATGGACATTTTTATTTTCCTAACAAAACATGCAATTTATCTAGGAGAGATTATCTACCTATAATTGATAAACATGCAATCCTAACATGCAATGACGTGCAAAGAATGCCCTAATTCAACATGATATATGCATGATGATTTTTTTGTGTTTTTATATTAATTTCGAAATTAAAATTTCACATGCAATTCAAATAATGATAAAACTAACATCCTAAATGAATGTGCTTTCTTTTTTGTTTTCTTTTCCATGATTCAAAATAAAGTTCTTATTCTAAATATAAAAGATAAAAACCTAATCCTAATTCAACATTTTTTGGATTTTCTTATTTAAAATTAAGATTGCAATTTTAATCCTAAACAAGAAATATTCTAAAGCAAATCTATTCCTAACTCAAATATGTTTTGGATTTTTCTTTTACGAAAATAAGATTGACTTAACCAACTTGACGATAGCAAATCAAACAAGATAAGATTGATATCCAAAAATTGACGAACCATATCTCGCGCATGAGATCGGGTTGGCCAATTTTAAATTAAATCGCGAATCGAATCTCAGGCTTGAGATTGGATTGTCGATTTTTGTAAGGGATTGCGAGTCGGATTTCAGGCGCGAAAATCGGACTGTCAATCCCTAGCTTGAGGGACTTTTCATATCGGAATCTCAACCATTCATTCAGGAATAATCCTACTAAAAAACAAAGTAAATAAATGAAAATAACATGAGAAAATAAAGTAAAAAAAAAACTACCTAATTGATTTTCCTTTTTCTGTTGTTTTTCTGTTTTCTTTTTTCGCCTTCTCGAGCATAGCTTGCTCGTAGGTTTCCAAGGGCAGCCGGTCACCGCCGGTCGGAGCTCCGGCGAGGGCAACCGGCGGCAAAGTTGGAGAGTTGCGGTGCACGGCGCGGCGAAAAGCTCGGGCAGAGGATGGTGGGGCGCTTCACGGATCGATGTGGTGGCGCGGTGCTCGCCGGGTGTCGGCGGGGGCTGTCCGTTAGGCTTCGGCAAAGGGTGGCAAAGCGGCGGTGCGAGCTCCGGTGGCGCCGTTTGATTGCTGGGTCGAAAGGGAGCTCGAGTGCATGCGGGCGACGGCGGAGGCGAATCGGCGATGGCTTCGTGAATAGGGGTGTTGCAAGGGTGTCGGGTCGAAACGAGCGGCGGTCCGGCTCGGGTCCAGCCCGGGCAGCGCGCAGGCGCGACGAGGGGTGCTGCCGTGGCGGCGATGCGAGATCGGGGCGGCGATGGCGAACGGGAACAAGCGGAGCACGGCGGTGGGCGATCTCGGCCTCGGATAGCTGCAGCATGAGCTTGCGGGCGATGGAGCGACGGTAGCAAGGCAGCAAGGGCGTCGTTGCTGCGGCAACAAAGAATGGACGGCGGCCGCGGTGGGCTTCGGTTCTGGGCAGCGTCGGTGTGGCGAGGTGGCGGCGTCCGGCGGGCAGCGAGCGCGGGCAAACAGCAGTCGCGCCCACCGGGGACGAAGAACAGTTCTTCTTCCCCTTTTTTATTTCTTTCTCTCTCCTCCTGTCCCCTCTCACGTCACTTTCTCCATCTATCTCCTCTTGTGCTCTGGTGCACTTTTCACTTTCTCCATCTGTCTCCTCTTGTGCTCTGGTGCACTTTTCAGCAAAAGGAGAGGTTTTTCTTCTTCTTTTTTTACGAAGAGAATCCTCGAAAAACCCCCTCTTTCTCTCACCGTACACGATTACTTTTATAGGTAAAAATAGGTGATCTTCGTAGAATATTTTATCTCGCTTTTTTCAATATACATGAAGATAACCTATAACCTCCCGATCACCCAAAATCCTCTTATTTTCTTTATCTCCTTAATATTCCCAATGACCTTATCACCTAAAGACTAAAGATAAGATTGCAACCTGATTCTAAAAACCACCGTAATATCGCATAAAATCTTAATTTTTCACAAGATAATTAATTTAAAAAATAATGTGCTTGGGCTAATTTGCTCTTTTCGTGGGCCTAGCCCAACCTACCAAATTAGAGCTCATAAACATAAATTTGAACCCATTCACCACCGGTCTAATAAAATGCAAATAAAAAATAAATGCACCTACAACTAAATGATATACAGTTAATTAATTAATTAATTAATATTTTTTGGGTTAAGATTAATCCCTAATTTCTTAATGCGACAAATGACTAAACGGATAGCCAAAATTTAGGTGTCAACAACTGGAGAAAGCAAAAGTGCCGTTTTAGTGGTGCTCCCCGATGGGCCGATTTTACTGCCAAAATGGGATTTGTTATGTCCCCGGTAAACACCTAATATGGATAGTAAACTAAATTTGGAGGGTCGCACTTTTACACGCCTATTTTCGTTTATTCGCGCCCTATGATAGTGTTGACCCTATTGCCCCTTTTGTGATTTTTTTTTTGTTGGTATTTTTTTATCAAACTTTTCTCTTCCTTATTCTTTATTCTCTCCGTATTGCTTCTCCTCCTCCACATCAGCCACTCCTCCAAAGTAGGAGGAGATGACATGATCCGGCTGATGATCATCACTGCTGTGAATGAAGCCTTCTCCTTATATTGATGCTAATAAAGTTGGTTAGAGTAATAACCCTTATATTAGTTATGCAAAGGCCTAAATCTTCTAATCAAGGCTAGAATGATAAAGATAATCAAACTATTATTGGTCAAAATATCCAAATTGGTAACAAAAATTTGACAAATCTAATTGGCCAACAAGCCGATCAACAACCAAACAATGAAAATATAATGCCGGTGGTTCCATTTGTATTGCTCAATGTGAAAATTCTTGTTGGGCCTAGCATGTCAAATAATGTAAATAATCCGGCAAGACCAGCATTACTACCTAGGGGCAAGATGGCCAATTAAATCCACAAAAAAACCCTACATAGTTTGCCGAAGAAGTTCATCAACAATTAGGCTTACACATGAGTGCTATTGTACATATTTATAAGAAACCATACACGAAAGGTTCGATAATCAGCCTTTTCAAGAGATTTACATTCGGAAAATTTTTATAATACTTTGAAGATGACAAAATTATCAAAGATTACTAATATGTGTATGGGTTGAATAGACCATGTGAAAGAAGTACAAGCCATTGTCCTAATAGGATATCTAGAGCTTACGAGTTCTCTATTGCTGACATCTGAATTTAATCATACATGCAATTATTGATAAAAAGTCAATAAAATATGAATGAAATAAATAAACCGATGTATAAAAATAAAAGGGGCCTCTCGCGCGCTCTCTCTCACGTACTCTCCCTGGGGACGAGGAACACACACAGAGACTGAGAAAATCTCTCTCTTCTTCAGCGCTTTGAATCAAATTTAGTGCGCTTTGAATCATTTGTTATGGAGATGAACTCCGTTGGATGGATTTTATCACTGCCGAGCATCGCCATTAGAGATTCTCGTAATCTGCGTCTAATTTCTATCATCTTCGTTCTCCGATGGAGGAAAACGGCGGTGACTGAAGCTTGATCGAAATTGAACTCTTCACTTCGACCTCCTAATCATTAAATCGAGCACGAAAGGATTAAAAGCTGGTTTCCGATTTCGATTCGATCAATACCCACTGATTTCTCGGTATCTTTCTTGGATCACCAGTGCTCGTCTCAGTCCTCTACAGTCACTGAAGAACCTCCGGACGGAGTTAAAAATAAAATCCCCGTCCGGCTCATGAGCTCCGAGGCGGCTACCTCTCTACATTTCCAGCATCGCAGTCACGAGAAGTGCTCTGTTTGCCCTTGCCTTTTAGTCAAAATCGTTGGAGCACTCAGATTCAGGTTCCTTCCTTCATCGCCGGCGTCGAAACTCATTGGTGACATCTCTAGGACCTCTTCCATCTTTTTTAATCATCAGTCGCGCTCAGTTATTGTTCTTATTCAAGGTCGCGAATTCGTGCCAAAGCCAATCGTGTCTGAGTTGATCTCTATAATTGTGAATGTTGTGCATTGCTTTAGTGTTAGTCTGGTATTGATTACGTGCTCATTGTCGTTTCGTTTTGTTCCTCAACCAGGCACTCACCACCTGTTTGCTAATTTGCCTGAATCAATCACACGATGTGTAGTTGATGTCAAATAGAAACCGACCTTAAACTGAGAACTAAAGGTCTGGATTAGATGAAGATCATCTCTAATTGAGTATCTATTTGCGACGTGAGACTGTTTGGATGATGCCGAGATGGTTTGGTTATGGATTCCTGTTTTGTAATCGCAACCGGATGCATACTGCCTGTTTGATGATACGTATGAACCGGAGTAGTGTGGATTTGTTCTTGTTGTCGATCAACATAAGAACATATTGACATGATACGCAGATAGCAATCTTATAATGCAATTCCCATGACGTTATTTGTTGGCCAAGATGCATTACATATTGGTCTTCATTACTTTGTGTGAAGTTTTGATTGTTCATTCGTTCTCGTATAGGTCGTTACCTTGCCTCTTACTTCTCATGTGTAGTACTTTAGCTGGTACGTCCATGATGGGGTGCGATTGGAACGTACCGTTTCGTTTTGATGCGTTACGATGGAAAGACACTAATGAAGGGGTACGAATAGAGACGTATAAAAGGCTCCCGAACACAACTGTTTTGGTGGTTGACAATTCATTCGTACCAAATTTTCTCTCCATTTTCGAAGAAAAATGAATTCCTTTTCACTTTTGCAAGAACGATTGGCATTTACACTGTGGAAATCGACATCTCCCAAAGATGCTGCCTCATCGTTACATTTGGGCGCTTTCGGAATGTGTCAAACTTGATGGTGAGTCTCCTCAGCTTAGTGGCAGATGTACCCCCAAACTTATCTTTCAAGGCAACCCACATAGCTTGAGCTTTGTCCTAACTCTCAAACTCACACCATCTTGCATACAGCTCAGCAACGTGATGCGAGCAATGCTATTTTTCTTTTTCCAAGCTTGATAAGCTTCCAGATCTCTCCTGTGTTGAGCTGAAGTTCCATACTCAGGTTCATCCACGGTATGGTTGAGGGTTTCCAAAACCTCTTGCTCCTCAAGGATGTACTGAACCTTTCGGTGCCAAATATTATAATTGTCACCGTTCAGCTTTTTACCCTTATTGAGGTCAGCCACAATGGTCTTGGATGTCGAAGCCATAATCAATTGTTATAACACATTGACATAATAAACGCAGAATCAATATTAGCACACTACACCGAGTAACACACATATTTAATTTGCAGCAAAGAGAAACTAAATTAATGATAATTCAACAAAAAACATAAAAGCAAAAGTTCACAATGTTCCCAATTAACTTCTATGTATAATTGTTCTATTATCATTAATTAGTTTAATTTGCGCAAATTTTTAAGTTCTAGGTGAGAACTCCTTTCAATTCTACCAACCTACGAACTCCCACTAGGAAAAATAATTACATGACTTTATGTAATTTCTACATTTTTCCTTAACACAAAAACATAGCATGATAATAACCAACGTATAAACAACGATCATGCTTCAACTATAATTAAAATTGCAATTCAACATGTAATGGATTTCCTGCCATTATTCTAATTTTCTAGCAACTAGAAAATTACAAGTATATTAAAATATATACATCATATCATTGAACCAAGCTCTACACAGCATATATAACATCATTTGCACACAAGCTAGCTACTGTATTTCCCTAATCATAAGAAAATACAAGCTACAAATGAATAAGCTGCATTAAACCCCAAAAAATACGCGTGCATAGGGTTTCCTACGCATTTTCATAAATTTATAAAATTCAAAAGTATAAACTAATTATACCACAGTGTAGAGAACATCCATACGAACCCAACGCCTCCGATCACACTCCAATCGGAGCTCGCACGTGCCCCCACGTGTCGCCTAAGTGCGCGGCGCATGTGGCGCACCCGCCAGCGAGCCAAATGGCTCCTAGCCGGTCCGACCGGTCCAACCGGTTTGACCGCCGGACCGGTTGACCGTCCGACCGTTGACCGATCAACGGTCGGGTCGGGTCAGGTCGGGTCAACGGGTCGGATCTCGAGTCGGGTCGCGTCTCGGGTCGGGTCGCCGGCTGGTGACCGGCCGGCCAACCGTCGCTGGCGCGACGTCATCAATGACGTCATCCCAGCGGTTACCGACCATTGGGTGACATCATCACGCGCCGGTTCGCCGACCGGCGCGTGCCGGTTTGCCGACCGGCGCGTGTGGCGCACGCACTGGCTGTGCCAGCGCTTCAGGCGCGTGGCGCCCACGCGCAGCGGCCGGCCGCGCTTGTGGGGCGCGTCCGGCGTCGCCGGGGCGCCGACCCATTGCCGGACTCGTGTCGACGAGCTCTTTCACCCTGTATATTCAAAAATTAATTTTGACCAAAAAATTGTTTCGAAAAAGGGCCAAAACCTCACGGATGCACACGACCCAGAACCCGTTCTTTGCTCCGGTTCAATTTCGAGTTTTTCATATGGCAATTCCGACTATCAGAGATCCAAACAGTGTAGAATACAAACTCTTGATCTCAATATCAAATGGTAAATGAGAAAACTCGATGAAAAACAAGGCAGAAATCACGACCGGTTAATTTTTTTGAAACAATTTTTTGGTCAAAATTAATTTTTGAATATACAGGGTAAAAGAGCTCGTCGAGACAAGTCCGGAGATGGGTCGAGCACCGCCGGGCGAGCGCGGACGCGCCACACGCGCGGCCAGAAGCCGCTACGTGTGGGCGCCACGCGCCTGAAACGTCATGGTGACGTCATCACGCACCAGTTCGCCGACCGGCGCGTGTGGCACATGTGCTGGCTGTGCCAGCACTTCAGGCACGTGGTTCCCACGCGCAGCGGCTTCTGGCCGCGGGTGTGGGCGTGTCCGGCGTCGCCCGGCGGAACTCGACCCATTGCCGAACTCGTCTCGACGAGCTCTTTCACCCTATATATTCAAAAATTAATTTTGACCAAAAAATTGTTTCGAAAAAGGGCCAAAACCTCACGGATGCACGCGACCCCGAACCCGTTCTTTGCTCCGGTTCAATTTCGAGTTTTTCATATGGCAATTCCGACTATCAGAGATCCAAATAGTATAGAATACAAACTCTTGATCTCATTATCAAATGGTAAATGAGAAAACTCGATGAAAAATAAGGCAGAAATCACGATGGTTAATTTTTTGAAATAATTTTTGGTCAAAATTAATTTTTGAATATATAGGTGAAAGAGCTCGTCGAGACGAGTCCGGAGATGGGTCGAGCACCGCCGGGCGACGCCGGACGCGCCCACACGCACGGCCATAAGCCGTTGCGCGTGGGCGCCACGCGCCGGTTCGCCGACCGGTGCGTGTGGCGCACGCGCTGGCTGTGCCAGCACTTCAGGTGCGTGGCGCCCTCGCGCAGCGGCTTCTGGCCGCGCGTGTGGGCGCGTTCGGTGTTGCCCAGCGGAGCTCAACCCATCGCCGGACTCGTCTCGACGAGCTCTTTCACCCTATATATTCAAAAATTAATTTTGACCAAAAATTGTTTCGAAAAAGGGCCAAAACCTCACGGATGCACGCGACCCCGAACCCGTTCTTTGCTCCGGTTCAATTTCGAGTTTTTCATATGGCAATTTCGACTATTAGAGATCCAAACAAAGTGTAGAATACAAACTTTTGATCTCAATATAACTCAGAAGCTATGAGACCTACGCACTAGCCAATTGCGCCACCATTGGTATCAGAGCCCGGTCGTGATTTCTGCCTTGTTTTTCATCGAGTTTTCTCATTTACCATTTGATATTGAGATCAAGAGTTTGTATTCTACACTGTTTGGATCTCTGATAGTCGGAATTGCCATATGAAAAACTCAAAATTGAACCGGAGCAAAGAACGGATTCGGGGTCGCGTGCATCCGTGAGGTTTTGGCCGTTTTTCGAAACAATTTTTTGGTCAAAATTAATTTTTGAATATACAATGTGAAAGAGCTCGTCGAGATGAGTCCGGCGATGGGTCGAGCACCGCCGGGTGACGCCGGACGCGCCCACACTTGCAGCGAGCCGCTGCACGTGGGCGCCACGCGCCTGAAGCGCTGGCATAGCCAACGCCAGCGCTACACGCGCCGGTCGGCGAACCGGCGCGTGATGACATCACCATGACGTCACCCAACGGTCGGTAACCGCTGGGATGACGTTAGCGCCGGCGACAGTTGGCCAGCCAGTCACCGGCCGGCGACCCGACCCGACCCGAGACGCGTCCCAACCCGAGATCCGACCCGTTGACCCGACTGTTGACGGGTCAACGGTCGGACCGGTCAACCGGTTCGATGGTCAAACCGGTCGGACCGGCCAGGAGCCATTTGGCTCGCTGGCGCGTGCACCACAGCTGGAGTAGAAACTAGAACGAGGAGAAAACAGGGGAGGAAAACGGCCGACGATGGCCTTCCGAGCGTGCGACGATGGAGGGGCTGGTGAGCTCGGTTTCTTCTGGTTCTCTTGAGCTTTTCCTAAGCCTCAACCATGGAGAAAGCCATGAATGAAGGAAGAAGATGGTCTGCTGAAGAGGGGGCCCTTTGGTGAGTCTTCAAGCCTTCTACACTTGTCAAAATTTCATTTGCTTTGCCCCCACATGACCTCACATGACATCAGCCCATTCTCTCTCTTCAAGCTTCCTCTACAAGCTTGTTAATAGGTGCAATTTGTCCATTGGCCCTTGGCATACGAATTTTGAGTATTTGTACATCAAATTCAATCAATTCTCACTCAATTCCATCCAATTGAAGCTCAATTAAATCAACCCATGTGTCATCAACCTTCTTATGACTTTTCTCCATCAAGTGATCCAACTTGCATCCCAAAAATTCGATTAAAAACGGCCATTTGACAATCTCGAACAAAAAAGGCATTACTTTGCTTTTCTGCCAAAAATCTCGGTTTGTAAAAAAATCTTCTGGAGATGAGTTGACATTCCTAAAATGAATTGTGACTTGACAGAACTTCCAATTTTTGTAATCGGGTTCAATTTCACGGTTAATTTCAATCTGGCGCGACTTTAGCGCGTCCTAATCTACCAGGTGGCTTTTAGAAATTTTCTGTGCAATTGACCTGTGGTTGATTATTTTCAAGCCACAAAGTGCATCTTTGACACATTGGCAACTCTTGGTTGTTGTAGAAATCTCAATATTTCAAATACAAACACAGGGTACTAAAACGACAGAGAAATTGGTCTAGTGCCGATCAACAAGAATTGTGCAATTAGGTGGAATCACCCACACTGAATTACATGGTTCTGTTGAATCGACCTATCTCTAGTCTCTAATCGGTCTGTGCTATAATGACCCTTGCAGATTAGTACCGTCGAGCAGTCGTTTCCTGGTCGAATTCTCAAGTCTATCGCATTTAGATTCCTTAACGGCTTCACCTGATAGACTAGTTATCTCGTGAGTGGCCAACTCAGAGAAGAGAGCTATAGGCGCAAAGATGAAATGACCAACTTATTCAATTGAAAACAGAATTGGAAAATCAGAATATCACAAAAAATGCTTTCCCTGACTAGTTCATTTTCTGTGAAACGACCTCAGAAAATTCGGAAAGTATTTTTCTAGAAGTTGTTTTTTGCGAAATGAATGAAGCCTTAGATTTATCTGTTTTTGCATGAGTTTGCCCTTGTTTGAATTATATGGACTATCTTTTTGCATGTTAACATTGAATCGGATTGGATTGGTGATTCCTTTGCTTGTTCTTCATGGTCGGTCCCCTTGGTGCTCTTAGTCACGCCCCCACCTTGTTTAATTGCATTGGTTTAATGTTGTCTCGTATTGATAGTCCTTATTTTAATTTCCTGGCATATTGGTTAGGGCTTGTCTCACTTGGAAAAATTTTGATCATCTGTTTTGCCGAGATTCATGGAAAATAGACTTGAGCTTCGACCTTTATCGATGACTTCGCTTAGGTTAAAAAGACCAAGTCTTTCAAGGAAAGATCGACCTTTTCTGCGTTTTATCCATGCATATAGGATACAGTTGTCTAGTTCACGTAGACTAGCGAGAAAAATCATAAATATTGCATCTTTAATTGTCATGTGGTTTAGACCAAACAAATAATAGTCATGTGGCGTATAGGATATTCATGATCACCTAGGTGATTGCATATCTATAATAAAAAGGAAATATTAAAATAAGGACATCCTAGAAGCATGCTCGGTGACATTGCATCTTAGATTATATAAGTTTTTATTAACTCATGTTCATCTAAATCAATAGGGCAATTTCGGCCATATAGCCTATAGGGCTACTCTCGACAGGTTGGGTAATTTTAGGATTTTAACTAGCGTTTGTATAAATTAGACAAAAGAAAAAGACAAAAACGATTATATTAGAATTGCGTCTTAATCTCATTTAGGCAAGTTCTGAATCATAACCTTTGATAGTTCACGATATTTGACTCGTGCATAATAGCTCGGGCAAGTTCGGCACTTAGACTGGGCATCTCATGTTTATTTGAATCTAGCGCACGCTTAACTTTTGAATCTAGCGCACGCTTACTTTTAGTTTATAGTTCACGAGGGTCCTGTGCTGTAACGTAATAACGAGGCTTTGTTAATTTTGCCCGATACTGTTCAGGTTCTTTATTTTCCTAGTACTTTATTTGTTTTATATTTGTTATCGCTTGATTTAAATATTGCTTGAACACCCATTCATGATCACCTTTTTTTTTTCACATGATTGGAGGATATAGGGAAAGTAAAATTGAGGGGATTGCTTGCAAATCTTTTACAAAAGAGAAATGGTATTGGCAACGGAATTAGATTTATTTAGTATAAATAAATCCTCAAACTCACATATCTGGTTTGCAAAAGTAAAGCTAGCTCCCACGTCTCACTCGGGCTTGTAACCGGCCCATAATTGATCAATGACAGCTCCAAAGCAAATTAAATTAAGTGATAAAATTAGAAATCAAGTTATGACTGATAGGTTTTGGGAATATTCGTGCTAGGCGTAGGCACCACCTCAGAAGAGGAACCATTAGCGCTTGCTTAGCAACCTGTCAACATCCCTCATATATCTCAACCTCGGGAGGGTTGCGACATTACTTACGAAAGTTTATCACTTAAGTTCTTTCACTAAATGATGGTAATTGTTGGAATAGTTGGTAATTTTAACAGAATCGGTAAGTTTGTATTAAAAATATCGGTAAATTTCACCCATTGGCGAGAAATAAATATTCATAAGCTATCAAAACCATACGAAATACTAAAATAAATGTTAGTGAGTAGACTCCAGTGAGAGTTGGTAGCTCAATCAACCTTTTGATAACTTCTTCACATTTTTTAACCATCACCAATCATTGCTGGTGGTGGCTGTTTGCCACCGAGTCCTCCACCCCTCCTCGCATCTCTCTCTTCTCCCTTCCTTGTGTTCTACATTTTACTTTCCTTTTTAATAATTAGTTTCTTCAGATTTTAACATTATTGACTTTAACCTTTTTTGATACTAAAGAAATTATGAACTTAGCATACCACGTTTAACATACCAAGAGTTATTTAAGGACTTGATTGAGAATAGGGTAGAGTTAGAGCAGTTGATTAGAAAAAAAAATAAAAAATAGAAGGATCCAATTGAAGGTCTAGGTCGCAGACCTACTTTTGGTGGTGATTTCTACCCAAGACGCAGGCCTACTGTTTTTCTTGATGGGTAAGCAGGAGTTCTATTAGTCGGCATACAAAACCGTCTTTTAAATGGTGACGAAGAATTATGAAGAGAAGAAAGACGGAAAATACTTCTTTTCAAGTTTAATAACTAAACCTTAGTGAAAATCTTCATGGATGTAAGTGTTTGAACAACACTTTATCCCAGAATCGATAATATGCAAACCTCCATGATCTAATAAACACTATTGGACCACAAAATGCCCAAAAGCCAACTACGAATCCAAGCGATATGCCCATGTAAAACCAATTCTTCTCACTATCATCATTGTCGTTGTCATCACCTGTGTCACTTTGAGTTGGAACGCTACCTACTTCTTCTATCCCATTGGTTGAATTTGAGCAACTTCTATTGACTTGAAGCCCGCACAATCCAAGGTTTCCATCGAAGGAACTTTTGGAAAACGTGAGAAACTGTCCGCTTGTCGGGATGCTTCCCACAAGTTGATTGTTTGAGATGTTCAGGAACGAAAGGAAATCAAGATTCACAAGCTGAGCTGGTATGGTTCCATTAAGGTAGTTCCCCTGACAAGTCCAATGACTCGAGCTGATTCAAATTCCCTAAAACAGGAGGAATTGAACCTGAGATGGCATTATGCGATAGGTTGAGGAAATAAAGTGCTTTGAGATCTCCAAGTGTGTCTGGTATTGGACCGTCCAATCTATTGCCCGAGAAGTCGATCGACGTGAAAATAGTCAAGATCTTGACAAGTTCTAGCTTCTGACCTTTCACAGTTACACTCATTGTATCTTGATAATAGATCCCACTACCTTCCTCAGGTTGATACTTTAGGTGATCGAAGTCCACATTGGCTTTCATAGCCTCCCAAGATGCGAGGAGACTAGCAGGCAAAATTCCACTGAAATTGTTTGAAGACAGGTCAATGATTTGAAGCATTTGCCAAGTGTAGGGACTACGCGGACATTCAATTTCCCCATGAAATTTGTTGGATCGTAAAACAAGGACACGGAGATTTGATATAGCCTTCAAATGGCATGGAAATGTTCCGTATATTTGATTGTCCCCAATATTCACAATCTCCAATTGTGTGCAATTTACTAATGACAACGGAATTTCCCCTTCCAACAAATTCTCACTGACATCTAATGTCTTCATAGTGCACGTTGGCAAGATGAACTGCGAAATACTGCCATTCAATTGGTTATTTCTCAGATTCAATACATTGATGAACCCCCTCATTAAACATTCAGGAATAGATCCATCCAGATGGTTATATGACAAGTCAAGCACGTCTAGATAACGAGCTGAGCAAATTGACTCCGGGATGGACCCATGGAAATTATTCTTCGAGAGGGAGAAGAACATCAACCTGGATTCTGGTCTGTCATCCGGAAGATCAACATGATAGTATGAACCATCTGACAACAGCAATGATGGCATATTCCCCCGCAGCTTGTTTGAATGGAGGTCGACGACAGACATGGTAATACTGAGCAGAGGTGTTTCCAAATCTTCAAAGAAATTAGAGGAGAGATTGAGATGCGAAAGATTTTCCAGCGTCCATATCCATGGCGGTATCTCCCTTGAATATAATTTTCGGAGAGGTCGAGGGAGACCAATTTGGACTGGTTAGCCAAAAATGGAGGCAATGTCCGCAACTGGCACGAAGCCAACTTTAACGTATTAAATTCTGGGAAAGAGGATGCAGCAGCAGAATCAGACGCCATAGTGTTAATGAACAAGCCACTGTAAGATAGATCAATATAAGTTAAATTTCCAGATCCCTGAAGTACATTGATATTCATTGAGCCACTGAAATTATTGGAAGAAAGTGAGAGGTGTATAAGCCCTTGCAATTCAAATATGGATGCTGGTATTGACCCTCGTAACAGATTGCTACCCAAATCAAGCGTGCCCATTTGATACAAAGAGACATTCGGATATATGATAAGCTCACCATTAAATCTATTGTTTGAAAGTAGTATCGTTTTAAGTCGGGGAAGTGTAAACAAAGTTGGGGGAATGTCACCTTCCAATGAATTGTGATGCAGGTCCAGAATTTCTAGATTCAGAAGGTCTTCCCAGCCAACGGAGACGATCTGACCCGCTAAAGCATTTTCAGCTAATATTATGTGGGTCAAATTTCTGGATGCACCAAATGGCGGAACAGAACCAGTAAGATTATTAGAAGACAAGTCCAAATAAGTCAGCTTTGAGAGGTTCTCCACGGAGCCGGGGATCGATCCAGTCAATCCACAAAGAGATAGATCTAATCTCAACAATTTTTTGAGATTACCGATGGAATCTGGTAGCCTCCCTGAAATATGTGTTTCCCTCAGGACTAGAGTCTCAAGAGAACTATCCTCTGGAAAATCGGGTAAAGAAACCGGGAGAAGTTGGTTAAATGATAGGTCAAGGGTCTGAAGTGTCCGTACCTGGAACACTTCTCGAGGAACTGTGGTGAACGAGTTGCCATCGAGTTGAATGACCGAGAGATTAGCAAGACTCATAAGAGAAACGTTAATAGGACCAGACAATTGACAGTACGACATGCTCAACACCTCAAGTTTCGGAACTGAAGAAGACAACGTGTCGCACCATTCACTTGCCTCAGCAAACACATTAACCCCATCAAGGTATAGCTCTCTCAACTCTCCCATGTCCCCAATCAGCGATCTCAAAGAGGGCTTCTCAAGTCTCAGGGGACCAGCAAAAGGGTCATCATCATTACCAGTGAAATCAAGAGTACGCAGCTTGGTCAGGCGCGATAGTTCCACTGGAATCTGACCAGCAAATCCAGCATAGGACAAGTTAAGATGTACCAAATGGCTAAGATTCGCGAGGCCCGATGGAATCGCTGCGGAGTTGAAGTAATTAAAAGCCAAGTTTAGGCTCTGAAGAAACTGGAGCCCGAAGAGACTCGAGGAATTGTTGATTCCTCCAGAGATCGACTCGTCGCTCAAATCAAGACTGACGACAAGGCCGTCCTCGCACGTCACGCCGCTCCATGAACCAGCAGTTCGATCCCATCGTACCAGCTTGGAAGACTTGGAGGGAACGAAGACGAGGCTGTTTCTTAGCTCAAGCAAGAGCGATCTTTGGTCGACGCTAAGACATTGGGCTGAAGCTGAAGCCCTAGCATCGTTGGAGCAGATGGAGATCGTGGATATGGCAAGAAAAAGCCATGCGAAGATCGAACCATTCATTGGAAGAGGTTGAAGAAGAGCGCTGGAAGAGGGAGCAGGGAAAGGGGTCAGCAGAAACGAATTCGACAGTCGGGAGGGGAGGAGTCGTGAGTGCAATCTAGTGTCAATATCCTGCACCGCAATAAATATTCTATATCTTATAGAATCATCAAACGGCAAGCGCAAGCAAAATACACAGTGACCTATTTAGAAGTATCGCGGAGATCTTCATAAGATATAAAAACAATAAGACCTATCCCATCTTTTCTTGTCTTTATCTTTAGAAGAGGCATAGAAATATGAAAAATAAAATGACAAGATGGATCGTTATTTGTCACAGACTTTAATTTCCCATTTGATCTAATTCTTACTATCTAAGGATTGTCTCAGTGAAATAATTAAAAGACTACCTATTCCATTGTTGACTAGGGTTTATTGAAAAGAAAGAATTTCTTTTTTTATTACAATTTTATAAAGCCAAGTTTCCATCGAAATGGTATTGGATACCAAGGACTTAAAGACTCACCTGAGTCTATATGGAAAGTATCGTCAGCCCTATCCACAACCACTAATTCAATCTTCCATCCAGCTATCTAATCTAATTCAAGACCCAATAATTAAACACTACATTAGTAGTGGAAGGGAATCAATAAATCTTCATATGAGAGCCCTTCCACCACTATAATCTATCCCTGAATCCTAGAGGCAAGGATTTAGAGCATTAGTCATCCAATTTGTGACCAAAATGACATTCCCTTTTGTCAAAAATTTTCAATTCAAACAAAAGACCATATTTATGTTTTCTAGAAAAAAAAAGGAAAAAAAAAAGAAATCTACCTAAGATGTTGCGATCAGAACTTGACATTGTTAGGGAAATCTCTTATAATGTTTTGAATATGACAACATAATCAAAAGCTACTATCATGTTTCATGATTGACTAACTAGTTGAAAGATGCACAAACTTCTATGTAGATGATATTTTAATAGAATGTCTAAAGGATATTATCAAGGATTATACTTGGAAAAAACAGAAGATAAAAACTAGAGTTTGGTATCATCGACTTTAGACTCTTCATTGAAGCTGAATTTATTCAAACTGTTGTATGACTACATTTAGACTCTATCTACAATTGCTTGAGTATCATGGCTAAAGCTGAAGATAGTTACTTCATGGATATCATCAATGTTGAAGCTGTAAATCATCAAATGGATATCATTAGATTGTGATATCTTATTCTGACTATATGTTCAAACGTAGACTCTAAGGCTGAATTTGTTTAGATGCAAACTCTAAGGATGAATATATTTAGACATAGACTCTAGTTATTGTCATTTGGATATTGCATCTGAAGTTCTGAATATTTATGTTGATGGCACCATTATTATATTTCATGGACATCATTAGAGTACTATGAAGATATCAGCAAAGCTTGCACTCGAGTATTGTCAAGATGCTTGGCATCTTCAAACTCCATGAGAAATCTATTCAGACTTTTGGAATATTTAGATAGTGACAGTTCATTTGATCAAGCAGTCTATTTAGACTTAGAGACCTATTCAACATCGAGACCTATTCGGACTACTGTTCCGAATATCATCGAGTCGAGACCCATTCAGATGCAAACTCCAATTCTTATAACTATATAGCTAGTGATTTGGCTCAGATTTCACTTATAGAAGATAATGATTGATCTTCAATCTTAAAGATTGTTTTGCAATTGTATTTATCAATGCAAGACATTGGGATTGATTGACAATCCTTTCAAAGACAAGTGATCCTCCTTATTCAAAGAACTCCACTTATAGAAACTAAAGATTTTTTTGTATTGGCGACCCAATCAATGGGGATTCAGATCTTATCTCTCAACGGCTACTCAATCTTCATTATGTAATCTCATCTAACAGGCTAATTTGAGAGTGATCCTCTGAAAACTATCCAACAGTTAGTTTTGAAATGGAGGAATATAAAACGAGACCAAGTGGCGAAGAGAATAGAGAGGTCTAGAATAAAAAATTCCAAACCTGAGAGTACTTTGATGCTTGTCTTAGTACTTTGATACTTGTCTGTCTTGAGCTTATATTTGTAATCATTTTGAGAGGTGTAACAGTGTCATAAGTGTGTGTCTAGGTGTGAGATAGTGAGATCTATTGGCTTAGGTATAAGCAACACTAACTTTAAATAGAAGTGCTTGGATATAAGTGGCATAACTTGACTGTAACCTTTCATTAATTATCTAGTGGAATCTAGTAAGCAGACTGTTAGCGTGGGATTGTGGACATACATTTGCAATAAGCTGAACCACTACAAGTTTCATGTGTGATTTTCTCTATTCATTTACTTCTGTTTATTGTTTATAGTAGACATTTGCACACCGGTAGTCATCTCATTATCACAACCGAAGTTCATATTCTAATTTCGATTGATTCTAAATTTTCTCATCTTGACTGTTCAATTTCACACAAATTTGTCAATAGTTTTTAAAATCACCTATTCACCCCTCCTCTATGTGATATTGCTAGCCTCCAATAGACATTCCTTGAAAATGCTCTTGGCTCATCTTATTTTAGGATCTAAAAAACCAAGGACATTTTTTGTGATCATGTTTGTCTTTGTAAATCGACATTAACCAAGCAAAGATTGGTTAGAAGCAAACAATATTATATCATAGCACACAATCGTATCGCCAAAATACATATATTATATCCGACTATTTATTTAAACAACTAAATTCGAAGAAGAGAAGTAAAATGATTTATTACACTTGGGTCTAATTATAAATTTTTATAAGAATATAAAAAGTGAAAAATAATATAAACTTTAGAATCATATCAATGTTAGGATTTCAACCTTTCCACGGAACTTACTAAATGGTAATTCAGCCAATCGAAAATTAGCAGACTATATATGATATACAACATGACACTGTGTGACAAAATGACATTCTTTATTTATCATAATTTTCAATCGAAACAAAAGACCATATGTTTGTTTTCTAAGAAAAAAGGGAAAAATAAAAGAATCTCTACCTCAGATGTTGTGAAATCCCTTGAAAATACTTTGGGCTCATCTTATTTTAAGATCTTAAAACCAATGATTTTTTTTTTTTTTTTTTTTTGAGATCAATGTTTTTGTACATCAACATTAAACGTGCAGAGATCAGTTAAAAGCAAACAATATAGATATCATAGCATTCGACAATATCACCAAAATACATTTATCATATCCCATTATCTAATTAAACAAGTGAATTCCAAGAAGAGCAAATTCTTATATTTGGATTTAATTATAAATTTTTTATAAGACTATGAAAAATATATATAAACTTTTGAATCATATCAATGTTAGGATTTCAACATTTCGAGAGAACTTTACTAAATGTTAACAGAGGCAATCAAAGATTAGCAGATTATATTTGAAATATAACATGATAGTTGACTATATATCAACCAAGCCCATGAGCTGAGCAGGAATTTGAAATCTTCAAAACCGAAATTTCCAGGCACATTCTTAGAGATGGGAAGATTGCGCCTTTGGTCCAGTTTGGTAGGGCACGCGCCTGAAAAGTATTTATTCTATCTGAACGTGAAGAATGTTTCTAATTGAAGAACTTTCCGACAATAGACGGTTACGGAGAGGAAACAATTGAACTTATTCCAATCAAGCCTAACGACCAAACTATGCGCAATAGCTTTAAGTTGATAGAGAATGCAAAGTTTTCATTCTGATGGTGCTCCCCCGTTCAAAGATTTCCAAAATCCCGTTTTCTGGTAAAACAGAATTTCATCTGTGGAAGGTAAATACGTAATTTCAGTAGTAATTTGAAATATCGATAATTATACATGTCCATATTAATTTCAAATACCAACATGATAATCTTACCACACGAGAGTTTACAATATTGTATAAGAGTTTAGTAGCTCCATACGTTGATAGATAATCGGAACAGTTGGTGATTACTGAATAATAAATATGTGTTTGTAATTGAGTTTAAATAAAATTAATAATTTTGTCTAAAAGTTTATAACTTTAAGTTTCACTAATAAACAATGATAATTATGGCAATAGTTGGTAATTTTAAAAAGAGTTGATGATTTGTTAGGCAACTTCAATCCACTGGTGAGCTCCCAATAAATATTTGTAATTTATCATAATAGTATGAAATAATGAAATAATTATTGGTAAGTAGAGCCCAATAAGAATTGGTAATTTCATATAAGAATCGGTTTGGCGACTCGCACGAATATATTTTTTGGTAAATTATTTGAATGGAGGGGCTATTTCCATCCCATCTTTGATAAGACACTACTTTCCAAATGTCTTTACATTTTTCACCTTTTGACCACCTATGGTAACCACCTATCTTAACTGCAGCGTTTAACTTATAGTATGAGCTTATATATTACAGCTAGTAGATTATAGATGTGCTTAGATGAATTTACAGATAAATTCATAACTTGAATAAAGAAGTGGATATTACCATACACAATTTTCAGAATTCTTATATAATTACTAGTAGAAACATCATACAGCAATAATATATAAGAGATAAACAAATAAATTTCTTCGTCGGTTATTTTAGATCCATTGATTGATATATCAAACTACATCCAAATTAATAATTTAAAGGCAAATTATTGTGGATATATCATTTTAGATATATCATACTAAATTAAATGAGATGATTATGACTAATTAATATTACGGATAGTGGGAGTGGATGGAGTTCTGTGATGGTGTGGCTAAACTATACAAAGCTCCCTTCTACCCAATTTCTTTGTTATTTATACATTTTTACTAATCTTGGAAAATTTAAAGAAAATAAAAAAAAAAAAAATCAGTAGGAGGAGATCACATCTAAATCTATGTGTTTCTTGGTCTTTAGTGATGCATTCTTTCACATATATAGCATTTCTTTTCATTTCAAAATGAATTACTTATAGTTGGTTCTAATTATAAAAATCTTATAAGACTATAGAAAAGCTAAAAAGGAAAAAAAAGAAACTTTAGAATCATATCAATGTTAGGATTTCAACATTTCCAGAGAACTTACCAAATGTCAACACGGCCAAACCAATACTAGCGGACTATATTTGATTTACAACCTGATAGTTGACTCCATTTGGTCAACCGAGCCCATGAAATGCGAATTTGAAAACCTTTTGCGATTGAAATCTTCAATCCCAATATTTCCATGCACCTTCTTAGGGCTGCGAAGATTGCGCCTTTGGTCTAGTAATCTTTATTTTATCCGAACTTGAGGAATGTTTCTGATTGAAGGACTTTTCGACAATAGACAATTATGGAGAGGAAAGATATTGAACTTTTTCTCCAATCAAGCATAATGACCGAAGGACACGCAATAGCTTTCGGTTGACATGACTAGAGAATGCAAAATTGCCGTCTCAGTGGTGCTCCCCCCATTTGCGGATTTCCAAAATTCCATTTCCGGATAAAATGAAATTTCATTTGTGGATGGTAAATAAGTAACGTTGGTAGTAAATTTGAAACGTCGTACGAACCCAATAATAGATTATCACTTAGTTTTTTCTTTTTCTTTTGCAAGTGAGTGCGTAAATGCTTGTAAATTACTGGTGAAATTGAAGTTTTGTATTCACGAATTTCGAAGTAAATGGCCACTTATTTTAATTTTCTACAAAAAGGCGTATGACTTTATCTAGGTTGTCAATTGAAATAACATTTCTACCGTCCACAAAACTCAATGGCGGTTACCACTTATTCTTAGATTTTGTAAGTTGGCACATAACTATTTATTTTTTCGGGGAGAGAGGGTTTCCTACCGATAGTCAATGCACCTTCTTGAAGCTGAGAAGATTGCATCTTTGTTCCAATTGGTGGGGCACACATGAAGAATATTTATTTTATCCGAACGTGAAGAATGTTTCTGCATAAAGGACTTTCCGACAATAGTCAACTATAGAAAAGAAAAACATCGAACCCACTCCAATCATGCAAGACGACCAAATTACGATCAATGGCTGTCAATTATACAAAATTCTGGTGCAACAACTTTCAATCAAGAAAAACATTGAACTTCCTCCAATCAAGCGTAATGACCAAAGTACACACTATAGCTTTCATTTGACTTGATTGGACAATGCCTAATTGTCGTTTAGTGGTACAATTACTTAAGACGTGCATGACAAAATTTATATTTATGTTTTTATTTGTATTTCTGTTCCCCGAAATAGGTTTGAAAAAAAATTCGTTTAGTAACATAATTTCTTTTTGGAATAGAGTTCTATTCCAGAAATAGATTTAGAGCAAAAATCAAAAACTAAAATTTTTAGCTTTTCTATTTCTAGAACAAAAGTGAAAAATGAAAACTATTCTCATAGTTCACTCTCGTCACCGCTCGCAACCCACTCACCGCCAGTGGGATGTCGGACACCCACAGCTGGACACATGTTGCCCACCGTTGGATGCCGAACGCCAATTGCTCGACGCTGGCCGCCCACTGCCTGCTTGCGGCCACCACCTCCTTAAAAATAGAAATTTTATTTTGTTATCAAACGAATTTTTATTTTAGAAACAAAAATTTTGAGCGTTATTAAATGCTTTTCATTGCTCATAAACTCGTCTAGAAAATAGAAATTGATTTCTATTTTAGAAATTTTGTCATGCGCGCCCTTAACGTCGCATTGATCGTAAATTTGAAATATCAAGAATAACAAACCCAATAATAAATTGTTACTATTTTTTTTATTGCACGAATGAGTGCGTAAATGTTTGTAATTGACGGACAAAATTACAGTTTACTAAATGTTAACACAGCCAAATCAAAACTAGCGGACTATATTTTATTTACCGCCTGATAGTTGACTACATTTGGTCAACCGAGCCCATGAAATGCGAATTTGAAAACCTTTTGGGATTGAAATCTTCAATCCAAACATTTCCATGCACCTTCTTAGAGCTGCGAAGATTGCCTTTGGTCTAGTAATCTTTATTTTATCCGAACTTGAAGAATCTTTCTAATTGAAGGACTTTTCAACAATAGACAATTATGGAGAGGAAAAACATTGAATTTTTCTCCAATCAAGAATAATGACCAAAGGACACGCAATAGCTTTTAGTTGACATTACTAGAGAATGCAAAATTGCCGTCTCGGTGGTGTTCCCTCAATTTGCGGATTTTCAAAATCCCATTTCCGGATAAATGGAATTTCATTTGTGGATGTAAGTAAGTAACATTGGTAGTAAATTTGAAACTTCGTACGAACTCAATAATAGATCATCATTTAGTTTTTTTTTTTTTAATTACAAGCAAGTGCGTAAATGCTTGTAAGTTATTGGTGAAATTGAAGTTTTGTATTCACGAATTTCGAAGAAGTTGCCACTTATTTTAGTTTTCTACAAAAAGGCATATGACTTTATCTAGGTTGTCAATTGAAATAACATTTCTACTATCCCAAAACTCAATAGCTGTTACCACTTATTCTTAGATTTTGTAAGTTGGCACATAACTACATATTTTTTTGGGGAGAGAGAGGGTTTCCTACTGGGAGTCAATGCACCTTCTTGAAGCTGGGAAGATTGCATCTTTAGTTCAATTGGCTGGGCACACATGAAGAATCTTTATTTTATCCGAACGTGAAGAATGTTTCTGAATAAAGGACTTTCCGACATAGACAACTATAGAAAGGAAAAACATCGAACCCACTCCAATCATGCAAGATGACCATATTACACTCAATGGCTTTCAGTAATACAAAATTCTGGTGCAACGACTTTTAATCAAGAAAAACATTGAACTTTCTCCAATCAAGCATGTTGACACCTAAATTTTTGCCCAAAGATCATTTCTGAAAAATAGGAACTTATTTTTTTCACCAAAATATTTCATGTTAAATTCTTGCATATAAATTACCTAGACGTTTAGGTATAGTTTTTTAAATGGAGGATTTTTTCCTTAAAAAAAATAAAAAAAAAAAAAAGAAAGAAAAAAAGAAAAGAAAAGAAAAAAAAAAAAGAGAAAAAAAAGAAAGAAAGAAAGAAAGAAAGAAAAGCAAGTTGGGACCAAAATGTAATTTTCAAAAGTTGAGGGACCAATTCGCAAATTTTGTAAAATTTCGCTTAAGCCCTTAATTCATCATCTTGTCCCCCAATTGAGTTAGAATTAAACTTGGGCTAGGTTGAATTAACCAAATTGGGCAAAAAGGATCAAATTGCACTGAATTGGGCATTCTTGAGCAAGAAAATGGCCAACTTTGAAGGATTTTCTTGCCAAATTGGGTAGGGGTAATTGTGAAAACTAATCAAGATCTCAAAGAACTACACACAAGCTTGCTAATAGATTAAAAATTGCAGCCAAATTGATGGATTAAAGTACTCAAACCAGCTACCAAAACCCAACTCACAATTCGATCTCAATTCCAAGCTGCTGAGTAAGCAATTTTGCAGCCCCACCATATCCTCCTCAGCTGCCTAATCAGCCTAATCTTCACACGTGATGGAAGACCATAATTAGTAGTGCAAGTGAACAAAAATTAACTAGGGACAAGCTACTGAAGGCACGTGAAAATCGCAGCAAAATTCACACACTCAATAGCTACAAAGGTTGAAAAGTTTGTCAATGTCAGAAAGTTAGTGAACTAGCTTAGTTGGCAGGCTTGGTAAGTAGGGCAAAGACCGACTAAAAGATGGCTTAATTTAGTGGATAAGATCTCTGAAGCAGGCTCTTTTAGGGCATGAAAGGTAGGAGACAAGAAGGAGGAGAGAAAGCTCACAATCGTTCTCTAAAGATACCCCCACAAGTAACTCAAGAAAGCAAAAACCTAGAAATTCCAAATTGACCCTTGTAGAGAAAAGTGAAGTTTTCACAAACTTGCAGTCGAATCAAAACCTTCAACTAAAGAGTAAAAATTCACTCGAAGATATTTCTAACCATAGGTTGCACGTCCTAAATGGAGATCTAAAAGGCCTCTTAAAGCCCCCTGAAAAAGTACCTTCCTAGTGTTGAGCCCAATTGCTCATAGGTGAGGGAAAGTGAGTGTTTTTGACAAAAATGATAGACAAATGAAGAAAACCATTACTTATCCCAAGCTAGAATATATATAGTTTCATTTGGTGTTAAGTTCGACAACAAAAGAAGTCATGGAGTTTGGTTTTGGGGACCAACAAATACCTTCATTATCAATTCCTTCTATGCAGATCTCAATTTCCAGTTTGAAGGAGCCAAATTCCACGTGCCCCTAGAGAATAATTTCTTGGTTTCCTCGATCAAAAGCCACTTGCAAAAGAAACTAGGAAGCAAGATAAGAAGCCTAGATTTGTTTTGGGATAAGTGCTGTGGAAGTCTTAAAACTTGTCACGAAAATGTATTTGAATCCTAAAACTTGCAAAAAGTACAAATAAATCCTAAAACTTGTCAAAATATTTCATTTGAGTCCTAAATCGAGACCGTTAGTCCTTTCCGTTAAAAATGCTGACGTGGCATTTAAAATTAATTTTATTTTCCATGTGGCTTTTTTTAATGATTTTTATTCATTTTTAAAAAAATATAGATTTTAAAACTGAAAAATTAGATTTATTCAATTTATCTTATTTTCAACAAAAAAAATTGAAAATTGAAAATTTATTTAAAAAAGAAAACAGCTCAAAAAAAGAAGGTAGCCTCGCCGGAGGATGGCGGCGATCGCCGGTCCTCGCCTCGGGTGGCCGGCCCTCGCCTAGCCAGGGCAAGGCCTCGCGGCCTCGAGCAAGGGGCTCACGACCCTCGCCAAGCTCGGGCAAGGGTGCCCAGATCTGGGTACGCCGGCCCTCGTGGGGGCCGGCAACGCCTCGCCCAAGCCGGGCGACGGTCACCGGCCCCTCGTGAGGGCCGGCATGCCTAGATCTGGGCACCCTTGCCCGAGCTTGGCGAGGGTCACCGGCCCTCGCTTGGGGCTGGCCCTCCGCACCCAACGTCGGCCGATGTCGCGAGAGGGGTCGGGCCCTCTCGGTGAGGCTGCCTTTTTTTTTTTTTTGAATTGTTTTCTTTTTTAAATAAATTTTCACTTTTATTTTTTTTGGTTGAAAATACGATAAAATGAATAAATCTAATATTTTAGTTTTTAAAAATGAATAAAAATCATTAAAAAAGCCACATGGAAAATAAAAGTTAATTTTAAATGCCACGTCAGCATTTTTAATGGAAAAGGCTAACGGTGTCGATTTTAGGACTCAAATAAAACATTTTGACAAGTTTCAGAACTTATTTGTACTTTTTACAAGTTTTAGGACTTAAATGCATTTTTGTAACAAGTTTTAAGACTTCCGCAGCACTTATCCCATTTATTTTTGGTCAAGTTTGAACATGTTTTGACCATGAAAAATGTCACGATCCCAACTCCATCTCCAGGGTCTTGAGTGGTAGGGGTTATTTTCGCGACTTCCCAAGCTCATTCCTATCCCGATTTTTTTTATTTTGTTATCATGCACATGCGGAAACGTGAACGAACAACTCCCTAGACAAACAACAGCTGGAAGACTAGGACATACATCACACTGAACACACTGACTTATATTATAACAGTACTTTTACAATCCCTTTCTCTACGAGCTCTCTTTTCTTTTTACATCACGGTACAAGTTTTCGACATAAGCTAGGGGAAATCCTATCTCCTCTAGCGTGACTACAACTCCCAAAATTGACAAGAGACTTCTATGCCTACAAGACTGAAAGATGAGGGATGAGTTTTTGGGAAACTCAGTAAGTAAAATTCCTAATTCTCTACTAGGAAAGCATCTCATCATCAAGGCCCAACAAGTACACACTCGCGAATCAACACCCTAAACCCCGATTATGACGAGAATTCACCTAAAGATAGCCTAAACATGCAACATATAGGACTTACCTCGCCTCAACACCTCCCTACACATTAGTACATTTCATATATCATATGGATACAGTGAATGCATTCAATAATTGGAACACTTCAATTCATATATCAATCAATCATAAGGATCCTGATTATAAGGCCAAATCGTTATGACACGTTCTATTCCATGCCACACAATTTCATTTCATAATCAAGCATGACTATATCAATCACTCAAGCGTGTCACAATTATTTATGACCTAACAACCACGACCAACTCAACAATCGGTGGTCATCCGGCATAACTGGGCATCGTCCCACTTTATTGGGCACATCAACATCTATATCTAGACGGCATTCTCGAATGAGCATCAGTCTAGCCTCTACTGCGATTAGCATCCGTTGACAAGAGCATTTCATAAAGGAGTATCGCCTCCTCGACTTTCATCGGGTGACGGGTTCCGATAGCAATCACACGCACATCCATTCTCGGCCAAGAATATCGTGTTCTGCACTCAAATACTTCCATTTTCAAATAATGGACTTTGCCAATTTTCTCCATATTAAAAACATCCGGTAAAATAATTATGCATGGTCACACAGTCAAATCGAACCATAAAACGTGATACTCTCTCTTTTCAAAATTCTACGATTTTATATAGTACATAAAATATTTTTGGCGTAAAAACCCGACACCCGGTATTTTTTAATTATATACCAAATATTCCTATTTTTGAAATAATAATTAAAAATCATCACCAAGCACCCAATTGCATAAATTAGTAATCAATTTCACAAATCAACGTAACTTCACACGACGATCAACATAAAATTCGACAACCGGCTATCCCGATATAATTTATGCTAATTAATAATTAATTAAATAAAGTATAAATTAATTAAATAAATTACAAATTATTTAAATTAAACCCTTAATTAATCTACATAAGCTAATCTAACCAACTTAATTGAACTAATTAACTAATCTAGCTAGGATAATCACCTTAATCTAATTAGGCTACTAACTAATCTATCAACCAACTAATTATCTAACTAAATTAACCAACTAAATACTCACATTAACTAATTTAACCTTAAACCTAATTAAACTTAAACTAATCTCCCCTTAAGTGTAATTAGATCATTAATCAAAGATTAGAATGCTAACTCACTAATTTAGCAAACTAACGGGTTCACGGCGACGATGGCATGGCGGCGACCAAGACTCGGGTCTACAACGACACCAAAGGAGGCCAAGCCGTGGCTGAAAAAGCCTTGGAAGGCTCACAGCCCGACTAGAACTTCAGTTCTGATTGAACGCTGAAGAGGCTGGATCGATGAGCTGGTCAAGCTCGGTTTGGGAGGCTGGACCAAGCTGAGGCTGAACGGAGTTGGACAGGGGCAGGCGGCTGGAGTGGCGGACTCGAGGACCGACGACGGGGTGAGCGGCTAGAGTGGCGGACTCGAGGACCGACGACGGGGTGAGCGACTGGTCATGTGAACTGGCGGCGAGCTCGGGGACGGGCTCGCGAAGGAGCTGGCGTCGCGGTTGGACCAGCGGACAATCGGTGGGCGTGTGGGCTAGGGACACGGACGGGGGCAAGCTAGCAGTGATAAAGAAGGCAAGACACTCAGCTGCAACAATGGAGGAAGAGGAAGAGAGGAAGAAGAAGTTGAAATAGAAGCAGAAGCTAGTCTGTTGGGGCTGTTGGTCGCATGAAGAAGAGAGGGGGGGAAAGGGAGAGAAAGTCAAAAATAAATATCCTAATTCATGATTTTTTTTTTAATCGGTCTTACTCTATTCCTATTTTAACTTTCACTCTTAGATTTTTATCCTGCCTTCTTGTAGTTCTTGCAGGGTGTGGGAGTCGAAACCTACACCTAAAACTATATCGTCCCCACCCCAACCCCCCTGCGAAGGTGGGGATTCAAACCCCCCAACTCCCCTTTCATGTTGTAAGGGTGGCCACTGGGGCAAACCCCAGTGATTATCTTAATTCATGATTGAGCATGCCCCAATAGTCTCCATGTTCATCCTCTTTGTTTTCCAATTATCTTCTTGGGCCTATTTTCCCAAAATTAAGGATTTTTGGGCAGCAAAATGGCCATTACTTCTCCCATCCGAATCTCACTTATTTTTTTTGAATTGTCCGAAATTGATTTTTCCGTAAAATTCCGGACTCGACAAAATTTCTCCGAAAGATAAGACGACGTCCTAAAAATGAATTGTGACATGCTCGAACATTCAAATCCCGAAACCGAATTCAATTTCATGGTTAAAATCGACCGGACACAATTTTAGCGTGACCTAATCTACCAAATAGCTTTTAGAGATTTTAGCGCATTTGACCCATGATCGATAATTTTCGATCCACGTTGTGCATCTCTGACTCATAGGTGACTCTCGATTATCGTAAAAATCTCAAAGTTACAATTACAAGTACCGGGTACAAAATCGACAAAAAACTGAGTTAGTGCCGTTCGACGCAAATTTCACAATCATGTGAAATCACCCACAATTTAATTATTTCATTCCATCGAATCAACCTGTATCTGATCACAAATCGCTCATACCAGTATCGTATTGACCATTGCCGATTATCACCGTCGAGCAGTCGATTTCCAATCGAAGTCTTAAGTCGATCGCGTTTATATCCCTTGACGGCTTCACCTGATAGATTAGTTAACTTGTAAGTGATCAACTTAAAGAAAAATGATCATAAGCGCGTCGACAAAATGCCCATTTCATATATTCGAGACAGGGTTGAAATTCAGGATGTCACACTAGACGTAAGGTTAAACACTTGTTTGTGATTATAAATGACTCATCATTGTCAAGAAGCACGAAAACAGCCATCCTTCCCTTGTCTCGATGTAGCAAGTATCCTCTTGGAGGGGTAGTCACAAGCTCAAAAAGCAAAGGAATGAATTTAAAGTTGCATTTATTCCATAGAAAACACAAAATTTAGAAAACATTTTTTCGAGAAATAATCTTTTGTGTTGGATAAAATATATTTCCATTACAGATGAAAATAGTTAGGCATGCTTGCTATCAATCATGAAAACATTTTCTATCAATTAACTTTTCTAAGTGATATAACCAATAATTTTTCAAAAAGTACTTTTCAAATCTTGAATTTATCTTAAAATATATGCATCTTGAATTTCAAACAATATTACAAGCTACGATGCCATTTTCCTTTTGTGCTACTTTACAAGGCATTGTCTATGATAGTTACTTTGCAATTGTTCCTTATAGGGTAGGGTAGGGCTAGGCCACAAATACCTTGCCAGACCATAGCATAGACAAGGGTTTCGCCAAAGGCAACATTCCACCGCATCAATACGAACAAGCCCATCCCCCTCGTTGCACACACCCTGTTTGTCTGTCTGCCTGCTTGCCTGTCTCTCTCACTCTCTCTCTCGTCAAGGTATTGCTTGCGGCCGTGAGAACTCCTATGGCACAAGCCTGAAGCTCAGGGTAGCTACAGAGCTCCTTGGGATAGAGCTCACATCCATTGAAGCTCTGCATGAACAGCTCATGGACATCCATGGCTGCAGCCATAGGACCCAATCTGGTCCATTGGTTCGGGTCATCCTGTGACATCCCAATTTTCCAATTCTATTTTCAATAAATTGAGACGGGCATTTCGTTGACACGCATATAGTTCATTTCCTTGAGTCGGCCACTCATGTGAAAACTAGTCTATCGGGTGAAGTCGTTAAGAGTTTCTAATGCATCAGACTCGAGAATTTGACCAGGAAGCGACCTTTCGACCGAGCTAATTTGCAAGGGTCATTACGGCATAATTAAAAATCGATTAGAGACCGGAGATAGGTCGACTCGACAGAGGCATGTGATCAGGTGTGGGTGATTCCACCAGATCGCACAATTCTTGTCGATCGGCACTGGACCGACTTTTCTGTCGATTGGGTACCCCGTGTTCGTATTTGAAACCTTGAGATTACCCCGACAACCGAAAGTCGCCAATGTTTCAAAGATGTACATTGTGGCTTGAGATGATCAACCACATGTCAAATCCATGAAAATTTCTAAAGGCTACCCGGTAGGTTGGACCGCGCTAGTATCGTGCCAAAGTGAAATTAACCGTGAAATTGAGCCCGAATTTAGAAATTGGAAGTCTAGGTGTGTCACAAATTATTTAAGGATCATTAACTTATCTTCGGAAGATTTTTGCAAGCCGAGTTTTTCAGAAATTAAATCAGAGAATGGTTATTTTGGCTCGAGAAATTAGTAGGCCCACCTTTGATCACGCTTTTTGGACTTAAGTTGGTTCTATGGACAAGTGAAGATGTGAATTGAAGTGTGGTGACATTAAATTAATTTTATGGATTTTAATTGGACTCAATTGGAAGAGAATTTATTGGAATTGAGGAATTTAAAGTATAAGATTTTATGCCCCGGCGGAAAATGAAATTGGACCTATTGAAGATAGTTGTGGAGGATTTGAATTTTAGTGGAAGATGACATCACCCTATGTCATGGTGGTTGGCCAAATTGAAGAAGAATTTGACAAGTGGAGGGGGGAGATTGAGCCAACTTCTTCTTCAACCTTGGGAAGAAAGAGAGAGAGAGAGGGAAAGGGGGAAGGAAGGGAGCTGCTCGTGCGTGACCAGCCAGCCGCTGGAGCCCCTTCGCCGTTCGCCCGTCGCCGCTAGCTCGCCACCGGAGCCGCCGTAGTCGTTGCCGCCACCGTGCGTCCGCGCGAAGCCGCGCGCCAGCTCGCCGGCCCGCTCGCACTCAGCCCGCGCCTCCAGCTCGTCGACCAGGCCACCCCAAGCTGCTGCCGCCGCCGCCGAAGGGTCGTCGGAGCTGCCGCCTTGCCCGCCGGAGCTGCCGACACCCTTCCTGTCGGACCACGCCTGAACCGCCGCCATGCAGCCCTCCGTCGGCCCCAAGACAGAAGCTGCAGAAAATGGGTTTCTCAGCCCCTTCTTGGCCCGTTTCGGCCGCCTTCCCGAGCCCGGATGCTCGGCCAGCCTTGAGCAAAGTCGATCCTCGCGTCGTCCTTGTCGTTTTGGTCTGCTCGGCTTGCTAATCCGGTGAGTTTACCTCACTAAACCTCGATTAGACGGTTAATGATGCCCTAAGTGTGCTTAGTCTAAGTTAAGTAAGCTTAGGTGGTTAGTTTAGTTTATTTAATTGTGATTTAGATTAAGATGTTTGTTTAATTTAAAGTACGTTTAATTAAAGGCTAAGAGAGTTTATTTAATGTTAAGCCTTGATGGGACATAATAGGGTTTTATTTTTGAATTATTTAATTGTTTCGAAATTATGGAATTTATAATATTATATTATATTCCGAAATTATTAAAATATTATTATTTATTAAAAAAACAGAAAATTTATTTTTGACCCGGTTGCTCAGAATTTCGTGCCGATCGCTGCCGTGTATTCGGATTTTGAAATTGATGATTGGATATTATAAATTGAGTGTGGATTGCAAAAAAATATGGATATTATTATTTAATTAATTTTCGGAATAAATTTAATTGTTTATTAAATTCGAAAATTTCGTTGAGACCTTATTCTCTCATAATTTCGTGCTGATCGCTGTTGTGTATTTAGAATTTGAATTTGATGATTGATTGTGGTAAATGGAGTGTGATTGCGATAAGTAGGGATTCTTTTTATAAAGTCTCAAGTGTGGAAATTGATGGGAGATTGGCCATGATTAACCACCTATTAGAGGTCGTGTCCAGTGGGGCCATGAATTGCCACCGATAAAGGTCGCACCCGGTGGGGCCGTGAATTGCTACCGATAAAGGTCGCGCCGAGTGGGGCCGTGATGTCACTAATTCTAATTTTGCCGAGTGGGGCCGTGATTACCACTAAATGTTAGACCTTCCTATAGGGCCGTGATTAAGAGCAATGATTGATTTGCTAGAATGACATGTAATCGGCCGACTCGATTGATCGCTGAGACGATCCAAGTGGTTGAATTGTTCTGATGATGTGATTGTACCGCAGTTGTTTGGTTATCATAATTGCACGTGGTTGAATTATATAAATTGTGCTAACCTGCAGATGAAGACCAATACGAGGTAAGTCTTTGTGTGACGTGGCTAGGGCACCCGGGGCGTATTTTCTTTCTAATAGGGGTTTAAGAGGTTGAACTTGCTGAGACATTGTCTCATCCCGGTTTGGGGATTACAATTTCAGGTCCCTGGTGGACGGAGCGGCTAAATAGCTTTGGTTGGCCTTGAGGAGTTGAAGAGGTGAAGTCATAAGAATTGGAGAATGTGTCATGCTAGTTGGTTTTAGGATAATCTCCCTTTTTGTCGAGCTGGTCTATTTTGTAGACAATCCAGTGTTGTATTTAAACCCTTTGTGTTTGTAAATGAATATTTGGAATTGTGATTGATTGCCTGCTTTTCTATCCCAAGTTCAATATTGTCAGGGGATTTGTTTCGCTTCCGCATGCGTAAATAAATGAATGTGTCGGCGGCATATCCTGGGATGTCGCATATTTGATCGATCGTAGTGGGATGTGCGCGTATCCCGGGGTTCGGGGCGTGACATCCCCGTTTAAGTGGTATCAGAGCATGGTTTGTGTATGGAGTGATAAGGTGCGATGAGTCATGGGATAGTTAGTAGGAAAGGCTTTTAATATGCTGATGCATGTGATTGATAGCTGTTTGATAGCTTGTTTGTGGGGTAGCTCAAATTTCAACCTGATGTTGGAATCGGAAAACAGGTGTCTATAAAGAGCATGTAGGATGAGTGACCAGGAGTGGAAAACTCCTTGGAAGAGGTCGATAGGACTTGTACCTCTGGGTAGGACGCTGACAAGAGTTGGTACCTGAGGTAGAGCGCAGGCTTAGACCGGCGCGAGTATGAGAGTACCGCTGCAAGTCGGTACTAAGAGTGTAACAGCACCGAGCGATCCTAGGTTTGATGGGATCGTTCAGGCGCTAGTGTTCCTTGGAAGCTCGTTGGGTCAGTAAGCTCAGGATCGAGTCGTCGTTGTTGCTGTTGTTTCTACCGCTACCAGTGTCGTAACCGCTGTTGCTGCTGCGCCTGTTGAGGCCTAATCTAGAGTTGTGATCGAGGATCAAGCTGCCGTATCCGAGTCAAGGTCCAGTTTAGACAGAGATGGAAATCAATTGGGGAGAAAGGCTGATGTCAGAAGAAATGTGCCCTGTTTCACCCAACTGGAAGGGTAGAATTGGAAAGTCAGTGTTTAACTCGATCAATGTGTGTCGTGTCTGTAAGAAAAGAAAGGGATCTGTTCCGTGCTGTAAGAGAGAAATGATTTGTTACAAGGGTTACCAGTACAATCATCTGATCAAAGATTTTCCATATAGATAGATGGAGTCACAGCTGTTTCTGTCACCGCCGTTGATAAGATAGAATAGAGGAAGCATGCTTCAGGATGTTCAGTGGGGTACTTGGAATGGACCCCAATGCAAGGAAGGGTGCTGGATATTCCTTGATAGGAGGTAGAAGACTCACTAATTGTGTACCGAAATTATGGAAAGGAGGCTTGAGTCAGCCCAGTGTTAGAGTAAAAAGGGGAACATGCCTTGAATGTGGCTAGCATGGCCGTCAGGTTAGGAACTGTCCGTGTAAGTTCAGGAGAGTGTAAGCACCGTTACTGCGGATAGAACGCCACTAGGATGGCGAAAGGAATAGGAATGGATTGACTATGCATTAATCAGGGGAAGAATGTTTTGAGGTGTTTTATCAGAGTAGCGCAACAGGATTTTGAGTGAAAGTTGTGGAGTTTCCGTTGTTGTAATAAAGTAATAGGAAGATGAGTCTCTGACTATAGTTGTACCTGATGGGTTTGCTTATGTATGACTTGGAAGTCATTTATGAAAAGGTTTGGCTCGAGGAGCTCTCTGTTGTTATGAATCATGGCAGTGATATAATTCAGTTTGTTCAGTTAGCGTATGAAAGTTTTGAATTACTGAAAGTCATAAAGGACCTTCGATCCCTGTTATTCGTCACTGAAGACGACCTTGGTTCTAGTTGTTGATTACCGAATCTACTTGGCAACTGTAATAGATAATGGATGCGTCAGTTGAGGAGGCGAATATGGATAACATAACCGTGGCACATAAGTTTTCTGAGGTATTTCTTAGAGAATTATCAGGTTTGCTGTCAGAAAGAGAAATAGAGTCGTGATTGAATTAGCACTTGGAACAGAGTTAGTTCCTAAGTCTCCTTACCGAATGGTGTTACCCGAGTTAAAAGAACTGAAGGTGCAGATGCGAGAATTGTCGGATAGGGGATTCATACATTCCAATGCATCACCTTGGGGAACACCCGTTCTATTCGTGAAAAAGAAAGTTGGTTCATTGTGTTTGTACATCGATATTCCTCAAGATCGACTAGAGATCAGGGTATCATTAGTTGAGGATCAGGAAGAAAGACATACCGAAGTTAGCATCTCGCACTCGATACGACAGTTATGAGTTCACTGTAACGCCATGTGATTTGACGGACACTTTAGCTATTTGTTGGGTCTTATGAGCAGAATGTTTAAGGGTACTTAAATTAGTTGTGATCATGTTCATTGAAGTTATCCTGGTGTGTTCAAAGAGTGCTGAGGAGCACAAGAGACATTTGAGGATGGTACTTCAAACCTTGAGTGCTCTTGGATTTTACAATAAGTTTAGCAAATGCGAATTTTGGATGACTCGTGTTGTGTTCCTAGGTCATGTGATTTCAGGAGAATGAATCTCCGTAGACCTTGTCCAAGATTGAAGTAGTGAACAGTTGGCCGAGATTGACTACAGTGACAGAGATTAGAAGTTTCTGAGGATTAGCAGGATATTACAGAAGTTTTATGGAAGGGTTTTCAGTGTTAGCGTTGCAGTTGATTCGACTATTGAGGAAGTAAGAAAAGTTTGTGTGGACAGATGAGTGCGAGCGTAGTTTTCAAGAGCTTAAGCATAAGTTGACTACCACACCTCTGCTGATCATTCCATATGATCCTGAAAGTTATGAGATCTGCAATGATGCGTCATTTAAAAGATTTGGTTGCTTGTTGATGCAGCAGGATAGAGTTGTTGCATATGCGTCTCATCAGTTGAGACATCGGGAGTTGAATATGAGACAGCGTCGCTGGATGGAACTCATTAAGGATTATGACTATGATATTTTATATCACTCTAGAAAGATGAGCAAAGTCGCAAATGCACTGAGTCGAGAGTCCTTAGTTGCACAGTTGGTACTCAATGATTGAATGTTATTTGAGAGAGTTCGAGATTCGGTTTTCAAATCTAAGGTAAGCTATCTTTTGAATCTTATGACCACCCTCAAAATTGAGCTGGGAGTACAGATCAGAATCAAAGCGCTTCAGTGGACGGATTCAGAAATTCAACAGACTCTGAAGACAGAATGCTAAGGTTCTGAGGACAGTTGTGTGTAATTGACGATGCAAAGATTAAAGAAGAGATCTTATGGGAAGTTCATCATAGCAATTTCAGAGTCGTCTAGACAGTGCGAAGATGAGTCAGAATCTACATCATCGGGATTGGTAGATCGGTATGAAGATAGATATCGCCGGACACGTTGTAAGTGTTGGATGTATCAGTAAGTGAGAATTTGGTAATGTAAATCAAGAAAGCTTTTCAAGGACTTTAGAGAGTCCTGTGTGGGAATGGAATGTTATGACAGGTTTATTAAGGAGTCGGAAAGAATATTGATTCCTTATGGGGTTGTGGTCGACAGATGAGCAGAGTCAACTCACCTTAGTGCAACATGAAAAAAAATATATCTCGATTAGAATAGGTATACCGAAGAGTGTGTATATCATATAATTTATCTGCATGGAGTGCCGGGAATGAATTGTATTTCAAATCTAGATCTGATGTTCCAAGTTGGCAGAGCTTTCAGATGGTTCTTTCTTAAGCAGCGCATAGCAGAGAGTGTAGAATTTCAATTGCTGAGATGAAGTCAGGGAAAAGATCACAGGTCAGGGTCAGTACAGTAGTCAGTGATTGCAGTTGCCGAGATCAATGTCAGAGTTATATCAAATCTTGCCCAGAGGTTCCCAGTTTCAACAGATCAGTCAAATAGTTTCTTTTTAATAAGTGCAGAGTATAGTGTACAGGACTTCAGTCGGTTGAGATGAGATCAGAGATAAGAAAATCGCAGGTCCAGAGTTGGTTCAGAAATCAGAGATTCAGTTGTAATTATCAGAGACAGTTTAGAGACGCCGTAACCTTGATTTAGTTTCGCAGATTTTGTGTTGAAGACCTTTGGAATTTTAAGTGGGCAAGTGTTTAGTATTTTGGATTTGAAGTGATTTGGGCAAGATAGCGGTGATCCGGCAGCATTGGTACAGAAGGAGCAACCTGAGAAAGAGAAGATTATATGAGACGACCGTACTCCCACCTTTCTGTTTAAGAATTAGTAAATGTTTAAATTTCGAGGACGAAATTTTTATAAGAGGGCAAGAGTTGTGACATCCCGATTTTCCAATTCTATTTTCAATAAATTGAGACGGGCATTTCGTTGGCACGCATATAGTTCCTTTCCTTGAGTCGGCCACTCATGTGAAAACTAGTCTATCGGGTGAAGCCGTTAAAAGTTTCTAATGCATCAGACTCGAGAATTTGACCAAGAAGCGACCTTTCGACCGAGCTAATTTGCAAAGGTCATTACGGCACAATTAAAAATCGATTATAGACCGGAGATAGGTCCACTCGACGAGGCATGCGATCAAGTGTGGGTGATTCCATTAGATCGCACAATTCTTGTCGATCGGCACTGGACCGACTTTTCTGTCGATTGGGTATCCCGTGTTCGTATTTGAAACCTTGAGATTACCCCGACAACCGAAAGTCGCCAATGTTTCAAAGATGTACATTGTGGCTTGAGATGATTAACCACAGGTCAAATCCATGAAAATTTCTAAAGGCTACCCGGTAGGTTGGGCCGCGCTAGTATCGTGCCAAAGTGAAATTAACCGTGAAATTGAGCCCGAATTTAGAAATTGGAAGTCTAGGTGTGTCACAAATTATTTAAGGATCATTAACTTATCTTCGGAAGATTTTTCGTGCAAGCCGAGTTTTTCAGAAATTAAATCAGAGAATGGCTATTTTCGCTCGAGAAATTAGTAGGCCCACCTTTGATCGCGCTTTTGGGACTTAAGTTGGTTCTATGGACAAGTGAAGATGTGAATTGAAGTGAGGTGACATTGAATTAATTTTATGGATTTTAATTGGACTCAATTAGAAGAGAATTGATTGGAATTGAGGAATTTCAAGTATAAGATTTTATGCCCCGGCGGAAAATGAAATTGGACCTATTGAAGATAGTTATGGAGGATTTGAATTTTAGTGGAAGATGACATCACCCTATGTCATGGTGGTTGGCCAAATTGAAGAAGAATTTGACAAGTGGAGGGGGAGATTGAGCCAACTTCTTCTTCAACCTTGGGAAGAAAGAGAGAGAGAGACGGAAAGGGGAAGGAAGGGAGCTGCTCGTGCGTGACCAGCCAGTCGCCGGAGCCCCTTCGCCATTCGCTCGTCGCCGCTAGCTCGCCGCCGGAGCCGCCGCAGTCGTCGCCGCTGCCGTGTGTCGCGCGAAGCCGCGCGCCAGCTCGCCCGCCGACTCGCGCTCAGCCCGCGCCTCCGGCTCGTCGACCGAGCCGCCCCAGCCGCTGCCGCCGCCGCCGAAGGGTCGCGGAGCTGCCACCTTGCCCGCCCGAGCTGCCGACGCCCTTCCCGTCGGACCACGCCCGGGCCGCCGCCGCCGTGCAGGCCCTCGCCGGCCCCAAGACAGAAGCTGTAGAAAATGGGTTTCTCAGCCCCTTCTTGGCCTGTTTCGCCGCCTTCCCGAGCCCGGATGCTTGGCCCGCCTTGAGGAAAGTCGATCCTCGCGTCGTCCTTGTCGTTTTGGTCCGCTCGGCTCGCTAATCCGGTGAGTTTACCTCACTAAACCTCGATTAGACGGTTAATGATGCCCTAAGTGTACTTAGTCTAAGTTAAGTAAGCTTAGGTGGTTAGTTTAGTTTATTTAATTGTGATTTAGATTAAGATGTTTGTTTAATTTAAAGTATGTTTAATTAAAGGCTAAGAGAGTTTATTTAATGTTAAGCCTTGATGGGACATAATAGGGTTTTATTTTTGAATTATTTAATTGTTTCGAAATTTTGGAATTTATAATATTATATTATAGTCCAAAATTATTAAAATATTATTATTTATTTAAAAAAATGGAAAAATTATTTTTGACCCCGGTTGCTCAGAATTTCGTGCCGATCGCTGCTGTGTATTCGGATTTTGAAATTGATGATTGGATATTATAAATTGAGTGTGGATTGCAAACAAATATGAATATTATTATTTAATTAATTTTCGAAATAAATTTAATTATTTATTAAATTCCGAAAATTTCGTCGGGACCTTATTCTCTCAGAATTTCGTGCTGATCGCTGCTGTATATTTAGAATTTGAATTTGATGGTTGATTGTGGTAAATGGAGTGTGATTGCGATAAGTAGGGATTCTTTTTATAAAGTCCCAAGTGTGGAAATTGATGGGAGATTGGCCGTGATTAACCACCTATTAGAGGTCGTGTCCAATGGGGCCGTGAATTGCCACCTGATAAAGGTCGCGCCCAGTGGAGCCGTGAATTGCCACCTGATAAAGGTCGCGCCCAATGGGGCCGTGAATTGTCACCTGATAAAGGTCGCGCCGAGTGGGGCCGTGATGCCACTAATTCTAATTTTGCCAAGTGGGGCCGTGGTTACCACTAAATGTTAGACCTTCCTATAGGGCCGTGATTAAGAGCAATGATTGATTTGCTAGAATGACATGTAATCGGCCGAGTCGATTGATCGCTAAGACGATCCAAGTGGTTGAATTGTTCTGATGATGTGATTGTGTCGCAGTTGTTTGGTTATCATAATTGTACGTGGTTGAATTATATAAATTGTGCTAACCTGCAGATGAAGACCAATACGAGGTAAGTCTTTGTGTGACGTGGTTAGGCCACCCGGGCGTATTTTCTTTCTAATAGGGGTTTAGGGGGTTGAACTTGTTGAGACATTGTCTCATCCCGGTTTGGGGATTACAATTTCAAGTCCCTGGTGGACGGAGTGGCTAAATAGCTTTGGTTGGCCTTAAGGAGTTGAAGATGTGAAGTCATAAGGATTGGAGAATGTGTCATGCTAGTTGGTTTTAGGATAATCCCCCTTTTTGTCAAGCTGGTTTATTTTGTAAACAATCCAGTGTTGTATTTAAACATTTTGTGTTTGTAAATGAGTATTTGGAATTGTGATTGATTGCTTGCTTTTCTATCCCAAGTTAAATGTTGTTAGGGGATTTGTTTCGCTTCCGCATGCGTAAATAAATGAATGGGTCGGCGGCATATCCTAGGATGTCACATATTTGATCGATCGTAGTGGGATGTGCGCGTATCCCGGGGTTCGGGGCGTGACACATCCAACCTCAATCTAGACCAGATTCCAGGCAGTAACCATCGCTAGGCTCATAATTGGGGTTTGGGTGACACTCACGAACGACTCTTCAAGAGACAATCTTAAGCAATGATCTGAGTAAGATGATTCTATAATTCAACCATTTTCAATATTTTCATTGGCACTTAACAGTTTTTTCATCCTTTAAAACTCTGGTTTACTTTCCAACATATTTTGGCCAAAAACACTTTAGTTTTTAATTTGTTATTTTTTATAATTTTAAGAACAAATAAAAGCGCCAGCATCATCCGCTATGGGAAAAAGATAATGATGGTCACTTTTGTCCCTTAAGTAACTCCGTCATATTTTTGGGACATTTGGTGAGGTCATTTTTATCCCCTAGAAATGCATACATTATCTTTCTTGGGATTTAGCCTGACATTTAAATTAGACGTAAGAAATTTTATGTGCTTAAGAGAAATTATTTTTATAAACAATTATTACTTTTCTTTTAAAAGTTACTAGACGGGAGAGTACAAATCTGACTTCCAAGCCTTCAACAATCTTGGGAAGGAAAATATCGGCCAGGACTTTTAATTGTTCAACAATAGAAATTGATCAAGTGAACAGTGACATATTAGTATGACACCAATGGTTCAGTTGAATTTTACTATTATATTGCATGATTTACAGCTAACAATAGCTCATCACAAGCATCTTTTGCTAATGATTATTAACTCGCTCTCTTATCTCCATACACAAAACAATAGCAAGCTCTATCTACTAACTACAAACAGGTGACAGGAGGATGATGAGTGAATTTGTCACCTTTGCTCAGCCTTTAAAGCCAAAAAACCACAGCTCCTATACATAACCCTCAGCTATTGCCAAGTGCTGCCGAAAGACTCTAGCCACTAATCCGAAAGGAAATCTAGCTCGTTGGGTAGAGTAACTCTTTTTCACAGTAGGGACTCGATCGTCGGACATTTCCTCTTTCTTCCACCTCTGGGCCTGGATCAAAATTGCTCATCTAACTCCTCAAAATCACCCTGAACCCAAGGAGCCAAATTGCTAGGAATGAGAATCATCCAACTCTCATATGGTAAAAAGCCGGAATTCAACAGCAGTAAAATTGAACTTCAATATTTGAGAGAACGCGAGAATGGGGCTCACTGGAGTGTAAACATGGCTACCAGTTTTCTCGTGATGGTCTCTCACGTGCTTATACGCAAACTTCTTGCCACAATCCTTATGGCCGCATACAAATGGCATCACCTCAAGATGAACAGCCTTCACATGCTGACGTAAATTTGATTTCTGTCAACAAGAAAATAATCAGCTAATGTACACTCAGCAGGCACATGATAAATGAGCTCACGCTCAACATCACATCTTACTGTTGAAAAAATGCATAGATAACCCTCAATATCACATCTGAATGCTTCTGAATCAGCCGAATGTTTCTTCTCATGCGTGCGGAGATGCCATTGAATATTCTTCCTCAACTGCTTAGTCCCAAATATGTTGCAATTGACTAATTGATGAGCCGACCGCATGTGCTCCTTCAGATAGTCAACATTGCTGAAGTATTTCATGCACTCAAAACAGAAAGCCTCCAGAGTCTCCAGTTTGACTGCAGCAGTGGAACTGACATTATTATCAAATAGCACATTAAACAACACATGATATCATTCGGCTTCACCAAGACACCTTCATAATTAAGTGACTTACCATGAGAATCCTCATGCTTTCGCAACTTCGATGCAAACTTGAAAACCTTGCCACATCGAACCTCCCGACAAACATTCTGCTTCAGACTCTTACATTCACCAGACGTCGATGGTTCCTCATCGTTGTGAAATTCATTCAAGTGCCTCTTCACGTTCCCTTGATATGCAAATGACTTATTACAACCATCAATAGGACAGCTGAAAATCTTGCCTTTATGCTGAAGAAAGTGACAAGCCAAATGGTCTTTTCTCCTATAGCTGGCAGAGCAATCCTCTATAGAACACTTGAAAGGCCTCTGCAAATGAATTTAGTAAATTGACACATAGATACAGAGCATACGAAATCTCTAGACATCAATAGAAAAAAGATGAACAATGCTTCAAACCTCAAAACAGAACATGCATGACTGGGGCTGACTTGATGGATCTTCTCAGGTGGTCCCCCAACCTAATACTAGTCCAATCAAGATACAAGATTGGAGCCTCTAACATTTTGGAGTTCTTTTCGGTGGGATCCAATGCTTCATGTGATTATCATATCATAATCGGATGAGCCAACATACTTTATCCTGCAAGGTCTTAATTTCAGTATAGGCAAACTCGCCGTCGACAAATGGAAAAGAACAAAACAGCTTCAATTTTCAACCAAAATTAGAACTTTTTTATCTTAGAAATCTATCTTTGAAATCAGACACACAAAAAGATTGATGCTTTCTCATGGGTGCTTCCATGTGATGATGCTTCACAAATTCAAAGCATCACCATTCCACAGCCCAGAAAATCATGTACATCCCCCAAATATCCGAATTGCCGTTTCTGACACCTCATTATAAGTTACAAATTTGAAAATTTTAAGAGCAAAGACCGAGCATGGTACATCAAAATTGTCTGTTCAACAAGACCAGTGCAACTGTAATCTGAACCCTCCACTTTACAAACTGTACCTCACCGTAGACCACCTCCATGACAGGTGTAATCTAATTGAAACTTGACTAAAATTTTCAAAGAACTTGCATTATCAATAACAAAACAGAGAGCTCCCCATACCTCGAGCAAATGGCCCTGCATATGCTGCCTCAAATATGCAGGTTTCTTGAATGTGGCACTGCATTCTTTGCAGGTATTATTAGTTTTCGCTCCCTGCTTCCCCTCGACCCCTTGAGCCATTGCCGCTTCCACCTCATCCTGATAAAGACCAAATCGACATGAAAACCACTTCGCATCAGTTCCCATCGCGGCGGACATTCAAACGCGAGCATATTCTGCAAACGCAAAACCAGCAATTGCCGATCGAACTAGTCAAGTCGTAGCATCAGAACTCGTGGCCCGAAATAAAACGCGCTGCTTACGAAGCATCGGAAGGCGAGAAAGTGAGGAAGCACGAGGTAACAAGAAGTTCTGGCACGAGGTACATTTTTCTTGTTTTCTTCATTCACTGATATTTGTCCTTCTTGACCTTTTCCTCTTACAGATCAAGAACCACCAGATCATACTCAAACACTACATGAGTTTCAAAGCTACGATTTGGGATCAAGACACCCAGACTCCAAGCTGCACATAGACAAGCTTAGCCATCGACCGTTTGTACTCTTACACAAACAACTGAGATCGGTCACAATCTCCAGCCTCTGCCTTTAACCGTTATAATCCACCATGACTCATACATGGACTCGCAAGGAAACCAAGCGTGAGAGACTAACACGGTAGAAGCCTCGGTCAAGAATGTCACCAGAGCTGAAGGTCGAGAACAATAACTCCAGATCATATACTCATTGCCCACTACCATGGAAATCACCGGCAACGTAGCACAAAAGGAAGAATTATAATGGTTAAGAAATGTATTCGACCATTGTGAAAACATCAGAACTCATGCTTAAGTGACTTAAAAATCAATTACTATCACTCAATTTATGTCAGCATACTTTCGGATTCCAAAAAGGACGAAACTAATCCGCATTGAAACCTAATAAACATTTCGTCGAACAGATTGCAGTCAACCGATTGAGGAGCAGATTTTTTTGCGATTTTCACGCAAACGAAATTAACATGTGAAGTTCATAATCAAATGCATGACTCTAGCGCATGACCGATCCTAATCGAAGCAAAACGAGCTTTACATTCGCTTCACCTTCGCCAGAATCACAGCATTATGGAGAATCGGAGATTACCTTATCAATGAAGCCAAGCTAAGTCGCTGTCGGCTGTCCGATCAACTAAGGGAGCTCTCATGATCGTCGTCGTCGGTTAAAATGAAGACCGGTAGAAGAGCTTTAAGCGAGTTTCGGCCACTTCAATCTTCACGGCCACAAAACAGAATTGAACAAGGGGCTTCCCGGGAGGCGGCCGTCCGGCGATGGCGGCGTGAAAGTTTATGGGTCAAGCGAGCCCACACGAATGGGCTTCAAAAAATGATCTCTCTTCCTCCATCTTTTCTCATTCTTTCTATTATTATATATTTATTTTTATTTTTCAGATTTATTTATCCCATATGTGCATATACGATTTTGTCGACAAAAAGATTCCGATGTCAGTAGCACTCTTATTTTCCGATCATCCGAATTCCATATAACTTCTTAATCGATTGCTTGAGTGCTAAAATATTTTAAAAACAACCCATATAAGTGTCATGCCACATCATATTTCTTGCACTTGGATATATATTTGGAAAAGTTATGGCACTGAAGTGATTGAAAAAAAATTTGACACTCAAGTGAGCGTCGTATAATGACATTTGTGGTGTGCATGTCCCCAAATCTAATAATAGATTAGCTCTTGTTTTAATAATTCACAAGTGGACACATAAATATATGAAAGTTACAAATGAAATATCAATTCTACCATACCCAATAGTAAATTACCACAACTCATACCATGATTTAGTTTTATCTAGAAAATATAGAACATAATCGGTTAGTTATTAGACCATTAACCATAGATCGTAATTTTCATACAACACTCACTTAAGTGCCGTAATTTTTTTTTTTAATCATTTAGTGTCATATACTTTTAACACTTGAGTGTCATAATTTTTAAGATATTCCTCATGTTAGATTTCCAACGCTTAGGTGGACGTTCTAAAAAAATTTATGACACTCAAGTGATCAATTGAGAAATATAGTACTAAAATAAACCTTTTTTTTGTAAAGTTATGAAACTCAAGTGATCAATTGAGAAATATAGTACTAAAATAAACCTTTTTTTTTTTGTAAAGTTATGAAACTCAAGTGATTGATAAAAAGTTACGGCACTAAAGTAAGCGTTATACGAAAATTATGACACTTATATTGTAATTATCCCAAAGTAAATCACTAACATTGCTGCAAAATCAAGTCAATATGCATTAGCGGTAGATAGGAAGTTGCGCAATGTATTGTTGGATGAGCGCGATATGTTTTGGAATCAGCATGCAAGCAATATATCATTGGAAAGTACACTCGAAGATGATTGTTTTAGTGCCTGAAAACTTAAGTCTTTTGAGTCCGTATCGACCTCGAAACGAATTTGCCTCGTTGGATCAAAGAATTCACGAATTGTTCATGTAGAGGAGTCCAATCGCGATGTCCAATCCTCCAATCCCAGTGTCCACACTCACGGTTGTGGTGTTCTCGATGTCAGTGCCCATTGAAAGTGTTGCGAAAATGCGAGCGATCGAACAATAATATGCAAAAGAAGAAAATAAATCGGACACCTGGATTTACGTGGTTGATCGAAAGCACATGTCCATTAGGGAGAGCGACGGCGGAATTTCACTATGATCAGCGATCTGAGGAGATTACAGACTGAAGTCACTCAAACACTCTTTCGATGTTTTAAAGCAATTACACCCAATAATGCATACAATGTTTAGCCCTGAAATTCCTCAAAAAATAATCTCTCAATCTCATGAAGGAATTTACATGCAAATCTTATCACAAGATTTGATTAGCTTCAACACTAAACTTCTTGGATGTAATTCACGAGCAAGCTTTGCAGCACGAACAACACGAAGACCCAATGCCAAGCACCAAGCACCTATGAACGTCTCTCACAAAAAGAACACCCAAGGCATTATGAGTAAGACGGCGCTTCAATATGTGGCTTCGCTAAAAAAGAGTCCACGAGCAGAAAATATATATATTGCACCAAGACAGACCGACTTCTATTTAGAAAGAAAATTTGCATGATTCGGTCAAACCCTAAAGAATTTGACTTTCCTTTGTTTTATCTCACTGACTTCGGCCTAAAATATATTTACGTATATTTAAATAAATCCAAGTCCAAGTTAACGTTTGGACTTTCCTATTTCAGGCCAATTCGAATATCCACAAAATTCTAATTCGAGAATATTCAAATTTCGACGCTCAAAACTCGAGATATATTATAACAATCTCCACATTGGCTCAATGTTTAAGCCAAGTCGCAATCGCTTCGCAAAAATTCAAACTCTACCGCTACTTTCCCATAGCCCCCGATGGGCTCAACCGCCACAAATATTATCCAAGTCCAAGCCTCGCTTGAACTTTGCCATAATCGAGGACCTCATCAGAATACCAACTCCATATACACCTTTAACTGCTCTGCAAGAATTTTCCGACGCAACCTCCTTAACCGCAAATAAAGCAAAACCATTGTTGCATCCATATCTGTCAAGAGATCGAATACATACCTTATCAATATCAGCAGTTATAGCAACCATTGGCTCTATAGGCTCCACCTCGCTACGAGCACCATCTATGTCGATTACTTTACCAGTACCCATATATGTTACCTTAGGAGTTTCTGATTGCAACTCCACCTCAAGTTGAACACCGTCCAAATCCATATTAACACTGCCATAAACACTCCTAGCCAGAAGTACCGAAGACTCATCAAGAATAACTTCTCTGCTATCAATAGGTGAATTTATATCTGGGCACCACAACTGATCGCCCCGCTCATCTTGTGCATAGCCATGGAATATGCACATTGCCCTTCAATCGAGCTTACCATCACTCACTCGAAAATAACACGGGCAACCAAACATTCTAATAATAAAATAAACAGCAACGTTACCTGACCACACTTCTTCAAGAGTCCGTCATTTAATAGCAGTTGATGGGGATCTATTCACCAGGCAACTTACCGTACTAAGCACATCGGCTAGGATTCTCCTAGCAATACCAGCATTAGAGATCATTTTTTGGGCCGTCTCTAGTAGTATTCTACTAATCAAGTCTACAAATTGTTGTGATTTACCGACACTAGTGTGGTGTTTCACTATGCCAGCTCCGAGCAGAACTCCACGCTATTGTTAATTTGCACATGTTTGATCGACTTACCAATCTCCGTCTCGATCAAAGCTTTTGACTACGTGATCCTGACACCATAATCAAACTTATGCATTAGCACAAACACCCAAGTCTTCCTCAAGCAGTCAAAAGACTCTCAAACAGATGCATCCGACGTCTCTGCAATGAAATTTGTCACCGTCTCACCTTGAAGTTTATACAGGCCTCCATGCTTGATTCCTTTCATTATCACAAAGTCACCTCGAACAACCTTCAGAACTCCACCTTTTGAAAAATACCTACAACCAACTGAATCTAAAGCACCCAAGGAAATTAAGTTTTTTTTTCAATTATAGAACGTGTCTTACTCCAGTCAATGTCCTCACAATGCCATCATGCATTCTGATTTTAACATCACCAACACCCACAACATCGCACTCAGCGTTGTTCCATAATTGTATTTTACCACTACCTGTGCACTCATAAGTAATAAACCAATTGCTATTTGGTGTGACATGAAAAGAACAACCAGGATCCAAAATCCATCCATCAAGCGATGAATCATTAGTGATAGACAAGACATAATCAGTATTATCTGCTACAAGTGCAACATTATCTGCAGAATCAACTATAATTCCCTTACCTTTCTCATTCTTCAGCTTAAGGCAATCCCTTCTAAGATTCCCCCTCTTGCCACAGCTCAAATAGACAACATTAGCAGTTCTAGATTGACTACGTCTATTCATATTAGTACTATTTTTACCCACACGTGTTACAAATCTTCTTCTATTTTCACCTACTAAAGCAGTAGATACAGATTCGCCAAATTCTCTTCTACGAATATCCTCGCTCAAAATCAAATTTCGAACCTCATCAAACGTCAAACTTGTTGACCCAGAGGAATTACTAACAGCAGTAACATTAGTATTCCAACTATCAGGCAATGAGGATAACAGAATCAAAGCACGTATCTCATCTTCAAAATCAATCTCAACTGAACTCAATTGACTAACAATCACATTGAATTCATTGATATGATCTACAACTGACGCACCTTCACTCATCTTCAAATTAAATAGACGTCAAATATACCTTGTTGATCGCAGAGGGCTTCTCGTACATATTCGACAGGGCTTGCATCAAATCAGCAATGGTCTTCTCCTTCAAGATGTTAAACGTGATGTTACGAGTCAACGTCGCCCAAATAACACCCATAGCTTGTCTATCCAAAGAAATCCCAACAGCCTTGCTTCATCGTCTTTGGTTTCTCCCTAGATAAGGGCAAGTGCAGTTTCATCTAGTAAAGATAATCTTCAATCTGCATCTTCTAGAAACTAAAATCATTCCCATCAAATCTGTCGATTCTCACTTTTACTTCTTCTGTCGACATCAATTCACTTTAACTTAGCCAAGCCTGGCTCTGATACCACTTGTTGTGAAAATGCGAGCGATCAAACAATAATATAGACAAAAGAAGAAAATAAATCGGACACCGGATTTACATGGTTAAGTTATAAAGACCTACGTCCACGGGGAGAGCAGCAGCGAATTACACTATAGATCAAGCGGTACAAGGAGATTATACACTCGAGTCACTCAAACACTCTTTCGGTGTTTCCCAAGCCCCAATTACACCCAATAACGCACGCGGTGTTTAGCTCCGAAATTCCTCAAGAAATAATCTCTCAATCTCACGAAGGAATTACACGCAAATCTTACCACAAGATTTGATTAGCTTCAACACTAAACTTTTTGGATGTAATTCACGAGTAAGCTTCGTAGCACGAACAACACGAAGACCCAATGACCATCATCGAGCACCTATGAACGTCTCTCACAAAAAGAACACCCAAGGCATTCTGAGTAAGACGGCACTTCAATATGTGGCTTCGCTAAGAAAAGAGTCCACAAGCAGAAAAAAATATATATATATTGCACCAAGACAAACCGACTTCTATTCGGAAAGAAAATTCGCATGATTCGTGCAAACCCTAAAAAATTTGACTCTTTCCTTTGTTTTATCTCGCTGACTTCGGCCTAAAATATATTTACATATATTTAAATAAATCCAAGTCCAAGTTAACGTTTGGACTTTCCTATTTTAGGCCAATTCTGAATATCCGCAAAATTTCCAATTCGGAATATTCGGAATTTCGCATTGGGCTCAAAACTCGAGACATGTTATAACAGAAAGTACGCTTTTTAATCCCTTACACTAGAGTTGCTGAATTGATTTTACGATAGAAAAACAGACGGGATAGGCGGACTCTCCATCAACTATTTGATGAGCAGATTATGAATGACATCCTATCGACTTTAAATGCTCAAACTCTACAGACAATTTGGTATGGACGTTACAAAATGATGGATTTTTACAAAGTGAAGAGTGCATATAAGATGTGAGCACAAAGGAAAAATCACTCAACATCACAAGCATTATCATCATTCCAGCTACCCCGCAAGTTATGGAACCAAATTTGGCAATTAAAGACACCCCCCCCCCCAAAAAAAAATTCAGAATCATACTGTGGAGCATTTACCAAAACGCCCGTCACTAACGACAACTTGCTTAGGTGAAGAATATTACCCGACTTGGGGTGCCCATCCTATCACCGTGAAGTTGAGACAATGGAGCACCTCCTTCTCACGTTGCCCCTAGACTACTTCCGTTTAGACAAACCTTGCCATCCAAATCCATATTTCAAGTTATAGCGTCTCACGAATAGAAGGTTGGTTGTCTAATTTTCTCGAACAACAAAACCACTCACCTCACTTTGACACAATCGCGGCTATTTTTCTGGTGCATCTGAAAGGCGAGAAACAACTTTGTATTCGGCTTCAAACAAATCCAAAAGCCTTAGTTGACTCAACCCTCGATATAATCGGCAACTTGAAAATGGAACCCCCAAGAACAATTTCCAACTCGATGAATGTGGACTGATGCTTGGCTCCCACTAAGGCGAGAATACTCGAAGATGAACATTGATGCTTCTTACATGATGGGGTCTCTAACAGAAACAATTTCATGCTTGATCCAAGACGATTTGGGGGTTATTTGTGATGGCTCTGCTAGATCTGTCCAACTTGGTAGGAGGAACTTCCAGCCAGTCCTAAATCAATGCCCCACTCCAGTCAATGAGGAAATGAACACACATCTAATGGAAGCTGTAACAATGGAAGAAGTAGAAAAGGCAATCTTCCAATTGGGTGCACTCAAAGCTCCAGGGCCCGATGGGTTAAATAGGCAATTTTATCAGCATTATTGAGAGGTTCTACAGCAGGGAGTTTTTCTGCTAGTACAAAGATTTTTTGAGACAGGTACTATGGATCCCACCCTAAACCAAACCCACATTTCCCTAATACCGAAGGTCAAGAATCCAGAAAGTATATCTCAGTATAGACCTATTAGTTTGTGTAACTTCAGCTATAAAATCATAGCTAAAGTGTTGGCAAATAGGCTGAAGAGATGGCTACCAGAACTTATTACTCCTGAACAAAGTGCCTTTGTGCAAGGGAGGCAAATACAAGACAATAGTTTTATAGTTCAGGAAGTTATTCACCAGCTAAGAATCAAGAAGAGAAAAAAGAAGTTTCAAGCCATTCTGAAATTAGACATGCAAAAAGCGTATGACAGGGTGGAGTGGGATTTTCTAAGTGAATGTTTTCTGAAACTAAGCTTTGATTCAAGATGTGTAGGGCTGATAATGCAATGCGTCTCAACAGTCACCTTTAGTGTGAAAGTAAATGGGGAGCCTATGAACTATTTTACACCATCCAGGGGATTAAGGCAAGGAGATCCTCTCTCACCTTATCTGTTTATACTAGTTTCGAATGTTTTATCATGGCTGATACAAAAGGCAATGGCAGATGGGAGCTTAAAAGGCATAACATTAAACTCACATTGCCCTACCTTATCACACCTCCTCTTTGCCGATGATTCCATATTCTTCTTGGATGGGACTATCTTAGAATGCAAAATCTAGCTGCTGTCCTCAATCAGTATTGTTATGCTACGGGCCAAGCAATCAACCTTAACAAATCAGGAGTGAGTTTCAATAGTGGCTGCCCTTTGAATCTGAAAAGAAATATGGCATATGAACTCAGAGTCCCGATTATGGATAAAACAGGGAAGTATCTTGGCATTCCAACGGACTGGGGTTGTTCAAAAAAAGAGATGTTTGACTGGATATTAGCTAGAGTAAACATGAAAATGGAGGGTTGGAAAGAGAAACTTTTGTCTAAAGCGGGTAAAGAAACGCTAATCAAGAGCGTTGTACAAGCCCTTCCTCAATATGCCATGTTGATATTCAAAGTTCCCGTTTCTATATGTAAAGCAATTGAACGAAGAATCTCCTCTTTTTGGTGGAAAAGAAATGATACAAGCAAGGGGCTGCACTGGAAGAAGTGGGAAGAATTGAAAATGAGGAAGGATGAAGGGGGATTAGGATTTAGAGACCTACTAAACTTTAATAAGGCTATGCTGGAAAACAAGCTTGGAGGCTAGCTCAAAGCCCTACAGCCTTATGGAGCAGAATATTCAAAGGAGTTTACTTCCCAAATGGAGATATGTGGAAAGTAGGCAAAGGGCAGCGCCCATCATGGGGTTGGCAAAGCATTATGGTGGGAAGAGAAACTATTGAAAAGGAGGTTCAATGGAGGGTAGGTGATGGCAAGCAAATTAAGATACGAGAGGATAAATGGCTGGAATTTGGAGTGATAGGTGACCCGGCTAACAAAGATGATCCCATAACGGTGGCTGAACTTATAAATGATGAAAACAGGGGATGGAAAGAAACTGAGGTGCTGAACTTATTTGAAGACAAAGTGGCAAATGAAATTCTATCTCTCCCATTAAGCCCGAACGAGAAGGAAGACACCCTAGTGTGGAAGGGTAATCGAACGGGAAATATACGGTTAAAAGTGGATATAATAAAGCATGTGCACAAGCAACAACAGCAGAACAACACAGAGCAGCAACATCTTTTCAGCCTCCTCGAACATTATGGACAAAGATATGGAGACTAGCTATCCCCCTAAAGATGCGTATCTTTATATGGAGTATTTGCCATAATGCAATCCCGACAAGGGAGAATCTCTACAAACGGAAGGTCTTACCTGACCCACTATGCTCACTCTGCAACACACATCCAGAGACTACTGAACATTTGTTCCTCCTCTGCAAATGGACAAAGAATATATGGATAGATCCACGGATAAATCTTATTTGCACACCTAATCTCATAACCCAGTTTGACAAATGGCTACTGGAAAGTTTTGCAGGTAACCGAGCCCTACCTGAGAGAGAGCTGGTGGCAACAGTCCCGTGATTTGTGTGGAAAGCACGAAACAACGCCATCTTCAGAGCACAGCAACCGAATCCGAACACCATAGTGGACCTAGCGCAAGCATTTCTACAAAACTTTAGCAGATGGTAACTCAAAACAGAGGACCGAGAACCTACAAACCAGAACTTACAGAGAAAATGGAGACCGCCGGAGGACGGGAAGCTGAAACTTAATGTCGACGGCTCCTGGGTAAACGGCGAATCGGTAGGTTCGGTAGCTGGTATCTTGCGGGATCAAGCAGGGCACTTCATAGACGGCTTCGCGAAACAGGTACGAGCCTCCTCCCCTGTTCAGATCGAAACCCTAGCTATCTTGAACGGGTTGGAGTTTCTGAACTCAAGAAAGCAAATGCACGTGGGAGAAGAAGTGTTTGCGCAAGTACAACAGGTAGAAGTGGTCTGTGAAACCGATAGTTTAACAGCTCAACAAAGCATAGCGGGCCGGGCCGCACCTCCATGGAATGTGAAGCCCATAGTGGAACACTGCAGAAGTCTTCTCCTTAAAGCCAAAGGGACGTCGATCACCTACTGTACGCGGGATGCTAACAACGCTACAGATCTGATTGCGAAGCTTCATAGACACCGAGCCCTTCCTCAAAACTGGCGATCCGCACCTCCTCCTGCACTATCGGAAATTCTATGTGCTGAATACTACCCATTGAAGTCTTGTACTTATCGTATTTCATGAATGCAACAAATATCGCTTTTGACCAAAAAAAAAAAAAAAAAAACTAGAAGCCCTATCTCTTTTCAAGGGATGAAGCACGTGCAAGAGAGAAAAAGTGAAGCATTGAGTTTGAGTTAGATTGTTTGGAAATAGTCGATGCCATCAAGTACTCAAATAAGAATTTATGGGAAGCCACTGCACTTATCTTGGAAGCTCGCGACTTATTGGGCCGACTTCCTAACACTACCGTAGCCTATGTGGGGAGAAGTGCTAACCAAGCTGCAGTTTGGGTGGCTAAAGCCTAGAGACAGAATGCCCTTCCCTCAAATTGGGCCATCAATCCACCTCAAGACCTTCGGAATTTACATTATTTTGATGCCCCATTCAATGGGCTCTTTTGTTTTCAGTACTCCGTAATTCAAAAAAATTTGCTTTTTGCGATATCCCTTACACCTAGGAATTGAATTTCCATCTAGTCTCCAGCGCATATTCATCTATTCGTGTCCATGATCCAATTGCATGTCTATGGCCAAGTGTTAATCATGATTTACGTTCAGGTATTGTTGATTCCATGTCTGTCTCTAAATTTCTCATGTTAATAGGATTGAGAGATTGCCATGTTTTGATTCCCCCATGCATGAACTTAATCAGAGAAAGGTCACATCCTTATTTCTTAGATTAATCTCTTTTTGCGTGGATTTGCCCTTGATAGAATCATATGGATGGTCTTTTTGCATGTTAACATTGAATCGGGTCAGATTGACGATTCCTTTGCATGTTGTTCATGGCTGGTCCCCTTGATGCTCTTGATCACGCCCCCTCCTCGTTTGATTGCATGGGTTTAATGTTGTCTCGCATTGATGGCCCTTACTTTAATTCCTTGCATCTAGGTTAGGGTTTGTCTCGCTTGGAAGAATTTTGATCATCTGTTTTGCTATGATTCATGGAAAATAACCTAAAGCTTCAACCTTTAATGCTTCTCACGTCAAAAAGATACAAATTTTTCAGGGAAAGATCAAACATTTACTGCTTTTTATTCATGCATATAGGATACAGTTTGCTAGTTCATGTAGATTAGTGATAAAAAATCATTAAAATTGCATCTTTTATGATAATGTGGCATTGGAGCACTGATGGCACACTGTAGAAAACAAGTTTTTTTTTTTTTTTTCTTTTTGAATTGAAAAGTACATAAACATGAACAAGAGAATACTTAGACCAAAACTAACAAACAATCGAGGATAAAGTTTGATTTTTATGGAAAAGCAGAACCAATTATCTCAATCGAGAAGGATGCACGATGGAGTGAAGCTAGAGAAAATAGAGGTTTGTCTTTTGGCAGATTTCACCAGCACAAGGATGGCAGCGATAAGATTAGGTTGCAATGAAATGACAACTTCCCGTGAGGATAACGAAGATACAAACGACATAGAGCTGCTCTCAAAGACAACTGGAGTAGATCCGTGACTGCGACGCGCTGTGGCCGATAATGCTACTCTTGAAGACAATTGATTGTGGCCACTCTCGAGGATGAAGATAGGTGGACAATAAACAGAGGGCTTGGACCGCCGGACGGTGGTGGTCTTACTGACAAGATGGAAACAATGATGGCAGAGACAAGGCTTTTGTTCTTCAAGACTAAGGCAAGAATAAAGATAAAACTATATTACTTTTCTTGATATTCTATTACATTTAGATTGTGTAAATATTCTACGATCTTCAAAAGAGAGGGACAGATCAAGGGGTATTTATATCCGAATAGTATGTACAGGTTAGGAAATAATCTAATCTAACAATAGAATAAGTTATCTTACTCCAACAAGGAAACTATTTGTTTTAAGAAATCATAAAATATCAAATAATATCCTTAATACCAAAAAACATTTCTCACAATATTCTCTAATAGAGATTTCTCAAATCTCAATAAATAAACTTAAAACAAAGCCTTAGACATGATAATCTGTGAGAGAGAGATTTGGAAAATTTTGGTTGAGATGGGCGATTTAACAACAGAGAATTGCAGACAGGATGAGGAGAAAAACAGGGAATGGTTCAGCTTGGAAAGAGGGAGCGGTAGTCAATGGTAAACGCCTCCCGGTGGGGACGATTTTGTCTAACGTTAACGTTAGTTGTGGGACTGACGATGTTACTTTCTCTGTGGGCCATGCGTAGGGAATAGGAGCGAAAACGCGTTTTTATTTGTCCGCTCTTTATATGTTCGCGGATTTCTTGGTGTCAATTTTTCTTAATTTCAGACGTTGGCCAAACCAAGAAATCAAAACTCCAATTCGATTGGGTATGACCAGCTTTGGGAATTTGGATCTAAGCTAGTCAATGATGAAAATAGAGATTGTAAAATTAATGCCCATAATTAAGGGGTGTTTTAGTGTTAGAAGGATTGAGATTTGCTCATCGAGATGTGTAAGTTTTTATGTTTGGTCCATTATCATCGGCGCCATTGAGCCCTTTTTTTATTGGATTGAAGATAAATTCAGTGAATGAACAAAAGGGTTTTGGAAATATCACTTGATCTCTAAAATAAAGCACCTTCCGATCACTTATATTGCACTTGTATTGTGGTTCTAAAAAGGGAATCTTATTGCTGGGCGGACTTCCATGGTAGATGGAAGGTAATTTACCATATCCCAATTTTCTTTCTATGTCCGCACTAGGTAATGTCATCTTGCACAATGTTCCGACCTTGTGCAAGATTCTCTTAGAAGAATGTTCAGTGCAGACCAAGACTGACTTCTAAATAGAGTTTGGAAGATTTTTCAGCAGGTACTGAAAAGAGTGCTGTACTCAAGCCTCGTCGAGTTGATGTAGTTTAATGTTTCAATCAGACTGTAATCCAAAATTTAAGACTGGATACTCAGATTCGAACTTGATCCCATGAAAATCAACATCTCTGGATCAAGTTTGGCTCGTGAATTTTAATCTTTTTAATATTTTGTAATCTCTAGATGAACTCACACATACCACAGGCCTACCTTATTAGTTAGAAATTTTTTTGGTTAGAAGTCCTAAATTTGTATAAAAATTACAATCAAATCATAAAATTGTCAAAAAGTAAAATGTGGGGGGAGGGGGAATTTTCTAATAATATAAACATTCCATCTTAGTTATAACAATCCTCACTAAAGAATTTTCTTCATTGCACTTTTTTTCATTTCAAAACTCCAGGAAAATAGTTCAATAGTTATGTCATATTCTTATTTCTATACCTACTTCTATTTCTCCCATTGTTAAGCAAAAGTTCTATAGATCAATAAACAGAATCGTCATTTTAATAGCGAGGAAGAAATATGAAGAGAAGAAATGATGAAAATATTCTTATTCAAGTTCAATAACTAAGATATAGTAGAAATCTTCATGGACATGAGTGTCTAAACAGCACTATATCCCAGAATCGATAATAAGCAAACCTCCATGATAACGAAATCTTCATGGATGAACAGCACTATAAGCAAACCTCCATGATCTGATAAAGACTAACGGACCACAAAATACCCAAAAGCCAACAACGAATCCAAGCGACATGCTCATGTAAAACCACATCTTCTCGCCATGATCATTATTGTGATCGTCACCAGCTTCTTGCGTCCCGTTCGTGGTAATTGAGCAACTCTTGTTGAGCATAAGCCCACACAATGCGAGGTTTCCTTCAAAAGAACTTTCGGAAAACGTGAGAAATTGTCCACTTGTTGGGATGCTTCCTACAAGTTGATTGTTTGAGAGGTTCAAGAACGAAAGGAAATCAAGATTCACAAGCTGAGCCGGTATGGTTCCGTTGAGGTAGTTCCTTGATAGGTCCAATGACTCAAGTTGATGCAGATTCCCCAAAACAGGAGGAATTGAACCTGAGATGGCATTATGTGATAGGTTCAAGAAATAAAGTGCTTTGAGATCTCCAATGGTGTCTGGTATTGGACCTTCCAATCTATTGCTCGAGAAGTCGATTGATGTGAAAACAGTCAAAATCTTGACGAGTTCTAGCCGTAGACCTTTCAAGGTTACACTCATCGTATCTTGATAATAGACCCCATGCAGTTGGGAATATTGATACTGTAGGTGATTGAAGTCTACATTAGCCTTCATAGCCTCCCAAGATGTGAGGAGACTGGCAGGCAATATGCCACCAATATTGTTTGAAGATAGGTCAATGATTTGTAGCTTTTGCCAAGTGCTAGGACTCTGTGGACATCCAATTTCCCCATGCAATTTGTTGGATCGTAAAACAAGGACACGGAGACTTGATATAGCCTTGAAATGGCATGGAAATGTCCCGTTTATCTTATTGTTCCCGATGTTCATAACCTCCAACATTGTGCAACCTGCCAACGACAATGGAATTTGCCCCTGCAACAAATTCTCACTCAAATCCAATGTCTTCAAACCACATGTTCCTAGGATGTTTTGCGGAATATCACCATTCAACTGGTTGTTCCTTAGATTCAATACATTAAGGGACGCCATCATTAAACAATCAGGAATAGTTCCGTTCAGATTGTTATGCGATAAGTCGAGCACTTCAAGATAATGGGCTTTGCAAATCGACTTCGGGATGGACCCATGGAAATTATTCTTCGAAAGAGAGAAGAACCCCGTCATCGATAAGTATCCACCGATGTTATCCGGAATAACGGAAGTAATGTTGTTACTTGAGAAATCCAAGTACAAAGCGTATGACGGCAAGGGTAGCACATTTCCTCTAAGCATGTTTGCATGGAGGTCGATGACAGACAGAACAGAAGTAAGATTGCACGGAGGTGTTTCGAAACCTTCAAAGAAATTAGAGGAAAGGTTAAGAAATTGAAGATCTTTTGGTGTCCATATCCATTGTGGTATCTCCCCTCGAAAATAATTGTGCGAGAGGTCGAGGTAGACCAAATTGGACTGGTTAGCCAAAAACTGAGGCAATGTCCAACTGACAGGAAGTCAATTTTAACTGAAAAAAATCAGGGAAAGAGGATGTAATAGTAGAAGCAGATGGCATAGCATTAATGGACAAGCCACTATATGATAGATCAAGATAAGTTAAATTTCTGAATCCCTCAAGTGCATCAATATTTATTGAGCCACTGAAATTATTGAAAGAAAGTTTGAGGTAATTAAGCTCTTGTAATTCGAATATGGATGCTGGTATTGACCCTTGTAACTGATTGCTGCCCAAATCAAGCAAGCCCAGTTGATATGAAGAGGCATTCAGATTTATGATAAGCTGACCAGAAAATGTATTGTGTGAAAGCATTATTGTCTTCAATCGGGGAAGTGTAAACAGAGCTGGGGGAATGTGGCCTTCCAATGAATTGTTTCGCAGGTCCAGAAATTCAAGATTAAAAAAATCTTCCCAGCCAACAAAGGGGATCTGACCCGTTAAAGCATTATTGGATAATATTATTTGGGTCAGATTTCTGGATGCACCATATGGCGGAACTAAACCAGTAAGATTATTCCAAGACAAGTCCAAATAAGTCAGCTCCGACAGGTTCTTCATCGAGCTTGGGATCGACCCACTCAACCTGCAACGAGACAGATCTAAACTTGACAATTTTCTTAGATTACTGATTGAATCTGGAAGCCTCCCTGAAATATTCGTTTTACTCAGGACCAGGGTCTCAAGAGAACTATCCTCCGGAAAATCGGGCAAAGAACCCTGAAGAAGTTGGTTAGATGAGAGATCAAGGGTTTGAAGTGTTTGTACCTGGAGAACTTTTTGAGGAAATTCTCCCCACAGGCCGCATTCACGCAGGCTCAGTGTTTTCAAGCTGGAAAAATTTGGAAAGAAACTAGGAACTGTGGTGGAAAAGTTGTTACCATCGAGTTGAATGACCGACAAATTAGCAAGACTCATAAGAGAAGCGTCAATAGGATTAGATAGAGAACAGAAAGACATGCTTAACACCTCAATTTTCGGCACTGAAGAGGACAACGTGTTGCACCACTCACTTCCCTCAGCAGACACATCGACTTTATCAAGGTACAGCTCCCTCAACTCTCCCAAATTCCCAATCAGCGACCGTAAAGAGGGCTTCTCCAGTTTCAGCAAAGGCAGTTCAATGAAATATAGACCAGAAAGATCAAGAGTGCGTAGCTTCGTTAGGCGTGATAGATCCACTGGAATTTGCCCGGTGAATCCTGCATAGGACAAGTTGAGATGTACCAAGCGGCTGAGATTCGCGAGGCCAAACGGAATTGCTGAAGAGTCGAAGTCGTTGAAAGCCAAGTTTAGGCTCCGAAGGAACTCAAGCTTGAAGAGACTCGACGAACCGTCGATTCCGCCAGAGATTGACTCATTGCTCAAATCGAGACCGACGACGAGGCTGTCCTCGCACGTCACGCCGCTCCATGAACTGGCGCTTCGGTCCCACTGTACTAGCTTGGAAGACTTAGAGGCATTGAAGACGAGGCTTTTTCTCAGCTCAAGCAAGAGCGATCTCTGATCAACGCTGAGACACTGGGCTGAAGCTGAAGCTCCAACAACGTCGAAGTAGATGGAGATCGTGGATATTGCAAGAAGCCATGAGATGATGGAACCGTTCATCGCAAGAGGTTGAAGAGGAGCGTGAGAAGTGGGAGCAGGGAAGAGGGAATCAACTGAAAGGAAGCTTCACATGGGAGTGGAGTCGTCGCCCAACTTTTAAGTGCATTCTAGTGTTTTTCGGGACGTCATTATCACCAAATTTGACTTATACCACTTTTGAAAATTCCGAGAAAAATCGGCAACGTTGCGCAACAAAGTGACATTCTTTTTTATCATAATTTTTCAGTCGAAACAAAAGACCATATTTATGTTTTCTAAGAAAAAAAGGAAAAATAAAATAAATATGCCTAAGATGTTGAGACTAGAACTTGAGATCCCTTGAAAATGCTTTTGGTTCACCTTATTTTAAAATCATAATACCAATGTCATTATGTGATCAATGTTGTCTTCATACATCAACATAAACCATGCAGAGAACAGTTAAAAGCAAACAATATAGATATTATATCCAACTATTTAATTAAATATGTAGATTCAAGAAGATAAATAAAATGATTTACTTATATTTGAATTTTATTTGTAAAATTTTATAACATTATGAAAGAAGCAAAAAAATATAAACTCTAGAATTGTATCAATATTAGGATTTCACCTTTTATATACAACATGCTAGTTGACTATATTGGGTCAATCAATCACATGAAAAACATTGAAAATATTCCAATCAAGCCTAAGACCAAAGTATATGTAATAGCTTTTAGTTTACTTGACTAGAGAATGCAAAATTATCATTGTGGAGGTCCCCTCACAAAATCCCATTTAAAATAAAAACAGAATTTCGTCTCCAGATGGTAGATGAGTAATGTTGGTATTAAACTCGATAAAAAAGGAAGAAAACGGAAAAAAGGCAAAAGTAAAACGATAGAAAATGGGCGTTGTCTTTACTTCGAGTGGTATAAAAAGTAGTATAAAGGAAAATAAAAAGAGGAAAAAATCCGAAAAGGTTTAAAATTAAAAAAAAAAGAAAAAAAGAAAAGGCGAAGTGTAGGCGTAGGAGATTGATCCATCGTCCACGTCGGACAAATACCATGGCCCACCTTTTCCCGTCCGAGTGATTATTACCATACTTTCTCTCCCTTTATGCAACTTATACTATATTTGATAGAAATGCATGTTGATTGGCTAAAGGAGCAATCGACGCATGGCAAATCCTGCCTAGACATCTGACAGTAACTTCGCTTGTCGATGACGCTCACAATTGAAACAAAAACTTAACACGTCTATGGTACGTAGTTGTTGCAAATTGGAGCATTAATAGCACCATAGAAAGCTTTATTTTTTGTTTTTTTTTTTTCACAATTGAAAAGGAAAAAACATAAAATAGAAAATAAATGAAAAAGAAACTAAGACCAAAACCAACAAACCGATAGTAGTTTGATTTTAACAAAGTAGCAGAGCCAAATAACCACGATCAAGAAAGATGCACGAACGAGTGAAGCTAGAGAAAAAAGAAGCTCGACTTTTAATAGACTTCACCAGCACAATGATGTTTCCGACATGACTAATGAGGCCTTAGAGAGATGGCAACTTCTTCTAGCGACTAGGGAGAGACCATTGACTTGCAAGATAGAGCTACTTTTAGAGACAACATGACCATATTTGTGACTATGACAAGCAGATGCCTATGGGGCACTATTGAAGACAATGACTTGTGGTTGCTGTCGAAAATGAAAATACTGAAATGTTACATCTTTACCTAATAATTTATCTTTATAATGTGTTATAATCAAGAGGTATGTATTCCCGAACAATATATACATGAAAGGAAGTAATCTAATGTAACAAGCAAATTAGGAGCAGAAATGATGTTACTTGCTCTGGGGACTCGTGCGTAGGGAATAGGAGCAGAAACGCGTCTGCGTGTTGGCTTTTCTTTATTCGTTTGTGAAATTTTTTGGTGTCAATTTATGTTGCGCTGGCCAGATCAAGAAAAATCAAACTTCAATGGAGAGGATACCACAAGCTTAGGTAATTGGTATATAAGCTATGGTCAGTGATGAAACTAGAGATAGTTAATATCATGTCTTGAACTCCCAAGGGCACGAACATTCCTCCACGATCAATCAATTGCGACATCCCAAGACGCGTTACCAATCCATTCTTTTTATCTTTTAATTAAACACGAGCAAAAGTATTATATAAATACCCAGTCGAACATAATAATAGGGATAGCCAAGAAAAAACACAATAACATCAAACTATTGTTCTCGCCTTCCTTTCATGGTGCAGCAGAGCAACAAATGTCAAAGGAATTGGAAGAGACAGTTCCACAGCCTCCTGTCACAAGGAACGGTCTTTCTCATCAGGATGATTCTCCGATGAGCGTGATGAACTGCAGGAATAAGTAAGAAACTCGATTCTTGAGATGTTTCTGTCTCATATCGTTTACTTTTTCTCCATTGCGTCAAACATAGTACCTACTCTAGTGATTAGCTTAACTTTTCATTTCAATCTGAAAGCTACTTACCTACATTTATAGGATTCTTAATATAAATTACCTGCTTGTGCACGCTATCTTACTTGGGGAATTCTGTCATCTGCACTAATTTAAATACATGCATCATTCGAGAGCGCAAGTGCCTTTGATGGCTTGTGGCCTGAGGCATGGCGTAAATTGTTTTTTTGCCTCGTCAAAAGTGTTGCTTCAGAGGACCTGAATATTCTTTTGAAAGTGATGCTTCAGAGGACCTGAATATTCTTTTGATAGGAATCGTCCGTTTAGATGATCAAAATTGCTCCATTGGTAGAACACACTACCAATAACAACATGATAGTCGCGGTGTGCATTCTAGTAGAACAACGTAGTGTCAACTTCGAGTTGTGATGATAACTGTGCTCGCACTTGTGGTTCTAAAATGTTGATGAACAGAGCTGAATCTGACAAGCTACTGGCCATTCCTGTCGGTTTTGTTGGATCAGAAGAGGCGGTAAGGTCTGCTCCACATCTTGTACCTGGCGGTAATCTTGCTTGTCTTTCATTGGAAGAACAAGGAATGAAATAAATGCTGCATTAGACGCTGCACATGCACCAATTTCTGATCTCTCGAACCTCATTGCCGACGGCCACCGGGCTGCAAACTTCAGGGGACCTTTCCAACCATCGGACTTTTAATGGCTCGAAGCTTGAGCCACTTGGATTCATACCCTATCCCTTACTTTCTCTGAAGGTATTTATGATATTTAACACTTAGCTCGACATTTTGCATCGTCGATCTTACTTGGTTTGGACTACCTACTGGCGAATCTCTTCATGTAAAGGTTTGGCTTGGAATATTACTTGTCAGCATAGTTGCATAGACATGGCGGTTCTGTTCTTTTACCCATCAGTGCATTCTACTCGTGGTGCAACAATCTGAAAAAAGCTTTTAATATGCTATTGGAGAGTCAGCTTTCAGCAGTGATCTCGAACAATTTCGTGTTCTCCAAACCGAGACTTGTTCAGAGTCATTGAAAGCCTTCAATTTCTGACCTTGTACTAGGAAGGTCCTTCCTGCTTTATCTGTTTCTAGATACTTCAAAAACCATCTAAAGTAATTGAAAAGACCATGCGGAAAAAGTTAATTGCTGTTGTACTTGGCGAGGCAACCCAGGTTTAAGTAGCAGCATGCACTTTTGCTACTTCTCTATGTATTCTTACTCCTGATGAGTGGCGTTGTTTGTAGCTTCCATTCAGGAGTACCTTGCTAATTCGGCATCAGGTCAGGGTTCTCTGTCTGCAATATCCGAGTGAAGTGGATATCGCGCGTTCCTTTTCAACATCGGTGTCTGGTGGAATGTTTGCTAAGCAAGAAAACTCATGTGCAGGGGACAACAGTGAGGAATATAGTACTTGTTCGGAAGAATGTAAGGCACCATCTCATGACTTATCATCGAGTGAATGCACAAATTCTTACTGCATTGAGATATTGTGCTTTTGTAATACATCACATCCTCTAACATGACATCACGTGTTCAATTTCTATTCATCGTAAAGGCAAAAATTGATAGCCACAATCATTCATCGGTTAGGCTAGGACCCATTTAGAAATAAGAGGTCGAAGTCAGAGATTGCTTGAGCAGGTAGCTAATGTCAAGCTGGTTGATCGAGCGGGGGTTGAAGGGTGGGGGTGAGAGCTTTTGATGGAAAAAAGAGAGATTCGTTGCTCAAAATGCAAACATTAATATGAAGAAAAAATTACATTGTTATGCCAAAAGGATTCACACGAAACAAAAATTATAACGAATGCCATACGGCATTCATTGTCATTTATAAAATATGGACATAATGAGTTTAATAGAAAACACCGATGCTATATGAAAAACATGTAAAAGCTTCAGAGATTACATTATCAATGATGGTACATGCTGATAGTGTTAATTATATATCGTATCTCATTTCTACAAGAGGAGAACAATCACACAATACATGATTTCATAAACTCATTATTGTGGTCAAATTGGTAACTGCCAAATTTAATTGGAGCACTTGATGAAGATGAGACCATTTCAAGTTCTATCTCATTGTTGTCATCATCAATTGGTGCCTCTGTCGGATATAAAAGCGGTTTTGGAGGTAGTTGCAGTTTATCGATATCTCCTTCAAGCATATCTAGAACTTTCCTCATTGACGGCCGATCATTAGGGCTCAGCTGTATGCACCATAGCGCAATGATTATCATCTTCCTTGTTTCTCTTTCCTCTTCTATGACTTCTACCCTCTCAACCTCCTTTTCTTTGCTGAGTTGATCATAAACCCACAAAGGAAAGTAAATTTGACTTGAATGCTCTGCATGTGCATTTATATTTCTCCTTCTACCGGCCATTTCCATTAACATCATCCCAAAACTGTAAACATCGGCTTTATAAGAAGTGCCACCAATGTCTTTGTAGAATAGCTCAGGCGCCATATACCCCAAGGTTCCTCTTGCTGCAGTCAACGATACTATGCTATGACCGATGGGATAAAGTCTTGCAAGTCCAAAATCAGAAATTTTTGGAGTGAAACTTTGGTCTAGGAGAATGTTGTGAGGCTTGATATCAAAATGTAGAATTTGCATATCACATCCCCGATGTAGATACTCTATCCCTCTAGCTATGCCAAGAGAGATCTCATGCATTTTCTTATAATCAAGAGGATCATCACCATTCTTATTCGATATGTGTTTATCCAAAGAGCCATTCAGCATGAAATCGTAGACCAGAGCTTGTTTGGAGTAATCGAAGCAAAAACCAACAAGTTGCACTACATTGATATGGTGGATCCTTCCAATTGTGGCCACTTCACTAATAAAATCTTGGCCATTAGATTCTGGTTTGTTCAAAATCTTAACCGCAACTTCATTGCCACTTCTAAGAATTCCTCTATACACAGAGCCATATCCCCCCTCACCTAATTTGCATTTGAAATTTTTTGTAATCTTCTTGATATCCGAGTAAGAATACCTTATGGGCGAAAAGTTGTTGTGAACTTGTAGGAATTCTTCGATGTTTGCGTCAATCGCCCGATGCCTTCTCATCCACTTATAGATTAGAAGTATCAACACACATGGAGCTCCAAGTATGAATTTGTCTGCGACGTAGTTGGCTACATAGAAATTGTCCATAGATTAGCACAGTGCAATAAACTTTTTGTAAACATAATTGTTTTTAATAAGAGTACTTGAGATCATGATAGTTGTGAGGAGCTATGTAGCACCGACACGGACACGCGACACGCGACACGACACGACATGACACACCGACACGTTATTTCTTAAAAATAAAGAATTTCGACACGTTCCAACAAGTTATATATTAAATATATTTTTATATATAAATACGTAAATAATAATAATAATAATAATAATAATAATAATAATAATAATAATAATAATAATAATAATAGCCTAGAATTAATTTACACGAAAAATATTAAATAATATCATTCATTATTTTAATTTGTTACAATAATACATAAAATTTAGAGGAAAAAAACATTGTTTAAAGAAAAATACTGAAATGATATTTTTAAATTTATTTATTTATCATATATAGCATTTTTTATTACTTCTTTCATAGTAAAAGAATTTTTAAAAAACTAAAACAATTTTAAAAAAACAAAACTGAAAAAAAAAAAAAAATTGACCCGTGCGTGTATATTTATAGCAATTTTATTACTTCTTTTGTGTATATTTATATTTTGACCCCTCAAATATTAGAAATTTTTAAAATTGACCCCGTGCGTGTCGGAATCGTGTGTCGGAATTCTGGACTCGCGTGTCGGAGCGTGTCGGAGAAAGTTGATCACGTGTCGGATTTTTCGACACTCGTTGACCGCGTGTCAGGACGTGTCGGAGCATGTCGGATACGTACCGGAGTGTCGGACACGACACGAAGGCTTCTAGAGAGTGTCCGTGTTACATAGGAGAGGAGAAAAGGCCCAGCAGTCATACCCAAGAAAAAGGCGAGGCGCGAACCTGCAAGTTCCGCGTACCAACGCTTGGCCCGCGCAGAAGTAGGGGTGACTGCAACAAATTAATTAGAGTCGGTGATCAATCAATGAAGAATTAAATTTATCATTTTAGCAGTTAAACATAAATATAATTTACTCTCCTTGACAGAGCTCAGATCACAGTTAATTCAATTCACCTAGGGAATCCATGCCATCGTAGCATGATATTTTCTCTTGAAGAAAAGCGATCTTGCTTTTGTTCACCGATATATACCAAATGATTCATAAGTTCACGTCTCCGCGTAATTCTAATTTACAAACGTCATTCAATACGCGTGCAGTTTATTTAACCGCATAACAATAACAGCTGTGCAAGGGACACGAGCAACAAATTTTTTTTTTTTGTCAGTCCTACTCTATTCCTACTCTACACTCACTCGCAGACTTGTGCCCTGCCTCTTGCAGGGCGTGGGAGTCGCAACCCACTCTCGAAACTTACGCGTCCCTACCCCCATCCCCCCTGAGAAAGTGGGGATTTGAACCCCTCACCTCCCCCTTTTCATGTTGGAAGGGTGGCCACTGGGGCGAACCCCCAGTGGTTCACGAGCAACAATTAAATCAACCATTTTTCCCCAAACAAAAATGAAGTAACAATGTCAAATCCAGAAAAGCTCCAAGATTCGTAAAATAAACGAGAGCAGTGCATGCCGACCCTACTAAGAAATCTATTTAAACTTTTCAACTTAAGAGATGTGGCAATTTTTTCTATTATGTTTTTAAAGAAATTAGTGTCTTAATGTGTGGATTTTATTAAAAATACCCAATTAAAACCTGCCACGCCACTTGGTAAGTAAATTTTGATCAGATCTCTCAGTGAAGCTAGCATTTAAGGAAAGGAGGAGGAAGAAGAGAAAAAGAAAGAACAGCTTAAGGGAACGTTGCTTACTGATATAATAGCCGCAGTACTCCCTTCGGAATCCAAAACCTAAGAAGTGACATGGAAATAATCTTTTCCAAGAATTGTCGGGTGGATAGGAGAGATTGAATCCCTCGACCATCTTGTTGTGGAGGTCCTTGTATGGTAAGCTCCCATACTGATCCCCTTTCCACCTTGAGATTTGATCCGATGCGAATGCCATCATGGTTACAATGCAAGAGTCCTTGATATCCCCTACTTGTAATTGCTGTACAGCGTATGAGTACACCTTCATTTGGGAAAAATATGGAGGCGTGTCGGCAGAGTATGCGCCCTCAATACATGGTTTGGTATCAATATACGAAGTAGAAGTAACAGGTTGTGAGCACTTCATGAAGGCCACTTCGGTATTGGCATTTCGAAATCTATATGGATAAAAAATACTGAAGTTGGAGGACGCTAATGAGTAACGAGGAAGGGAAGAGCAATCACCCTTTTGCAGTCCATCATCAACCACCGTGATTTCACCACTGAAGTTATATTGGTCAATATAGGAACCGTAATGAATCGACTTTACATAATATCGACCAGCATATAAATATAGAACAGTGTGGTTATTTTCACAAGCTAGCTCATACCGAGAGTTGCCACAGTATTTTGGATCACCTTTCAATCGAAAAGGATAACTTATGTTACGGATTTCACCGCAAGATGAAGGAGTGCACAGATGATTCTTCTTCGCATCGCAGTTCGTCCCTAACAATAGCAGAACATGCGATATGAGAAGTAAAACAAGGAGCATAAATATCGAGCTGCAAGAAATAATCATCTCTTTATTGTTTGGTCTGATGCAATGGAAGTTTTAGCTCACTTGGTAATGCGAGGGATGCTTAATAAAGGGTTGGGAGTCATCGGTCATCGAAATGTCCAAATCAACCCTAAAACAAAGTCTAGCGAAGAAAAACTTAAAAAGTACGGCCCCGCAAAAACACGATCCCGAGTGATAGATAGCTTTCACATTCATTAGGGAGGAAATTTCTCTGCATTTTCCAGATTTGATTTTTCTTGGCAAATTAATTCTCTCTAGAAATTTATTTTAGTATCTTAAAAAATAATTGGTTTTACTGTTTTGTACCCTAAACTCAATCAAAATCCTTTCAAACGAGGCATTTGGTGTTCTATTTTATTTTCAAGGCCAATATTTCATAAGTGTCGCTTTGTTAAATTTTGAAAACGAAAAGGAAAAGGATGATGTATTTCATCATATAAATATTTTCATTTTTGAGAAAAAAAATTAGGATAATGTTAAATAACGGGTACATAGATTTTAACTTTTATAATGTCGCTTTCCGCAAAAATAGAAAGAAAATAAAAAAACGGGCGCTTCTTGCTTATAAATGATGTGAAACTTTATGAAAGAAAGAAAGCAATATGGTAAATTCTCAACTAGTGATGGGACCGACACATCTCGATTAGAAACTCATTTGCGTCGTCGTGGATCGACACGCGCAAGGACTATAGATGCAACATTTGAATTCACAAAAATAATGTGATGTTTACTTATTCACTATGCTTAAATTTTAAAATCACTCTATTGTAATTGTGCTATAATTATGAATATAACCGTCGTCTCTTTTCCATAATTGAACCACTTAATGAATGAACTAACTGATCTCAACAAAAAAGGTAATACGATAATTTCTCAACCAACAATCAATCGATGTGGGTCTCGATTAGAAATTCACTTGCTTCGTCATTCTCGACACACGCGAAGACAATAGGTGTAATATTCACATGCACAAAAATCAACTAATACTTACTTATTCACTGTCAATTGAAATATCATTCTTGTGGATCAGTCAATCACTCGCCTATAAAATAATGTCATCTTTTTCTTGCAATAAATTGAACTGACCTATTACAATATCCAATTGAAACGCGCCACATCACTCAGTAAGTAAATTTTTATAGGATCCCTCAGTAGAGCTAACATTTAAGAAAAGGATGAGGACGAAGAAAGAAACAAAGAAAGATCTGGGAAAGTGAGCTTTCGGAAATCATGGTGTCTGCACCTCTCCCTTTGGTATCCGAAACCTAAGTAGCAAGACTCGAAACTTGTTGGTGTCAAGAGTTTATAATAGGAGATAGTGAATCCCTTGACCGTCATGTTGTGGAGGTCCTTATACGGTGAGCTCGCACGATTATACCGATCCTTTTTCCACCCTGGGATAAAAGGCGGTATTAAAGCCTTTATGGTCATGATGTAAGTATCCTTGATGTCCCCTACTTGGAGATCAAACCCATGTACATCGTATGAGTACACCATCATTTGGGAAAAAATAGGGGGCATATCGGAAGGATATGCTCCCTCAATACATGGTTCAGTATTGACTTACGAAGTAGAAGCAAGGGGCCGTGAGCACTTCATGAAGACCACCGGCACAGCTAACGAACCGTATGGATCATGATCACTAAAGTTAGAGGTCGCTAATGAGTGAGGGAGGGATGAACAATTACTTTTTGCCGTCCATCGTCAACCACCGTAATTTTGCCATCGAATAAATATTTGCTAAGATAGGAACGGTAATAAATCGATTTTCATATAATATTGGCCGGCATATAGATATAGAACAATGCAGTTATTTTCATAAGCTAGCTTATGTTCAGAGTGGCCGCATCATTTTGGATCGCCTTTCAATCGAAAGTGATAGTGTATGTCGCAAAACTTGTTGCAAGATGAAACGGTGCACAAATGATTCTTCTTCACACCATAACTCGTCCCTAATAGCAGCGGAACATACAATATGAAAAGCAAAACACTAAACAGGGTTATGGAGCTCAGAGACTTAATCATCTCTCTATCATTTGATTTGATGCAATGAAAGTTTTTGCTAATTGGTAACGTGATAGTTTATGTCATGGATCTCGCCGCAAGATGAAGCGGCGTACAAGTGATTCTTCTTCACATTGTAAATTGTCTCTGGTAGCAATAGAACATGCAATATGAAAAGCAAAACACGGAACATGCTCATAAAACTCAAAGACTTAATCGTCTCTATCGTTTGATGTGATGCAATGGAAGTTTTTTTTAATTGGCAATGTGATGGAGGCCCAATTACATGAATGAAAAGAGTGGGAGTCCTCGGTGATACAAATTTCCAAGTCAACTAATAAAATAAAGTCTAGCGAAGAAAAAATGGGTCTTACGTAGAAATTGCAGCCCTTGCTTTTATGGTGACAAAACACAGAGTTGGAATTAGTTATGCATAGCTTTCACATTGATTAAAAAAGAAACTTCTCTGCAGTTTCCATATTGACTTTTCTTAGTACCATTTAAAAAAAAAAAATCGATTTTAAACCAAAAGAAAAAAGAAAAAGAGAGAGAATCGATTTGCATGTCATGTACTCTAGAGCCACAATGAACCCACTCGACACATTGGCGACTTTTGGTTGTCGTGAAAATCTTGAAGATCTAAATATGGACACAAAGTATCAAAATGACAGTAAAATAAAACTAGTGCCGGTCGACGAAAATTTTCTAATTTAGTGGAGTCACCAATGATCGGCCACACATCTCAGTCAAATCGACTTATCTCTAATCTCAAATTGATTTTTAACTATGCCGTAATGGCTTCTAAAGATGAGCACGGTTGAGAAGCCAATTCCTGATCGAATTCTCAAGTTTATTACCTTAAAATTCCTTAATGGCTTCCTTGGGTAGTCTAGTTATCTCGAGAGTGATCAATTCTGAAAACAGCCCTATAGACGCTTCGATAAAATGCCTGATTAATTCAATAGAAAATAGAGTTGAAAATCTGGAATGTCACAGGTGGACTGTCACGTCTTTGACTAGAACCTCACTAACTTCGTTGTCACACAAAGATTATAGATGCAAATTTCCAAGTCAACCATCAACAACACAAAGTCTAGTGAAGAAAAAGTGGGTCTTAGGTGGAAATTGTAGCCCTTGCAGTTAAGGCGACAAAAACACGATGTTGGAATTATTTATGGTGTGGCTTTCACGTTGATTCGAAAAGAAACTTCTCTATAGTTTTCAAATTTAACTCTTCTTAGCAAATTGATTCTTTAGGAATCAATTTTAGTTCAGTAAAAAAAGAATCAATTGGAATGTTATGTATTCTAAATTGAATCAATCCTTTCAAGTGAGGCATTAGCATTCAATTTTATTTTCAAGGCTAATATTCCATGAGTGTTGGTTCAATAAATTTTGAAGATGAAAAGGCAAAAGAAAATGTCATATTTCACTATATGACCTTTTTAATTTGACAAAAAAATAGGATTAACAAAGATAGGCTATTAAAGGGAATATTAACTTGTATAACAAAAATGAAAGGAAAAACAGGAGTTAGTGCTTCTTGGATGGTGTAACACATTATGAAAGAAAGAAAGCAATTCGATAATTTCTAGTGATGGGACCGATGCGCATTGACTAGAACCTCACTAACTTCATCGTTGCATAAAGACTATACGTGCAATATTCAAGTTAAAACAAAAAACAAAAAAAACAAAAAGAAAAACAATGTTTACTTATTCACTATCAACTTGAATATTGCAATCACTCTCCCGTAATTGTGTTAGATCTATGAACAATATTATCATCTCTTTCCCATAAGAGAACCACTTAATAAATGAACTGATCTATCACTATCGTTCAATCAAATGAAAAAAAAAAAATGTTTATGTCTATTTTTGACATCTAAATTTTGCCATTCTTATTTAGGACTTAGTCATATAGAAAATATTGGATTAGTCTCTAAAAAAAGTAAAAAGTAAAAAAAACAATTTTCATCAAAATGCATCACGTTTTCTTTAAATTGCATCTCATATAGACATTAGGAACATTTGCATTACTAATATTAAAAATTCTAAAAAACAATTAAATTAAGATTAGAAAAAAATTAACAAAAAATAGAAACGCAGCCGAGTCGGGCTAGGGGCCAGCCTTAGCTCGGCCAATCCTTTTTCCCTTTCTTTTCCCCCCTTGTGGCCCAGCCCGCTTCTGTTCCTTCTATTTTACCCTCGCGGCCCACCTTTCTTCCTCTGCGACCCAGCTTGCTCTTCTTCCTCCTTCCTCCTCCTTCCCTCGCTTGGACGTCAGCTTCAAGACAAAACAGAGAGAGGGTCCCTGGTTGAAGGATGCGAGGACGCGAGGCTGCGCGCAACGTTCGCCCAAGAATGTCGCGCGGTACGAAGCAGCTGGTCTCGTCCTTAAAGAAAGGGAGAGAAACGAGATAAATGGGAGAGAAAGGCAGCAAAGGGAAGGGGGATCTCTCTGGTTTTCTTGGGTTTGTTCGGCCGAGGAAGATAAACTGAGAGAGAGAGATAAACTGAGAGAGAGAGGGAAGAGAGAGAGAGAGAGAGAGAGAGAGAGAGAGAGAGAGAGAGAGAGAGAGAGAGAGAGAGAGATGGTGAGAGTGAGAAGGCGAGCTCAAGAGAGAGAGAAGGAGGGAACCAGATAAAAGAGGAAAGAGAGGTGACTGTGTTCTCGAGTTCTTCCGGGGAGGCTGGAGACAGCGAGAGCAACAAAGAGAGTGAGATACAACATAGTGAGCGGAGGGATGGACTGAGAGAAAGCGAGACCCAGGAGCCAAACTTCGTTCTCGGACAAGCGTTCCCTGGCCATCCCCAACATAAACCGTCGTCGCCAAGCTGGAAAGGGATATTCGCGGTCAAACACTTCTCTCTGGGAACTCCGGAACCGAAACAATAGCTAGGTCTCGTTTTCCCCTGTCTGCCAGCATGCTCGGTTTAAATAAGCCGTCCCTTTTGTCGAGTTTGAGCATTACTTGCTATTCTCTTTTGAGTCTGGACACGAGCTAGAGTCTATAATGGAGGACCATTTTCACATGGAATTTCACGATCACTAAAGAGATTAAGATTGTTAATTCTTTCCATTTTCTACTTTTTTTAGCATCATTTTCTATGCTGCTTTATTTTGATAATAATATAACTTAAAATTTATACTTCTCTTTCTGCGAACTCTAAACGAAGTGGAGATCTCGTGTTCCTTATGAATATCGGTGTCTCGAGGAATGTTTGCTTAGTAGGAAAACTCATGTGCAGGGGACAACGGTGAGGAATATAATACTTGTTTTGAAGAATGCAAGGCACCATCTCATGTCTTATCATTAAGTGAATGCACAAGTTCTTACTGCATTTAGGGATTGAGCTTTCATAATACATTATATGCTCTAACATAACATCACATGTTCAATTTCCATTCATCATAAAGACAAAATTGTCAGCCTACTCTGTCTTTACTCTAACATGTGCTGGTCATTCATCGGTTAGGCTTGGACCCATCCCATGACATGAGGACCAAGTCGGAGATAGCTTGAAAAGGTAGCTGTCTTCGACGTGGGTGATCAAACAGAGGTTGAAGGGTGGGGATGAGAGGTTTTGATGGAAATGAGAGAGATTCATTGCTCAAAATGCAAACATTGACATGAAGAATTCAAACATTGACAATTCACATGAAACAAAAATTGAATGAATGTTATACAACATTCATTGTCATTTATAAAATATGGACATAACGAGTCTACCGGAAAACACTAGTGCCATATAAAAAAAACATGTAAAAGCTTCACAGATTACATTTTGAATGATGATACATGTTGATAGTACTATTTATAATTTTTGCATCTCATTATAGGGGAACAATCACACAATACATGATTTCGTAAACTCATGGTCATGGTAAAATTGGGAACCGTGAGAAACAATCGAAGTACTTGACAAAGATGAAATTGTTTCAAGTTCTATCTCAGCGTCAACATCAATAAGTGGTGCCTCTCTCGGATACAAAAGTGGTTTTCGAGGCAATTGCAGCTTATCCAAATCTCCTTCAAGCATATCTAGGACTTTCCTCATCGACGGCCGATCATTAGGGCTCAATTGTATAGACCATAGTGCAACGATTATCATCTTCCTTGCTATTTCTCTTTCCTCTTCTATGACATCTACCCTTTCAAGTTCCTTGTCTTTGCCGAGTTGATCATAAACCCACAAAAGAAAGTAAATTTGACTCGAACGCTCTACATGTGCATTTATATTTCTCCTTTTACCAGCCATTTCCATTAATAACATCCCAAAACTATACACATCTGCTTTGAAGGAAATGCCACCAATGTCTTTATAGAATAGCTCAGGAGCCATATGAGATAGTTAGTATAAGCACCTAGAGGGGGGTGAATAGGTGCACAATCAATTTATCGAAATACGAAAGCAATTCTTGGCAAACGATAGAAAGGTAGTTCACTATTGATTGACAAAATGAAATACGATCAAAGTAAAGAGAGTAAGGAAGAGAAGATTGAACACAGGGTTTATAGTGGTTCGGCTTAATCCAAGCCTACGTCCACTCTTCCGCACTGACAGCCCATGTGGCATCCCAGAAATTCAAAGCCAAGTCTTAAGGTGTGTTAAATGTCTTTAATTAGGTGGTAGAATTTTTATGGCTTATGCTTTAGCCAATTTGTCTTTTAATTTAATAAATTGTGCTTGTGATTGTGGAAATTCAAATTTAATAGATTAATGCTTGGCCATATGATTTAAATTTCAATAGTCGAAAATATTCCAAGACTTTGGCCAAGATGAAATTTGAATTTGAAAATATTTATAAAAGAATTTCAAAAAAAAAAAAAAAGAGAGAAAAAGGGTTAAAATTCGAAATGGGCCTTGGGCCCATTAGCCTAAAGCTTGGTGGGCCAAGCTAGTCGGCCCATGAGAGCCAAGGTGGCTGTCGACCAGCCCAAGGGAGTGGCCGGATGGGCCTAAGCCCAAGCCCAATCAATTCAAAAATAAAAATTACAAGTGGCAAATGGCAAGAGCATGCATTGGCCATTGGTGAGGTGAATCAATCATTGCATATGATGAGCTCTAGGGAGTATAAGAGGGATGAGGAGAGAGAGAGTGGCCGGTTCCTTGATCATTTGGCCGAGAAAGGGTGAGAGAGAGAGAGGGTGTTCGAGAGAAAGGGAGAGGAGCCGAGAGGGAAGGAGGCGGAGCCGCCGTGTCTCGCCGTCGCCGTCGTGTCCGTCCGCCTAGTCCGACCACCGTACGCCGTCGTTCGCCGCCGTTTGTTTATCTTAGAGGCAAGTGGAGCCCGTAACTTCTCTTGCATGTTTGTTTTGTTGGTTGCATGCTTGATTCTAGGTGTGATTTGTGCGAAAAATCAAGGTAAGAGTTGGTTATTTCCAAACCGTGTGACTGTTCTTGTTCGGTTTGGGGAAGTCAGTAGCTTGTTCGGGCTTGCATGTGTGTTTGGAGTTCGATTTTGGCTTCGGTGTCTCATGAAAGTTGAAGCTAACATCTTGTAGTATGACATACTGAAATTTGGTAGAAAACGATGAAGATTTGAGGGGTTAAAAGTTCTATTATACGGAGGCCCTAGATCTGCGAAATTTCACTGACCTCTTGTTGATTTCTTGCTTCCATGTTGATTTCTGTTGGAGATCTCACTTTGTTGTCTTCTTGAAAGTTGTAGGTAACACATTAAAATACAACATACTCAAATTTGAAGAGAAATTAACGAGTTTAGCCTAGTTAATCGGCTAGATCTTGGAGATGATTGATTCTGGTAAAGTGTACCGAGACACCCGAGACTTCAAGGACTTAAAAGACGACTTTACTTTGGTTATTTGGCCTAGATCTCTTGATGAGACTTGTAAAGGACACCTTGATACATAACATATCTAAATTTCAGAGGAAACGAAAGAGAATAGATGGGTGAAATCTTAGTATTTCGGAGTGGTGCATTCTGGACGATGAGGTAGAGATTCCAGAATCTTCGTGAGGCTGTATAAATTAATCTATAAATAATTTTACTTGGAGTTCTTCATGAAAATGGTACGAAAATGTCTTGGCTATCACCCTGTAAATTTTCGTAATTTTTGGAGACCAAATGGATATTTTAATTGAATTTATTCGGAAACTGTGCAGTGGGTTTAAATCCGAGAATTTTAGGATGTTTTTGGAAGAAATTGTGAGATTAAGTAAAAATTTCAATTTGGCCATGAACTTTTCGAGTGATTATCATCTTATGGGTTGATTTGGTAATTTCTTGAAATTTTGATAATTTTGGGAAATTATTGATATTAAATTAAATAATAAAATAATATTAAAATAATATTAAAATAATAAAATAATAAAATATGGATTTTTATTTGGCCATGGATTCAATTGTATTTGTGTGGCATATGTGTGATGAGGTCTTTGCACATGTATTTGATTGAGATGTATATGTGATAAAGTCTTGATATGCCTATGACATGGTCCTTGTACATGTATTGGATTGAAATGCATATGTGATGAAGCTTTGGCATGTGTATGACATGTGAGTTGAAATGCAAGTGTGAATTGTTTGATGCCATGCCAATTGCCATGTTAAATTGAGATAAAGAAATGGTAAAAAGTGGATGATGGTAAATGAGGAAGTGGTTGTGGTGGAGGATGTTGGCCGGAATGTACGGAGTTACATTGCCGGAATTCCCTGGGAGTTTCGGGATGCCCGAAATGTGGGGGCCGGAAGCCCTGTCGGAGGTTTTCGCCCGAAGGGAATGCCTCGCGATCCAGGATGGGGTGCGGGATGCCTGGCTAGAAGGGTAAAGGCCGGAAGCCCTGTCGGAGATTTCTGCCCGAAGGGAATGCCTCGTGATGCCAGTTGGGATGCGAGATGCCCGGAATGTGGGGGGCCGGAAGCCCGGTGGCCATGGGATGGCTGAGTTGGCCGGGAGCCCTGTCGGAGGTTTCTGCCCGAAGGGTTGATGATGTGATATGATGATGAGCCCTGTCGGAGGTTTCTGCCCGAAGGGTTGTTGTTGATGATGAGATTGATAATTTGAGAAATGGGTGATGTGGTGATCAAAATTGAAAGATAAATATGATAATTAACTCATGACATGTATGCATGATGATGCATGATGATGAGGATATGTGATGTGATATGATGATCACCTGTGATAATATATGCATGGAATGCATGATGATGAGGATATGTGATGTGATATGATGATCACCTGTGATAATATATGCATGATGATGCATGATGATGATGGCATGTGATGTGATATGATAATCACCTATGATAATATATGCATGATGATGCATGATGATGGCATGTGATATGATATGATGATGCATGATGGAATGCATGATGATGACAATGATATATGATATGCCATGATGAGGATGATGATGATGATATGTATGATGTGATGATGCATGATACGCATGATTACAAGGTAGGTGATGCTTGCAACGTGTGATGATATGCATGGTGCATTGAGTTGTTATTGGATTTCCCTATCTGCTGAGTGGTTGTACTCACCCCCTTTGGGGATAACATTTCAGATTAGCAAGTATGCCGCTACCTGCTGTCTCGCGTGGGGTATTTTACGGTCTACCGTCCGATGTAGAGGTAGAGTGTACGGAGATAGATTGTCCCTCTGTTCCCGGATTGACGTTTATCCGAGTGCGATGTCTGGTGATGTATGATATCGGCCTGGCTGGGGGCCCTGTCATACAAGAGTTCATTTCTGTACACGTTCGACGGGATGGAGCGATGCGAGGATCTTTGCCGCCGCCACCACCCGATGCACCGGGTTGGGTGTGAGACCTGCGCGTGATGAGTAGGAGCTGGATATCTTTTTGATGTGGATAGTCGACGCTTCGATGGGAGGGTGTTGTGCACGCATGATGTTAGGGGTCGAGGTTTCTTTTTGAGATTTTAGGTAGGACATGGCAGAGTCCTAACCTTTCTTGTTTTGTACCGACCCGAAGGATACCCCATCTTGCTTTATATATGTATGTAAGCCAAGCGTCGAAGTTGTTTATAAAAATCATGATGTTTAGCTGGTGTGTATTTGTATCATGGATTGGTAGGGGGATAGATGGCAATGTGTAATTTGCTTCCGCTATGAGTCGCGCTGGGACCACTTTAAGAAAAAAAAATGCCTGTGATTAATGACGCTTGTTTTAAGTACGAGATAGAAACAGTAATTAAATGTAACATCGGCACTGGTAACGACCTGCGAAGGGTTCGGGGTGTTACAGCCCACCGGCTGGATTTCACTATGAACAAAAGAGAAGTTACAGCACTCCTTTTCCTTGATTCCATAGTGTAGATGTTCTATCACACCTCCTCAAGGTTTCTCACTAATATAGACTCTCTTTTGTATACAAGTATTCGCTCAAAGGAATTGTCTAAACAACAAGGAGCTTCAGACTTTGGAATTCTTCTATCGCGCACTCCTCAACAACTTAGAACGTCTTCCTTATATACTCCTTTATGCCATCATACCCGTTGGCACTTACCAAAGGAATTCCTCCAATCTACCCGTTGGACGGAATCAATTAGGAAGATCATTCGGGCTATTAAAGGAACGTGTCGATAGCCCATCAATCTTGTTCGCCCATACAATCAGGATCTCGATTTCCATAAGTAGAACCTTCCAAGAATATTTAGGCAATCATCGATTCCTTAATCTTCGAGTCAATCTCGATCAATCAAGGAATTCTGTTGTGTCTTTTCCAGCCACGAGATCTTCTCCAGTTGATAAGGTCAAGCCCTTAACGAAACATCCAGTTCTAGATAACCTTTCTTCAATGGATTAGAGACTGTCAATGAGGATAAACTTTGAGTCTTGAGTCTGGCTGTCCGGAGGTCTTCAGACTTTAAATAGCAGAGACTACAAACCTTCAGACTATATTGATGGAAACGTTTTGTCTGCTTCAAAACATTTCAAGAAGATTTCTCCAACAATCTCCCCCTTTTTGATGGTGACAAAACTTTCCTACAGATTTGGACAACTTTGACCTGCAAAACATTTCTCAAACACATATGCATATCTTATAGAGATAAATGGCTAAATGAATAACACTAGAATCTGCAACTACAGAAAATAGGTTAGTCTAATAAGTGATAAAGCCATCCATAAGATACCAATGATAGTTAATAAAAGCAGTCAAGTCCAAGTCTAGTTCAGTTCTCATCCAGACACAAAAACAAAGTCAAACAAAGAGAGTTTGAAACATCAAAACAATCCACAAAATTCAACAAACAGTCCACACGATTAAAAGTCAAATTGTTCAAATCTTGCATCTCTCCCCCTTTTTGTCAGCATTAAAAAGGTTGAGATGAAAATGGAATGAAGTCAAGATTGCTTGGGAACGCGGACAAGCGGAAAGTCTCCCATAGACTGAACGATGCATTCCAGCCTTTTCAAGTCTTCCTTCAATTGTGCAATCTCCTCACCCTTGGCATTGGCCTGAATCTGAACAAAGAGGGCTTGAATTTGATCATTCAATGAACATGAGGAAACTTGACCCGCAGTTTGCAAGTTTTGAACCTCGCATCCCAAGGCATAAATTTGACCTCACATTTCCATTAGAATATCCATGATTCTGCGAAAATCGGCTGGGTTGTCGGTCTGCGTACTAGCTTCAACACGTTCTGCAGATGATGGCATATCAGAATAATCTCGCAGATTTGGCGATGAAACTTCATGACCTTCTTCTGGAAATTGAGAGGCATAAACATCCTCTAGGTCTGCAGGTGAGCGACTGACTCCTTCACTTGCATCAGGATATGAGGACTTCCCTCCTTTCTCTTGATCTCCCCCTGTTACCATGCTTACAGGTGGAGAGAAGTGTTCCTCAGGTTCTCCTTCTCCTCATCTTTCTTCCTCAGGTCTTTCCTCCTCTGCTTCTTTTTCACCAACTGCTCTTTCTTCTTCTTTCTCTTCTTCTTCTCGACCTTCTCTTTCCTCTTGGCCTTCTTTCTCACGTTGTTCCATTGACTCTGGAACAGTGCGACTTAGCTTCTTCAAAGCTATGGCCAAAATTGTAAGGTCATCATCTTTTTCATCTTCCACAATAAGAGCTCTCCTTTTTGGTTTTGAAGCAACCAATGGCTCCTTTCCTTTCCGTTTTGAAGAAGAGATTTGATGAGCTTTGACTGGAGTCTTCTCCTTGAATTTCTCCAACTCCTTGTTCAGTTCCTTCAGACGCATTTTGGTCACCATCTTCAGTCCTACCACCATATGATCGCACGATTGAACACAAAAGATTTGCGGAGGCTGAATATTCAGATGTCTGAATAACTTCGTCACAAGGCTTGGGTAAGGAAGTTGACCTCTGTCCTTCATCATCGCTCTATACATGTGAAACATGATAGTGTGAGGGAAAGAAAACCTTTTCCTAGTGAGGATGGCATACATCAGCTTTGCCTCTGAGCTTGAAACATCAGTCTTGGAGGTTGATTTCGGTCGGAGGCAATTGATCACAATCTTGTGAAGCAAGATGTTGAATGCACTCATCCTCAAGTAGGTGATCTTCTCCTCTGTTCTCCTGTCCTTCACCAGTTCCAGTGTGGCCCGAGCAATGGAAACTTTGATTGGTTGATATCTTCCTCTTTTAACTCCTAACACATCTGCCAGCATCTCCATATCCACAACATAGTCTTGATCTTTAACATTGAAAGAAAATCTATTCGCATCCAAAAAGCTAAGATTTGAATAGAAATAAGCAGTTAGTTCAGCATAGGCCTCTGTACTATCGGAGCAGAACCTTTCAAGTTGAAGATAACTGAACTTTTCCCTCAAGTTTATGTTCACAGCATCCAGAAAGTCAAAATCCACACTTCTAGGGTTTATTACCCCACGCTTCAGCAATTTCGAGTACAAATCCTTTTGTTCCTTCGATCTGAACAAATCTCCCCTTTTTCCTCGACTTTCAACCGCAATACCCATTCTCGGTTGAAATTGACTGTACAATTTGTCATCATCATTCCCATCTACAGGATTCGGTCCCCAATCTCAAGGATCACTCGGGATATTTGCAAGAGTTTCCTCAGCCAACCCTTTACGAGCAATTCCCAAACTTTCCATTTTTTGCAGAAAGATATATTCGTTCCTATATCCTTTGTTTTTAAGAAAATCATCGACATAGTTCAAGGGAGTACGAGTTGCTTTTAAGGCACGATACAACTTATAAATAAGAGCGGGCTTTTGAACTCTTACTGGATCTGCATCCTCAATGATTTGTTCCTCTTGTTGATGATCAACGCCTTGAGGACTAGATAAAGGAGAATGACGCTCTTTGAGAATGTTGTGGGCTCGGTTGCTGTTCTGGAGACACTTCTTCTTCAGTGAGATCGAAGTGCGTAGGCCCCTCACTCATTCGCCGTGGTCCCCTGCTTGCGATTCTCGGAGACTTTCTTGAAGATGACATCTTTCTCAGTTTTTGGAAGATTCCTTACTTGACTTTTCCAAGAAAGATGACAACTTTTTGAAGATTAAACAAGGGAAGAAAATGGGAATGGAGGATCGATGCTTTCTAGGGTTTTTGAGAGTAAAGTGAAGAGGAATCGACAGTGCACGAGCGGTTTAAAAAGAGAGATAAACGAACCGTCACAAAGGAAATAAAGAGATGCCTTTTCAAAATAACTATCTTTTTCCGCGAAAATAGTCATTTCAAAAATAACTTCCTTTTTGAAAATGAAACGATGCAATAATTAAGTCGAATAAATATGGCAACAATTTAAAAACACGGTCGACAATCGTACCTCTTCAAGATAAGATTCGAGAGAGAGAGAGAGAGAGAGAAAAAAAGACTTACGGTCTGATGGTCGTACCAAGACTAACTTACAGTTAAAGTCTTGTATGTCTAAGTCCGAAAATCTTTAGATCTTGATCTCCTCATACTTTAAAATGTTGAGTCTGGAACGGATGGTTTCAAATTGATTTTTCTCCAAAGGCTTTGTGAATATATCCGCCAGTTGGTTCTTTGAATCAATATATTGGATTGAAACATCTCCATTTTGAACATGGTCTCTAATAAAGTGATGTCGAATCTCTATATGCTTTGCTCTTGAGTGGAGAATTAGATTTTTTGTGAGATTGATCTGGTGTTGTCGCAATTAATCTCCGTGCATGAGTCTTCAATTTCAAAGTCTCTTAGCTGCTGTTTTATCTACAAAATTTGCGAACAACAACTTCCGAGAGCTATATACTCTGCTTTTGCTGTAGAGAGAGCTACTGTACTTTGCTTTTTGGAAAACCAAGACACTGTCCTGCCTCCAAGTAGTTGACAAGTACCCGAGGTGCTCTTTCTATCAACTCTGCATCTAGCAAGGTCTGCGTCTGAATATCCAAGAAGAGTAAAGTCTCCCCTTTTTAGATACCAGAGACCAAAGCTTGAAGTTGATGAAACATATTTAATAATACGCTTCGCAGCATTCAAATGAGATTCTTTTGGGTCTGATTGAAATCTGGCACAAATGTAAACACTAAACAGAATGTCAGGTCTAGAAATAGTAAGATAAAGAAGTGATCCGATGATACTCCTGTACAGCTTTTGATCGACTTTCTTTCCTTCTTCATCTTTGTCTATCTTCAAGAAACTTGACATTGGTATGTCAGTCTTTTTGCAATTGTCAAGTCCAAATTTTTTGACAAGATCATTTGCATACTTTTCTTGATGAATGAAAGTTCCTTCCTCCAATTGTTTTATTTGAAGTCCAAGAAAGAAGGTTAACTCACCCATCATGCTCATTTCAAATTCATCCTGCATAGTCTTAAAGAATTTCTTGCACAGACTTTCATTAGAGGATCCGAAAATAATATCATCGACATATATTTGAACAAGTAGAAAACTTTTGCTTTCTCTTTTAATAAAAAGAGTAGTGTCTACTTTACCTTTAACAAATCCATTTCGAATTAAAAACTTACTTAATCTGTTGTACCAAGCTCGAGGTGCTTGCTTTAAGCCATACAAGGCCTTTTGAGTCTGAATACTGAGTCTGGTTTCTTTGGGTCTTCAAACCCTGGTGGTTGTTCCACATAGACTTCCTCACGGATGAATCCATTTAGGAAAGCACTTTTGATGTCCATTTGAAATAACCTGAAATTTTTATGACAAGCAAATGCAAGTAATAAACGAATTGCTTCTAACCTTGCTACCGGTGCATAAGTCTCGTCATAGTTGATCCCTTCTTCTTGTGTGTATCCCTTGGCCACGAGTCTAGCCTTGTTTCTTATGACTTTTCCTTTCTCATCCATTTTGTTCCTGAAAACCCATTTAGCTCCAACAATTGATTTACCTTTTGGTTTAGGAGTGCTCCAGGACATCATTAACTCTGAATTGTCTGAGTTCTTCTTGCATAGCTTCAATCCAGCTCTCATCGGATAAAGCTTCTTCTATGCTCCTGGGTTCTATTTCAGAAATAAGAGCCACAGCACTAGACTCTTCTCGCTTTTTGGATCTTGTGCGGATTCCTTCATTGATGTCGCCGATAATAAGATCTTTGGGATGACTGGACTTATGTTTCCAGTTGCTGGTTAATTTATCGATTGATGGTCACTTCCTTCACCTTTGGAATCTTCAACAGTCACTTGTTGCTGGTCCTTCAAAGTCTCGTTTGCTTCTTGAGATTTAGACTTTGTAGAGTCGGAGCGGGTTCAGTCTCTTTGAGATGAGTCTGAATGGATTCATTTTGTGTAGAATCTTGGAATTTGACATTCATTGATTTTTCCACTGTTTGAGTCTTCTTATTGTAGACTCTATATGCCTTGCTTGTGGTTGAATATCCAAGGAAGATGCCTTCATCGACTTTTCTTCAAACTTACCAACTCGATCATCTGCATTTTTCAGTATGAAACATTTGCATCCAAATACATGAAAATATGAAACAATAGGCTTCTTTTCTTTAAATAGTTCATAGGGGGTTTTTTCTAGAATAGGTCTTAGAAAAACTCTATTGATAATATAACATGATGTAGAAACTGCTTCAGCCCAAAACCGTAAAGAAATATTACTTTCAATTAAGAGAGTTCTAGCCATTTCTTGAAGAGATCTATTTTTTCTTTCCACAACTCCGTTTTGCTCTGGAGTATATGGAGAAGAGAACAAATGCTAAAAACCAGAGTTTTCACAAAATTTGGCAAAATCCTGATTTTCAAATTCACCTCTATGGTCTGTTTTTATGCTTGAAATAACATACCCATTTTCATTTTGAACCTTCTTAGCAAATTTTTCAAAGTAAGAAAGTTTCAGACTTACTTGCCAAGAAATATACCCAAGTAAATTGTGAGTAGTCATCCACAATTACTAGGCAATATTTCTTACCTCCAATGCTCTGCGTTCTTGTTGGTCCGAAGAGATCCATATGCAAGAGCTGCGAGTACACGGTTAGTGGAAACTTGATTTATTGGTTTAAAGGAATTTCTTACCTGTTTTCCCAATATACATGGTGTACATAGATCAGACTTTTGGTATGATAAATTGGGTAGACCACGAACAAGCTTCTTTGCTGAGATCTTGGCTATCTGCTTCATGTTGACATGCCCAAGTTTTTTGTGCCATAAGTTTGCTTCATCTTGGATTGAGATTAGACATTGCGATTCATCTGGTTTCACGTCCAAGAGGTAGATATTTCCATGTCTTCAACCCATGAATGACTGAGTAGAATCTTTACTGGTTCCTGAACAAATACCCTCTTGAAAGTTGATTTTAAAACCGGCATCACACAGTTGACTGATACTGAGCATATTGTAATTGAGCCCTTCAACTAAAGAAACATTGCTTATTGTGAGGTTCCCAATCTTTACAGTTCCAAATCCCACTATTTTTCCTTTGCTGTTTTCTCCAAATGATACTTTTCCACCATTCACTTGAACAATCTTTATGAAGCAATTTGAGTCTCTGTCATGTGTCTCGAGCATCCACTATCCGGATACCATTTCACCTTTTTCTTGATAGTGACTGCATTTAAAAAGAAACTCAAGCTTTCTTTGGTACCCATATTTTCTTGGGTCCTTTTGAGTTAGTCTGATATACGGTTTTTGCCCAAACTTTATTGACAGGTCTCCAAACCATGGGACATTCTTTCTCAAAATGATCTGCACTATTGCATTTTGAACATCTAAGAGCATTGCAACCTACTGGTTTTACAAAGTTTCTTTCAAAATGATTTTTGTAAGCATTTCTTGTGGGTCTTTGCTTAATTCTTTCTTTTACTTTAGGAAAATCGATTAAAGGAATAGTTTCAGCAGTCATTCCCAAACCAGATTTATTGAAATAAGGTCTTTGAACAGAAAGTATTTTCTCCAGTTTTTCAGATCCTAGAGAAAATCTTTTGGAAATATTTGAAATATCATTTTTCAAAAAAGCATTTTCTTTTAAAAGATTATCTTTACTTTTCTCGAGAGAGGAAACATTCTCAGTCTAAGCATTTCACTTTTTCTTCCAAAACATTCTCTTGTTGTTTTAAAGCAGAATTTTCCTTTTGAGTTCGGAAATTCTTTTAAGAGAAGTCTTAAGACTAAAACATAATTCATCAATGTATTTTGAAACTTTAATAGGGATTTTGAAATTACTTACCTCGAATTCACTTTCTGAATCTGAATCAGTCTCGGAGTTTGATTATGAGTCTGATTGTGCCATTAAACATATGTTGGCATAATCATCATCACTATCTTCACACTCCGTATCACTCCAGGTTTCAGCTTTGAGAGCTTTTCGATACCTTTCAGTTTTTCCTTTCTTCTTCCTCAGAAGAGGACAGTTGGGTTTGATGTGTCCATTTTTCTTACATTCAAAGCAGACTACATCTTTGTTTGATTCATCATCTTCAGCAGACTTGGTCTGTTGCTTTTGAAAACTTTATTTCCTTGAATTGAATCTTCTTCCTTTTCTATTCAGCTTTCTGAATCTTCTTATCATGAGAGCAAGTTCTTCATCATCCATGTCGTCTTCAGAATATGTTACATCAGAGTCATCATTAGATTTTAATGCAATAGATTTCTTACCTTTAGGATCTTCATCTTCATTGATTCGTTCCACTTCATAAGACTGAAGAGTCCCAACCAACTCATCGACAGACAGTGGCATGATTCTTTGGGTCTCTCGGATTGAGGTCTTTATATGATTCCAATCCTTGGAGAGTCCATGCAGTAGCTTGTTCACTTTCATGGGATCAGAAATTGGTTGACCTTGATTTTCAAGACCATTCACGATTTACGTAAAAACGACTAAACATGTCGAGTTATAGATTCTCCTGGTTTCATTCTGAAGGCTTCGTATTGACCGAGAAGAATGTTGATTCTAGTCTCTTTCACTCGATCGGTTCCTTCATAAGTAATGTGTAATTTATCCCAGACTTATTTGGATGTATCACAAGAAGATATTATGTTATATTCAGTAGGTGATAAAGTACAATATAAAGAATAAATTGCTTTTGCATCAAGAGCTTGTCTCTTGATTATCTCTTCCTGACTCATTTCGCTGGACTCAACAGTGTCCTTTCCTCTTTCTGAGACAGATGCAGCTTTAGAAATGATTCCTTTTTCTACAACGTCCCATTCCAGAGGATCCTTTGATCTTAAGAACGCCTTCATCTTGTTCTTCCATATGTTGTAGTCCTTTCCATCAAAGTAAGGCGGTCTGGTGTTGCTTTACCCTTCTACAAGCCCTGGAGCCAACATACTAGCCATGGATCTTTTACTCTGAAGTAGAACACTTCAAACAAAGTGAGTACACGAGCTCTGATACCAATTGAGATAGCTAGTATAAGCACCTAGAGGGGGGTGAATAGGTGCACAATCAATTTATCGAAATACGGAAGCAATTCTTGGCAAACAATAGAAAGGTAGTTCATTATTGATTGACAAAATGAAATACGATCAAAGTAAAGAGAGTAAGGAAGAGAAGATTGAACAAAGGAAGAGAAGATTGAACACAGGGTTTATAGTGGTTCGGCTTAATCCAAGCCTATGTCCACTCTTCCGCACTGACAGCCCACCGGCTGGATTTCACTATGAACAAAAGAGAAGTTACAGCACTCCTTTTCCTTGATTCCACAGTGTAGATGTTCTATCACACCTCCTCAAGGTTTCTCACTAATATAGACTCTCTTTTGTATGCAAGTATTCGCTCAAAGGAATTGTCTAAACAACAAGGAGCTTCAGACTTTGGAATTCTTCTATCGCGCACTCCTCAACAACTTAGAACGTCTTCCTTATATACTCCTTTATGCCATCATACCCGTTGGCACTTACCAAAGGAATTCCTCCAATCTACCCGTTGGACGGAATCAATTAGGAAGATCATTCGGGCTATTAAAGGAACGTGTCGATAGCCCATCAATCATGTTCGCCCATACAATCAGGATCTCGGTTTCCATAAGTAGAACCTTCCAAGAATATTTAGGCAATCATCGATTCCTTAATCTTCGAGTCAATCTCGATCAATCAAGGAATTCCGTTGTGTCTTTTCCAGCCACGAGATCTTCTCCAGTTGATAAGGTCAAGCCCTTAACGAAACATCCAGTTCTAGATAACCTTTCTTCAACGGATTAGAGACTGTCAATGAGGATAGACTTTGAGTCTTGAGTCAGGCTGTCCGGAGGTCTTCAGACTTTAAATAGCAGAGACTGCAAACTTTCAGACTAGACTGATGGAAACATTTTGTCAGCTTCAAAACATTTCAAGAAGATTTCTCCAACACCATATAACCCAAGGTTCCTCTTGCTGCAGTCAGTGATACTATACTGCGATCAGTGGGATAAAGTCTTGCAAGTCCAAAGTCAGAAACTTTCGGAGTGAAACTTTGGTCTAGGAGAATGTTGTGAGGCTTGATGTCAAAATGTAGAATTTGCATATCACATCCCCGATGTAGATACTCTATCCCTCTAGCTATGCCAAGAGAGATCTCATACATGTTCTTATAATCAAGAGGATCATCACCATCCTTATAAGAAATGTGTTTATCCAAAGATCCATTTGGCATGAAATCATAGACAAGAGCTTGTTTGGAGTATTCGAAGCAAAAACCAACAAGTTGCACCACCTTAACGTGGTGGATCCTTCCAATTGTGGCCACTTCGCTTATAAAATCTTGGCCATTAGATTTTGATTTGTTCAAAATCTTAATCGCAACTTTATTGCCACTTCTAAGTATTCCTCTGTATACGGAATCATATCCCCCCTCACCTAACTTGCATTTGAAATTTTTTGTGATCTTCTTAATATCCGAGTAAGAGTACCTTATGGGCAAAAAGTTATTGTGAGCTTGTAGGAATTGTTCGATGTTTGCATCGGTTGCTTGATGCCTTCTCATCCACTTCAAGATTAGAAATATCAACACACACGGAGCTCCAAGTATGAATTTTGCTGCTAGGAAGTGGACTGCGGAGAAATTTGGCCATCGATTAGCACAGTGTGATAATTTTTTTTACACATACAATTTTTGTTTGTTAGAGTGCTGAATGAGAGCTTCATAGGTGTGGAGAAAAGGACTTATCATACCCAAGACAAAGAAGAGATTCCATACGGCAATTTGACCAAAATTGTTCTTATTACCACCTGTAGATAGTAAGAGAATTCGTGAGAGATTACTAGATATGGTTAATTAGAATTAACGACCAATCAATAAAGAACTAGATCCATTGTTTTAGCAATTAAATAATAAAAGTAATTTATGTTAAGATATACCTCAAGTGAAGGATAACTTCCATTAGGAGCATTGGTCTAGTCTCAATCGCAACTTGGCATCCAGACCCCCACTGGATATTCAATGAATTGGGCATCGTCTCGCATATTCAAATGCATTAAGACGAAACCATTACCTTGCATAATCATATGCATCAGAGCCATTTTGTAATCACACGAGCACTCAATCACTTATGCCAAATTTCATTTCTCATCAATAAGCCCAATGCAAGCACAATTCGTGCTCATACAACAATTTACTACAACTTTAACACATAAATGCCGTAAAATATTCACACATGATCACGTATGTAAAATTTACCCATCAAACTTTGTATGCTTTTAATTTTAAAACCTCCTTACCCCAATTGACACATAAAACATGATATTTGAACATGACGCCTCACAATTTACCATTCACATGCCAATAAAACCTTTTCTAAAAATAACAAGTTAGGTTTCTAAATTGGGAAATTATTCTCATGGCATAACAAGCTTCAATCAACATGAATTATGCACAAATTCATCCAATAATTTGCGCATAAGTTGCATATAAATTCCACTTATCGACTAAATAGTCATTAATTAGCACTAATCATCATTAATTAGTGTCGACCATCAATAATTAAGACTAATTGTCAATAATTAAGACATCTATAAATAACTAACACTAACTGCAATTAATTAAGACTAAACACAGTTAGCCTTAATCTAAACCATCCTTAAACGTGATTAATACTGACCCGTCATTAATTAGCACCAATCGTCGTTAACTAAGACTAAGAGTTATTAAATAAGATTGAGCCTCAATTAACACTAAACCATTGTTAATTAGCACTAATTGTCCTTAATTAAGGCTAACTATCATTAGCCTTAATCTAATCCATTATTAAACGTAATTAGCACTAAATTGTCATTATCTAACACTAACCACCATTAACCATAATCTAATCCTACCCCTAAACACAATTAACTCCCTAATCAAAGATTAGGAGGTTAACTCACGGTTTACGGCGGTAGCGAGCTCACAGTGATGGTGGCGCGATGGTGATGAGGGCATGATGTTTGCGGCTCGAATGGCGGCACCATGGCAGCAATTCAACAAGGGTTCATGGCTAAGGGGGACTCGGCTTGCTTGGCTTGATGGGTGATGGCGGTGGTGACTTGCAGTGGTGAGAGTAACGATGGACACGGTAGCAAAAGAGGGTGGCTATGGAGGAAATGAAGGAAAAGGAGAAGAAAAAGAAGAGAGAAAAATGAGAGGAGATGGAGGAGGGTGGTGGTCGGCCAAAGGGGCAAAGTGGTCTTTTCACCATCTTTAGCAAAAATTTCAATTTTGCCCTTGGGCCCATTTGCTTGGATAGGCTTGAATTGGGCTCTGCTCAACTCGGCTTGATTGGCCTAATTAGGCCCTCATGGTGAACTTAAGGGGTGTGAAGCCCATTGGCCTTCGCTTGGCCCGGCTTCTCTTTCCGACTCCCAATTTTCGACCGATTAGTCTTTATTCGAATAAAGCCTACTAACAACTCGACAAACAAATAAGGCGAAATCCAATAGGTTAGTCTTGAATCCCTTGAAAGTTCAATACCCAAAATTGAATTAGAAATTCATACTTAAAATCGATCAAATGTGATTTTAGTACGACCTAAATTATCGAGTAACTTTGGGGATTTCACATGGTTAACCCATGTTCGAAAATTTGCAATCCACATTTGTGCCTCTTCAAATCACAAATAACCTTTGTTTGTCATGTAATCGCAAGAAATCAATTATTAACGCTAAGTACAAGATCAATAGAAAATCGATTTATTGTCATTCGTAGTGAGTATCGTAATTGTGCTGAATCACCTATAAACCGACTACGTACTCCTGTCGAATCAATTTATATCCATTCATTGATTAACTTATAACAGCATAGTATTGTCCTTTGTCAATCATTATGGTCGAGCGGTCTATCCCTAATTGAATTCTCTGGTCTTTCGCGTTTTAATCTTTTATGGCATCTTCCAATTGATTAGTTAACTCACGAGTGAGCAATTCAAAATAAATTCAACTTTCAGTGTATTGATAAAATAATCATTTCATATATTTCAGAAGGGATCGAATTTTAGCATATCACAGTTAAATGGTGCCCAAATCCAAAGGGTGGCTTAGTATTAGGATGATCTAGATATTGCGCTTCTAGAAGCATTAGATTTTATGTTTGCTTCATTCTTGTCGCAGCAACTAAAGGTAAGATTGAATTGGAGATGGATTTGGTTTTCATGTGAATGGTCCCGTTTTTTTTATTGGAAATAGTCGACGAACAAAAGGTTGCAGAAAATTTCTCAAGTTCTTCAATAAAAGAAAATACCTTTTGTTCACATGTTAAAGTTTGATAACTAATTGAAAACAAAATTTTTTTCTATCAATTGATGATTGTTCTTTTGTTAATGTGTGCTTGTGTCTACTTAAGTGTTCCAACTACTTTAGTAATCTTGACTAGTGGACAAATGATTCTTAGACTCAATTTAATTATATTGTAATTGTATTGTGTGTCTGCATGGAAATGTATCTACTAGGGTTGACTTCCATAGTAGACTTAAGATAATATTCCATGTCGAAATTTTCTTTGCTTTACCACACTAAGTAATGTCATCTTGCTCAAGGTTGCAATCATATGCAAGATTCTCTTTGAATGAACATCAAGTGATGACCGAGACTGATTTCTAAGTGGTGCCGGCAATATCTTTTAGCAGTACACAAAAGAGGTCTAATCGATCAAATCGATATTCATATTTGAACTAGACTAGACAGAAAAATATAAGACTAGATACTCATCTCGTAGAAGCTCAATTATTTCAGATCGAGTTTGACTCGTGAATATTTATTATAAACTTGAAATGACTCAGTTCAATTCGATTTGGATTATTATAAGTGAGTCTTTGTGGGAGCTTTATTCAAGCTTGAGCTCAAATTCACCTTTCATAAAATCCGGACTAATGAGGCTCGGGCTTGACTCAATCTCGCACTTGAATTTGTAAATAACTTAGGCGATTTCGAGCAGGTTGATTGGTTTGCACATGAAGAAGCAAATAAAACCTGATTTCAAAGAAGCATGTGAGAAAATGATAGGAAAGCACATAATCTTTTCGATCTTTAGCGTCATGTATTTCATTCTAGTTAAGTTTTTTTCTTCGAATTGGGTTAAATATATTTTTAATCCTCTAATTCATAATATTTGTGCCATTGCGTCCTCAAGAAGGCAAGCTATTACCACTTCGATGGATAGTTGGAGTCCACCATGACTGCTTCTCCGAAAGTCAAGCCTGTGATAAATTCTTCAAATTTTCTAACCATCACCAATCATCGCTGGTGGTGGCTGTGGCCACGAAATCCCCCACCCATTCTCGTATCTCTCACTTTTCCGCCTTTGTCTTCTACGTTTTACTTTCTTATTTTTCCTAAAATAAAACTAGTTTCTTTTGACTTATTTCACTTTGGAAATTACTGAGAAAAATCGTGACGCTGCACAATAAAATTACTTTATTTAATTAACACAATTTCTCAATTAAAAGAAAAGGCTATATTTTTTTTAAAGAAAAAAATAGAGAAATAAAATAAGTATGTTTAAGATGTTAAGATTAGAACTTGACAACTAATGTAAATTCTTTTGGCTCATCCTATATTAACATCATAAAACAATGACATTATGTGTATCAATTTTCTCTTTGTACAGCATAGTAACTACGTAGAAAATCTGTTAAACGTAGATAGATACCACAGCTTTTCATCGTAACACCAAAATGCATCTATCATGTCCTATTTTTGTTCATTAAATAAGTAGATTCAAGAAAAGAAATAAAATGATTTACTTATATGTAAGTGCAACTTCAATACTATTTTACGGAGTTTGTGAGAGAACACATACAAGGAGCAGTTGTGTTCTTATTGGAAGGCAGATCAACATGAACTTCCTTGTATGGAATTTCAATGGAGCTGTGCTTGGTCTATACTTCTTATCACATCAAATCATTATTATCTTGTCCCTAAGCGCGACAATCTTAAGTTGACTTGACTTGTGAATGTGAATTCATTCAATGACCTGGTTGAGCCTGCGGTGGCTTTCAATGATTCTTGACTATTGATGAAGAAAGGTCCGAAAAGGAAAAAAAACATCAGCATCTCTTTCCCTTTCTGCAGTACAAGTCCCTTTCTAGAGAACAAATATTCATTTCGCTCCCACTTTATTTCTACAAGTTCATTAAATAAGTAGATTCAAGAAAATAAATAAAATGATTTACTTATATTTGAGTGCGACTTCCATACTATTTTACGGAGTCTGCAAGTGAACACATAGAACGAGGAGCTGTTTTCTTATTCGAAGGCAGATGAACATCAATTTCCCTGTATGGAAGTTCAATGGAGCTGTGCTTGGTCTGTAATTCTTATCACATCGTATAATTAATATTTTGTCCCTACGCGCGAGAATCTTAAGTTGACTTGACTTGCGAATTCTAATTCATTAAATGACTTAGTTGAGCCAGCGGTGGCCTTCAATGATTCTTGATTGTTGATGAAGAAAGGTCCAGAAAGAAAAAAACATCAGCATCTCTTTCCCTTTCCACAATACAAGTCCCTTTCTAGAGAACAGATATTCATTTTACTCCCATTTTATTTCTACAAGTTCATTAAATAAGTAGATTCAAGAAAAGAAGTATAAAGATTTACTTATATTTGACTGCAACTTCAACACTATTTTTTACGGAGTTTGTGAGAGCACACATACAAGGAGTTGTGTTCTTATTGGAAGGCAGATGAACATGAACTTCCCTGTGTGGAATTTTAATGGAGCTGTGCTTGGTCTGTAATTCTTATCACATCGTATCATTAATATCTTGTCCCTACGCGCAACAATCTTAAGTTGACTTGACTTGCAAATGCGAATACATTCAATGACTTGGTTGAGCCAGTGATGGCCTTCAATGATTCTTGACTGTTGATGAAGAAAGGTCCAGAAAGTAAAAAAACATCAGCATCTCTTTCCTTTTCTGCAATACAAGTCCCTTTCTAGAGAACAGATATTCATTTCGCTCCCATTATATTTCTACAATTTCATTAGATAGGTAGATTCAAGAAAATAAATAAAATGATTTACTTATATTTGAGTGCAATTTCCATATTATTTTAGGGAGTCTCTAAGTGAACACATACAATGAGGAACTGTGTTATTATTGGAAGGCAGATGAACATGAATTTCCCTGTATGGAATTTCAATGGAGCTGTGCTTGGTCTGTAATTCATATCACCTCGTACAATTAATCCCTCGTTCCTATGCGCGACAATCTTAAGTTGACTTGACTTGCGAATGCTAATTCATTAAATGACTTGGTTGAGTCAACGGTGGCCTTCAATGATTCTTGACTGTTGATGAAGAAAAGCCCAGAAAGGAAAAAATATCAACAGCTCTTTCCCTTTCTGCAATACAAGTCCCTTCCTAGAGAATCGATATTCATTTCACTCCCATTTTATTTCTACAAGGTTCATTGCACTTAGAACCTGATTTTGTGTAAACCATTGCGTAAAAAAGGAAATTAACGATGGAGCTCTCAGACTCATTTTAATAATACATTTGGACTGAACACCGAAATTGAAGGAGAAGGGGACATCAGTTGGAGGAAGTGTAATGAGAGAGTCCCGAATGGTTCTCTCCAACGAGTTGTACCTCAAACCTAGTTTTACAAAGGTTCGGAAGTCCTTCCCATCGCAGGGATAACATAACATGTCTGAGATTCTTGGACATACTGAAAGAAGGAATTGAACCCAATTAGATTATTTAAGGTCGGGGTCGATCCAATCAAACTGCAAATAGACAATTCTAATCTCGACAAGTTTTTGAGATTACTGATTGAAGCTAGAACCCTCCCTGAAATATACAGGTAACTCACGACCAGAGTCTCAAGATAACCATCCCTGGAAAATCAAGAAAAATCCTGTAAATCAACGATCACTCAGACCAAGAGTCTCCATTTTACCTAACTTTCTTATTATTTATATTTTTTATTGATCTTGATAATTTTTAAAATAAATAAATAAATGCCGACATCTAATTTTTAGTCAACACATCATTCAAGATAAAAAAAAAAAAAAAAAAAAAAAACTCAAGATTAGCATTTTCGATCACGACATAGCCTATTTCTTCAATCAAAATTGTCATTTTTAGTTTTGTTTTCTTTGGCCTATCATTTGCAGGTAATTTCCTACTCCTTTTTAACAAAAACCCAAAAATCAAAAAGTTGATTTTGGAGTTGACTTTTTGTCAACCCTTTGATCAAAAGTTAATTCCGGATAGAATTTGGCTTTTTACACAAAAAGTTCCCAATTGATCTTAATAACTTTGGCTATAAAAGTTTTGAAAATATTCAAAGTTTTGATCATAAAATTATCATTTTAGTAAAAAGTCAATTAAAAGTCCTTTGACCAAAAAAATTGAAAAAATGTAAAAACTTCAAAATCATGTTGTTTTAGCTTTAATTTGACTCTAGCATTGAAGATTTTGCAAAAATCGATTAAAAACCTCATTTTTCGAATTTTTTTAGTTTAAGTTCAGAATCAGCCAAAAATAAAATTACTTCATTTCCAATCGTATTTTGACTTGGTTTCTTTTACAACATTTGATCAATAGGCCATTCCGAAATCACTCGTGTGACCATTTCGGTGGTTTGGCATGTCAAGATAAAAATTGCCATTTGCAACCCTATTTAGGGATCCAAATCGATTCTTCATGAGTTGCATGCTCGCACTTCAAATCAATCCATTTTCTTAACTGAATCCAAATTCAAGGTCAATTTTGGCAAATTCACTTGCGAACTTTCCAATTTGATGGATTCAGCTCACTTGAATTTTAGAAAATTAGGTTAATCAGCTTTGATTGGGGCAATTCAGGTTAACCCGTTCTAGACGAAGGTTTACTTTAAGGGGTTAAGATTCAATTTCATCATTGGCCCTTAATCTAATTTGGGCATAAAATCCATGCCACTCTTTTAGTGTCAATTTGGATGCATTAAGCCACTATTAACATGGGAAATCAAACCGATTGATATTTTGTTGCATCAATTAGGTTTAATTTGGTTTTTAAAAGAAGGAATTGCACAAATTGGAAATTCCAAATTCAATTTGAGTATAATTTTCAATATTCCTAGGTTAATTAAACCAATCCAAGTCAATTGAAATGTTTTTGAAAATTTTGGTTGATTCAATTTCAGCAATCTTGGACCATTCCTCCTCAAATTAGCCCATTTTCAATTCAAATTGAACAGGAATTCCTTACAATTAAATCCTTGACCTAACTGCATAAAATTTAAAAAAAAAAAAACAGCCAAGGCCAAATCAGAACTAATCAAACCGTTTCTGACTAGTTTGGGCCGATCCAATTGGTTTTCAGCAGAATTGGCCAGTTTGGCCATTTTCCGACGTACAACCTGTGACCGGCAGCCACCACCAGCTAGCCCATGGTTCAACCGACCTCCTCTTGTCCTTCTCACATAAAAGTTATAAATTTTCCCCTAGTGAAATTACAAAATTACCCTCAGATTTTTGAAATTACAAAAGTGTCCACGATTAGCCTTTAATCCTAAAATTAATCATGACAATTCATTAAAAAATCGTCCTAGCCATTCAAAAAAAAAATTTTTGACAGAAACCAACTTATATATTGATCATAATGGGACTTTACACCCTGCTGATAAAGCATCCGCATACACTAAATCCATTAGTACAAACGGAGGAGAAAAGTTCCAGTTGAGGGCCGAGTTAGATAATTGGGCTTTCGCAGCCCAGTCAGCCACTAGGTTAGATGAGCGTCGACAGTGACGCAGACAGAGGTGAGAGAAGGTGGATAGCCAAAAGAAGGTCGCGTCTATCACAGGTCGAAGCTCCCATGGCGGCGATCTTGTACCGTGCACAATCTCGACGAGCTGAAGGCAGTCAGAAGCGAGTTCTAGTCGAACGTCTTAAAGGCCTCGCTGGTGTAGATGTTGGAGGGTGAGATTGAGCGCCTGGAGTTCTGATTCAAAGGGTGAGTTCGCTGGAAAACTTCATAAAAAAAATCAGTAAGATGACCTTGATTGTCTCTGCAAATACAGGCCATGGAGCCTTCAGGTTTACCCGGCTAATAACTGCCATCAATATTACATTTCAGGGCACCCTTTTCCAGAGGTCGCCAAAGCTGATCCAAATTGAGAAGATCCAGTCCAGATCTTGGTTGGGGTGCAGCAACAGAGAGCTTGTAAGATCTGGTTTGTGCCATGGCCGTATCGACAACAAGGGAAGGGTTCGGATTCTGGTTTCGAAAGACAAAATTATTTCTATTCTGCTAGATCTGCCAAAGTAAATTTGCAACAACCTCTAAACCAGGTGAATGATCAGGTAAAATCACCTTTTCTATTAACCACGAGTTGATACTGGGAACTGTGATAGATGAAGACAATAAATTGATCTTCGGATTTGACCAGATAGCTCTAGTCCAGGGACATTGAAGAAATAGGTGTTCAATGGTTTCAGGGAGAGATTGCTGGCAGAGAGGGCATGATGGGTCTGGAACGATATGGCAGTTAAACAGGTTATCTCGGGTTGCGAGGGCATTCTGGTAGACTGACCAGAGGAAAGTCCGGAGTTTGGGGACAGTCTTCATCGACCAGATTTGTTGCCAGAGACTATGCGAATTCCGGTAAGATGTTGAGGCACTTGAAACTTGATGCTTGCTGTTAGACTGTATAATTGAATGGTAGTTACTTTTGACAGTATACTTACCAGTAGATGTAGCTGACCAAACTAGTTTGTCTTCTAAGTAAAGAGGTCAAATTGGTATAGAAAGAATTTCTATAGCAACCTGTTCTTCAAAGAATCTTTGAATCACTGATATATTCCAGTTCTGGTGAGTCTGGTCAATAAGATCTGCCACTTTAACTGGTTCTTCTCTAGCTGTAGGTCCATAGATAATTCCCATCGGTAACCAACGATCACCATGAATTCGAATATGATTTCCATTTGCAACAGACCAGCAAAGATCTGGTAAAAGAGCATCCCTGCCTCTAAGAAGGCTTTGCCATCCCCAAGATGGCCGAGTTCCTCTGGCAGCTGATAAGAAATCAGTCAAGTGAAAATACAAACCCTTAAAAAGAGCTCCACATAACGAGTTAGGATGGTTTAGCATTCACCAAGCCTGTTTTCCCAGCAACGCTTTATTTAAAGTAAGAATGTCGCGAAATCCCAATCCTCCTTGCATCTTTCTGTCTTTCAAAACATCCCATTTTTTCCAATGCACGCCTCCCTTATTCTGATTAGTTCTCCACCAAAATCGGGCAATACACTTTTCAATAGATGAACAAATAGAGATAGGCAACTGAAATATAGTCATCGCATACTATGGAATAGCCTGAACAATAGATTTAATAAGGATTTCCTTACCCCCCTTGGAAATGAATTTCTCTTTCCATCCCTCAAGTTTGGCATTAACTCTTCATATGATCCAAGAGAACACCTCCTTCTTTGATCTTCCCCAATCTGATGGCAGCCCCAAATATTTTTCAGTCCTTTGCAAAACCGGAATACGAAGTTCCGCAGCCATATTATGCTGTAAAGAGATAGGACAGTTTTTGGTAAAGGTGAGACCTGATTTGTTTCGGTTAATCAACTGCCCTGTGGCCACACTATATAAATTTAAAATATTGTCTATGTTGTGACATTCGGAGATAGTGCCAGCTAAAAAGAATATGGCGTCGTCAGCGAAAAATAAGTGTGACAAGGTAGGACACCATCTATTCAACCGAAGGCCTTTGATATGTCCTATACTTACGACATGAGTAATTAAAGTAGACAAAACATTAGCCAAGAGAATAAAAAGATAAGGTGATAAGGGATCACCCTGTCTTAGTCCTCGAGAGGGAAAGAAATAGGGTAATTGTTCTCCATTAAATTTCACACTTAGAGATGAAGTTGTGACGCACATCATAATCCACCCTACCCATCTTGGCTGAAAACCTAGTTTAAGGAGGTAATCACGTAAGAAATCCCATTCCACTCTGTCATAGGCCTTTTTCATATCTGTTTTGAGAATTGCATTGAACTTCCTAGTATGCTGACGTGTTCGAAACTGGTGAAGAACTTCTTGGACAATAAGGATATTGTCTTGAATCTGTCTACCTTTGACAAACGCTAATTGTTCCTTAGAAATCATAATAGGCAATAAGGATTTGAGGCGATTAGCAAGCACCGTAGAGATAACTTTGTATGCATAGTTACACAAACTGATGGGCCGAAATTGCTCCAGTTTTTCAGGTTGAGATGTTTTGGGAATGAGGGTTAGAATCACCTGGAGGCATTTCCCCGTATATCATAAAATTCTGCACTAATAAGAACAAGCTTTCTTTGATTGTTTCCCAATGTTCTTGATAAAATAAACCTGTTAAGCCATCTGGTCCTGGGGCTTTGGTAACTCCCATTTGAAAAGTGGCTTGCCGAACCTCCTCCATAGTAAGTGAAGCTATCAGATGGGTGTTCATCTTGGGAGTGACTACTTTCGTGCATTGGTCAAGTAACGGTTGATAGTTTCGATAACCTTCAGTAGTGTATAACTGAGAGAAAAATGAGAATGTCATGTGTTGAAGAGCTGGGATATCACGTACCCACTGCTAATCATCGTTTTGCAGCATAGTAATTCGATTGCGTTGTCGGCGCTGAATTGTTGATGCATGGAAGAAACGTGTATTTTTGTCGCCCCATTTGAGCCATTTAATCCTGGAACGTAAGGCCCAATAATGTTCTTCTTGTTGCCAAGCTTGACGAATCTCTTCTTTCAACTTTGATACATGTACATTGTCGTTTGGGGAAGTGCTCTTGTTTATGAAGTGCTGTAATTGGTCTTGCAGGGTCAAAATTTTCTGATGACCATTGGTGAACTTTTGCCGGCTCCAACTGGTCAGGGCTGCTGTGACTTTCTTCACTCGAGTGATAAAATCAGTATTTAGTAAGTCTCCTGAATTCCATGCGGTAGAGATAATGTGTCTGCATTCAGTATCCTCATTCCAAAAAGATTCAAAGAGGAAAGATTTTCTTTGTTTTCGTAAAGTTGGCGAAGTGTGAATCACAAGAGGACTGTGATCAGATCCCACAGGCGGGAGCGCAAAAACTTCAGCCGCAGAAATAGTAACCTCCAATCCATTGAGCAGACCATCTGATCTAGTTTTGCCTTCACTAGCTCCTCCCCTTCCCTATTATTCATCCAGGTAAATTTACAACCCTTGCTTTCTAATTCAGTAAAAGCACAATCATCTAATAGAGTTCTAAAAGATTGCATTCTGTGCAAAATGGCAGGTCGTTTGCCTATCTTTTCCCAAGGGTAAAGGACGTCGTTGAAGTCGCCAGCACAAAGCCAAGGGAACCTGTTGTGGGAATGGATTTGTCAAAGCTCATCCCATACCAATTGACGCTGTTGAAAATCCGTAGGAGCATGAAGAAAGGTAATACGTGTAGTCCTGCCTTGCTGACCAAACTTACAACTCATGTCTAAAAGGTGTTGTGTTGAGCTAATCACCTGTAAAAAGACTGGATCATTCCAGAACGCTGCTAAGCCTCCCGCCAGACCAACTGGATTAAGTATATAGGAATTAGAAAAGTTGAGAATTCGCTGAACATGTTGAAGCTTTTCTTCAGAGTTTTTAGTTTCCATTAAAAGTATAATATCAGGCTTTTCATTGGCCATCATGGCCCTAAGGGCTCGAACTGTCAGGGGATTGCCCAAACCCTGACAATTCCAACATATCAGCTTCATTTGTCAACAGGTGGCTGTTTAGGGCCAGCCACCAAAGCCCGAACCTCAACTTCGTATGCTTGGAAAACAGGGGTTTCCATCAGGTTTAAATCAGTAGGTTCCGCTATGAGTATACTCTTTGACTCATATGGGTTATACCTACGCTGTTTTTTGGCCGATCCTAGAATAGGTTTCGATCTAGGATTAGTCAGCTTCTTTGATGTTTTTATGTCCATAGGTGCATACTGAACTCCCTTCAACTTTGTGTCAGCAGAGACAAGTGTTGTACTGTGCATGACTGAGGGTGGTTGGAGCAGTGGAGAAGGCGCAGGAGACGATGCACGGTAACAATCAATAGCTCTGGTTTGGTTTGTTGCCAGTTTCGGAGATGGAGGGGGCAATAAAGGAACTATAGGTAACTGTGCAGGCGGAGTTTCAGGGATCACATCTTCTGTTTGCTCTGATGTATCTGGTGGGCCATAAAAGATTTTCCAGTAAGGACTATTGGTTTTGACTTCTGCTCGGAGCCATGGCCCATATGCCATCTTTTCTTTGCCTTCATGCTTATCATCATTATATGGAATGTCTTTGCAGTACATCGCATAATGCCTAAGTTTGCCACAGGAGAAGCAAAAATGAGAAAGCCTTTCATAGCGGAAATCCAGCCAAAAAGGTTTGCCCTGTTTTTGAATCAATTTCCCTGTTACTAGAGGTGCATGCAACTTAAGTTGAACGCGAACTCTTCCTGCTTTGGACGGTTGACCTTCCTTGGAGTCCAGCTTCACTTCTTTGATCTCGCCGATGTGTTGTACTGCTTTTATAAGCATTCGCTCTGAATACCATTCTAAAGGTAAGCCAACAACTTGAATCCAAAAGTCACAAGTAGAGAAATCATAACAATGTAGTGGAGTGTTTGGAATCTAGGGTTTGAAAATAACCAAATGCCCTGAAAAAAGCCAATGACCACCTTCAAGAACTCTCTGCTTGTCTGTGTTGGTTTTAAATTTTGCAATGTAGAAACCTGTCTCACTTTGTGATATTTCTACAGAATCTATTGGCTAGGCTTTCCTTAGTGTGGTTTGAAATGCAGGAAGGTTGATAGATGGTTCAGAAAGGATTTTACCAACCAAGGTTAATCGACATTCCTCTACTGTGTCAGATGACGGAGCTTCATCCCAATCATTGATTATCTGTTCAATGGTGAGACAACCCAAACTAGTACAAAGAGCTGCAAGACGTGAAGATTGGGCCGTTTCGTCCGAAGCCATTGCAAATGTGATGAAGCCAGAGAACCAGAATACTCAATTACAGAGAACGAACGAAACAACAAGTGGAGACTAACAACAATTCTATGTCTTCAGTGAAGATAGATGATAATTGAAGACATGCAGAACTAACCAGGGACAATCGGCGCATAATTGGGTGGACCCGGCATAGCTCTGAAACCGATGGAATGAGAGCTGACCAAATTCGAGGGGAAAATAGAAAACAAAGGATGTAACCCAGCAGTCAGTGAAAAGAGAAGGAATTCCGCCGGAGAACCATCCCAATGAAAGCGGGCAAGGAAGAAGACGATGGAAGAAAAGGGAAGTGAAGACTGGGTTAAGGGTGGAGAAAACTACCAAAAATTGACATGTGCACATTATTGTCTAATCACAAGCAAGCTTAATGCTTAAGTAAGTTAGTTAAGCTAAGGAGATCAAATCCTAGCCCTTAGATTGATCTTGCCAAGAGGTATATAACAAATTTTCCCTCCAGCAAAGGGGCCTTAAATTTCAGATCTCTCTCTCCCACCATTTCTCGCCTCCTCCACTGCCGTGCGCTGGCCAAGCTCCGATCATCTGCCACTCCACCGACATCAACCAGCTTGTTCCCTAGCTGGTGGTGGTCGTCAACCACCCTAGGCGCCATAAGTGACTGTTGATCGGCAGTTTCTTCCCACGGTGAAAAGCACCAATTTTTAAGTCGATGAAGAAAATCGGCTATCCCAATTCCTATTTCGGCAATCGACAACCATTCCTTGCTGTCCAACAGGTACTGTGGTGATCCTTGAGGAGTTGCTCAACTCACAGTGGCAGTGGTTCCTTCTTCTTCGCCGGAATACCTCAGAATCGGCTGCCTCTTCTTGATTGGTTCAAAAAATTGAGCTCGGTGACGATGAAGGTATCTGGTAGCTTAGGCAGCCACTCCAGAGCTATTCCGGTGACCTTAGGCATTCTAACCTAGTGCTGGACCTCCCTTGGCATATCCTAGCCTTCGGTGTAACTTGATTCAAGCTCAATCGAGCTTATTTCGTGGAAATACACAAGGTAGTACACTCTTGATCTTGAGCTCAATGAAGTGAGATTGCCTTACACAATCGGGACTAGAGCTCAACCCTAGGATGATCTATCATGCTTATATGGATAATATGTATGGTTTAGGATGATCTTATGACGATTGATGGTGAGGTAATATTTGGATTGATCATGATTGCTTATTTGGTAAAATCGTAGGCTGATTGGACTGACTTGATAAACATCTTTATTTGAGCTAGATAATGTCATTTTTAGGTCTTGATTTCTCGATGAGATTTGTAGACAACTTCACAAGTTTTCCAACGATATATTGTATGCATGATTTTGACATTGCTTGCTATGTCAGAGCCTGTTCGAAAGCTGGTGATCTGTTCTAGAATATGTATGTTCTGCTGCTATGGTTGACGTTAACCGACCGACTGTTGATTTTGTATGATTTTTTACATTTCGATTTTAGTCTGAGTGTCTTCGTGAAGTTTGATCTTGGCATTTAGTTTAAGTCGTATAAAAATTTCATAGGATTTGCAAATCATTTAGTTGGATCAAAAGTTGGTGATCTGTTCTAAAATGTGCATGTTCTGCTGCTATGGTTGAGGTTAATCGACATACTCTGTTTCAGATTTGACCTATTCGCCAGCTATCTTCGTTTGAGCTGAAAAATAATCTTGTTTGCATTTGAGGTCTTCTAGAGATTTGTAGGAAACATCTTATTTGCAATATTTGGAGATCGTTTACTAGGTCTAACATTTTCTACAAAACTGAACTTAAATCTGGAAAATTTCCCTGTTCTGTTTTCATGTCCGGTTCTGTTGACCTCTGCCGTTTGCCATTTTCATATGATTTTTTGTGCATCAAATTTTAAGTCAGTATCTTCTTGAAGTTTGTTCACAACATGTAAGTCTACAACATATAAAAAATTTTAATGTTTGAGCATCATTTTGCAGGGTCCATGGGTTGTAGATTGAACGTGTTCCTTGCTGCCATTTGTGTTACTGATTGACCTGTATTAATTCCTTGATTTTTATAAATTCGTAAGTTGGAATCTGGAAATGGTTTCTTCATAAAAATTATTTGTCATACCCCTGTGAACATCGTATAAAATTTTCATGAGAATTGAACATTATTAGGATAGGTCAAGCATGCTTAAACCGAGCCTTCTATTGTTGAGATTTGCTTGTTCTGATTGATTCATGCTTGTTCAATGATTTTTATAAATTCATGTGAATTGAATTGGTCTTGTCTCCATGAAAGTTTTAAGACATTGTATGATTTATGTTGTGTATAAATTTCAGATCTAATAGACCATTTTTAGATGATGAAAATGGTTGTGAGCTGTACATGTATTCTTCCGCGATGCCCTGTTTCCAGAATGATGTGCTCGAGTTGTTTGATTTTTAGAAATTCGTGCATGCTGAATCTACTATGGATGTCTTCTTGAGAATTGTTTGTCACATATTAAACTTCATTGTCACAAATTTCGGAAAATAAAAACTTGTTTTGGTAGTTTTGCCAACCCTTCCTAAGTTGCAGAATTTCTGTGAAAACCATTTTGCTGAATTGACATTTGCTTGATCTGAAATCATTACAAATTCATGTAATGCCAATCTTGAAAAGCTTTCTTCAACAAAGTCGTTTGGTATTTCCTACACTTCTTTTTTATACCAATTTTGTTGATTTGACGTTCGTTTGATGGTCTCAGTAGTGCGATCAGTGTGCCAACATTATCCGCACTCGGGTTCCAGAATCCATTTCCCAAGGACATCAAACTTAATTTGTTTTTATCGTCATTAAGCCTTTCTTTGCCGCTTACGCATATAATCATCCCAAGAATTAACCAATCTCAACAACTCAGTCTCAAAAACATGATTAGAGAAACTTTATCAGACGAATGAAATATGTGACATGCCCAGTTTCATTTTTTGATATCGCTTTGGCTGCTACTTATAATTGATATTAGATTACTTAAAACTTACATCTTCACTGCAATTAGATCATGTGCTATCACATGGAACTAGTCCACGACAAACGAAGACCATCATATTAACGCTAGGATTTAACATTTCCGAAGAACCTACAAAATGTTATTGCAACCAACCAAAATTAGCAGACCTATTTTTCATATAAAATGAATGCTGACTTGAAATCAGCAGTAATCACTAGTCATAACAATGAAGTGAACCAGTCAACCAGGTCCAACTTCAAGCCCATGAATTGAGTAGGAATTTGAAAACCTTTCGGAATTGGAATGTTCGAACCGAAAATTTTCATGCACCTTCTTAGAAAAAGCTGGGAACACGTTTGGTCCAATTTGGTGGCCGGTACACAGCGGGTACACACCTTCTTAGACAATTATGGAGAGGAAAAACATTGAACTTACCAACTACAATCAAGCATAATGGCCAATAGTTTTCAATTGACTTGACTAGGAATGCAAAATTGTCCTTTAGTGGAGCTCCTCGATATGGTGATTTATAAAATTCTGTTGATGAATAAAATGGAATTTTTTCTATGGATGGTAATTAGGTAATGTTGATAATAATTTCGAAATAACAATGATTAGTAACAAGTGGCCAATAACTTGTTGATTAGCCTGTTTGTAATTAGCTATGAAATGACAATTTTACCATTGAAAACTCAACAGTATATTTCCACTTGTTTTTAGATTTTACAAATGGACGCATAAGTATATGTTGCCAAAAAAAAAAACAGTTTTATCATCCACAAATCTAATAGTTGATTGACACTAACTTTAATATTTTGCAAGTGGGTGCATAATTATTAAGTCACCATTGAAATAATAATCTTACCATCCACAAACTCAATATTAGAATACCATTTATTGTGCTGAGATTCAATTTTGAGTAGTAAATATATAACTAGAACATTTGCGGTTATAATTCACTAATATTGTTGCAAAATATCATCAGCATACACTGTAATTGAAATTTCATGAATTACAAAATTACTTTAAAGGGAATATTATTATGTTTGGACGAAACGGAATGTTATACACTTCTTTGTGGGGATGAGTATGATTCAAGTTGGGCCGGTCCACTTCCTAACCCTAAGACCAACCCGCACAATGCTTTGGTTTTCAATTTTGGAACCGAGGACCGACCCTATTGAGCTTGGGACCGAGGACCGGACCGACCCAATGGGTTCGGTCCGGTTCCAAAGTCAACCAGGGACCAATCGATAATTTTTTTTTTCATTTTTTGTACTCCTTAAAAAAATGATTAAGGATCGGATTAACCCAATGGGTTCGGTCCGGTTTCCAGGTCAACCCAAGACTAATCAATAATTTTTTATTTAATTTTTTATGCTCCTTGAAAGGGCAATCGAGAACCGTACCGACCCAATGGGTTGATGATGAGCGAGGTCAGCTAAAAAAGGCAAGCGGTGAGGGTCAAGTGGGGTGAACGTCGAACAGAATGAGCATTGAATGTCGAGCGAGGAGCAACAAGCCGAGCGAGCATCGAGCGGGGAGCAGAACGAATGACCCAAAGCGAGCGAGGCGAGTGTTGAGTGGCAAGCGGAGAAGTTGTTTTTTTCGATTTTGGCAAATTGAATACTAAGATGACAAATAAGATAGAAGAGAACGAATACTAGAGGAGGATGCCATAAGGAGCTGTTTATGCCTTTTTGGACGCTGAGAGGACTCCTCATAAAAATATTTTCCTCATTTGTAAATTATGACTATTGACACTGTAAAAAACATTAAAAATCTAAGTTATTAAAGAATAATGTAAAATTACTTAAACTCATCTATTTAATATTGTTGATGCTATTTATTTTAATATTTTCTCTATATAAAAAAAATTATAGCATCAACAATATTAAATATATATATAGTCGAGTTGGTTGGTAGGGTTGGACCGACCCAGAACTCTCGGGGCCAGAAAGGCGATCCGCACAAGTCTTTGGTTTAGGAATTTTAGGACGAAGGACCGACCGTCTTGCCTTTGGGAGCAGGACCAAGACCGGCAGGATTAGGCCGGTCCAGAGTTGGTCCAGGGTTGATCCTGAACCGATGCTCACCCCTACTTCTTTGTAATTATTAAATGACTCGTCATCGTCAACAAACAAGAAAACAGTCGCTCGTCCCTTGTCTCGACATGGCAAGTATCCTCTTGGACGGGTAGCCGCAGGATCAAAGAGCAAAGGAATGATTTTAAAAATGCGTTTGTTCAACAGAAAATTCAAAATTTTAGAATATATTTTTCCAAGAAATAATCGTCTATGTCATTTACAAAAATGAATGAATGCAAATATTTCCATCATAGACGAAAATAATTTAATATAATTTGTTGTCAATCATGAAAGCATTTCTATTGATTAACTTTTCTGAGCGATATAACAAATCATTTTTGGATAAATACTTTTCAAATATTGAATATATCTTAAAGCAAACGCTTATGAATTTCAAACAACAGTACAGGCTCTAATGACATTTTCCTTTTGTTTTCCTTTACAGGGCATTGTTTGTGATAGTTACTTGCAATTTTCTCTTGTTTTCTGGGCTACGAAGGGGAAAACGTTTCTGGACGAGTTTGGCATTTCGTGAATCAAAATACGGAACACCATCGACGACGCTCATGAGTGCAGCCAAAAACTTGGCTGAAACTGCTCTCAGTAGTCACCGACAAGCCCATCCCGCCTGGCACGCACTCTCTCTCACAATCGAGGTAGTGCTCACGGCCGTGAGAGCTCCTATGGCACGAGCTTGAAGCCCTCTGGGACAGTGCTCACATCCACTGAAGCTCTGCACGGCCAGCTTGTGTGCATCCATGGCTGTGGCCCTGGACCCGATCTGGTCCACTGGCTGGGGTCGTCCAACCTCGATTTGGACCAGATTCCAGGCAGTAACCATCGCTGGGCTCAGACGTGGGGTTTGGGTGACGCTTACGGACGACTCTCTTCAAGGGACGATCTTAGGCAATGATCTGAAGAAGACGATTCTTTAATTCAACCATTTTCAATATTTTCATTGGCACCTGACAGTTTTTTGATCCCTTAAAACTCTGGTTTACTTTCCAACATATTTTGGCCAACAACATTTTAGTTTTTAATTTGTTATTGTTTTATTAACTTTAGGAATAAATTAAAGCGCCAGCATCATCCGCCATGAAAAGAGATAGCGATGGCCACTTTCGTCCTTGTAGTGAAACCCCGTGATATTTTTAGGACATCTAGTGAGGTCATTTTTATCCCCTGGAAATGTGTACATGATCTTTCTTGGGATTTAGCCTCTGACATTTAAATAGAAATTGATCAAGTGAACAGTGACACATTAGTATGAGACCAATAGTTTAGTTGAATTTTACGATTATATTGCATGATGTACAGCTGACAATAGCTCATCACAAGCATCTTTTGCTAAGGATTATTAACACGCTCTCTTATCTTCATATAAAAAACAATAGAAAGCTCTATCTACTAACTACAGACAGGAGACAGGAGGATGATGAGTGAATTTGTCCCTTTGCTCAGCCTATAAAGCCAAAAACCACAGTTCCTATACATAACCCTCAGCTGCTGCCAAGCGCTGCCGAGAGACTCCAGTCACTAATCCGATAGGAAAGCTAGCTCGTTGGGTAGAGTAACTCTTTTTCGCAATAGGGACTCGATCGTCGGACATTTCCTCTTTCTTCCCCCTCTGGGCCTAGATCGAAATTGCTCATCTAACTCCTCAAAATCACCCTGAACCCAAGGAGCCAAATTGCAAGGAATGAGAATCATCCAACTCTCATGTAGTAAAAAGCTGGATTTCAACAGCAGTAAAATTCAATTGCAATATTAGAGAGAATGAGAGAATGGGGCTCACTGGAGTGTAAACATGGCAACCAGTTTTCTCATGATGGTCTCTCACGTGCTTATACGCAAACTTCTTGCCACAATCCTTATGGCCGCATACAAATGGCCTCACCTCAAGATGAACAGCCTTCACATGCTGACGTAAATTTGATTTCTGTCAACAAGAAAATAATCAGCTAATGTACACTCAGCAGGCACACGATAAATGAGCTCAAGCTTCAAAGTTCCAAACAATTATATTCCATCCCCAGCAAGAATCTACTTAGTAGGTGACTGCATCTTACTGTTGAAAAAATGCTGAGACAACCCTCAACATCACATCTGAATGCTTCTGAATCAGCTGAATTTTTCTTCTCATGTGTGCGGAGATGCCGTTGGATATTCTTCCTTAACTGCTTAGTCCCACATATGTCGCAATTGACTAATTGGTGAGCCGACCGCATGTGCTCCTTCAGATAGTCAACATTGCTGAAGTATTTCATGCACTCACAACAGAAAGCCTCCACAGTCTCTAGTTTGACTGCAGCAGTTGAAATGACATTATTATCGAAAAGCATGTTAAACAATTCATAGTTATCATTCGGCTTCACCAAGACACCTTCATAATTAAGTGACTCACCATGAGAATCCTCATGCTTTTGCAACTTCGATGCAAACTTGAAAACCTTTCCACACCCAACCTCCAGACAAACATACTGCTTCAGACTCTTGCATTCACCAGACGTTGATGGTTCCTCATCATTGTGAATTTCATTCAAGTGCCTCTTCATGTTCCCTTGATATGCGAATGACTTCTTGCAACCATCAACAGGACAGCTGAAAATCTTGCCTTTATGCTGAAGAAAGTGACGAGCCAAATGGTCTTTTCTCCTATAGCTGGCAGGGCAATCCTCTATAGAACACTTGAAAGGCCTCTGCAAATGAATTTAGCATATTGACACATAGATACAGAGCATACCAAATCTCTAGACATCAATAGGGAAAAGAAAAAAAAAACGAACAAACGATGCTTCAAACCTCAAGATAGAACATGCGTGACCGAGGCTGACTTGATGGATCTTCTCAGGTGGTCCCCCAACCTGATACTAGTCCAATCAAGATATAAGATTGCAGCCTCTTGCATTTTGGAGTTCTTTTTGGTGGGATCCAATGCTTCACGCCATTATCATATCATAATCAGATGAGCCAACATACTTTATCCTGCAAGGTCTTGATTTCAGTATAGGCAAACTCACAGTAGACAAATCAAAATAAAATAAAAAAAACAAAACTTTTCAATTTTCAACCAAAATTACAACTTTTTTATCTAAGATTAATGCTTTCTCATGGGTGCTTGCATGTGATGAGGCTTCACAAATTCACGGCATCACTATTCCACAGCCCAGAAAAATCATGTACATCCCCAACGATAACATCCGAATTGCCATTTCTGACACCTCATTAGAAGTTATAAATGTGAAAATTTTAAGAGCAAAGACCGAGCATTGTACATCAAAACTGTCTGTTCAACAAGACCGGTGAGACCGTGATCAGAAACTCTCCACTTTACAAACTGTACCTCACTGTCGACCACCTCCATGACAGGTCTAATCGCGTCAAAACTTGACTAAAATTATGAAAGAACTTGCTTTCATGTTGCATCATCAATAACAAAACAGAGAGCTCAATATACCTCGAGCGAATGGCCCTGCATATGCTGCCTCAAGTACGCGGATTTCTTGAACGTGGCGCCGCATTCTTCGCAGGTATTATTAGCTTTCGCTCCCTCCTTCCCCTCGACACCCTGAGCCATTGCCGCTTCCACCTCATCCTGATAAAGACCAAACCAACACGAAAACATTCAAACGCGAGCAAATTCCGCAACCGCAAAAACAGCAATTGCCGATCGAGCTACTCAAATCGTAGCACCAGAACTAGCGGCCCGAAAGGAACCGCACTGCTTACGAAGCATCGGAAGGCGACGAAGCGAGGAGAACTGACCTGGTGGTGCGACTGGAAGTGGGAAGTGATGAGGGACTTCTTGGACCTGCAGATCCCGCAGTACTCGCAGTAGTAACGCCTTATGTCCCTGAACACGGGCCCTGCTTTCTCGCACCTCTCTTCTTCCCCCATCTCTCTCGCGCCCGCTCTCACCGATGTTGCAGAGCGGAGCTCGTCGTCTCTAGGGTTTGCGAAGGAGCCAGCCGAACCGACGTATATCTAGATGGAGCGGTGTCGTTCTAGGCCCAACTCGGCCGGGTCCAAAGACGTGGAATGGGCCTAAATTAGGCCCGGCCCAATAAGCTCGGAACATGAAGATGTACAGAGAGCGACGCTGAGGTCTTCGTTGCAGAGATTGCTGAGGGAGATTTTTCGCGACGGAGATGGAGGTTGACGACGGTTCGGAAGCACGAGGTAACGAGAAAGTTCTCGAGTCGTTTCTTGCGTTATTCGAGACGTTCGAGGGCTGGTGAGCTCTAACACCTTCGAAATTTTTTCTTTCCTTCTTCTGGTGCTCGTCGTCGTGGGGTTGGGAAGTGGAGGAGAAGGGGAAGCAATTGGTGGTGATGCTGGTGGGAGCACCCGGTAGTGGCAAGTCCACCTTCTGCGACGCCGTCGTCGGCGCTTCTAGGAGGCCATGGGTCCGCATTTGTCAGGTCCGTCTCTCTCGCACTCCATTCGTTTGATGAAATGCTTCGCTGGGCCTGGCTCTTTATCTACGCTGTGGAAGGTTAGCCTTTCCCTCTTTCGTGCGCTCGTGGTGCTTTTGGGTTAAGTATGTTTGTTCTGCTTCCCTTCCTGGAGTCTTTGTAAATGGGTATCGCTGAAATTCTTGTTGTTTCTTTGTCACTTGTAATGTCGAAAGGTTCTTGCTTTTAAGTTTTTCCATGGTGAGATTAGAATGTTGTAAGCTTTTGAGCGAGATGGTCGATACCCATTACTTTCCGCTTGTTCTTTGCAGGACCCAATTGGAAATGGGAAAAGCCGGGACGAAGGCTCAGTGCGTCAAGAGTGCCTTCAATGCGTTGAAGGATGGTAAAGAGCGTCTTCCTCGACAGACAGCAAGTAGGAAAATCAAATCAGATTTTCAAATTCATTCTCAAGTTTCAATGAAACCTGAGCTTTCCTTAACCAGCTGACCTTACTTCGTAACCTTAACCTACTTTTTTTCTTACTTTAGGCATAGGCCTTCGCCACTTCAAAAACACCGGAAATCATTACCATTTTCAAAAATACCACATTTTTTATGAAATAAACGGAGCCTCAGATTTAAAAAAAAAAAAAGTTAAAAATTTATCCATTAAATTTGTAATTGTATTGAAGTGTTTTAACAATATAATTTTTTTTAAAATCATAAGAAACAAGTTTTTCTAGATTTGATTAAATAGAGAAGTGTTTTACAATATGAGTCAAGTCGGATGCAAGTTGGGTCGGGTATGAGTCGATAAATTTACATTGCTAATAAATGGGTTATAAACCGGTTAATAAATTAATTTGGATTGGATTATTTATGACTCAACCTAAACCCAACCCAACTCACTCGTTTGACAAGTCTAGCCATTTGTAATTAGCGATGAAATAGTAATTTTACCACTGACAAACTCACCGGTATATTATCACTTATTTTAAGATTTTAGAAATGGATGAGTAGGTAAATGTTACCAACAAAATAATAGTTTTATTATGCGCAAATCCAATAATAGACTGACACTTTTTATTTTTTTTAAATTTTACAAGTGGGTGCATGGCTATTTATAGTTTACCAATGAAATAACAATATTATTGTCCACAAACCCAACAATAGAAAACCAATTATCGTGTTGTGATTTAGTTTTGAGTAGTAAATACATAAGTTGAACATTTATGGTTATAAGTCACTGATATTGTTGCAAAATATTGCCAATATACATGATCAGTAGAGAGCGCGATTTTACCATTGTTATTTGAAATTTGATGATATTACCAATTTACTATTGAAAGGAACATTACTCTCTATGGGCCAAACAAAATGTTAAACACATTTCCATGATTAATAAATGACTCATCATGATCAAGAAACGAAAACATTCTTTGTCTCAAAATGGCGAGTTTCCTCTTGGAATGGTGCTTGCAATTTCAAAGAACAAAGGAATTATTTTAAGGGTGCATTTGTTTCACTAGAAAACTCAAAATAAGAAATAATCCTTTGCATTGCTTATAAAAATGAATGAACAAAAAATATTTTCATCACTCACCAAAATAATTAGACATAAATTGTTGTTGATAACGAAAATATTTTCTTTTGATTAACTTCTTGCAGTGATATAACCAATCATTTTTCAAGAATTATTTTTAAACTCTTAAAGTTTTCGTAGAATTTCAAACAAGAGTACAAGCTCCAAAGGCATTTTCCTTTTGTGCTACTTTTACAAGGCATCGTTTGTGATAAGCTACTTTGCAATTTCCTCTTGTTTTCTGGGCTACTGAGAGGATTAAGTTACTTCAGCCCTAAAATAATAATAAAAAAAAAAAAAAAAAAAAACAGCTTATGTTTCGGGAAACAAGATGCGGAACACCATCGGCCATGGCTCATGAATGCAGTGAATAACTTCGCTGAAACCGCTCTCAATTGTCATCAACAATCTCAGTGGTTGCAAAGCCCTCTGGGAGAAAGCTCACATGTATTCAAGCTCTGCATGAAGAGCTCGTGGGCATCCATGGCTGCAACCATGGGAATCGATCTCGTCCATAAGGTAGGGGCATCCGGTAACCATCGCTAGGCTCATACACGAGGTTTGCGGCAGTAACCACTTCTGACTCTTTCAAGGGATGATCTTAGGCAATGATATGAGGAAGACGATTCTATAATTCAACGTATTTAAGAATTTTTTAGTTTTTAATTCCTTAAAACTCTGGTTTACTTTCCAATATATTTTGGTCAACGTCATTTAGTTCTTAATTTGTTAATCTTTAAAATTTTAAGAATTACTTATAGCGCCGTGTTAATATACCACTTAAGCACCATTGACTATGTCATCCACCATAAAGAATAATTTTACACGGAAACAATGATGACGGTCGATTTCGCCCCTCAAATAAAACTTATGTGATTTTTTTCGGGACATCTAGTGAAGTCACTTTTATCCCCCAAGGAAAAAGAAAAAAAAATCTTCCTTGGAGTTTGGCTTGACATTTCAAATCAAAATAGGAAATCCTACCTACTTAAGAGAGATGGATGAATATTATAAACAATTATTAATTTTCTTTTAAGTATTACAAAAGGAGATGGTAGAAATCCAACTTCCTAGCCTTTAACAATCTCGGGAAGAAAAATATCAATCATCACTTTTCAATTGTTTAATGATAAAAATGGATCAGGTGAACAGTGACAGATCAGTATGAAACCAAAGGATTTTCAATTGAATTATACTATATTTCTTTTCATGCGCGCAGAGATGTCGTTGGATATTCTTGCTTGACTGCTTAGTCCCACATATGTCGCAATTGATTAATTGATGAGCCGACCGCTTGTGCCCCTTCAGATAGACAACATTGCTGAAGTATTTCATGAAGTTACAACAGAAAGCCTCCACAATCTCCAGTTTAACCGTAGCAATTGAAAAAGAAGAGAGAGGGAAGAAGAATAAAAAAAAAAAAAAAAAAAGAAAAAAAAAAAAAATGAGTTGGCTTGATTCTAAAATTGTTTCGAGAATAAAAAATCAACTTTTTTTTTTTTTTTACTTTTCGATTATGTTCCAAATCTACTTCCGGGAACAAAAAGATAGAAAATTGTTCTCGAAAGTAAAAATTTTACTAAACGAGTTTCTGTTTTAGATATATTCTCAAGAACAAAATAATAGAAATTTTTATTATTTGGTCAGTTGTCAAACGCACCCTAAATAATTGATGGCCATGTGCCAGCAAATGGGAGGGCGAGAATGGGCGAGGCCTTGGCTCTGATTCGTTGTGGAGACTTTCCACAAAAGAATAACAAAAGATTTATAAAAAAAAAAAAAAAGGGAAATATTGTTGGAACCTAGACGTTCTGGAAAATTGGGTAGTGTCATTGGGCCCGGGGCATGTCGTAGCTATTGGTGGGGTAGTGGACAACGCATTTGCAAATCACTTGCATTTATCCAAAACAATTTTACTACAAAATATACGTTTTCTATATATATATAAGCAAAATCCAAATGTGTTAATTATTTCGATATAATTTTTTCCATCCAAAAAAATTATTTCAATATAATTTCAAATTTAAAGAGTTGAAACCTTTCCAAAGTAATGTGTATCCAAACATAAATATTTTCCAAACATCAATTCATCATGTCCTTGTAGTGTGGTAGTTTGACCCATATCTCATCCCAGTTACAACTTACAAGCATGTATTAATAAAAAAACAAACTTAATACATTTTGTCTAAATTAAGATATCGCTGTCTTAAGTAATTTCATCAAAAAATCATCGAGAGGCGAAGTGAACTCAAAAATTAATTTGAAAAAACTATAATGCAAGATATTTAATTTGTCAATCTTGCTCTTTAGAAAATTGGGAAAAGGATGAAGAAACCAAACAAAACAGTAGCAAATTAGTGAACCTGTGCTGAGTCTTTTATATCATATTTTGTTTCATTTCTTCTTTGTTTTGTTGAGAAATGTAAAAGAAATTTGATGTCTAAAGGGAATTGATACAATAAGACAATAAGGATGCGTTTGTTAACCATTCTACTCTTGAGAATAATTTCTAATCAAAAATGATTTTTTTTTTTTGTTCCTATGAACAATTTTTAAGCATTTTAAGCCGTTTAGTAATTGTCTAAAATTTTTATTCTTGAAATAGAATTGTGTTTGGTACTCCTCTGAAAATTTCTAATCCAAATAATTTTCTTTTAATTTTTTAAATAATTTTATTACTTTTTTTCTTTTCTTTCTCTTCTTCTTCTTCGAGGGTTGCCGGTCACTGGCTGAGCCTTGGCTTGGGAAGTAACCTTGCCCAAATCTAGTGAGGCCGAGCTCATCTAGCAACCAGTGGGGCTCAACTCGCGGTGGCCTAGCGAGCCTCGCCGATGGCCGAGGGAGGCCCAGGTGAGGCCTGCCTTGCTGGTGACTGGGTGTGCCTCTGGTGACTAGTAGCAGTGGATGACGGCAACAGTAATGGCAACGGTTGAAGAAGAAAAGAGAGGGAAGAAGAACAAGAAAAAAGAAGAGAAAAAAAAAATGGATTGGCTTGATTATGAAATTGTCCTCGGGAACAAAAAAATCAACTTTTATTTTTACTTCTCGATTCTATTCTAAATCTATTTTTGGGAACAAAAAAATATAAATTTGTTCCCAGAAATAAAAATTTTGCCAAACTCATTTATGTTTCAAATCTATTCTCAAGAGCAAAAGAACAAAAATTATTATTATTTGGCAAGTTACTAAACGCAGCCTAAGGAAATTGATCTTATGTGAGTAAGAGCGACAAGCGAGTGATCAAATTTTTAGCAAACGCTCTTGTGGGTTGAAAGAAAATATGACCTTTTTATATTCAGAAAAAATGACGGGCTCCTCATATTTTATAGGTTTTTCTTTTGTACGTAAAATTTTCTCTATCTTGAAACAAATCCCCACAGGTAAAAAGACTTTGACTGTCTCTCTTTCAAATTTCAACTTCAACTTTCAAAAATTGATTTGTTGGAGTCCTTCAACCCACAGAACCTAATCCTTCTTCACCCGCCTCCGATCATCAATTTTAGCGCCTCCTTATGAGCAGGTTTCCAAACATTCAAATCTATACTATATCAAGTAAAGTGAAAGTGCAACAGAAACTATGAATAAACTAAAAGTCACTCTAATCAAATAGACATTGAGTTACATGTTAGCCCCACATACCGTTGAAATCTAGAGCGAGTACAGAGTCCGATTCAACGAGAACCAGTTTGAATCAGTTTTTTAAGCTTATTATTAAAGAAAAAGAAATTTGTACTCACAAGGCTTGTGAATCAGGTCTTTTAAGCTTTATTATTAGCGAAAAATAAATTTGTACTCACAAGATTTGAACCATGGTTTTCAATGTGAATAAATATTTGCATAACCACTTGACCAAACTAACATTCGTGAAAAGAAATAACAATTTTTTTTTTTTTATAATCTAGTTTAAACATTTTACCAAAATGAAGGAAAGTGGTAATTTCCCAAGTAGAAGTGGACGATGCAGGAGCTAGCAGTCCCTGACCCAATCAGTTTGGTTTCCGCGGGGATTATAGAATCAGTTTTAGGCTACAGGTCAAGAACCGATTTACTCGGAAATCGATCGCTCCTAATGCATCCTAGTGAACTGTCACATTATTATGAAGTTTTTTTTCCATCAATGCATAACGAAGTCAACAGAATGTAAAGGGAATTGAGGATCGCGAGTTCTTGAATTTAAATAGATTTTAAAGTTGAGTATGTGATAGCGGAGACAGACGAGTTCTTGAATTTAAATAGATTGTAAAGTTGAGTATGTGATAGCGGAGACAGGCGTCACGACCAATGGCTAGTTTAAGGGTTAGGACTTTTTTGGTTAGTGACTAATTTGGTAGTGACTAGTGTTCTTTGGGTGCTTTTTATAGGAGGCGTAAATTAGTCTTTGAACTTGGTGGTTATGTTATGTCTTGGGTTGCAATTGCAAACTAGACGATGCACATCGATACCCATGTAAAAAGTGCTGATCCTTAAGAGAAATGGGATAATGACTCAATAATGCACAGCAATGTTGTCGCCCTTTCCTCTTTCCATGTCTAAAACATTTAATGGCCATACCGTGCACAATACTGGTTTTTTTTTTTTCCTCAATCATATGAAATGAATGCAAATTGATGGTCGCCCTATCTAGACATTGGCTCATGCCGCCGGTCTCTTTCTCGCGATTGTGACGCGACCATTGCCACTTGCAAACCATGCACACAAAACACAAACAAACGCGCGCGTGCGACTAATCACAATAGCACACGTCTTGGGATTGTCAATTTTGAAGGTGTGGCAAACCGGGGTTTTTACATCCTTTTAACTCTTGTCAGAAAATGTGCAAAGAGGCCCTCACCAGCCTTTTTTTAGCTGATATTGGCGCTCCATATGATCAGTTTTTGCTACATCAGTTGTGCCCTTCAGTAAAGCTTGAGAGAATCACTATCATGATGAAGGACCTGATTGTATAAACAAATCAAGTTGAAGACTGGACACATTAATCAGGTAAAAAATAATGGAGTTAATTGTGTAAATAGATTAATGGCCCCAATCGCGCATTTCACATCAGTTTGGGGAAGGGACGCAACCTTGAAGATGAGCTTTTTGGACCCAGAACTGAAATGGCCCTTTGAAATGTCCCTAGACAGGGTAAATTTCAACTTCCAAATATAATTGGGTATGCAAATTGCAAGCTATCCATGAGACATGCAGAAGAATCTCTCTCTCTCTCTCTCTCTCTCTCTCTCTCTCTCTCTCTCTCTAATCTATCTATCTATCTAATTGAGTCATATGCTTTGTCGCCCTTCAATCACAATGCCAATTGGTACATCTTGCCTTTTTCACTTTAAATATATTATATTTTTTCCGAGAAGTTTTTTTCCATTTCACATAGGAGCAATAAAAATATTACAGAGTGAAATTAATACCTAATTAAAACAATAAATTAAAGAAAAATTTGCTAACATTATTCTTTTTAACTCTAGAAGGGAGATTGTTAAAAAAAAAAAAAAAAACAAAGATTTGATTTTTATCTAATTAAAAGCCTAATTTGCAAGCTCATGAGTAGTGTCATGTTAGGCCTACAAGTCCACTTCATCCTCCATCCTGGATTGCTGGGAAGTAGAAAGTGAGGGTTCAAGATGAAAGGTTGAATACTCCCACGGGAAAGCCCCTTTTGTTGAATGGCATTGTTTGAGACCTTGCAATCACTTTCAAAAATCACTTGATGCCAATGGAAATCAGCAAATTTGCAAGCGAGAAGAAGAGTCGTAGCTCTGCTTCCATCAACGAGTTTTGTCTTCCACGTCATATCCACGCTTGGATAATTGAGCCTCTCCCCAATTGTGCAATTATACATATGGGCCATTTGCTATCCTTCTTTTCAGCATCTACATTGAACTTCAACTCTTGATCTAATGGTCGAGTCAGGAGTTTGTCCTTTCCTTAAGAGAATTGGCTTCCTTGCTTAACTCAACTCCATTCCCATCCATAAGCATGTTTGAAAATTCCATAAAATCTTGTATGACAAGCTTGACCACCTAGAAAAGATTTGGAATAGTCTGATCATGTGATGTTGCATTCCTACAACGCCACCTTTGAGTTCAAAGAAAAGAAATATTTGTGTGACTGTCCTTAATCTACTGTGAGAATATAGTCTATAATTGGTCACCCAAAAATAATAATAATTAGAAATTGATCAAAGCCCACTCATTCAAGAATTTAAGGCTTGCAACATGTCGTTACTCTTACAATAGTCGAAAGACTGTTATGCATAAAGAATTTAAGTGCTACAAAGAATTTATGCATAAAAGGTGAAGAGTTTGACTATATTTCTAGTATCCATGATTACCTTTCATAATGGAGAAGGCGAAACCTCAACCTCATCATTTCAAAAATTGGACTCCAGAAATATTTGCCTTCAAGGACTCAAAGCCATGAGGTGAATATTAGGTTGGTCAATTTCATTTAAATGCACACTAATGCAAATTCTAATCTTTGTGTACTAAAGGCTTTTTTTACATGGTATACAAGACCCTAAAAATTGATCATCAGAATTCGATCTAAAATTGCCTAAGGATGCAATGACCTTTTGGTCCACCAAAAGTGAGAAAATATCTTGGTGTGACAAAATGATACTACAACATGCTTAGTATATTCAACTTCAAATTTCCATTTTCAAGATATATCATTCCTTCACAATAATCTAGATCATATATATAAATTGCTTTTAGATGCTAGCAAGTTGTGACCCAATAGCCAAATGTTGAAAATATAATGCCAATGGTTCCGTTGGTACCCCTTATGTGAAAATTCTTAATGGGCCTTGTGACATCCTGATTTTTGACCTTGTTTCGATTAAATGAAATGGGCTTTTCATCGATGTGTCTATAGTCTTTTCTCTGAGCTAATCACTCACGAGATAACTGATCTACCAGGTGAAGCTATTAAGGGATATAAACGTGACTAACTTAAGAATTCGATCAAAAATCGACTACTCGACCATGTTAATTTGCAAAGGTCGATATGGCCCCGTTAAAATTGATTAGAGATCGGAGATATGCCGATTCGATAGAGGCATGTAATCAAATTGGGGGTGATTTCACCTAATTACAAAATTCATGTTGAACGGCACCGAACCGATTTTTCTGCCGATTCTGTACCTGGTGCCCGTAATTGAAACATTTAGATTTTTATGACAACCGAGAGTCGCCTATGAGTAGGAGATGCACAATGTGGATCGAAAATAATCAACCACGGGTCAAACGCACTAAAAATTCCTAAAAGTTACCCGGTAGATTAGGTCACGCTAAAATCGTATCCAGTTGAAATTAACCACGAAATTGAACCCGGTTTCAGGAATCGAAAGTTCTAGCATGTTATGATTTATTGTTAGGCCGTCGACTCATCCTTTAAAGAATTTTGGGCGAGCCCAGAATTTTGGCGGAAATTCAAAATTGGACAATTTAAATTAAGGAAATTCGGAGGGCCACCTTAGTGTGGATTTTTTGCCTTCAAGTTGGATTGTTTGGTGATAGAAATGGTGGAAATTCGTTTGGGCTTCCTCCTCAACATTTTGGCCATCAAATGGAGGTTATTTTGAGTGAAATTGAGTTGATTTAATGAGGAAAATTCATGAAATTCGTACGGCTATGGGGGCTGCAACATTTGGGCATCAATTTCGCTTACTTAGGAAGTTTTAAGGGGGAAAGCAGTTGCTAGTGATGGCTGAAGACTTATGGGGCAGCACTCAAGTGTTTAGGATATTTAGGTGGACTTATTGGCTTCCGTGTCCCTCTTTTCGGCAGCACTTCTTATTCTTTCTCAGCTTCTTCTTCATTCCATCTCGTGCAACCTCCATTTCCATAGCAAAACAGCCGCTAGCCATCACCGAAGCCAAGTCGCCGCTCACCAGTTCGATGGACTAGCGACCAGTCGCCCGCCGGTCGTTCGAGCTGCCGAGCCACCCGCGCCAGCCCATCCCAAGCCCGTCGACCAGCTAGCCTCGCGCCCATCCCCATCCGCATCCCTAGCTGCATTGTCACGCCCCGATCCTCCAAGCGCATGCCCATCCCAATTTGGTAGATTAAATAGTGATGTCCTAGGACACATCGCCAACCCATTCATTTTAATGCGCATAAAAAAACAATTAATAAATCCCTAGACAACAACAAGATGTGATAGAAAAATAGGACTACGAATTTTTCAAAACACAACACGCTTATGTATATATATATATATATCAAGCCATGTTATTTACAATTCCAAACTTTAAAAGTAGGGTCTACAAAATAGGGGGGTTTCAAAGTGCTATAGGCACACTAGGTAGTCGAGTCCTTTGAAAACACCGGGGATCCTGGATCCGACAAACTCGGGTTTACCATTGAACCACCAGGAGGATCTGCAGTGCCTTTCCCAAAAGCAACCTCTAACACAAACTGAGGTACCTCAGATTCTGGTATGGGCTCTCTCTCTCTCTCTCTCTCTCCATTCCGCTCTCAACAGTACCATGATCAATAATGATGGGGCACCTTGCGAGGTAGACCTATATCAACCCAGACCACGGACTGCAAGAATGCGTATTCCCATCCCCTAGGGTCTCCATACATTGGAATATAAGTTACTTGTCCCATAATCTGCTTTAGTTGTCCAAAATACTTGGAAGGATATGCCATCTAGGGGCCTCAAAATTTTATCCCACAACGGGGTGAGATGATGTCTCAACAAGTTCACCCCCTAAAACCCGACTAGGAAAGAAATACGCCCTAAGGGCTGCCTAAGCATAATTACGAGTCAGAGGACTTATCTTAGCCTCAGTCCCTTTCTGCATGTCAACATAATTTGTAATTCATCAAATCACATCAACAACACAAATCATCACAGCGGATCGAATCATCGATTAATTGACCTAATCGATTTCATGTCATCAGGACCATCACACGGTCAATCCAATCAATACTATCTATAAGTCCAATCTCATTAAGGACTGTTCACCATAAGCTGAAGATAGATAGTATAGCTTGCCTCAAAGGCTAATAAATAGTATAATGCTCTCTCTCTAAGCTGACATATCGAGCCATCTGGCTCATATAGTATACTAATAATGCTTACTGAAGCTGTGCGATTCTTAATTGCTCACCAAAGCTATGTGAATCTTAATTGCTCACTAAAGCTGTGCAAATCTTAATGCTCACTAAAGCTGTGCGATACTTTGTTGCTCACCGAAGCTGTGTGAATCTTAATTGCTCATCGAAGCTGTGCGAATCTTAATGCTCACCGAAGCTGTGCGATACTTAATGCTCACCCTAAGCTGATGTATCAAGCTTGCAGGCCGATAGGGTATATCATTCTAATCAATCAATGATTTCTCAATTTTTATCATACCCGATAAAAATACTTGTGTGTGGGTACATGATCGGCCTCCCACCATTTAATATGATCCACCAAAATATATTTGGCGTTGTAAACCGACGCTCGGTTATTTTCCAATTAAATATTGATAATAAACAAATTTGGGATAAATACCCCAAAATCACAGTTCACACCCAATTTACACAAAATAACATCCAAATAAATAAATCAATCACACCATTGCAATCGGCACGAAATTCGGTCACCGACTATCCCGATCTAACTTCCGAAAAAAGATAATTAATTAAGTAATTACGAAAATTAATTATTAAATGCAATTAAATAAGACTTAGGCCCGTAATGCCTAATTAAATGCCAAGACAGGTTCGGAAAGTTCCCGAACCTGTCTAAATAAATACTATAGCATAATTACTTGCTAATTACACTAATCTAACCACTTAACATGCAACAAGGATTAACTAAATCACTAATCCATTCTAACTAACCACCTAATCATAGCTTAACTTAATCTAAACAACCCTTAAACGTCATTAACTTATTAAGTAGAGATTAGTGAGTTAAACTCACTTAATTAAGGATCCACTTGGATCAAAACGATGGGGACATGGCGAGGATCGACAAACTCCAAAGTGGGACCACAAAACGAGGTCGGGAAAGGCTTGAAAATGCATCAAACAGTGGCTGAGAGACCCACTAGCTCCGGTTCTGTTCTGAGCCTAGAGAAGCTGGACTGGAGGCTAGTTGAGCGAGCAAGGACCGGCGGAGACTGCAGGGGTGCTCGACGGGGCTTCATGGTGATAGGCGGTAGCTCACGGCGGCTCAAGCAACCACCATAGCGACACATGGAGGCCAGACAAGCAGCTGGACGGCAGAACAACTCGAAACGGCAGCAAGCTGGGCGCGGTTGCAAGCAAGCAGCGGCTGGCGGATGTGAGCGGCGCAACGGCAACTGATCGGACTCCGGCGAGCTTCGATGGGCAAGAGGGGCTGTTGGTCCGGTTCTCTCTGGAGTTTTGAAGCTTCTTGGCCTTCACTAGAAGGTGGTTGATGGGCAAGGAGAAGGAGGGGACCCGGCTGGGTGAGGGGCCACCAATGATCTCTTCCTCATCTCTTTGTCCCCTCAACTTGGCCCACCAAGCCCAGCTATCTTCCTCAGTTGATTTCCAGACCAAAAAATCCTTCTAGAAGCCTTGAGTTTGTCCAATTGTTGGGTCCAAAGGGGAGATACGAATTTTGGAGGCAATTGGCTCAATTTCCATTCGAATCCTCCTCGAATCAACTCAATTCGGCTTCTATAAATCCCAATATCAAATCAACAGTCAAATTGGTATTTTTCCTCATCAATAGAACCTACTTGCTTCCCAATTTCGCAATAAAAAACGATCATCGAAATTTTCGGACAAAAACGACCCTACCTCGACTTTTTCTCAAAACTCTCGGTTTGCAGAAAAATCTTCAGGGACTGAGTCAACATTCCTAAAATGACTTGTGACATGATAGAACTTTCAATTTTTGAAATCGGATTCAAATTCACGGTTAATTTCAATATGGCGCAATTTTAGCGCGACCTAGGCTACTAGGTAGCTTTTAGAATTTTTTTTTTGTGCAAATGACCTGTGGTCGATTTTCTTTGAGCCACAATGAACCTTTTTGACACATTGGCAACTTTCGATGATCGTGAAAATCCCGAGATTTCAAATACGAGACACAAGGTACCAAGACGGAAAAATCGGTCGATGCCAATCGATGAGAATTTTGCAATTTAGTGGAATCACTCACATTTAACTACACATCTTAGTCGAACCGACCTATCTCGATTTCTAATCGATCTTTACTGTACCGAAATGATCTCGGCAGATGAGCATGGTCGAGTAGCTGATTCTTGATTGAATTCCCAAGTCTATTGCATTAAAATCTCTTATTGACTTTTCCAAATAGTCTAGTTATCTCACGAGTGATCGCCCGAGATTAGCACTATAGGCGCGTCGATGAAAGGCCCGATTTATTCAATTAAAAACAGGACTAAAAATCCAGGATGTCACACGTATGCCCCTGGCCGCTCATTGCCGTTCGCCTGCAAGCCACCAACGACGCTCTAGCCGTCCCCATTGTGTCTAGCTCCCTTCGCCGGACCAGCTAGCCCAAGCCCAGCCCATTCTAGCCCCTCAGCTCCCTTGGACCAGCTCAAAACAGAACCGAACTCAAAGCTTGGGCTATGAGCTTTGTGGGCTGTTTTCGGGCTCTTCCGAGCCTCCTTGGGTGTGCCGTAGACCCGAGTTGTGGTCACCGTCGCGCCGCTGTCGCTGTGAACCAGTTTATTCTCTAATCCTGTGAGTGAGCCTCCTAAACTCTAATTAGGGGTTAATTACTCTTAATAAAGGCTTAGTTTGGCTAATTATGATTAGTGAGAGTTAGTAAGTTTAATTAGGTTGGTTAGGATTATTTAATTAGGCAATTAGGTGGTTAGATAGATTAGTAGATTAGCTTAATTAGTGTGATGTGCCTATCCTAGTTAGGTTAGTTAATTAGTCCAATTAGGTGGTTAGATTAGGGTATGTAGATTAATTAGTGATTTAATTTAATTATTTTGCAATTTATTTAATTAAATGTAATTTATTTAATTATTTATTAATTAGTGTAATTTAAATCGGGATAGCTAGTCGTTAGAATTTCGTGCTGATCGTCATGGTTGTATTGGTTGGTGCAATTGAGTGCTAATTTATGCAATTGGATGATGATTGATGATTTATTATTTATTATTTCAAAAAAATGGAATTTTGGTATTTAATTAGAAAAATACTGCATGTTAGTTTTGACGCCAAAAATATTTTTAAGTATATATAAAATCGTGGAATTTTCAAAAGAGAGGTTATCGCGTTTTATGGTTCAATTTGATCGTGTGCCCACGCACAATTATTTTACCGGGTATTTTTAATATGAAGAAAATATGCCAAGTACATTATTTAAAATTGAGGCATTTGAGTGCAAGGCACGATATCCTTGGCTGAGATTGGATGTGCGTGTGATTGTTATGAGAACCCGTCACGAGCGTTTACATCAGACAATGCTCCTTTGGGAATGCCCCTTGTTAACGAATGCCAATCGCAGTGGAAACTGAGTCGATGTTCCTTCGGGAATGTTGTCTCGAGGTAAACTTTACCATGCTTGACGAAACAAGACAATGCCCGATTATGCCGGATGACCGCCGACTGTTGAATTGGCTGTGGCCGTTGGGTCATAATTAATTGGAACGTTTGAACGAGTGAGATAACCGCGCCTAATTATGGGACAAAATTGTGTGGCACGGAATATGATGTATCATAACGATTTGACCTTATAGTTGGGACCCATGTAATTGATTGATATATGAGTGAAGTGTTCCAATTATTGAGTGCATTTATTGTATGAATATGTTATATGAGCTGTACTAACGTGCATGAATGTGTTGAGGCAAGGTAAGTTTTATATGATGTGTGTTTAGGCTGCCTTTAAGTGAATTATCTTCCTAATCGGGGTTTAGGGTGTAGACTCGCTGAGACATTGTCTCACCCCGTCGTGGTTTACAATTTTCAGGTCCCTAGATGAAGGTATGACACATACGATATGGGGTCTCGCAGGTGTTGGACTTTCGGTTCACCTATTTCCCTATTCCCGGGACTAATCTGACCCATGAGTTGGTTGAGTCCATGATATGGGTTGAGGAAGGCCAACCTCAGTTGGTACCTCACCGATACGTAGCGTGGCTCATCAACTTTCCTCAAGGGGGTTAGGAGGGTCCCCTACAGGGTTTTGACAAGCCTCCTGTTGGGATCGGGGAGTGGGAAGTAGGGCACCCCATGGATATCGACACCCTTGATGGTTGTCCTGCTTTTCTATCCCATGTTTGTCTATTGTCCGGAATTGTTTGTTTCGCTTCTGCCTATGTATAAAATAAATAGGTCGGCGACGCGTCCTGGGAATGTCGCAATTTGATTGACTATCAAGAGATGCGCGCATGCTTGAGGTTAGGGGGGTAACAGGCCTAACATGCCAATTAATGCAAATAATCTGGCAAGATTAGCATTATTGCCTATGGGCAAGATGGCCGATTAAATCCATGCTAAAAACCTATATAGTTTGCCGATGAAGTTCGACGACAATTAGGCTTACTCATGGGTGCTATTCTACATTTTTATAGGAAACCATACCTGAAAGGATCAATAATCAGCCTTTCAAGAAATTAATGTTTGGGAAAATATTTTATGATATATTGAAGATGACAAAATAATCAGAGGCTACAAATATGTGCATTAGTTGAGTAGACCATGTGAAAGAAGTACAAGCCACTGTCATGATAGGGTGCCTAAAACTTATGCGTTTTCTATTGCTAACGCATGAATTTTTGTCCGACAAATCATACTTGCAATTATTGATTAAAATTCAATAAAATATGAATGAAAAAAGAAATGAAATGAACGGAATAAAAGGGGCCTCTCGCGCGCGCTCTCTCTCTCTCTCTCTCTCGTGCACTCCCTGGGCACGAGGAACACACAGAGACTGAGAAAATCTCTTTCTCATCTTCAACGCTCTGAATGAAATCCAGTGCCTTAGCCCGCGGTGGCTAGTCTCTGCGGGGTTTTTCGATCCTTCTCGAATTCGTTACATCTGGTCAAAGCTTCTTCATCGATCTCAGACTAGAGCCAGTTGCAGATGAACTCCGTTGGATGGATTTTATCACTGCCGAGCATCGCCATTAGAGATTCTGGTAATCTGCGTTTGATTTCTATTATCTTCGTCCTCCGATGGAGAAAACGGCGGTGACTGGAGCTTGATCGAAATTGAACTCTTCACTTCGAGTTCCTAATCATTAAATCGAGTACAAAAGGATTAAAAGCTGGTTTCCGATTTTGATTCAATCAATAGCACTGATTTCTCGGTATCTTTCTTGGCGGGAGAATTACCAAAAAAAAAGTCTAAACCTATTGTAATTGTCTTGGAATTCCGCCATAAACTTTTTATTTTGGTAGATTTAGTAAACTTTTTATAATTGTCTTAATTCGGTTCATCCCGGCCAAAATTGGCCAGGCGGCTGACGCGTGGACACTCAGCCATCCAGCGAACGCTGACGTGGCATTTTTTAATTTTTTTTAATTTTTAAATATTTTTTTGAATTTTTTAATTCTTTTTTAAATGATTTTCTTAATTTCTTTTATTCTTTCCCCTTTGTCTTCTTCCTTGTTTTGTCTTTTCCCCTGCACCTTCTTCTTCAACCTTGCGCCTTCTTCTTCCCCGAATCTCTCTATTCCTTCTGCAACTTAATCGAACCAGAATTTTTGGTGACAAATCAACCTCTATATGCGTCGTATCCAGCATACACATCGCCACCGAACCAACACCAACCGGCGGTCACCTGCTCCAATCGACGGTCACCAACTCCGGACGCTTACTCTGGCAATCGCAACAATCAACGGAAAATCTTTACACGAGATTAATTTCTTCCATGCTTGGCTTTCTAGCAAGCATATAATCACCAGTGAACTACAAATCACAGAGACGAACTGACTAGGGTGGCCTTGAACCACATGGCACGCCGGCGGGGGGAAGATTTCCGGCGGAGAGGAGGATTTACGGCCGAGGATTGAACCCGAGAGAACGTTCTTCGGGGCGGCCGCACTGAGAGTAGTGAGAGATGGGAAGAAGGATGGAGATGGTCGAGGTGGCTTGGTCGAGTCTATCTGAGGAGAAGGAGCGGCGCTCCCAGAAAAGAAAAGCCCCGCTCTCTTTCTTTCCTTTCGCCTCTCCCCTTCTCCCTCTGAAATCTCTCTTCCTCAAAGCGTTCTCTCTCTCCCCCTTGCGATATGGTTTCAGCCAAGAAAGAAAAGATGCCCCACCCGTCTCTGTGTGAGGAGAGCTTCCAAAGAACCCCAGAACGTTTTGATGCAGCCTTCTGCGATTCCCCAAAAAACCAGTGAGCCCCTTTTGCTTTCCCTCTGTGAGCGCTCCCTGTATTTCCTTCAAGCTTTCCCTCTTCTGTGAAAGTTCCAGGCGGTGCAAGCAAGAAGAATGTTCTACTCTCACCAGCTTCTCACCCCCAAAGGTCTCCTCGGCCAGATATCATCATCCTCTCGTTTGTCTCCGGTTTCTCTCAGCAAGCAACCTCTCTCTCTCTCCAATGGCCGGCCGGGGAAGGAGAAGATGGAAAAAGAATTAAAAAATTAAAAAATTCGAAAAAATAAAAAATTATATTTAAAAAATGCCACGACAGCATTCGTCGGACGGCCGGCGTCCAAGTCAGCGCCGGCGGCCAATTTTGGCGGATGGACTGAATTCGACACAATCATGTAAAAGGTTTAGGACTAAATTGGTAGAAAAAAAAGTTTAGGGACCTGAATTTGACATCGCAATAGGTTTAGACTTTTTGGTAATTCTCCCCTTTCTTGGCTCACCAGTGCTCCTCTCATTCCTCTACAGTCATTGAAGAACCTCAGGACGGAGTAAAAGTACTCGTTCGGCTCAGGAGCTCCGAGGCGGTTACCTCTCTACGTTTCCAGCATCGCAGTCACGAGAAGTGCTAAACGGAGCGTTAAACACTTTTTTGTGATTATTAAATGACTCATTGTCAAGAAACAAGAAAACAGCCGCCCTTCCCCTGTCTCAACATGGCAAGTATCCTCTTGGAAGGGTAGCCACAAGCTCGGAGAGCAAAGGAATGATTTTAAAGAAGCATTTGTTCCACAGAAAATTCAAAATTTAGAATACATTTTTCCGAGAAATAATTTTTTGTATCGCTTACGAAATAAATGAATGAAAAATATTTCCATTATAGACAAAAAAAAAAAGTTTGGCATACACTATTGTTAATCATGATAAAATTTTCTGTTGATTAACTTTTTTAAACGACATAACCAATTATTTCAAATCTTGAAATTATCTTAAAACAAACGCATCTTGAATTTCAAACAATATTACAGGCTGTGATGATATTTTCCTTTTGTGCTACTTTTTTTTTTTTTTTTGAGGGCATTGTTTGTGATAGTTACTTTACAATTCTCTCTTGTTTTCTGGGCTACAAAGAGGAAAACGTTTCTAGATGAGTTTGGGTTGCGTGAATCAAAATACGGAACACCGTTAGCAAAAACTTGGCTGCAACCGCTCTCAATCGTCATCGACAAGCCCATCCCCCCTGGCGCGCGCGCACCGTCTCTCGATCTCTCTCTCGATTGAGGTAGTGCTCGCGGCCGTGGGAGCCCTATGGCACGAGCCTGAAGCTCAAGGTGGCTGCAGAGCCCTCTGGAACAGAGCTCCCATCCATTGAAGCTCTGCACAAACAGCTTGTGTGCATCCAGCGCTGTGGCCTTAGGACCCGATCGGGTCCAATGGTTGGGATCGTCCAACCTCAGTCTGGACCAAATTCGAGGCAGTAACCATCGCTAGGCTCACACATGGGGTTTACGACTCTTCAAGGGACGATATGAGGAAAACCAGTTTCAGTATTATCATCGGCACTCATCAGTTTTTTTATCCCTTAAAACTCTGGTTTACTTTCCAACAATTTTTGGCCAACAATATTTTAGTTTTTAATTTGTTATTTTTTTTTATTAATTTTAAAAATTAATTAAAGCGCCAACGTCTGCCGCAAAGAATAATTTACATGGTAAAAGAAATGATGGTCACTTTCGTCCTTGGAGTAAAACTCCATGATTTTTTTGGGACATTTGGTGAGGTCAGTTTTGTACCTTGGAAATGTGTACATGATCTTTCTTGGGATTTGTCCTGAAATTTAAATTAGAAGTAAGAAATTTTATGTACCTAAGAGAAATGATTTTTATAGACAATTATTACTTTTCTTTTAAGCATTACCAAAGGAGATGGTTGGAAATCCGACTTCCAAGCCTTCAACAATCTCAAAAGGGAAAATATCGACAGGGACTTCTCAATTGTTCAACGATAAAAATGGATCAGGTGATCAGCGTTAGATCAGAATGAAACCAGTGGATTCTCAATTGGATTTTACCATATTGCATAATGTACAGCTGACAATAGCTCATTACAAGTACCTTTTGCTAAGTATTAACTCGCTCTCTTATCTTCATACACAAAACAATAGCAAACTCTATCAGCTATTTAAATACAAACAAGTGACAGGAGGATGATGAGTGAACTTGTCACCTTTGCTCAGCCCTATGAGGCAAAAAATCACAGCTCCTATACAATATCCTTGGCTGCTGCCGAGTGGCCCCAAGATACTTCAGCCACTACTCTGAAAGGAAATCTAGCTCGTTGGGTAGGGTGACTCTTTTTCGCAGTAGGGACTCAATCATTGGACATTTCCTCTTTCTCTCGCCTCTGGGCCTAAATTGAAATTGCTCATCTTACTCCTCAAAATCACCTTTGAAGCTAAGAAGCCAAATTGATATGTATTAAGATAATCCAAATCTCATGTAGTAAAAAGCTGGATTTCAGAGGAGAAGTAAAATTGAATTTCAATATTTGAGAGAATGAGAGAATAGGGCTCACTGGAGTGTAAACATGGCAACCAGTTTTCTCATGATGGTCTCTCACGTGCTTATACACAAACTTCTTGCCACAATCCTTATGGCCGCATGCAAATGGCCTCACCTCAAGATGAACAGCCTTCACGTGCTGACGTAAATTTGTTTTTTGTCAATGAGAAAAAACATCAGCTAATGTACACTCAATAGCCCCACAATACATGCCCTCAGGCTTCAATGTTCCAAACAATTATATTCCATGCCCAGCCAGAATCTACTTAATAGGTGACTGCATCTTACTGTTGAAAAAATGCAGAGACAACCCTCAACATCACATTTGAATGCCTCTGAATCAGCCAAATTTTTCTTCTCATGCGTGTGGAGATGCTGTTGGATATTCTTCCTCAACTGCTTAGTCCCACATGTGCCCCAATTGACTAATTGGTGAGCCGACCACATGTGCTCGCTCAGATAGTCAACATTGCTTAAGTATCAAAACAGAAAGCCTCCGCAGTCTCCAGTTTGATTGCAGTAGTTAACATGACGTTATAATCGAATAGCACGTTAAACAGCTCATAGATATCATTTGGCTTCAGCAAGACACCTTTATAATTAAGTGATTTCCCATGAGAATCCTCATGCTCTCGCAACTCCGATGCAAACTTGAAAACCTTTCCACACCCAACCTCCAGACAAACATGCTGCTTCAGACTCTTACATTCACCAGATATCAATGGTTCCTCATCATTGTGAGTTTCATTCAAGTGCCTCTTCATGTTCCCTTGATATGCAAATGACTTATGGCAACCATCAACAGGACAGCTGAAAATCTTGCCTCTATGCTGAAGAAAGTGACGAGCCAAATGGTCTTTTCTCCTATAGATGGCAGGGCAATCCTCTATAGAACATTTGAAAGGCCTCTGCAAATGAATTTAGCATATTGACACATAGATACAAAGCATACCAAATCTCTAGACATGAATAGAAAAAAAACAAACGATGCTCCAAACCTCAAATAGGAAATGCGTGACCGAGGCTGACTTGATGGATCTTCTCAAGTGGTCCCCCAACCTGATACTAGTCCAATCAAGAGACAAGATTGCAGCCTCTTGCATATTGAGTTCTTTTTAGTGGGATCCAATGCTTCACACCATTATCATATCATGATCAGATGAACCAACATACTTTACCCTGCAAGGTCTTGATTTCAATATAGGTAAACTTGCAACAGACAAATGGAAAAGAACAAAACAGCTTCATTTTTCAACCACAATCAGAACTTTTTTTTTATCATGGAAACCCATCTGTGATACTAGACCACACTAAAAGATTGATGCTTTTTCAATGGTGCTTCCATTTTATGATGTTCCACAAGATTACAGCACTATATTTATAGGTAATCACCCTTTTACGGCCCAGAAAATCATGTACATCCCCAACGATAATATCCGAATTGCTGTTTTCGATACCTAATTAGAAGTTACAAATGTGAAAAGTTTGATAGCAAAGACCACAATCGAGCATTGTCCATCAAAACTATCTGCTCAACAAGACCGGTGCGACTGTGATCAGAACCTCTCCCCTTTACAAACTGTACCCCACCATCGACCACCTCCCTGACAGGTGTAATCTAATTGCAACTTTACTAAAAGTTTCAAAGAACTTGCATTGTCAATAACAAAACATAAAGCCCAATATACCTCGAGCGAATGGCCCTGCATATGCTGCGTCAAGTACGTGGGTTTCTTAAACGCGGCACCACATTCTTCGCAAGTATTAGCCTTCGCTCCCTCCTTCCCCTCGACCCCTTTAGCCATTGCCGCTTGCACCTCATCCTGATAACCAACGCGAAAGCCACTTCACATCAATTCCCATCGCGGCGGACATTCAAAAGCGAGCAAATTCTGCAAACGCAAAACCAGCAATTGCCGATCGAACTAGTCAAATCGTAGCACCAGAACTCGCGGCCCGAAACGAACCGAGCTGCTTACGAAGCGTCGGAAGGCGACGAAGCGAGGAGAACTGACGTGGTGGTGCGATTGGATGTGACAAGTGACGGGGGACTTGTCGGAGCTGCAGATCCCGCGGTACTCGCAGTAGTAACGCCACCAACTGGAAGAGGCGCTTGGATCGGTGTTGTTCTGGGCCTAACTTGACTGGGTTCAAAGCTATGATCAGTTTGGGCCCAAATTAGGCCCGGCCCCATAAGCTCTCTATCGAACGAAATAAGATCTGCGAACAGGAAGCTGCTTACTTCGCGATTGTTGCGTACATTACTAGATACGAGCTTGAAGATGTATAGAGAGTTACCGTGAGGTTTCGTTGCAGAGATTGCTGAGGTATTGTGATGGACATGGACGTTGATGACGGTTTGGAAGCACGAGGTAACAAGTTCTGGCGGATGTGTATATGGTAAGTTAGTAATTGTCTAAGATTTTTCTTTGCATAGGCATAGAAGCACATTCTCATCTTACCACGAGCTAGAGGTCTTGACCACTTGGTAGATGTGCATGAAGTACGCCTTGAACTGTTGAGGAGAAGAAGTTCTTGCATGGAGATTCTCAATTAGTTTTCTGTCTTGGATATCACTCGGGATGCTGCAACCTTCTTATCAGGGGCTATTAGTTGGTGCACATGTCTTGGCATTTGATGCAGGCACTTACACCCTAGGACGCGCATGCACCTCAACACCTACAGAAATGGCAATGCACCTTATGTCCAGTTCCTTATACTCCAAATTTTACAATACAAGTTCCTCTATCATATGCCCAACTAACAAAATTTAAGGAGCGCAATTGTAATGACAAAGCCTTTTTTTTTTTTCCGGTGGTTTGCTGAAGGTATGTGGTGTGCTGGCAGAACTTTCTGCCAAATTACCAAAATCAGTACTTAAAAATTTGGACTTGTCTTTTGTTGGGGAGTAATGAGTAAAATTCTGCTACCTCTTATTACTTTCTGCTTCAATATTGCGGTAATCTCCTTCGGCTGCAAATACCATTTTGGTAGAAAGCCTTTTGATAGTGATGTTGCCAGTGCTTATCTCAAAATGTCAATTCAAGTCTGATGAGTATTGTTGCCTCTGGCTTTCGTCACTTAGATAAGAATTCTTTGGCCTTGCTGTAACTCTTTTCATAATGGAACATTGAGCAATCAAACTCGCCAAACAGGTTGCAGTCAATCGATTAAAGAGCAAATTTTTGCGATTTCAAACCCGTATTTGTGACCATAAGCAAACAAAATTAACATGTGAAGTTCAAAATCAAATACATGACTCTAACATGACTGATCCTAAGTGAAGCGAAGCCAACTTTACATTCACTTCATCTTCGCCAGAATCATAACATGATGGAGAATCGGAGATTACCTTGTCAATGAAGCCAAGGTAAGTCGCAGTAGGCAGTCCAATTAACTATTGGGAGCTCTCATGATTGTCGTCGGCTAAAATGGAGATTGGTGGAAGAGCTTCAAGCGAGTTTTGGCCACTTAAATTTTCATGGCTGCGAAATAAAGTGGAACAAGGGCTTCTCCCGAGGCGGTCCAGCAATGAGCGAGAAACGAGAAAGAAAGTCTCTAGAAACGATTCCCTAAGGGAAATTTTTGGTGAAATCTCCCTCAAAATTGCTCACCGGAATGTTTCAAACTCAATCCGTGCGGAGCGTGACTCTCTCTACTGTGCGAGCAATCATCGGCAACAAGATTGTAGTGGTTGAAGGCTAGGAAGTATCAATACTCTCTAAGAGCCATCGTGTCATGTCGGACACTCTAACATGTGTCTGACATGCTCTGACACGCTTTTACATGTTTCGACACGCGATCAACACAAATTGTGATCAACTCTCCCAACACGTGAGTTCGGAATTTTGACATGCAATTCCGACATGCATGTGGTCAATTTTGAAAATTTTCAATAAATGAGGGTCAAAATGTAATTATGTAAAAAATGAAAAATCATAGAAGAAAAGACTTCTTGTTATATTTGATGGTGAAATGTGGATTTTTTTTTCTCGACTAATCGTTAAATGTTAAATTTAATAGTGGAATGTTGATTTTTTTCCCTACCAAGTTTTATGAATTGTTTCAATGAAGTAAAGTTGAATTTGTCAAATTGAAATAGTGAATAATATTAACAAATGTTAGATTAATATTTTTAGTGCAAATTCATTCTAAGCTCTTTTTTTATTATTTATTTGTTTTTGAATTTGAATTACAATAATTTGATTGGAATAGTCATAAAAATGATAATTTATCATATATACAAAGTATCCTAACGTGTCGGAATTCTCTATTTTTTTTAAAAATGACATATCGGCGTAACGTAACGCCATATTGTGTTGTGTGTTGAGTGTACGTAGGTCGGTCTTACTTTAGGTTGAAGGTGATGATTGGCGGGAAAGGAGAAAGAAGTAATTTAAGTCAAATGGGCCTCATTTAAATCCAAAATGGGCTCCTATTGGAAATCGAGGACTGCAATTTTATGGGTCCAGTGAGCCTAGGCATTGATCGAAGTCTTATGGGTAAATTCATGAGCAAATGGGTTTGGGTTTGACTTGATGGGTTTGGATCAAGTTATCAGGCCAAATTTAAATTCAATGGCCGGATGTGCTTAAAAAATTATTGATCTCTCTCTCTTTTCTCACTCTTTTATTATTTATTATTTATTATTTATTATTTTTCCAATTTATTTATCCTATATATGCATATACGATTTTATGGACAAAAAAAATTCTTGTGTCAATATTACTTGAGTGCCATAATTTCTTTTTTGATTATCTAGTGTCATATAACTTTTCAATTGATCACTTTAAGTGCTATAACTTTTTAAAAACGTTTTTCATAAGTGTCATGCTAAGTCAGATTTCTAGCACTTAGGTGAATATTTTGAAAAGTCATGGCACTTAAGTAATCAATTGAAAATCATAACATTTAAGTGAACGCTTTTTAAAAGTTATGGCATTCAAGTGGCCGAAAAAAGAGTTTTGGCACATTAGTAAGTATCATACGAAAGTTATGGCACTTGTAGATTAGCTCTTGTTTTGATAATTCGCAAGTGGGCACATAACTATATGAAAATTACCAATGAAATATCTCTATCATTAATAGTAATAAATTAGGAAAAAGATATTACAAGTGTCATAATTTTATACAGCGCTCACTTAAGTATCATAATTTTTTTGATCAATTAAGCGCTATAACTTATATACAATGCTCACTTAAGTGTCATAAGTTTTTTTTCCCAAATACCTAAGTGTTATGGACATTTTCAATCGATCACTTGAGTGTATTAAGTTTTTGAAATTATTCACCATAAAGTTACCAATGAAATATCTCTACCATATTATGTAACATAATCGGTAAGTTATTAGACCAATAATAGTAATAAATTAGGAAAAAGATACCACAAGTGTCATAATTTTTTTTTACAGTGCTCACTTAAGTGTCGTAGTTTTTTTGATCACTTAAGTACTATAATTTATATATGATGCTCACTTAAGGGTCATAAGTTTTTTTTTTCCAATTACCTAAGTTTAATGTACATTTTCAATTGATCACTTGAGTGTATTATCTTTTTGAAATTATTCACCATAAAGTGCCATGCCACGTTTGATTTCTAGCGATTAGGTGAATTTTTTTTAAAAAAAAAAATTGATACTCAAGTGATCAAATGAGAGTTATGGTACGCAAGGGAATTTTTTCTAAAAGTTATGATATTTAAGTAGTAAAAAAAAAAAAAATGACACTCAAGTGACCACCGTATGAAAATCATAATATTTGAGATACCCTTATCCTATAATAAATGTTAACATTGTTGCAAAATCAAGTCAATATACATGAGCAATAGGTAGGAGGTTGTGCAATGATATGCTTTCGAATCGGCGTGCGAGCAATATATTGTTGGAAAGTACACTTGAAGATGATTGTTTTGGTGCCTGAAACCTAGTCTTTTGAGTTCGTATCAACCTTGAAATGAGCGAGATAAGTTACCAAATCTGCCACGTTGGATCAGAGAATAAACGAACTGTTTGTGAAGAGGAGTCTAATCTTGGTGTCTAATCCTCCAATCCTGATGTCCATACTCAAGGTTGTGAAGTTCTCGGTAGATTCCAGCGAGCCTCAAGCTCACTAACCTCGAAAAGGCTCGCCGATCTGCGCCACCGGCGAGCTCAAGGCTTGTGTGGCGATGACAGGTGACTTTCGATAAAAAAAGGAAAAAAAGAAAAAAGAAAATAATAAAAACATTTGAAATTTTTAAAATGAAAAAAAGAAAGAAGAGGGGGCTAGCAAGGTTACATGAGAGTGTTAAATAAGAGAGTGATTGACGAAATGTTTTCCCCTATTTGAAAAGCAGAAAACATTTTCCCCTTTTTAGAAGGTTTTCTTTCATTGATGAAAAATGTTTTTCCTCACTAGTTCATTATCTGTGAAACAACGTCAGAAAATTCGAAAAATATTTTCCTAAAAGTTGTTTTTTGCGAAATGAATGAAGCCTTATATTTATCTGTTTTCGCATGAGATTGCCCTTGTTTGAATTATATGGACTATCTTTTTGCATGAAAACATTGAATCGGATTGGAGTGGTGATTCCTTTGCTTGTTCTTCATGGTCGGTCGCCTTGGTGCTCTTAGTCACGCCCCACCTTGTTTGATTGCATTGGTTTAATGTTGTCTCGTATTGATAGTCCTTATTTTAATTTCCTGGCATATTGGTTAGGGCTTGTCTCACTTGGAAAAATTTTGATCATCTGTTTTGCTGAGATTCATGGAAAATAAGCTTGAGCTTCGACCTTTATCGATGACTTCGCTTATGCTAAAAAGACCGAATCTTTCAAGGAAAGATCGACCTTTTCTGCGTTTTATCCATGCATATACGATACAGTTGTCTAGTTCACGTAGACTAGCGAGAAAAATCATAAATATTGCATCTTTAATTGTCATGTGGTTTGGACCAAACAAATAATAGTCATGTGGCGTATAGGATATTCATGATCACCTAGGTGATTGCATATCTATAATAAAAAGGAAATATTAAAATAAGGACATCCTAGAAGCATGCTCGGTGACTTTGCATCTTAGATTATATAAGTTTTTATTAACTCATGTTCATCTAAAAAAATAGGGCAATTTCGGCCATATAGGGGTACTCTCGACAGGTAGGGTAATTTTAGGATTTTAACTAGCGTTTGTAATTAGACAAAAGGAAAAGACAAAAACGATTCTATTAGAATTGCGTCTTAATCTCATTTAGGCAAGTTCTGCATCATAACCTTTGATAGGCCACGATATTTGACTCGTGCATAATAGCTCAGGCAAGTTCGGCACTTAGACTGGGCATCTTATGTTTATTTGAATCTAGCGCACGCTTACTTTTAGTTTATAGTTCACGAGGGCCCTGTGCTGTAACGTAATAACGAGGCTTTGTTAATTTTGCCCGATACTGTTCAGGTTCTTTATTTTCCTAGTACTTTATTTGTTTTATCTTTGTTATCGCTTGATTTAAATATTGCCTGAACACCCATTCACGATCACCTTTTTTTCACATGATTAGAGGATATAGGGAAAGTAAAATTGAGGGGATTGCTTGCAAATCTTTTACAAAAGAGAAATGGTATTGGCAACGGAATTATATTTATTTAGTATAAATAAATCCTCAAACTCACAAATCTGGTTTGCAAAAGTAAAGCGAGCTCCCACGTCTCACTCGGGCTTGTAACCGGCCCATAATTGATCTATGACAGCTCCAAAGCAAATTAAATTAAGTGATAAAATTAGAAATCAAGTTATGACTGGTAGGTTTTGGGAATATTCGTGCTAGGCGTAGGCACCACCTCAGAAGAGGAACCATTAGCGCTTGCTTAGCAACCCGTCAACATCCCTCATATATCTCAACCTCGGGAGGGTTGCGACATTACTTACGAAAGTTTATCACTTAAGTTCTTTCACTAAATGATGGTAATTGTTGGAATAGTTGCTAATTTTAACAGAATCGGTAAGTTTGTATTAAAAATATCGGTAAATTTCACCCATTGGCGAGAAATAAATATTCATAAGCTATCAAAACCATACGAAATACTAAAATAAATGTTAGTGAGTAGACTCCAATGAGAGTTGGTAGCTCAATCAACCTTTTGATAACTTCTTCACATTTTTTAACCATCACCAATCATTGCTGGTGGTGGCTGTTTCCCACCGAGTCCTCCACCCCTCCTCGCATCTCTCTCTTCTCCCTTCCTTGTGTTCTACATTTTACTTTCCTTTTTAATAATTAGTTTCTTCAGATTTTAACATTATTGACTTTAACCTTTTTTTATACTAAAGAAATTATGAAATTAGCATACCACGTTTAACATACCAAGAGTTATTTAAGGACTTGATTGAGAATAGGGTAGAGTTAGAGCAGTTGATTAGAAAAAAAATAAAAAATAGAAGGATCCAATTGAAGGTCTAGGTCGCAGACCTACTTTTGGTGGTGATTTCTACCCAAGACGCGGGCCTACTGTTTTTCTTGATGGGTAAGCAGGAGTTCTATTAGTCGGCATACAAAACCGTCTTTTAAATGGTGACGAAGAATTATGAAGAGAAGAAAGAAGGAAAATACTTATTTTCAAGTTTAATAACGAAACCTTAGTGAAAATCTTGATGGATGTAAGTGTTTGAACAACACTTTATCCCAGAATCGATAATATGCAAACCTCCATGATCTAATAAACACTATTGGACCACAAAATGCCCAAAAGCCAACTACGAATCCAAGCGATATGCCCATGTAAAACCAATTCTTCTCACTATCATCATTGTCGTTGTCATCACCTGTGTCACTTTGAGTTGGAACGCTACCTACTTCTTCTATCCCATTGGTTGAATTTGAGCAACTTCTATTGACTTGAAGCCCGCACAATCCAAGGTTTCCATCGAAGGAACTTTTGGAAAACGTGAGAAACTGTCCGCTTGTCGGGATGCTTCCCACAAGTTGATTGTTTGAGATGTTCAGGAACGAAAGGAAGTCAAGATTCACAAGCTGAGCTGGTATGGTTCCATTAAGGTAGTTCCCTGACAAGTCCAATGACTCGAGCTGATTCAAATTCCCTAAAACAGGAGGAATTGAACCTGAGATGGCATTATGCGATAGGTTGAGGAAATAAAGTGCTTTGAGATCTCCAAGTGTGTCTGGTATTGGACCGTCCAATCTATTGCCCGAGAAGTCGATCGACGTGAAAATAGTCAAGATCTTGACAAGTTCTAGCTTCGACCTTTCACAGTTACACTCATTGTATCTTGATAATAGATCCCACTACCTTCCTCAGGTTGATACTTTAGGTGATCGAAGTCCACATTGGCTTTCATAGCCTCCCAAGATGCGAGGAGACTAGCAGGCAAAATTCCACTGAAATTGTTTGAAGACAGGTCAATGATTTGAAGCATTTGCCAAGTGTAGGGACTACGCGGACATTCAATTTCCCCATGAAATTTGTTGGATCGTAAAACAAGGACACGGAGATTTGATATAGCCTTCAAATGGCATGGAAATGTTCCGTATATTTGATTGTCCCGATATTCACAATCTCCAATTGTGTGCAATTTACTAATGACAACGGAATTTCCCCTTCCAACAAATTCTCACTGACATCTAATGTCTTCATAGTGCACGTTGGCAAGATGAACTGCGAAATACTGCCATTCAATTGGTTATTTCTCAGATTCAATACATTGATGAACCCCCTCATTAAACATTCAGGAATAGATCCATCCAGATGGTTATATGACAAGTCAAGCACGTCTAGATAACGAGCTGAGCAAATTGACTCCGGGATGGACCCATGGAAATTATTCTTCGAGAGGGAGAAGAACATCAACCTGGATTCTGGTCTGTCATCCGGAAGATCAACATGATAGTATGAACCATCTGACAACAGCAATGATGGCATATTCCCCGCAGCTTGTTTGAATGGAGGTCGACGACAGACATGGTAATACTGAGCAGAGGTGTTTCCAAATCTTCAAAGAAATTAGAGGAGAGATTGAGATGCGAAAGATTTTCCAGCGTCCATATCCATGGCGGTATCTCCCCTTGAATATAATTTTCGGAGAGGTCGAGGGAGACCAATTTGGACTGGTTAGCCAAAAATGGAGGCAATGTCCGCAACTGGCACGAAGCCAACTTTAACGTATTAAATTCTGGGAAAGAGGATGCAGCAGCAGAATCAGACGCCATAGTGTTAATGAACAAGCCACTGTAAGATAGATCAATATAAGTTAAATTTCCAGATCCCTGAAGTACATTGATATTCATTGAGCCACTGAAATTATTGGAAGAAAGTGAGAGGTGTATAAGCCCTTGCAATTCAAATATGGATGCTGGTATTGACCCTCGTAACAGATTGCTACCCAAATCAAGCGTGCCCATTTGATACAAAGAGACATTCGGATATATGATAAGCTCACCATTAAATCTATTGTTTGAAAGTAGTATCGTTTTAAGTCGGGGAAGTGTAAACAAAGTTGGGGGAATGTCACCTTCCAATGAATTGTGATGCAGGTCCAGAATTTCTAGATTCAGAAGGTCTTCCCAGCCAACGGAGACGATCTGACCCGCTAAAGCATTTTCAGCTAATATTATGTGGGTCAAATTTCTGGATGCACCAAATGGCGGAACAGAACCAGTAAGATTATTAGAAGACAAGTCCAAATAAGTCAGCTTTGAGAGGTTCTCCACGGAGCCGGGGATCGATCCAGTCAATCCACAAAGAGATAGATCTAATCTCAACAATTTTTTGAGATTACCGATGGAATCTGGTAGCCTCCCTGAAATATGTGTTTCCCTCAGGACTAGAGTCTCAAGAGAACTATCCTCTGGAAAATCGGGTAAAGAAACCGGGAGAAGTTGGTTAAATGATAGGTCAAGGGTCTGAAGTGTCCGTACCTGGAACACTTCTCGAGGAACTGTGGTGAACGAGTTGCCATCGAGTTGAATGACCGAGAGATTAGCAAGACTCATAAGAGAAACGTTAATAGGACCAGACAATTGACAGTACGACATGCTCAACACCTCAAGTTTCGGAACTGAAGAAGACAACGTGTCGCACCATTCACTTGCCTCAGCAAACACATTAACCCCATCAAGGTATAGCTCTCTCAACTCTCCCATGTCCCCAATCAGCGATCTCAAAGAGGGCTTCTCAAGTCTCAGGGGACCAGCAAAAGGGTCACCATCATTACCAGTGAAATCAAGAGTACGCAGCTTGGTCAGGCGCGATAGTTCCACTGGAATCTGACCAGCAAATCCAGCATAGGACAAGTTAAGATGTACCAAATGGCTAAGATTCGCGAGGCCCGATGGAATCGCTGCGGAGTTGAAGTAATTAAAAGCCAAGTTTAGGCTCTGAAGAAACTGGAGCCCGAAGAGACTCGAGGAATTGTTGATTCCTCCAGAGATCGACTCGTCGCTCAAATCAAGACTGACGACAAGGCCGTCCTCGCACGTCACGCCGCTCCATGAACCAGCAGTTCGATCCCATCGTACCAGCTTGGAAGACTTGGAGGGAACGAAGACGAGGCTGTTTCTTAGCTCAAGCAAGAGCGATCTTTGGTCGACGCTAAGACATTGGGCTGAAGCTGAAGCCCTAGCATCGTTGGAGCAGATGGAGATCGTGGATATGGCAAGAAAAAGCCATGCGAAGATCGAACCATTCATTGGAAGAGGTTGAAGAAGAGCGCTGGAAGAGGGAGCAGGGAAAGGGGGTCAGCAGAAACGAATTCGACAGTCGGGAGGGGAGGAGTCGTGAGTGCAATCTAGTGTCAATATCCTGCACCGCAATAAATATTCTATATCTTATAGAATCATCAAACGGCAAGCGCAAGCAAAATACACAGTGACCTATTTAGAAGTATCGCGGAGATCTTCATAAGATATAAAAACAATAAGACCTATCCCATCTTTTCTTGTCTTTATCTTTAGAAGAGGCATAGAAATATGAAAAATAAAATGACAAGATGGATCGTTATTTGTCACAGACTTTAATTTCCCATTTGATCTAATTCTTACTATCTAAGGATTGTCTCAGTGAAATAATTAAAAGACTACCTATTCCATTGTTGACTAGGGTTTATTGAAAAGAAAGAATTTCTTTTTTTTATTACAATTTTATAAAGCCAAGTTTCCATCGAAATGGTATTGGATACCAAGGACTTAAAGACTCACCTGAGTCTATATGGAAAGTATCGTCAGCCCTATCCACAACCACTAATTCAATCTTCCATCCAGCTATCTAATCTAATTCAAGACCCAATAATTAAACACTACATTAGTAGTGGAAGGGAATCAATAAATCTTCATATGAGAGCCCTTCCACCACTATAATCTATCCCTGAATCCTAGAGGCAAGGATTTAGAGCATTAGTCATCCAATTTGTGACCAAAATGACATTCCCTTTTGTCAAAAATTTTCAATTCAAACAAAATACCATATTTATGTTTTCTAGAAAAAAAAGGAAAAAAAAAGAAATCTACCTAAGATGTTGCGATCAGAACTTGACATTGTTAGGGAAATCTCTTATAATGTTTTGAATATGACAACATAATCAAAAGCTACTATCATGTTTCATGATTGACTAACTAGTTGAAAGATGCACAAACTTCTATGTAGATGATATTTTAATAGAATGTCTAAAGGATATTATCAAGGATTATACTTGGAAAAAACAGAAGATAAAAACTAGAGTTTGGTATCATCAGACTTTAGACTCTTCATTGAAGCTGAATTTATTCAAACTGTTGTATGACTACATTTAGACTCTATCTACAATTGCTTGAGTATCATGGCTAAAGCTGAAGATAGTTACTTCATGGATATCATCAATGTTGAAGCTGTAAATCATCAAATGGATATCATTAGATTGTGATATCTTATTCTGACTATATGTTCAAACGTAGACTCTAAGGCTGAATTTGTTTAGATGCAAACTCTAAGGATGAATATATTTAGACATAGACTCTAGTTATTGTCATTTGGATATTGCATCTGAAGTTTTGAATATTTATGTTGATGACACCATTATTATATTTCATGGACATCATTAGAGTACTATGAAGATATCAGCAAAGCTTGCACTCGAGTATTGTCAAGATGCTTGGCATCTTCAAACTCCATGAGAAATCTATTCAGACTTTTGGAATATTTAGATAGTGACAGTTCATTTGATCAAGCAGTCTATTTAGACTTAGAGACCTATTCAACATCAAAGACCTATTCAGACTCTGTTCCGAATATCATCAGAGTCAGAGACCCATTCAGATGCAAACTCCAATTCTTATAACTATATAGCTAGTGATTTGGCTCAGATTTCACTTATAGAAGATAATGATTGATCTTCAATCTTAAAGATTGTTTTGCAATTGTATTTATCAATGCAAGACATTGGGATTGATTGACAATCCTTTCAAAGACAAGTGATCCTCCTTATTCAAAGAACTCCACTTATAGAAACTAAAGATTTTTTTGTATTGGCGACCCAATCAATGGGGATTCAGATCTTATCTCTCAACGGCTACTCAATCTTCATTATGTAATCTCATCTAACAGGCTAATTTGAGAGTGATCCTCGGAAAACTATCCAACAGTTAGTTTTGAAATGGAGGAATATAAAACGAGACCAAGTGGCGAAGAGAATAGAGAGGTCTAGAATAAAAAATTCCAAACCTGAGAGTACTTTGATGCTTGTCTTAGTACTTTGATACTTGTCTGTCTTGAGCTTATATTTGTAATCATTTTGAGAGGTGTAACAGTGTCATAAGTGTGTGTCTAGGTGTGAGATAGTGAGATCTATTGGCTTAGGTATAAGCAACACTAGCTTTAAATAGAAGTGCTTGGATATAAGTGGCATAACTTGACTGTAACCTTTCATTAATTATCTAGTGGAATCTAGTAAGCAGACTGTTAGCGTGGGATTGTGGACATACATTTGCAATAAGCTGAACCACTACAAGTTTCATGTGTGATTTTCTCTATTAATTTACTTCTGTTTATTGTTTATAGTAGACATTTGCACACCGGTAGTCATCTTCACACAAATTTGTCAATAGTTTTTAAAATCACCTATTCACCCCTCCTCTATGTGATATTGCTAGCCTCCAATAGACATTCCTTGAAAATGCTCTTGGCTCATCTTATTTTAGGATCTAAAAAACCAAGGACATTTTTTGTGATTATGTTTGTCTTTTTTTTTTTTTTTTTTTGATGACCCAGGGAACCCGCCGCACGGTCGGCAACCGGGGAGTAAACCCTGGGGAGGCACGCAGGAAACCACCACCCACGCACCCCGGGCAAGGCACGGCTAGCACTGAAGCAACGACGACGCCGTGGATCGAACTTGGGACCTCTCGTGAAAAGTTCCCTTGCTCAACCACCTACGCCACCACCACGGGTGGTAAGTGATCATGTTTGTCTTTGTAAATCGACATTAACCAAGCAAAGATTGGTTAGAAGCAAACAATATTATATCATAGCACACAATCGTATCGCCAAAATACATTTATTATATCCGATTATTTATTTAAACAACTAAATTCGAAGAAGAGAAGTAAAATGATTTATTACACTTGGGTCTAATTATAAATTTTTATAAGAATATAAAAAGTGGAAAATAATATAAACTTTAGAATCATATCAATGTTAGGATTTCAACCTTTCCACGGAACTTACTAAATGGTAATTCAGCCAATCGAAAATTAGCAGACTATATATGATATACAACATGACACTGTGTGACAAAATGACATTCTTTATTTATCATAATTTTCAATCGAAACAAAAGACCATATGTTTGTTTTCTAAGAAAAAGGGAAAAATAAAAGAATCTCTACCTCAGATGTTGTGAAATCCCTTGAAAATACTTTGGGCTCATCTTATTTTAAGATCTTAAAACCAATGATTTTTTTTTTTTTTTTGAGATCAATGTTTTTGTACATCAACATTAAACGTGCAGAGATCAGTTAAAAGCAAACAATATAGATATCATAGCATTCGACAATATCACCAAAATACATTTATCATATCCCATTATCTAATTAAACAAGTGAATTCCAAGAAGAGCAAATTCTTATATTTGGATTTAATTATAAAATTTTTATAAGACTATGAAAAATATATATAAACTTTTGAATCATATCAATGTTAGGATTTCAACATTTCGAGAGAACTTTACTAAATGTTAACAGAGGCAATCAAAGATTAGCAGATTATATTTGAAATATAACATGATAGTTGACTATATATCAACCAAGCCCATGAGCTGAGCAGGAATTTGAAATCTTCAAAACCGAAATTTCCAGGCACATTCTTAGAGATGGGAAGATTGCGCCTTTGGTCCAGTTTGGTAGGGCACGCGCCTGAAAAGTATTTATTCTATCTGAACGTGAAGAATGTTTCTAATTGAAGAACTTTCCGACAATAGACGGTTACGGAGAGGAAACAATTGAACTTATTCCAATCAAGCCTAACGACCAAACTATGCACAATAGCTTTAAGTTGATAGAGAATGCAAAGTTTTCGTTCTGATGGTGCTCCCCCGTTCAAAGATTTCCAAAATCCCGTTTTCTGGTAAAACAGAATTTCATCTGTGGAAGGTAAATACGTAATTTCAGTAGTAATTTGAAATATCGATAATTATACATGTCCATATTAATTTCAAATACCAACATGATAATCTTACCACACGAGAGTTTACAATATTGTATAAGAGTTTAGTAGCTCCATACGTTGGTAGATAATCGGAACAGTTGGTGATTACTGAATAATAAATATGTGTTTGTAATTGAGTTTAAATAAAATTAATAATTTTGTCTAAAAGTTTATAACTTTAAGTTTCACTAATAAACAATGATAATTATGGCAATAGTTGGTAATTTTAAAAAGAGTTGATGATTTGTTAGGCAACTTCAATCCACTGGTGAGCTCCCAATAAATATTTGTAATTTATCATAATAGTATGAAATAATGAAATAATTATTGGTAAGTAGAGCCCAATAAGAATTGGTAATTTCATATAAGAATCGGTTTGGCGACTCGCACGAATATATTTTTGGTAAATTATTTGAATGGAGGGGCTATTTCCATCCCATCTTTGATAAGACACTACTTTCCAAATGTCTTTACATTTTTCACCTTTTGACCACCTATGGTAACCACCTATCTTAACTGCAGCGTTTAACTTATAGTATGAGCTTATATATTACAGCTAGTAGATTATAGATGTGCTTAGATGAATTTACAGATAAATTCATAACTTGAATAAAGAAGTGGATATTACCATACACAATTTTCAGAATTCTTATATAATTACTAGTAGAAACATCATACAGCAATAATATATAAGAGATAAACAAATAAATTTCTTCGTCGGTTATTTTAGATCCATTGATTGATATATCAAACTACATCCAAATTAATAATTTAAAAGGCAAATTATTGTGGATATATCATTTTAGATATATCATACTAAATTAAATGAGATGATTATGACTAATTAATATTACGGATAGTAGGAGTGGATGGAGTTCTGTGATGGTGTGGCTAAACTATACAAAGCTCCCTTCTACCCAATTTCTTTGTTATTTATACATTTTTACTAATCTTGGAAAATTTAAAGAAAATAAAAAAAAAATTCAGTAGGAGGAGATCACATCTAAATCTATGTGTTTCTTGGTCTTTAGTGATGCATTCTTTCACATATATAGCATTTCTTTTCATTTCAAAATGAATTACTTATAGTTGGTTCTAATTATAAAAATCTTATAAGACTATAGAAAAGCTAAAAAGGAAAAAAAGAAACTTTAGAATCATATCAATGTTAGGATTTCAACATTTCCAGAGAACTTACCAAATGTCAACACGGCCAAACCAATACTAGCGGACTATATTTGATTTACAACCTGATAGTTGACTCCATTTGGTCAACCGAGCCCATGAAATGCGAATTTGAAAACCTTTTGCGATTGAAATCTTCAATCCCAATATTTCCATGCACCTTCTTAGGGCTGCGAAGATTGCGCCTTTGGTCTAGTAATCTTTATTTTATCCGAACTTGAGGAATGTTTCTGATTGAAGGACTTTTCGACAATAGACAATTATGGAGAGGAAAAATATTGAACTTTTTCTCCAATCAAGCATAATGACCGAAGGACACGCAATGGCTTTCGGTTGACATGACTAGAGAATGCAAAATTGCCGTCTCAGTGGTGCTCCCCCCATTTGCAGATTTCCAAATTTCCATTTACGGAACCGACCAAAAAAAAAAAAAATTCCATTTCCGGATAAAATGAAATTTCATTTGTGGATGGTAAATAAGTAACGTTGGTAGTAAATTTGAAACGTCGTACGAACCCAATAATAGATTATCACTTAGTTTTTTTTTTTTCTTTTGCAAGTGAGTGCGTAAATGCTTGTAAATTACTGGTGAAATTGAAGTTTTGTCACGAATTTCGAAGTAAATGGCCACTTATTTTAGTTTTCTACAAAAAGGTGTATGACTTTATCTAGGTTGTCAATTGAAATAACATTTCTACCATCCACAAAACTCAATGGCGGTTACCACTTATTCTTAGATTTTGTAAGTTGGCACATAACTATTTATTTTTTCGGGAGAGAGAGGGTTTCCTACCGATAGTCAATGCACCTTCTTGAAGCTGAGAAGATTGCATCTTTGATCCAATTGGTGGGGCACACATGAAGAATATTTATTTTATCCGAACGTGAAGGATGTTTCTGAATAAAGGACTTTCCGACAATAGTCAACTATAGAAAAGAAAAACATCGAACCCACTCCAATCATGCAAGACGACCGAATTATGCTCAATGGCTTTCAGTTATACAAAATTCTGGTGCAACAACTTTCAATCAAGAAAAACATTGAACTTCCTCCAATCAAGCATAATGACCAAAGTACACGCGATAGCTTTCAGTTGACTTGATTGGACAATGCCTAATTGTCTTTTGGCGGTACAATTACTTAAGGCGTGCATGACAAAATTTATATTTATGTATTTATTTGTTTTTCTATTTCCCGAAATAGGCCAAAAAAAAAAAATTCGTTTGGTAACATAATTTCTTTTTGGAACAGAATTTAATTTCAGAAATAGATTTGGAGCAAAAATCAAAACTAAAATTTTTAGCTTTTCTATTTCTAGAACAAAAGTGAAAAATGAAAACTATTCTCATAATTCACTCTCGTCACTGCTCACCGCCCACTCGTCGCCCGTGGGATGTCGAACACCCACAACCGGACACATGCTGCCCACCGCTGGATGCCGAACGCCAATTGCTCGACGATGGCTGCCCACTGCCTGCTGCCGGCCACCACCTCCTTAAAAATAGAAATTTTATTCTGTTATCAAACGAATTTTTATTCTAGAAACAAAAATTTTGAGCGTTATTAAATGCTTTTCATTGCTCATAAACTCGTCTAGGAAATAGAAATTGATTTCTATTTTAAAAATTTTTTCATGCGCGCCCTTAACGTCGTGTTGATAGTAAATTTGAAATATCAAGAATAACAAACCCAATAATAAATTGTTACTATTTTTTTATTGCACGAATGAGTGCGTAAATGTTTGTAATTGACCGACAAAATTACAGTTTACTAAATGTTAACACAGCCAAACCAAAACTAGCGGACTATGTTTTATTTACCACCTGATAGTTGACTACATTTGGTCAACCGAGCCCATGAAATGCGAATTTGAAAACCTTTTTGGGATTGAAATCTTCAATCCAAACATTTCCATGCACCTTCTTAGAGCTGCGAAGATCGCCTTTGGTCTAGTAATCTTTATTTTATCCGAACTTGAAGAATCTTCTAATTGAAGGACTTTTCAACAATAGACAATTATGGAGAGGAAAAACATTGAATTTTTCTCCAATCAAGAATAATGACCGAAGGACACGCGATAGCTTTTAGTTGACATGACTAGAGAATGCAAAATAGCAGTCTCGGTGGTGTTCCCTCAATTTGCGGATTTCCAAAATCCCATTTCCGGATAAATGGAATTTCATTTGTGGATGTACGTAAGTAACATTGGTAGTAAATTTGAAACCTCGTACGAACCCAATAATAGATCATCATTTAGTTTTTTTTTTTTTAATTACAAGCAAGTGCGTAAATGCTTGTAAGTTATTGGTGAAATTGAAGTTTTGTATTCACGAATTTCGAAGAAGTTGCCACTTATTTTAGTTTTCTACAAAAAGGTATATGACTTTATCTAGGTTGTCAATTGAAATAACATTTCTACCATCCCAAAACTCAATAGCAGTTACCACTTATTCTTAGATTTTGTAAGTTGGCACATAACTACATATTTTTTTTTGGGGAGAGAAGAGGGTTTCCTACTGGGAGTCAATGCACCTTCTTGAAGCTGGGAAGATTGCATCTTTGGTTCAATTGGTAGGGCACACATGAAGAATCTTTATTTTATCCGAACGTGAAGAATGTTTCTGAATAAAGGACTTTCCGACATAGACAACTATAGAAAGTAAAAACATCGAACCCACTCCAATCATGCAAGATGACCATATTACACTCAATGGCTTTCAGTAATACAAAATTCTGGTGCAACGACTTTCAATCAAGAAAAACATTGAACTTCCTCCAATCAAGCATGTTGACACCTAAATTTTTGCTCAAAGATCATTTCTGAAAAATAGGAACTTATTTTTTCACCAAAATATTTCATGTCAAATTCTTGCATATAGCTTACCTAGGCGTTTAGGTATAGTTTTTTAAATGGAGGATTTTTTTCCTTAAAAAAATAAAAAAAAAAAGAAAAGAAAAAAAAGAAAAAAGAAATAATAAATAAATAAATAAATAAAAGCAAGTTGGGACCAAAATGTAATTTTCAAAAGTTGAGGGACCAATTCACAAATTTTGTAAAATTTCGCTTAAGCCCTTTAATCATCATCTTGTCCCCCAATTGAGTTAAAATTAAACTTGGGCTAGGTCGAATTAACCAAATTGGGCAAAAAGGATCAAATTGCACTGAATTGAGCATTCTCGAGCAAGAAAATGACCAACTTTGAAGGACTTTCTTGCCAAATTGGGCAAGGACAATTGTGAAAACTGATCAAGATCTCAAAGAACTACACACAAGCTTGCTAATAGATTAAAAATTGCAGCCAAATTGATGGATTAAAGCACTCAAACCAGCTACCAAAACCCAACTCACGATTCGGTCTCAATTCTGAGCTGCTGAGTAAGCAATTTTGTAACCCCACCATATCCTCCTCAGCTGCCTAATCAGCCTAATCTTCGCACGTGATAGAAGACCATAATTAGTAGTGCAAGTGAACAAAAATTAACTAGGGATAAGCTGCTGAAGGCACGTGAAAATCGCAGCAAAATTCACACACTCAATAGCTACAAAGGTTGAAAAGTTTGGCGATGTCATAAAGTTAGTGAACTAGCTTAGTTGGCAGGCTTGGTAGGTAGGGCAAAGACCAACTAAAAGATGGCTTAATTTAGTGGATAAGATCTCTGAACCAGGCTCTTTTAGGGCATGAAAGGTAGGAGACAAGAAGGAGGAGAGAAAGCTCACAATCGTTCTCTAAAGATACCCCCACAAGTAACTCAAGAAAGCAAAAACCTAGAAATTCCAAATTGACCCTTGTAGAGAAAAGTGAAGTTTTCACAAACTTGCAATTGAAATTAACTAAAACTTTCAACTAAAGAGTAAAACTTCACTCAAAGATATTTCTAACCATAGGTCGCACATCCTAAATGGAGATCTGAAAGGCCTCCTAAAGCCCCCTGAAAAAGTACCTTCCTAGTGGGCTAAGAAAGTCTGAATTTTTTCCAAGTGTTGAGCCCAGTTGGTCATAGGTGAGGGAAAGTGAGTGTTTTTGACAAAAATGATAGACAAATGAAGAAAACCATTACTTATCCCAAGCTAGAATATATATATAGTTTGGTTTGGTGTTAAGTTCGATAACAAAAGAAGTCGTGGAGTCTGGTTTTGGGGACCAACAAATACCTTCATTATCAATTCTTTCTATGCAAATCTCAATTTCCAGTTTGAATGAGCCAAATTCCAGGCGCCCCTAGAGGATAATTTCTTGGTTTCCTCGACCAAGAGCCACTTGCAAAAAAAAAACTAGGAAGCAAGATAAGAATCCTAGATTTGTTTTTGGATAAGTCTTTGCCGTGGAAGTCTTAAAACTTGTCACGGAAATGTATTTGAGTCCTAAAACATGCAAAAAGTGCAAATAAATCCTAAAACTTGTCAAAATGTTTTATTTGAGTCTTAAAATCGACACCGTTAGCCATTTTTAAAAATGCTGACGCGGCATTTAAAATTAATTTTTATTTTCCATGTGGCTTTTTTTTTTTAATGATTTTTATTCATTTTTAAAAAATAGATTTAAAAACTAAAAAATTAGATTTATTCATTTATCTTATTTTCAACCAAAAAAAAAAAAAAAAGAAAATTGAAAATTTATTTAAAAAAGAAAACAATTCAAAAAAGAAGAAGAAGGTAGCCTCACGGGAGGGGCCGGTGACGGTCGCCGGTCCTCGCCTCGGGTGGCGGCCCTTGCCTGGCTAGGGTGAGGCCTTGCTAGCCCCAAGTGAGGGCTCGCGACCTCGCCAAGCTCGGGTGAGGATGCCCAGATCTAGGCATGCCAGCCCTTGTGGGGTCCGGCGATGCCTCGCCCGGAGCTAGGCAACGCCGCCGGCCCCTCGTGAGGGCCGGGCGTGCCTAGATCCGGGCACCCTTGCTCAAGCTTGGCGAGGGTCGCCGGCCCTCGCTTGGGGCGGGCGAGGGCCAGCCACACGGGCCCAAGGTCGGCGATTGTCGCCGGAGGGGCCGGCCCCTCCGGTGAGGCTGCCATTTTTTTTCTTTTTTTTGAACTGTTTTCTTCTTTAAATAAATTTTCACTTTTCTTTTTTTGTTTAAAATAAGATAAAATGAATAAATCTATTTTTTTAGTTTTTAAATCTATTTTTTAAATGAATAAAAATCATTAAAAAAAGCCACGTGGAAAATAAAAATTAATTTTAAATACCACGTCAGCATTTTTAACGGAAAAGGTTAACGGTGTCGATTTTAGGACTCAAATAAAACATTTTGACAAGTTTTAGAACTTATTTGCATTTTTTGCAAGTTTTAAGACTTAAATGCATTTTTGTGACAAGTTTTAGGACTTCCGCAAAGCACTTATCCCATTTATTTTTGGTCAAGTTTGAACATGTTTTGACAATGAAAAATGTCATGATCCCAACTCCATCTCTAGGGTCTTGAGCGGTAGGGGTTATTTTCGCGACTTCCCAGGCTCATTGCTATCACGATTTTTTTTTATCTTGTTATCATACACATGTGGAAACGTGAACGAACAACTCTCCGGACAAACAACAGCTGTAAGACTAGGACATACATCACACTGAACACACTAACTTATATTATAACAGTACTTTTACAATCCCTTTCTCTACGAGCTCTCTTTTCATTTTACATCACGGTACAAGTTTTCGACATAAGCTAGGGGAAATCCTATCTCCTCTAGCGTGATTGCAACTCCCAAAATTGACAAGAGCTTCCATGTCTACAAGACTGAAAGATGAGGGATGAGTTTTGGGGAAAGTCAGTAAGTAAAATTCCTAATTCTCTACTAGGAAAGTGATGCGGGTGCATCCAACGTAACTCCATCGACCAACTCAGAACCATCGATGCTTATCCAAGCCAATAAAGAAGTTGGGCATTATGTTCTTCGATGGATAATTTTGAATGAATAATGTTAATTACTTATCAGTACTTTGTGGTATATCGATAGGTATCAATGGGAGACTATTTTAGATGTCTTGTATGACCAATTGATGAAGTTTCAGGAGGATTATTTTCTGGTCAAGGGAGGAGCTCGAATTTTGGGAAGGCTAAAGGTTCACGAATGCGGTTCAAGAATATGGAAAGCCAAAAGTTCAACAATACGGAAAGCTAACGGTTCGGGAATGCGGAAGGCCGAAGATTAAAGGCATTTAGTTCTCGTGTTAATAAAAGCTTTTTATTAAGTTCCTAGCTGTTTTTATTTTTATGTAGCTCAAGAGTCGAACGTTTAAGTTCCTAGGTCATTAAAGTTTGTTTTTAATATTTCCTAATGCTAAAATCCTCCTATAAATAGGGGAAACTATCCAATGTAGGGGATATACGAATTTTATGAATGAAAATGGTGAGATTTCCTCTGCTTGAGTGAATTCTTTTGGAGAGTGGATAACTCCTTTCGGTTTCTTTATCCTTGGAGCGTAGATCACTCCTTGATGGTGAGCCAAGAAGCCCTTTATCCTTGGCTGGTGGAATCTTTAGGCCTTGATGGTGAGCTTCTTCAATCCCGAAGTCCTTTATCCTTGGCTGGTGGAAGCTTTAGGCCTTGGTGGTGAGCTTCGTAGATCTCGATCCTCATCCTCGGTTGGTGGCGTGGCCTTTATACATTGGGAGGAGATCGTTCTATCTTTTCTTATTCCTCTTTGTTTCTTTACCGTATACACTACTCCATACATTTAACCACAAAAATCCCCTCAAAAAAATCTCCGTTCTTGAATCACTCACCCCATCACGCATCAGAAAGCATCTCATCATCAAGGCCCAGCAAGTACACACTTGCGAATCAACACTCTAAACCCCGATTAGGATGAGAATCCACCTAAAGGCAGCCTAAACATGCACCATATAGGACTTACCTCGCCTCAGCACCTCCCTACACATTAGTACATTTCATATATCATATGCATATAGTGAATGCATTCAATAATTGGAACACTTCAATTCATATATCAATCAATCATAGGGGTCCTGATTATAAGGCCAAATCGTTATAACACGTTTTATTCCGTGCGACACAATTTCATCTCATAATCAGGCACGGCTATATCAATCACTCAAGCGGGTCACAATTATTTACGACCCAACGGCCACGATCAACTCAACAGTCAGCAATCATCCGGCATAACCGGGCATCGTCCCACTTTGTTGGGCACATCAACGTCTATATCTAGACGGCATTCTCGAAGGAGTATTGGTCCAGCCTCCACTGCAATTGGCATCCATTGACAATAGCATTTCATAAAGGAGCATCGTCTCCCCAACTTTCATCGGGTGACGGGTTCTAATAGCGATCACATGCACATCCATTCTCAGTTAAGCATATCATGTTTTGCACTCAAATACTTCCATTTTCAAATAATGGACTTTGCCAATTTTCTTCATATTAAAAACATCGGTAAAATAATTGTGCGTGGTCACACGCAGTTAAATCGAACCATAAAACGCGATACTCTCTCTTTTCAAAATTCTACGATTTTATATAGTACATAAAATATTTTTGGTGTAAAAACCCAACGCCAAGTATTTTTCTAATTATATCCAAATATTCATATTTTTGAAATAATAATTAAAAATCATCACCAAGCACCCAATTGCCTAAATTAGTAATCAATTTCACAAATCAATGTAACCACGACGATCAACGTAAAATTCGACAACCAGCTATCCCGATATAATTTATGCTAATTAGTAATTAATTAAATAAAGTATAAATTAATTAAATAAATTACAAATTATTTAAATTAAACCCTTAATTAATCTACATAAGCTAATCTAACCAACTTAATTGAACTAATTAACTAATCTAGCTAGGATAATCACCTTAATCTAATTAGGCTACTAACTAATCTATCTAACCACCTAATTATCTAACTAAATTAACCAATTAAATACTTACACTAACTAATTTAACCTTAAACCTAATTAAACTTAAACTAATCTCCCCCTAAGTGTAATTAGCTCATTAATCAAAGATTAGAATGCTAACTCACCGGTTTAGTGAATTAACGGGTTCACGGCGACGACGGCGTGACGGCAACCAAGACTTGAGTCTATGACGACACTAAAGGAGGCCAAACCGAGGCTGAAAAAGCCTTGGAAGGCTCACAGCCCGACTAGAACTTCAGTTATGATCGAACACTGAAGAGGCTGGATCAATGAGTTGGTCGGGCTCGATTTGGGGGGCTGGACCAAGCTGAGGCTGAACGGAGTTGGACGGGGGCAGGCGGCTGGAGTGGTGGACTCGAGGATCGACAATGGGGTGAGCGGCTGGTCACGTGAGCTAGCGGCAAGCTCCTTGACGGGCTCGCAAAGGAGCTGGCATCACGGCTGGACCAACGGATGACCGGTGGGCGTGCGGGCTAGGGACACGAATGGGGGCGAGCTAGCAGTGATAAAGAAGGCAAGACACTCAGCTGCAACAATGGAGGAAGAGGAAGAGAGGAAGAAGAAGTTGAAACAGAAGCAGAAGCTAGTCTATTGGGGCTGTTGGTCGCATGAAGAAGAGAGGGGGAAAAGGGAGAGAAAGTCAAAAATAAATATCCTAATTCATGATTTTTTTTTTTGTCGGTCTTACTCTATTCCTACTCTAACTCTCAGTCTTAGACTTTTGCCCCGCCTTCTTGTAGTTCATGCAGGGCGTGGGAGTCGAAACCCATACCTAAAACTATATCATCCCCACCCCAACCCCCTGAGAAGGTGGAGATTCGAACCTCCCAACTCTCCTTCCATGTTGGAAGGGTGGCCACTGAGGCAAACCCCAGTGGTTATCCTAATTCATGATTGAGCATGCCCCAATAGTCTCCATGTTCATCCTCTTTGTTTTCCAATTATCTTCTTGAGCCTATTTTCCCAAAATTAAGGATTTTTGGGCAGCAAAATAGGCCATTACTTCTCCCATCCGAATTTCACTTATTTTTCTGAATTGTCCGAAATTGATTTTTCCGTAAAATTCCGGACTTGACGAAATTTCTCCGAAAGATAAGACGACGTCCTAAAAATGAATTGTGACATGCTCGAACGTTCGAATCCCAAAACTGAATTCAATTTCATAGTTAAAATCGACTGGACACAATTTTAGCATGACCTAATCTACCGAGTAGTTTTTAGAGATTTTAGCGCATTTGACCCGTGATCGATAATTTTCGATTCATATTGTGCATCTCCGACTCATAGGCGACTCTCAGTTATCGTAAAAATCTCAAAGTTTCAATTACAAGTACCGGGTACAAAATCAACAGAAAACCGGGTTAGTGCCATTCGATGTGAATTTCGTAATCATGTGAAATCACCCATAATTTAATTATGTCATTCCATCGAATCAACCCGTATCTGATCACAAATCGCTCATACCGGTATCGTATTTACCATTGTCGATTATCACGGTAGAACAGTCAATTTCCGATTGAATTCTTAAGTCGATCGCGTTTATATCCCTTGACGGTTTCACTTGATAGATCAGTTAACTCGTGAGTGGCCAACTTAGAGAAAAATGACCATAAGCGCGTCGACAAAATGTCCATTTCATATATTCGAGACGAGGTCGAAATTCAGGTTGTCACACTAGACGTAAGGTTAAACACTTGTTTGTGATTATAAATGACTCATCATCGTCAAGAAGCAAGAAAACAGCCGTCCTTCCCTTGTCTCGATGTAGCAAGTATCCTCTTGGAGGGGTAGTCACAAGCTCGAAAAGCAAAGGAATGAATTTAAAGTTGCATTTGTTCCATAGAAAACACAAAATTTATAATACATTTTTTTGAGAAATAATCTTTTGTGTTGAATAAAATATATTTCCATTACATATGAAAATAGTTAGGCATGCTTGCTAAGTGATATAACCAATAATTTTTCAAAAAGTACTTTTCAAATCTTGAATTTATCTTAAAATATATGCATCTTGAACTTCAAACAATATTACAAGCTACGATGCCATTTTCCTTTTGTGCTACTTTACAGGGCATTGTCTATGATAGTTACTTTGCAATTTTCTCTTATTTTCTGGCCTACAAAGAGGAAAAGTTTTTGGACAAGTTTGGTCTTTCGTGAATCAAAATACAGGACACCATCGGCAATGCTTATGAAAAAGGTGTGCCTTATGGGGTAGGGTAGGGCTAGGCCACAAGTACCTTGCCAAACCATAGCATAGACAAGGGTTTCGCCAAAGGCGACATTCCACTGCATCAATACGAAACAAGCCCATCCCCCTCGTTGCACACACTCTGTCTGTCTGTCTGCCTGCCTGCCTGTCTCTCTCTCTCTCTCTCTCTCAGAGTCAAGGTATTGCTTGCGGCCGTGAGAACTCCTATGGCACAAGCCTGAAGCTCAGGGTAGCTGCAGAGCTCCCTGGGATAGAGCTCACATCCATTGAAGCTCTGCACGAACAGCTCGTGGACATCCATGGCTGCGGCAATAGGACCCAATCTAGTCCACTGGTTCGGGTCATCCAACCTCGATCTAGACCAGATTCTAGGCAGTAACCATCGCTGGGCTCATAATTGGGGTTTGGGTGATATTCACGAACGACTCTTCAAGAGACGATCTTAAGCAATGATTTGAGTAAGATGATTCTATAATTCAACCATTTTCAATATTTTCATTGGCACTTAACAGTTTTTTCATCCTTTAAAACTCTGGTTTACTTTCCAACATATTTTGGCCAAAAGCACTTTAGTTTTTAATTTGTTATTTTTTATAATTTTAAGAACAAATGAAAGCGCCAGCATCATCCACTATGGGAAAAATATAATGATGGTCACTTTCGTCCCTTAAGTAACTCCGTCATATTTTTGGGACATTTGGTGAGGTCATTTTTATCCTCTGGAAATGCGTTCATTATCTTTCTTGGGATTTAGCCTGACGTTTAAATTAGAAGTAAGAAATTTTATGTGCTTAAGAGAAATTATTTTTATAAACAATTATTACATTTCTTTTAAAAGTTACCAAACGGGAGAGTACAAATCTGACTTCCAAGCCTTCAACAATCTTGGAAAGGAAAATATTGGCCAGGACTTTTAACTGTTCAACATTAGAAATTGATCAAGTGAACAGTGACATATTAGTATGACACCAATGGTTCAGTTGAATTTTACTATTATATTGCATGATTTACAGCTAACAATAGCTCATCACAAGCATCTTTTGCTAATGATTATTAACTCCCTCTCTTATCTCCATACACAAAACAATAGCAAGCTCTATCTACTAACTACAAACAGGTGACAGGAGGATGATGAGTGAATTTGTCACCTTTGCTCAGCCTATAAAGCCAAAAAACCACAGCTCCTATACATAACCCTCAGCTGTTGCCAAGTGCTGCCGAGAGACTCCAGCCACTAATCCAAAAGGAAATCTAGCTCGTTGGGTAGAGTAACTCTTTTTCGCAGTAGGGACTCGATCGTTGGACATTTCCTCTTTCTTCCGCCTCTGTGCCTGGATCAAAATTACTCCTCTTAACTCCTCAAAATCACCCTGAACCCAAGGAGCCAATTTGCTAGGAATGAGAATCATCCAACTCTCATGTAGTAAAAAGCCGGATTTCAACAGCAGTAAAATTGAATTTCAATATTTGGGAGAACGAGAGAATGGGGCTCACTGGAGTATAAACATGGCAACCAATTTTCTCGTGATGGTCTCTCACGTGCTTATATGCAAACTTCTTGCCACAATTTTTATGGCCACAAACAAATGGCCTCACCTCAAGATGAACAGCCTTCACATGCTGATGTAAATTTGATTTCTGTCAACAAGAAAATAATCAGCTAACGTACACACAGTAGGCACACGATAAATGAGCTCACGCTTCAAAGTACCAAAAGATTATAATCCATAACCAGCCAGAATCTACTTAGTAGGTGACTGTATCTTACTGTTGAAAAAATGCGGAGACAACCCTCAACATCACATCTGAATGCTTCTGAATCAGCCGAATTTTTCTTCTCATGTGTGCGGAGATGCCGTTGGACATTCTTCCTCAGCTGCTTAGTCCCACATATGTTGCAATTGACTAATTGGTGAGCTGACCGCATGTGGTCCTTCAGATAATCAACATTGCTAAAGTATTTCATGCACTCACAACAGAAAACCTCCATAGTCTCTAGTTTGACTGCAGCAATTGAAATCACGTTATTATCGAATAGCATGTTAAATAGTTCATAGGTATCATTCGGCGTCACCAAGACACCTTCATAATTAAGTGACTCACCATGAGAATCCTCATGCTTTCACAACTTCGATGCAAACTTGAAAACCTTTCCCAACCCAACCTCTAGACAAACATGTTGCTTCAGACTCTTACATTCACCAGACGTCGATGGTTCCTCATCATTGTGAATTTCATTCAAGTGCCTCTTCATGTTCCCTTGATATGCAAATGACTTATCGCAACCATCAACAGGATAGCTGAAAATCTTGCCTTTATGCTGAAGAAAGTGACGAGCCAAATGGTCTCTTCTGCTATAGCTGGTAGAGCAATCCTTTATAGAACACTTGAAAGGCCTCTGCAAATGAATTTAGCATATTGACAAATAGATACAAAGCATACCAAATCTCTAGACATCAATAGGAAAAAAAAAATGACCGATGCTTCAAACCTCAAGATAGAACATGCATGACCGAGGCTGACTTGATGGATCTTCTCAGGTGGTCCCCCAACCTGATACTAGTCCAATCAAGATACAAGATTGCAGCCTCTTGCATTTTGGGGTTCTTTTCGGTGGGATCCAATGCTTCATGCCATTATCATATCATAATCAGATGAGCCAACATGCTTTATCCTGCAAGATCTTGATTTCAGTATAGGCAAATTCGTAGTAGACAAATGGAAAAGAACAAAACAGCTTCATTTTTCAACCAAAATCAGAACTTTTTTTATCATAAAATATTTACCTGTGAGACTAGAACACACTAAAAGATTGATGCTTTTTCAACGGTGCTTCCATTTTATGATGTTCCACAAGATTACAGCACTATATTTATGGGTAAATTGGTAATCACCATTCAACAGCCCAGAAAATCATGTACATCCCCAACGATAATATCCGAATTGCTGTTTCTGACGCCTCATTAGAAGTTACAAATGTGAAAATCTCGATAGCAAAGACCACAACCGAGCATCGTGCATCATAACCATCTGCTCAACAAGACCGGTGTGACCGTGATCAGAACCTGTCCACTTTACAAACTGTACCTCACGGTCGACCACCTCCATGACAGGTGTAATCTAATCGAAACTTGACCAAAATTTTCAAAGAACTTGCTTTCATGTTGCAGCATCAATAACAAAACGGAGAACTCAACATACCTCGAGCGAATGGCCCTGCATATGCTACCTCAAGTACGTGGCTTTCTTAAAAGTGGCGCCGCATTCTTCGCAGGTATTATTAGCCTTCGCTCCCTCCTTCCCCTCGACCCCTAGAACCATCGCCGCTTCCATCTCATCCTGATAAAGACCGAAGCAACACGAAAACCACTTCACATAGGTTCCCATATTCCCATCGCGGCGTACATTCAAACGCGAGCATATTCCACAAACGCAAAACCAGCAAATTGCCGATTGAACTAGTCAAATCGTAGCGCCAGAACTCGCGGCCCAAAACGAACCGAGCTGCTTGGGAAGCATCGGAAGGCAATGAAGGGTAGAGAACACACCTCGTAGCGCAACTGGATGTGAGAAGTGACGAGGGACTTCCTGGACCTGCAGATCCCGCAGTGCTCGCCGTAGTAAAGCCACCAACTGGAAGAGACGCTTGGATCGGTGTTGTTCTAGGCCTAACCTGACTGGGTTCAAAGCTATGATCAGTTTGGGCCCAAATTAGGCCCGGCCCGGTAAGCTTTCCATCGAACGAAATTAGATCCGCGAACAGGAAGCTGCTTACTTCGCGATTGTTGCGTACATTATTAAATACGAGCATGAAGATGTATAGAGAGCAACCGTGAGGTTTCGTTGCAGAGATTGCAGAGGTAGATTTTCACGATGGACTTGGAGGTTGACGACTGTTCGGAAGCACGAGGTAACAAGAAGTTCTGGCACAAGGTACATTATTCTTGTTTTCTTTCATTCACTGATATTTGTCCTTCTTGACCTTTTCCTCTTACAGATCAAGAACCACCAGATTATACTCAAAACACTACATGAGTTTCAAAGCTACGGGTTGAGATCAAGACACCCAGACTCCAAGCTGCACATAGACAAACTTAGCCATCGATCGTTTGTATTCTTACACAAACAACTGAGATCGGTCACAATCTCCAGCCTCCGCCTTTAACCGTTATAATCCACCATGACTCGTACATGGACTCGCAAGGAAACCAAGCGTGAGAGACTAACACGGTAGAAGCCTCGGTCAATAATGTCATCAGAGCTGAAGGTCGAGAACAATAACTTTAGATCATATACTCATCGCCCACTACCATGGAAATCACCGGCAACATAGCACAGAACGAAGAATTATAATGGTTAAGAAATGTATTCAGCCATTGTGAAAACATCAGAACTCATGCTTAAGTGACTTGAAAATCAATTAATATCTCTTAATGTATGTCAGCATACTTTCGGATTCCGAAAAGGACGAAACTAATCTGCATTGAAACCTAATAGACATTTCGTCGAACAGATTGCAGTCAACCGATTAAGGAGCAGATTTTTGCAATTTCAAACTCGTGTTTGTGACCTCACGCAAACGAAATTAACATGTGAAGTTTAGAATCAAATACATGACTCTAACATGACCGATTCTAATCGCAGCAAAACGAGCTTTACATTCGCTTCACCTTCGCCAGAATCACAGGTAGAAGAGCCAAGCTAAGTCGCTGTCGGCAGTCCGATCAACTAAGGGAGCTCTAATGATCGTCCTCGTCGGTTAAAATGAAGATCTGTAGAAGAGCTTTAAGCGAGTTTCGGCCACTTCAATCTTCACGGCCACGAAACAGAATTGAACAAGAGGCTTCCCGGGAGGCGGCCGTCCGGCGATGGCGACGTCGCCTTGGGCGGTGGTTAGCTAGAAATGAGAAAGAAGTCTCTGGAAATCGATTCCTGAGGGAAATCCGAAATGGGCTCCGATTTGGAAATCGAGGAGCGAAAGTTTATGGGTCAAGCGAGCCCACACGTTGATTGAAAGTCTTATGGGTCACATTCATGAGCAAATGGGTTTGGGCTTGAGTTGATGGGTTTGGATCAAGCTATTGGGCCAAATTTAAACTCAATGGTCGAATGGGCTTCAAAAATGATCTTTCTCTTCCTCTCTCTTTTCTCATTCTTTCTATATATATCAGATTTATTTATCCTATATATGCATATACAATTTTGTCGATAAAAAAAAATTCCAATGTCCGTAGCACTTGAGTGCTATAACTTATTTTTTGATCATCTGAATGTCATATAACTTTTTAATCGATTACTTGAGTGCTAAAATATTTTAAAAACAATCCATATAAGTGTCATGCTACGTCAGATTTTTTGCACTTGGATATATATTTGGAAAAGTTATGGCACTAAAGTGGATGAAAAAAATTTGACTCTCAAGTGAGCATCGTACAATGACATTTGTGGTGTGTATATCCCTAAATCTAATAGTAGATTAGCTCTTGTTTTAATCATTCACAAGTGGACACATAACTATATGAAAGTTACGAATGAAATATCAATTCTACCATACCCAATAGTAGATTACCACCCCTCATACCATGATTTAGTTTTATGTAGTACTTATCGAACATAATCGGTTAGTTATTAGATCACTAATTGTAGATCGTTATTTTCGTACAATATTCACTTGAGTGCCATAATTTTTTTTTATCAATTAAGTGCTATAATTTATATACAGTATTCACTTGAGTGCCATAGTTTTTTTTTTAATTTTTTATCATCATTTAAGTGTCATATACTTTTTCAAGTCATCACTTGAGTGTTGTAACTTTTTGAAGATATTTCTTACAAAGTGATTAATTGAGAGATATGGTACTCAAATTGACCTTCTTCTTCTTCTTCTTCTTCTTCTTCTTCTTTTTAAGTTATGAAACTCAAGTGGTTGAAAAAAGTTATGGCACTCAAGTGAGCATTGTACAAGAATTATGATACTTGTATTGTAATTATCCCAAAGTAAATCACTAACATTGCTGCAAAATCAAGTCAATATGCATTAGCAGTAGATAGGAAGTTGCGCAATATATTGTTGAATGAGCGCAATATGTTTTAGAATCAACGTGCGAGCAATATATTGTTGGAAAGTACACACGAAGATGATTGTTTTAGTGCCTGAAACTTAAGTCTTTTGAGTTCGTATCGACCTCGAAACAAATCCACCGTGTTGGATCAAAGAATTCACGAATTGGTCATGTAGAGGAGTCCAATCGCGATGTCCAATCCTCCAATCCTAGTGTCCACACTCGTGGTTGTGGTATTGTGGATGTCAGTGTCCATTGAAAGTAAACTTTTTAATACCTTATACTTAGCAATACTGAATTGATTTTACATGAGGAAAATAGATGGGATAAATGGACTCTTCACTAATTATTTGATGAGCAGATTGTGAATGACATCCTATCAGTGCCCTTAAATACTCAAACTCTACAGAACAATTTGGTATGGACTGTTACAAACTCAGGGATTTTTATAGTGAAGAGTGCATATAACTGGATGTGAGGACAAAGGAAAAATCAATCAACATCACAAGCGTCATCATCATTCCAGCTACCCCCACAAGTCATGGAACCAATGTGGAGCATTTGCCAAAATGTCTTGCGGACTAAAGGTAACCTGCTTAGGTGAAGAATATTACCTGACCTAGGGTGCCCATCCTATCACCATGAAGTTGAGACGATCGAGCACCTCCTTCTACTTTGCCCCAAGACTAGTTTCGTTTAGACAAACCCTGCCATCCAAATCCATATTTCGAGTTACAGCGTCTCGCGAATAGAAGGTTGGTTGTGTAATTTCCTTGGACAACAAAACCACTCATCTCCCTTTGACACAATCGCGGCTACTTTCTGGTGCATTTTCCTTTTGTGCTCCTTTTACAGGGCATTGTTTGTGATAAGCTAATTTGCAATTTCCTCTTGTTTTCTGGCTACTAAGACGATTGAATTTCCGGAAGAGTTTGTTTTTCATGAAACAAAATACAAAACACCATCAGCCACGCTCAGGAATGCAGTTGAATAACTTCGCTGAAACCGCTCTCAATCGTCGTGGACGATCTCGTGGAGGCTGCAAAGCCCTCTGGGACAAAGCGCACGTGCATTCAAGCTCTGCATGAAGAGCTCGTGGGCATCCACGACCGCAGCCATGGGAACCGATATGGGGCGTCCAGTAACCATCGTTGGGCTCATGCATGAGGCTTGCGGCAGTAACCCATCTCTGACTCTTTCAAGGGACGATCCTAGGCAATGATCTGAAGAAGACGATTCTCTAATTCAACGTGTCTTTGTATTTTATTTTATTTTATTTTTCAGTCTTTTCGTCCCTTAAAAACTCTGGTTTCCTTTCCAATATATTTTGGCCAACATCATTCAGTTCTTAATTTGTTAATTTTTTAAATTTTAGTAATTAATAAAAGCACCACGTCAGTGCACCACTTGAGCACCATCAGCCATGTCTTCCGCCACATAGAACAGTTTTACATGGAAATGATGACGACGGTTGATTTTGATTTGTTACGTGATTTGTTTAGGACATTTGGTGAAGTTATTTTTATCTCCTGAGGAAACAAAAATTATCTTTCTTAGGATTTGACCTGACATTTTAAAAGAAAAGTAAGAAAGCTTATGTACTTAGAGATGGATGAATATTATAGACAATTATTAATTTTCTTTGAGTATTACCGAAGGAGATAGTAGAAATCGGACTTCCAAGCCTTCAACAATCTTGGGAAGGAAAACATCGACCAGGACTTTTCAACTGTTCAACGATAAAAATGAATGAAGTGAACAGTGATAGATCAATATGACACCAATGGATTCTCAATTGAATTTACTATATATTGCATGATATGCAGCTGACAATAGCTCATCACAAGCATCTTTTGCTAAGGATTAACAAGCTCTCTATCTTCGTAGACAAAACAATAGCAAACTCTATCAACTATTAATTACAAACAAGTGACAGGAGGATGATGAGTGAATTTGTCGGCTTTGCTCGGCCCTACGAGGCAAAAAACCACAGCTCCTATACAATATCCTCGGCTGCTACCAAGCACCGCCAAGAGACTCCAGCCACTAATCCGATAGGAAATCTAGATCGCTGGGTAGAGTAACTCTGTTTTCTACGGAATTGATTGTTGGACATTTCCTTTTTCTCCCGCCTCTGGGCCTAGATCGAAATTGCTAATCTAACCCCTCAAAATCACCCTAAAGCAAAGGAGGCAAATTGACAGGTATTAGGATTATCCAAATCTCATGCAGTGAAAAGCCGGATTTCAAAAGAGCAGAAAAATTGAATTTCAATATTTGAGAGAATAAGAGAATAGGACTTACTGAAGCATAAACATGACAACCAGTTTTCTCACGATGGTCTCTCATGTGCTTATACGCAACCTTCTTGCCACAATTCTTATGGCCGCATACAAATGGCCTCACCTCAAGATGAATAGCCTTCACATGCTGACGTAAACTTAATTTCTGTCAACCAGAAAAAACAGCAGCTAATGTACACTCAGCAGCCAGACGATAAATGACGTTGGTTGTGGGGGAAGGACTTAGGTCTGACTCTTATCACATTGTATCATTCGTATCTCATCCTTACGTGCGACGATCTTAAGTTGACTTGCAAATGCGAATTCATTAAAGGACGTGGTCGAGCCAGCGGTGGCCATCAATGATTCTTGACTGTTGATGAACGGAAGTCCATAAAGAAAGAAAAAACATCAGCATCTCTTTCCCTTTTCCCTTTCTACAATACAAGCGCCTTCAAGAGAACAGATATTCATTGCGCTCCCTTTTTATTTCTGCAAGGTTGATTTCACTTAGAACCTGATTTTGTGCACACTATTGGGTAAAAAAGGAAATTAACGATGTAGCTCTCAGACTCATTTTCATGTTACGTTTGGACTGAACACCGAAAATGAAAAAGAATGGGGACATCAGTCGGAGGAAGTGTAAAAAGAGACGGCCGAAATGGTTCCCTCCAACGAGGTGTACCTCAAATCTAGTTTTACAAAGTTTTAGAAGTCCTTCCCATCGCGGGGACAACATGATATGTCTCCGATTCTTGGGCATACTGAAGGAGGGAACTGAACCCAATTAGACTATTTAAAGACCAGTCCAAAGTGAGTCTAACTCCGAAAGGTTCCACATTAAGGTGTCGATCCACTCAAGCTGTAGATAAACAATTCTAATCTCGACAAGTTTCTGAGATTACCGATTGAACATGGAACTCGCGTAACTTAGGACCAGTGTCTCAAGATAACTATCCTCTGAAAAATCAGCAATCACTCAGACCAAAAATCTCCATTTTACCCAAATTTCTTATTATTTATATATTGTGAATAATTTTGGAATAAATTTTTTTGAAAAAAAAAGCATTAGTTGGACGAGATTACATGAAAACTTAATTGTTCTCTGGTCGTTGGTCTTTATTTTTGCGTTCTTTCACATAGATTACATATTTTTCCCTTTCAAACTAAGGCGAAGCAATTGTAGTGCCCATTAAATTTGAACAGTTATTGATAGAATTCGACAAAATTATCAAAAAAGTCTTAAGCTTATTACACTTGTACCAATTTAATCCTAAACATGTTGGTCAATGAGGGTGAGGAGGCCCTCGCCCCGCCCAGACTAGGCAAGAGACTTGCGGCCCTCGCCAGTGGCTGACGAGGATTATACAAAAAATGGAAAGAAAAAAATTAGACAAAATTTTAGAAAATTATTCATGTTATCACTGGTCATGCCACATAAGATTTAGAGATCTGCTCAGCTCACCAGAAAACTGATTGTTGGGCAAATTTATGATCTTGACCGAAGGAAGTATAATGAGAGACGGGGGAATGCTGCCTTCCAGTGATCTTGACCGAAGGAAGTACCGCGGATCTAGATTCACAAGGCTTAGAAGTTCTTCCCATCGGGTGACTTAATCTCTCCTGTTAGAGCATTGTGGAATAGCATAATCTGTCTCGAATTCTTGGACACACTGAACGAAGGAACTGAACTAGTAAGATTATCTAGACAAGTCCAAATAAGTCAGCTTTGACAGGTTCTCCATCGGGCTTGGGGTCAATCCACTCAATCTGCAATTAGACAATTCCAATCTCGACAATTTTCTAAGAGTACCCATTAAATCTGGAAGCCTCCCTGAAATACTCGTGTCACTCAGCACCAGAGTCTCAAGAGAACTATCCTCCGGAAAATTGAGCAGAGTACCCTGAAGAAGTTGGTTGCCTGATAAGGATCTAGAGTATCTGCAGCTGAAAGATTTTACTAGGAAACTCCCCATAGAACCCACAATAACTCAGACGCAGAGTAGTTAGATTGGTGAATCTGGTAAGGAACTCAGCAAATGTGGTTGACAGGTTGTTGCCATTCAGTTAAATGAATGACAAATTGATGAGAGAAAGCGATGCTTGGAAAGAATTCCAAAAGATGGTGTTTATTTTGAATAAAGAAGTGCATATTACAATATCTTAGGCGCCTTTTATAAGGAGGTCGCCATCTAATAAATAACCAAATTACTGAAATCTAATAACAAAATAAAGGAAAAGATATTGATAAAAGGGAAAGTTATCAAAACACAACTAAAAAATCTAAAATCTAATAACAAATTAAGGAAACCGCGTGAATCAAATATTGTAACTCATTTGTAATCTCGAAAATCACGCAATCCTCTTTGATTTTTGTAACTTATTTGTAATCTTGAAGATCACGTGATCCTCTTTGATTTGTGGGACCGCCCGCTCTTATGACGCTCCAATGTTTCCATAAAGGCATTTGCATGTTGTTCTATATCACAAATGATGAAGATTCGCGAGAGAAGAGTCAGCAGGACTAGAGAGAAAGCAATTAGACATGCTCAGCACCTCAAGTTTTTGCACTGAAGAGGACAATGCATTGCACCACTCGTTTCCCCGGGAAGACAGGTTGATGCCGTCAAGATGTCACTGTCGTAGCACCATGAGATTTCCAATCATGGTTTCAAATTGGGATTCTTGAGCTTTTGTGTATTAGTTCTAGGGAAATAAAGAAGAGAAAGATCAAGAATGCTTAACTTCCTCAACCGCGCTAACTCCATCAAAATCTGCCTGGAGAATCCAGCATTGGACGAGTTCAGATGAACCAGGCCAATGAGATTTGTGAAGCCAGAGGGAATTGCAGAGAATTTGAAATCGTTGAAAGCCAAGTTTAGCTTTTGAAGATGCTCTAATCTAAAGAGACTCGATGAACCGTTAATATCGCAAGAGATTGATTCAAAGCTGAAGTCTAGTTCGATGACCATTCTGTCCTCGTTGCACGTCACACCATTCCAAGGGCGAGCATTATGATTCCACATGACCAGCTTGGAAGTTCGGGATGCATCGAATACAAGGCTATTTTTCAACTCAACCAGCAGCAATTCTTGATTGCCGAAACATAGACTAGAAGCCGGTACCAAATAGATTCCGAAGAAATTGGTGCATATGAATGGCAAGAGAAGCCACAACAAATCCGAGGTTCTCATTGAGTGCAATTTCGATACTATTTGACAGAGTTTGCGAGTTTACTCATGCAAGGAGTGCTGTTGTTATGGGAAGGCAGATGAACATGAACCTCCTCGTATGGGATTCCAATGGAGCTGTATTTGGTCTAATTCATATCACATCGTATCATTAATTTTTTGGTCCTCATGCGAGACTATCTTAAGTTGACTTGACTTGGATTGCAAATTCATTAAGTAACTTGGTTGAGCCAGTGCTGGTCTTCGGTGGTTCTTGACTGTGGATGCAAATTTTTGAATGATCTCGCTAACGTTGCCACATTCAATATCGACTTGAGCTACTTGACGGAGTAATATGGGCAAGTGTAGATACCACCGGAACAAATGGTGCACGAGTACTTTGGTAGCCCATTTTAGTTTTTCTTTTTCTTTTTGTTTGATCCTATCCTATACCTATTTCACAATACACTGTGTGTGTTATGAGCAGGTCACGAAACCTCACTCGCTCACTTACGTGTCCTCACCTCAATGCCGAGAAGGATGGAAAGTAAACTCCTTACCTCCGCATTTTTGAGTGGGAAGAGTGGCCACCTAAGCAATTCCAATAGTTATAGTTTTCTAGCCCTTGCTCCTTCATTTCCGATGCTGTTTTTTTTCACCTTTTTTTTACCCTACTTAAGACATTCACCTCAAAGTTGACTAGAGAATGCAATTGATATTTCTGTGGTGCGCCCTGATGGGCTGATTTCTAAAATTCCGCATAAGACGGACAAAAATGGAAATTGTTCCGTGCGTTGTTAGTTCGTAACAACGGTAATAAATTTGATATTTCGATGATGAGTTGATTACAAACTAAATAATAAATTTTCCATCACCAAACTGAATAGTAGATTATCACTTATTTACATTTTACAAGACAAGGGGGGCGCATTTGTAAGTTACTAATTGAATAACAATTTTATCACTCACAAAAGCCAATAATATATTGTCACTTTTTTGTGATTTTATAAGTGGCCGCATAAATGTTTGTAATTGCCAATGAAGTAGAACCTTTACTATCCACAAACCTAATAAAAAATTACTACTTGTTTTGGTTTTAACAAGTAGGCACATAGCTGTTTCTATGTTGCCAATAAAATAACAATTTTACCATCAACAAAACCAGATAGTAGAGCGGCATCTGTTTTTAGATTTTACATGTGGGCACGTAAGTGTTTTTAAACAAGCATGGTAGTCCATTACCACTTGTTGCAAGTTTTAAATGTGGGAGCATCATTATTGGTAGGTTATCAATGAAAATGCAATTTTATTATGTATAAAACCCAAAAGTGGGCAGGTAAATGTTTATAAGATACCAATAAAATAACAATTTTACCACATTACGGACATACTCAAAAATAATTTACTACTTGATTTTAGATTATACAAATGTACAGGTAGCCGTCTGTAAGTTTTGTTTTTTGTTTTTTGTTTTTTTTTTCTTTTTCTTTTTTGTTTTTTAACGTCTGTAAGTTGTTAATGAAATAATTATTTTACCATCCAAAAATCTTAATAGTAGATTCGCACTGATTTTTATAATTTGCCAGTGAGTGCATGACAATTTAAAAGTTACTAATGAAACTAGAAATTTACTATCCATAGACCCACTGGTAGATTATCACTTATTGCGTTATGATTGAGTTATGAGTAGTAAATACACAACATAATTGGAAAGCTACTAGAACATTGATGGTCGTCAGTTGCTAATACTGTTGCAAAATCAAGTCAATATACATGACCAGTAGGTAACAGGTTGCACGATCTTACCATCGTTATTCATAATTTATGGATGTTGCTACAAATTTACTGTTGAATGGAATTTTCTTGTATGGGCCACGGAATGCTAGACACTTCCTCGTGATTCTTAGACAACTTATTGTAACCAAAAAAAAAAAACGTAGCACCATCCTTCCCTACTCTCAACATTGGCAAGTTTCCTCTTCTAGTTTTCTTTTTTCCACGGACATCCATATGGAGTGTCCACGTCAGTTTGATCCCTAACAGCAAATCAACATTTTTTAACGGCGTTTAATCCACCTGAGAAAAAAAAAATTCATCGCTGTAACGTCTCAAAATTGGACAGAGACCCTTTTATAAGTATGAGGACCATTTTGAACAAAAGAAAAGTAAAGGAACGATTTTGAATTTCAAGTAAGAGCACAGGGTTCTGATAGCATCTTCCTTCTGTCCTACTGTATAGGACATTGTTTTTTTTTTTTTTGATAACCCAATAAGGGAGCGACTGTAGGACTCACCACCACAGTACTCCAAGTAAGAATCCTTAACGACGCCTCTGTGATTCGAACTCTTCCCCTTCGTGAGGGGGAGAGAGCTCAAGTCAGCTACGCCACTACAGGCGGTGGTCTATATAGGACATTGTTTGTGATAACTACTTGGAAAATTTTTTGATGTTTTATATTCTTCTAGTTACAAAGAGGATAAGTTTTGGACGATTCTACTGTTCCGTGAAATAAGGGATATGTGCTCTGAAAATCCTAAAATTTACAAAAAATGCAATGAAATTCTAAAACTTGCTAAATTAGTATAATCAATTTATTGTGTTAACTCCGTCCATTTAGATTAATGGAAAATGTTGACGTTGCCTTTTTTATATGTTCTCTCTCCTACGTGGCGATGTGTGGCAAAAACGTGGAACACAAAGCTAAAACAATATTATTTTGGATTAATTTTTACCTTTTTAATTAAATAAAATAAAAAATGTATTTAAAAAACACAAAAAAAAAAAGAGCTAAGGGCAAGGGGGCAAACTCTTGTGAGTGCCGCCATTGTCGAAAAGAATCGGCGGGGCTCGACAAGGGCTAGCAAGGGTCACGGAGCCTAGTTCGGGGCCAATGACGCTCGTTGATCACAAGTGCAGGCTATGGCATGGGCCCTCGCCGAGCCCTCATCGACCTTTTTCGGCGATGGGGACAGCAATGACAAGGGCGGCAAGCCCATGCCTTTGGCTTTTTTTCACCTTTTTTTTTTTGTTTTTTTAAAGAAATATTTTTATTTTATTTAATTAATACTATGGTTAAAAAATTAGAAATTAATCCACATCATGGTCACATTGGGATAGAAAATATTTTTAAAAAAATATGTCAGCATTTTTCGTTAGTCTAAATGGATGGAGTTGATTGAAAACCTTGATTTTACCAATTTGATAAGTTTTATGACTTAATTGTACTTTTTGTAAGTTTTAAGACTCAATTACACTTTTGTGACAAATTTTAGAATTTTTCATACATATATCCCATGCCCCCACCCCCAGGGTCGGTAGCATAAGTTAACGGGCAAGTGATTTACTTGTCTATCACACTTTAGTAACTCACAACCATTTTCATAGAAGGATCATCATTTTCTTTTACAAATTGTCGACTATTCCAAAAAAAAAAAAAAAAAAAAAATTACCAATATTTCTTAAGCTACCAATGTGTTAAAGTTACAACTTTTATACGAGACTACCAACCTTAATTTCAGTTACTCACCAACGATTGCATTTTCCATTGTTCTCAACCGGGGGTACTGAGTTAAACCTATGGTTGAGAACAGTGCCGTAAGGCATGCTAACTTAGCTGTGGGCACTTCACCTACCCCCACTCACCCTAGGCTCAGAAGGCTACTATACCTGCCTACCCGACTGTAGCCAGAACCGAAGTCCTAACGTGGTGTCTACCTCACCACTGTGAGGCTCCCAAATTCCCTGTCTATCTTTCTTTTCCCAACAAAGAGGGAATATGGAGGACAGGGCAGGGTCTCCCACCCCAGGGCAGTTGTCCCGCCTGTTTCCTCCTTAAGCCTTTTAAGGACTTGCTCAAGTCCGATTTTACCAACCCTTTCAATGAGTCAAAATATTAGCATGATAAACTTACCACGTAACAGTCGATAATCTATGGAAGAGTCAGTTGCTTCATACTTTGGTAGATTATCATAATAAATGCTAATCAATAAATAATCAAATAAAGGTTGGTAACTGAATTTAAATGAAGTTAATAATTGCATATAAAAGTTTGTCACTTAAGTTCCACCAATAAATAAGAATTGGTAAATTGTCGGAATAGATGGTAATTTAAAAAAGAATTGATAATGTCTTATAAGAATTGGTAAATTGAACCCATTCCTAAGCTCCCAAATTAATAATCAAAAGTTGTTAAAACAATGTGAAATAATGCAAAAAAACAAAAAAGTTGGTAAATAGGCTCCAATACAACTTGGTTGCTCAAACAATCTTGTCATAAGTTCTTCATATTTTCTAACCATCACCAATTATCGCTGGTGGGGGCTGCTGCCACCAAGTCCTCCACCCCTTCTCGTGTATCTCAGGATCCCACTTTTGTCTTCTACATTTTATTTCATTTTTATTATTATAAAATATAATTAATTTCTTTTGATTTTAACATTATTGACTTGTTACTTTTTTTATAACAAGAAACATATCATCTTAGCATACCACATCTAACATACTAGGAGTTATTTAAGAAGAATTTGATTAAGAATTGGGTAGAGTTAGAGGAGTTAATTCCAAAAAAAAAATAATAATAATAATGAAGGATCCAATTGCACAAGTAATAGAAGTGTAAATACTCTATATGCGGATCAATAAACAGAACGTCTTTTTAAAGGTGATGGAGAATTATGAAGAGAACGAACAGAGAAAAATACTCATTCTTGAGTTTAATAACTGAACCTTAGCTAAAATCCTCATGGGTGTGAGTGTTTGAGCAATACTTTATCCCAAAATCGATAATAAGCAAACCTCCAAGATTGGATTGATGCTAATGGACCACAAAATATCCAGAAGCCAACCACGAATCCAAGCAACATGCCCATGTAAAACCACTTCTCACTATCATCATTGTCACCGGCATTGCCTTCAAAGGAATCTGAGGATGTGTTCCCTTGCTATCGGGATCTGAGCATTTGGTGGGCAGCGGAAATCCACACAATCTGCTATCGCCTTCGAAGGAATCTTTTGAGAAGGTGAGAAATTGTTTGACTGCTGGGATGCTACCTTCAAGCTTATTGTATGAGAGGTTCAGGAAGGAAAGAAAATTAAGATCGGAAAGCTGTGGGGGCATCGTCCCATTGAAGTCGTTCCGTGAAAGGTCCAAGGACTCGAGCTGTTGCAAGTTTGCTAGGGATGGAGGAATTGGCCCGAAGAATCCATTTTTTGATAAGTTGAGGAAATAAAGCGCTTTTAGATTCCCCAGAGTATTAGGTCATGGACCTTCGAAATTGTTGCATGAGAAGTCAATTGAAGTGAAAATAGTCAAGATCTTCACCAGCTCCACTGCCAGACCTTTGATGATAATGCTTACTGTGTCCTGATAGTAGAGACCAGTCCAGCCAAGGAATGGATATTGGATATGATTGATGTCTACATTAACCATCATAGCCTCCCAGCTTGTGATGCATTTAGCAGGCAGAGTGCCTCTAAAATTGTTGGAAGATATGTCTACAATTTGAAGCATCTTCCAAGTGCCACTAGGCTTTGGACATCCAACCTTTCCATGGAACTTGTTGGATTGTAAAACAAGGACACGTATACTTGCAATGCTCTTCAATTGACATGGATACACGTCATCAATCTGGTTGTTTCTGACATCTAAAACCTCCAGAGTCGTGCAATTTGCCAATGACTTTGGGATCTTCCCTAGTAATAGATTACTGCTGAGATCCAAAGTCTTCAAACCACATGTTTCGGGGAAGTTGATAATGCTACCATTCAAAGCATTATTTCGCAGATTTAATACCTTGAGAGACTCCATCACCAAGCAGTCAGGAATATTTCCCGTCAAGTTATTACGAGATAGGTCAAGTACCTCAAGATATTCAGCTTTGCAAATTGATTTTGGTATAGACCCGCGGAACTTGTTATTAGACAGGGAGAGGAATATTGCCCCAGAAAGACTCTCGTACCAATAGCAGATGGAATGACTAAAGTGAAGTTGTTACTCGAGAAGTCCAAGTGTGTGGCAAATGGTGGCAGGGGCAACGTTTGTCCACGGAGCCTGTTCTTATGGAGGTCAAGAACAAACAGAGCAGAAGTAAGATTAGGCAACGGTGTTTCAATATCTTCGAGCAAATTAGACGAAATATTGAGATATAGAAGATTTCGAAGCTTCCATATCCATTTTGGTATCTTGCCCAGAATTTGATTGTTAGAGAGGTCTAGATATACCAGTCTGTGTTGCTCAGCAAGGAACTCCGGCAAAGCCTTCAACTGGAAAGAAGCCAACTTTAACGTTGTAATGTTAGGGAATGAAGACGCTTGAGAAGCAAAATTTGTGGCATCAATGGAAAAGCAATTGCAAGAAAGATCCAAATACGAAAGATTTTTTAGTTGCTGAACCAAATTAATATGGAATGAGCCACTGAAATTATTGGAAGAAAGGGAGAGGTACTTGAGCCCTCGGAGATCCCATATAGACATCGGTAATTCTCCTCCTATATTGTTGTTGCTCAAACAAAGTGTATCCAGTTTGTGCGATGTAGCATTAGAAAATTCCCTCATTTGACCAGAAAATTGGTTGTTGGAAAGTTGAAGCTTCTGAATTGATGGAAGTGTGAATAGAGATGAAGGAATATTTCCTTGAAATAAATTGAATCGCAGGTCAACCATAACAAGATTCCAGAGGGATTCCCATTGGGTTGAATTAATCTGACCAATTAGCTTATTGTGGGACAAATTTATTTGTGTCAGATTCTTGGACTTACTGAGTGATGGAATTGAACCAGTAAAATTGTTGAACGAGAAGTCCACAGAGTCTAGTTGGGAGAGATTATTGAAAGAGTTTGGGATATCTCCATGAAAGCTGCAATTTATCAATTCTATTCTTGATAGATACCTGAGATTACCAATTGAATCTGGAAGCCTCCTGGAAATATTCGTGAAACTAAGAACAAGTGTCTGAAGAGAAGCATTCTTTGCAAATTTAGGCAAAGAACCCTGAAGGAGCTCATTGAATGATAGGTCAAGGGTCTGAAGTGTTTGTAACTGGATGATTTTTTGAGGAAATTCTCCTTGCAGGCCAGAATAGCGGAGATCCAGATTAGTTAAATTGTTGAAGTGGCCAAAGAACTCTGGGACGGTGGCAGACAGATTATTTTTTCCCAGTTTAATCACTGAGAGAAAGCGAAGATTTACGAGGAAAGAGCAAGACTCAATGGGACCTGATAAATAACAATTCATCGTGCTCAACACTTGAAGTTTTGGCAGTGAAGAAGACAAGGCATTGCACAATTCGTTGCCTGTGGCAGAGACGTTCACTCCATCAAGGTACAGCTCTCTCAACTCGGTAAGATTCCCAACAAGCATCTTTAGATTCGGATTCTCAAGTTTCAGTGAGTTGAGCCCAGGAAAATAAAGTAGGGATACATCAAGAGTAACCAACCTTGTCAAACGTGATATTCCAATTGGAACCTGTCCTGTGAACCCTGCATTTGAAAGATTTAGGTAGACCAAATTGGTAAGATTACCGAACCCAGATGAAATCTCCGAAGACGGGAAGTTGTTGAAAGCCAAATTCAGCCTCTGAAGATAATTGAGTCTGAAAAGACTCGATGAATCATCAAGTCCACTAGTGATCCACTCGTTGCTCAGATCAAGACCTGTGACCTGGCCACCTTTGCAGGTCACGCCGTCCCAAGAATCATTGCTCTGATTCCATTTGATCAATTTAGTGGAAAATGAAGCAGAGAAGTTGAGGCTATTCTTCAATTCCAGCAGCAGCAATTTCTGATTGCCAAGACATTGGCCCGAGGCCAAAACCGTGCCTTTGCTGAAGGGGTTGGTATGCACGAGTATTAAGACCAGCCATAGGAGGAGCCAAATCCTCATTTGTTTCTAGCAGATTAGGAAACACTATTTTACAGTGTTTGTGTGTGAACACATACAAGGAGCTGTGTTCTTAATGGAAGGCAGATGAACAAGAACTTCCTTGTATGAGATTCCTATGAAGCTGCGTTTGGTCTAATTCTTTTTACATCCTATCATTAATTTTTTAGTCCCTACTTGTCACTATCTAAAGTTGACTTGACTTGCGATTGCAAATTCATCAAGTCACTTGGTTGAGCCAATGGTGGCCTTCAGTGGTTGTCGACTGTTGATGAAGGAAAGCCAAGAAAGAAAACGAGAGCAACTCTTTCCCTTGCATATCATTCCCCGCTTTCTACGGTACAAGTTCTCTTCTAGAGAACGGGTATTCATTTCGCTCCCATTTTGTTTCTACGAGGTCTATCATTCTGGGAGATTTTCTGATTAATGGTCACTATTGGAAAAGTAAGACACTCAAAGATGGAGCTCTCAAGACTCCTTTTCATGTTACATTTAGACTGATCTTCGAAAGTTAAGGAAAATGGAGACTTCAGCCGGAGCACATCACCAATAAAACTTAGTGATTTGTGTTTCTTGGTCTTTACTTTTTTTTCATTAATTTCTATATATCAGATTTTTTTTTCCTTTCAAACTATGGTCATGTCCTTATTGTGCCTATGGAATGTACAATCAAGGGTCGAACAGTTTTCTCTAATTATCTTGTCTCATGATTCAGAGCTGAACTCCTGAGGTACATTTCCGCCTTACAAATATTTAAGCAACTTTGGATTTCAAGCAGCATTGCACTGCTACTGTTTGTGTTCCAAGCATGTCTCCTCTAACGTTGATCCTCATGAGATGTCTCATAAGTATTGACCAGAAGGCTGCGAGATTCGTCAATGATCTCCCTATGGATGTCAGGTCCGATGTTGACTCAAGCTACTAGACCGAGTAAATCGGGGAATTGGCCAAATACCACGGGAACAACTGGCGTGTGAGATGGACAGGGATTAAGCCCGAGCAGTTTGGCAGCCCTTGGTGCTTCGTTACGGCTATTGCTGCTTTCGTTCTCTTTGTTTTTAGCATCTTTAAGGCCTTCTTCACCGCTTATGCATATTATCATCCCAAGAACTGACCAACCTCAGGAACTCAATTTCAGAAACATATTTAGAAAAAAATCGTATCAAACCAATGAAATATGTGACATGCCTGGCTTCATTTCTTAATATCGCTTCGGCTGCTACTTATAATTGGTTTTATATTGCTTAAAACTTGCATCTTCATTGCAGCTAGATCATGGGCTACCACATGGAACTAATCTTGACAGACGAAGAGCACCATATTGATGCTAGAATTTAACATTTTCAGAAACTAACAAAATGTTATTGCAGCTAATCGATATTATATCCAACTGTTTTATTAAATATGTAGATTCATGGAGATAAATAAAATGATTTACTTATATTTTAGTTTTATTTGTAAAATTTTATAAGTCCGTGAAAGAAGCCAAAAAAAAAGTCTAGAATTAATTCAACTTTAGGATTTCACCTTTCATATACAATTTCATAAAAAAAAATAAAAATTGTTAAGCTTACATTTCACTGATAAATTTTGGTAATTACGGAAATAGTTGGTAGATGATTTCTCTTATATTAAACTGAAAGGAAGAAAATGGAAAAAAGGCAAAAAGTAAGACGATGAAAAATGGGTGTTAGCAGGGGGCCTTGCGGTGTTTTGGAAAGAAAGGATCTACCTCACAGTGGATCAACAGACGCCAGACTATGTTGATATGTTTTGTGCGGAAGGGGAGAGTGGAACTATGATGCGCTTGACTTGTCTTCATGCACCCGCAGTTTTTCAGCCACGACAATCCTTATGGAGAGCTCTAAAACTCATCAGCTAGTTTAACACCTTACCTTGGTTGTGCATTGGAGATTTTAATGAGATTATATACCCATGGGAAAAACAAGGTAAGCAGCTAGCATCTACTCAACGAATGCATTCTTTTAGAGAGATGTTAAATGAATGTCTACTGATTGATCTAGATAGCAAAGGGTGTTCTTTCACATGGTGCAACAACAGAGTAGGGGATGCTTTAATTAAAGAAAGATTAGACAGGGCTTTTTGTACTATGGACTAGCGACTTACCTTTCCAGCAGCTGAAATCTTCGCCCTACTAGCCATCGGATCAGACCACAGCCCACTACTTTTGACGACAACTGAAATCCAACCTAGGCGACGGAAAGGCTTTATCTTTGAATCTTATTGGCTACAAGAACACGAGTGTCGTTCAGTAGTATCAGCTGCCTGGAAAACTACTCAGAATCAGATTTTGGACTTACCTCATAAGTTAACAAGAGTATCGACAGCCCTCACCAGCTGGAGTAGGTCCAAATTTAAGAACAGCCACAAATAAATGAACTGCAGCATCAAATTCAAATCCTGACCAACAAAACAAATTCTCATTATGACAAATCCCGGATGGATGCTTTAAAGAATGAAATTCAGCACTTGTGGCAACTAGAAGAACAATACTGGGCAATGCGTTCTCGAGTGAAATGGCTAAAGTGGGGAGATAAAAACACTCAGTTCTTTCATGCTACCACCATTCAGAGACGGCAACGCAACAGAATCAGTATGTTATTAAATGAAGATCATCAATGGGTTAGAGATCAGAAAGCATTATAGGATATGACACAGCACTTTTTTCAGAATTTATACTCCTCCGTGGGACAGAGAGACTATGGCCCAATCTTAAATCAATGCCCAGTAGTGGTGACTGATCCTATGAATGCCTGTCTTACAGCTGAAGTAACTCCAGAGGAAGTCCGCCAAGCAACCTTTCAATCAGGAGCCACAAAAGCACCTGGCCCAGACGGTTTAAACGGTCAGTTCTATCAAGCTCACTGGGATATTCTACAGGAGGACATTGTTAGATCTGTTAAAGATTTTTTTATTTCGGGTGTGCTAAACCCTGCACTTAACAAGACTTTTATCACTTTGGTTCCGAAGACATCTCACCCTAAAAAGCTGGACCAATATAGACCAATAAGCCTATGCAATTTTTCTTACAAAATCATATCAAAGATACTAGCCAATCGTTTAAAGCCTTGGCTCCCGACCCTAATCTCTACAGAGCAGAGTGCTTTTGTCAGTGGACGCCAGATGCATGATAATATTCTATTGTTCCAGGAAGTTTTACATCAAATTCGAACATGGAAACGGAAGCACAAGATTCAGGCTGTACTCAAACTTGACATGAAAAAAGCCTATGATCGTGTCGAGTGGGATTTTCTACGAGATTATCTATTGAATATGGGTTTTCATACATCCTAGGTCCAACAGGTAATGCAGTGTGTTACTACTGCTTCTATGAGTGTCAAGCTAAATGGCGAACCCCTCCCTCCGTTTCCGATGAAGAGAGGTCTTAGGCAGGGCGACCCATTGTCCCCATATTTGTTCATCTTAGTGGCGAATGTCCTCTCAACTCTCATATAGCAAGCAGTGGACATGGGCAACATTAAAGGCATTAAACTCAACAACAGGTGCCCTACCCTCTCGCACTTATTTTTTGCTGATGATGCTATCTTTTTTATCGAAGGGAAAATGCTAGAATGTCAGAACCTAGCAAATATACTACACCAATACTGCTGGGCAACGGGACAAGAGGTTAATCATAATAAATCTGGAATCTTCTTTAGCAGTGCTTGTCCTACTGACCTACAGGAGTCTCTCGCCAGCGAACTACGAGTTCCAGTAATGAAAAAGACAGGCAAATACCTCGGCATCCCATCAGACTGGGGGAAATCTAAAAAAGAAATGTTTTCCTGGATGTTGGCAAAAGTTCACTCGAAACTCAATGGCTGGAAAGAAAAGTTATTTTCAAAGGGCGGTAAGGAAGTCTTGATTAAAGCAGTTGTGCAAGCTATTCCACAATACGTCATGTCGATCTTTAAAATCCCTATATCGCTGTGCAAGTCTATTGAACAGAAGGTTGCTAGATTTTGGTGGCAATCTCAAGGAAACAAGTCAGGTGTACATTGGCGGAATTGGGAATCCCTTAAAGGTCGAAAAGACATGGGTGGTCTTGGTTTCAAGGATCTTATCGCTTTTAATAAAGCACTCTTGGCTAAACAGGCTTGGCGTCTATTTAACAACCTACCTCTCTATGGAGTAGGATCTTTAAAGGGCTGTATTTCCCGTTCAAAGACTTCGAGCATGCGAATAGAGGCGCCCGTCCCTCTTGGGGATGGTAAAGCCTTTTGCTAGGTCGAGATTCTATTTCACCTAATATACAATGGTCGGTAGGCAACGGGCAGCACATTAAGTTAGGGAGGATAGGTGGCTGTCAACAGGCATCATTGGGGGCCCGACATCTAGAAATGAACCTACTATGGTAGCTGACTTCATCTGTTCAGAACTACAGACATGGAATATTCCTTTGCTTTCTAGTAGTTTTGATGATCATATAATCGACGAAATTCTCAAAATTTAGATCAGACCGCAATATACTGAAGATAGACTGATTTGGACAGGGTGATCAAGTGGTGTTTATACTGTTAAAAATGGATATAATCAGATCAGAAGAGAGCAGAGTCATTCATAATCGGGCTTCATCATCTTTTCAACCCCGTAAACGACTTTGGACTAATATTTGGCAGGTACCAGCTACTCCCAAACTGCATATATTTTTATGGTCATTATGCCAAAATGCTCTAGCTATTGGTGAGAATCTCTGCTATCGTCATATTATAGCAGATCCTATATGTAAGCTCTGTAGAGACTGTTGCCCAGTCCCTGAAACCACAGAACATCTGTTCCTACATTGCCCATGGACAATGAAAGTATGGAGTCACGCACAACTACCATTTACTGTTCAGAGCACTCAGAAACACAGATTTGATGCCTGGCTACTACAACTATTCGAACAGGAGAGGGACTTACAAGTTTCTACGCAAATTACATATGTTCTGTGGCACATCTGGAAGGCCGGAAACAATTTTGTCTTCCGCAGGAAACACTCGAACCCGTATCAAATTGTATATGCTGCTCTTGCCCATGCCCGATCTTATTATAGCTGCCATATGACCTTGCTGCAACAAAGTCCAAAGAAACCAGCTTCTCTGAACAACCGGCAAGAAGTCTGAAGCCAGACTAATATACGATCACTTACCAACAGGTTAGGCGCAGCTGGTACTCGACCCTGTTCTCGATCGGCAAGGAAGCCTGTTCTTCGTCGTCCCCCTTCGGATCTGATAAGGTGCCCTCCTGATCCTGGTGTGGTTAAGATCAATATTGATGCCTCCTTCCCTACGATCATGAATGACGGTGCTATCTCTTGCGTTTGCCGCGACTCCTCAGGTAAACTGATCAATGGCAGGGCCCAACAAACCCCCTCTGTTTCGCCCCTGCAAGCAGAAATCCATGCTCTCATCTTTGCTCTACAAAATCTCTTCACTAAAGGAAGGAATCAACACGACCTCCTTCTCGAATCCAACTGTCTGGCTGTGGTTGATGCGATTCGTGAGCTAGATCGCACACCATGGGAGCACAGGGCTCTCTTTGCTGAAGCTACGGCGTTGCTCCATCTCTTCCCAACCCTATGCATCAGCCACTACAGAAGAGAAACGAATGTTGTGGCCGACTGGGCTGCAAAAGCCCACGGCCAAAATCTCCTCCCCTCCAACTGGGCTAAGTCCCCCCATCCTGCTTTGTTTGATATGTTAAGTACTAAGGCGTTTAACTGTTGTAATTTTGTTGTTACGTGAATGAAGTTTCCTTTTTACCAACCCAAAAAAAAAAAAAAAAAAAAAAAGGGCGTTATCTTTACTTCGAGTGGCATAAAGAGTAGTACAATGAAAAAAAAAAAAAAAAGAGGAAAAAATCCACAAAGGTTTTAAATTAAAAGAAAGAAAAGAAAAAGCGAACTACTGTAGATGCAGGGGATTGATCCATCGTGCACGTCGGACAATTACCATGGCCCACCTGTACCCGGCCAACGGATTATTACCATACTTCACTCCCTTCATGCAACTTTTACTATATTTAATAGAAAAACCGTGTTGGTTGGCTAAAGGAGCAATCGACGCATGGCACATCCTGATAGTCACATTGAAGTTTTTCTTTTGTTATTGTATACTAAGGGTGTGCAACCGGACTGGGTTTACCCGATTCCCGGTCCGGCCCACCTAGAAAACAGGGTCAGGAACCAGTTCCGGTTAAAACCGGTCCGGGAACCAGTTCCCAAAACTCAGACCCTGTTTAAACCGGTCCGGGAACCGGTTCCGAGGGATTACCCACCCGGGAACCGGATCAACCGGACCGGTTTGGGAACCGGTTTTTATGCCATCCAAAAACGCAAAACCCTAATTTTATTCTTACTTTCTATCTTTACCCGAGACGTAGAGAACCCGAGACTTCCCCGAGCTCCTCTCCCAAAATTGCGAAGCCAACGCCGCCTCTACCGCTCTCGTCGCACCCCTCGCACTGGCACCACCGCCGCCGTTCCCCTCCCGAAATCGCGAAGCTGCTAACCCCCGCCAAGCTCGCACCCGAGCGTCGACGCTGCCTCCGTTCGATCTCGCCGTTCCACCTGCTATTGTTGCCTCGCCGACGCCCCTGACCCGCAGATCTCACCGCGCACTGTTTCCCGAGCTCCCTTGCTGTCGATCTACCGCTGCCCCCCCTTCGCGAAGCTGCCACTGCCTCGCTGCTCCGCTCGAGCCCCATTGCCGACGTCTTTGGTTCGCTCACCACCTCCGGGTGCCACCGCCGCTGCGACCCGGACGCCAAAGCCGCCGTTCTGCCGCGATTCCGTCCTCGCCCCGTCCGTCCGAGCCCCCGCACCACCACCTCCCTGCTGCTGGGTCCTCCTTTGCTCGACGCCCGACAGATCTGCTTCGACGCCCAACAAATCTACTCCGAGCCTACTCCCGAGCGACGCCCCTACCGCCGACAGCCCAGCTCCGCCAGGCCGAGCACTCCGCCGCCGAGGTCGCCCTCAACTCCCTCTCCTCCCGTGGCCCTTCTCACTCCCTCGCCACTCGTATCCGGTGAGCTCCCCGACCACCCCCGCTTCTTTCTTTCTTTCTTTTCTCTTTCTCGTTTTTTTTTTTTTTTTTTGGTTTGGCGAAAACACCGCAGCTCGAGTTTCTATTTCTCGACTCCATTGCTTCGATCAAAGATTTCGAGGGATTCGGGCTTGTGATCGGTGGTCAATGCCGCGCATTTCAACGGCTTGTTGCCTTTGGGTTTCGCTATTGAGAGTAGCTGTCGATCAGCTTATCTTTTGTTCCGTCTGATTACTCTAGAATCTAGAACATAAAACTGGTATTGATTTGTGGATTCAATTTTCTCTTCGCTCGTGCGTTGCCATTAATTTTGCTTTCAGAATCAGGGATGTGATGACTCGGAAAAGTTGGTTTTGGGTTCAGTGGCTGATGATTGATGTTAGGACTGTTGTTTGGATTGTACAATGCTAACTTCTGGCTTTCATTTCTTGTGGTTTATGGCTTATTATAGCACATAATAATCTAGGTTTTGTGATGAAATTAGTGAACTTAGGACATAATATCTTTTCGATACAAAACAGGTTGGATTGTACTATGAAGAAGCATCGGCAGCTACGAATGTGGCACCTTTGAACCAACATTTTGACAAGGGCTGGATATCCCACATGCGGTGAAGGCGCTTTGTTCTATGTAGAAGCATGCTATAGATATGGTTTAGAAGCGCATGAGAAAGGAGATCGCGAGGAGATTGCAAGGCTGAGTAGTGGGATTAGTACTTTATCAGAGGCCAAGAAATCTAGAGTCTAGATTGCTATTGCTGACGTTCATTTCCTGTCGATTGCCGCGATTTTAGCTGTGCTCTGTACGCTAGCTTCGATTTCCCTGCTAGTCGGTTCAGGCGTGCGTAGGTCAAAATAAGAGTTGAAATCGAGTGATGTGCTTATGCTGATCGAGATTGTAAATGCTTTATTTTACATGAGTGTTAAACGCTTTATTTTACATATGAGTGCTATACATCAATATTTGCAAAACAGGTTCCAATATAAACAGGATTGACCCTGTTCCTGGACCGGAAAAACAAGGTGGGTCGGGAACAAGGTCCAATGCAAACAGGGTCGGGTACAGGGTCTAAAAAAAGAGAACCGGTTATAATAGGGTCGGGAACAGGGTCCAGGTCTAGACCCTACCCACCCTGGACCCGATCACCCCTATTGTATACTGATACATTTGAAGGTTTTCTTCCTTCTTTTTTTGCTTCGTAGTGAGTTTTCCTATGCTAAGAGTGGCTTGATAGAGATTTTTTAGGCTTTTAATTTTTTCTTTTTGGATTGAGCAGAGTTAGCTTCCAATAAGACTCGAAATCAAGACCATAAAGAGAGGAGCAAACTCTCTTGCAATCTAAAAACAACACCCGATTGTTAGATTTTAAATGTAATCAAATTGTCAAAATCTTATCTTAATTGAAAGAGATCTCATTGAGTAATTCATAAATAAAAATCAACCCTCCAATGAGCACCGCATTGCTCTAGCAAATGAAAAGCTCTGTCTTCTCTTTTGGTCCAAGATTTTGATAAGATAACAAGAAAAATAGTTATCATAGCATTGATGAGCGCTAAAGAAACATTATAAAGTTGAAATCTCTTTTTTAGACAACCTTGATGAAACTAAATGGAAATCCAACTTGAATTGTGGCATGTTAAACTAAGTCACCCCATGGTACTCAACTTTGGCTACTTAATGAAAAAGTGTTCAACTCGAGTGCTCACAGCTGCCTAGACACTTTTAAAGATGACGACTTCTTGTGGTTGCTGTCGAAGATGAAGATACTCAAACTTCACATCTTTACTTAATAAATTATCTTTATAATGTGTTACAATCAATGTCTATATATACCCGAACAATATATACAGGAAAGGAAGTAATCTAATGTAACAAGCAAATTAGTTATCTTAATCTAACAAGGAAATTCTAGGAGATAATTAAATATCAAAGCAATATCCCTAACATCTAATAATGTCTTTAATAAAATCTTTTGAAAAGAAATTCTCTAATATTCATAAATAAATAGCCCGTAAAGATGACGACATGTGAGAGGCATCCAGAAAATTTCGTGCGAAATGGGCAATTTTCAAGAACTGAGAAATGCAGGGGAGGAGGAAAATAGGGGATGCATCGTCTTGGAAATAGGGAGCAGTCAAAGTAAACGTCTGCTGGTGGGGACGATTCTGTCTAGCATTAATGTAAGTTGTGGGACTGATGATGTTTCTTACTCACTGGACTCATGAGTATTGGGATTAGGAGCAGAAACGCGTTTGTGTCTGTCGGCTTTTCTTTATTCGTTTGCGGATTTCTTGGTGTCAATTTATGTTATGCTGGCCGGACCAAGAAAAATCAAACTTCAATGGAGAGGATATGACCAGCTTAGCGAATTGGTATATAAGCTATGTTTAGTGATGAAAATAGAAATAGTTAAATGGTGCCCATATCCAAAGGGTGGTTTAGTAGTAGGACGATCGAGATATTGCACTTCTAGAAGCATTAGATTTTATGTGTGGTCCATTCTTGTCACAGCCACTAAAGGCAAGATTGAATTGGAGATGGAATTGGTCATAATGTGAATGGGCCCATTTTTTTTTTTTTTTTATTGGAGATAGTTTACGGACAAAAGATTGCTGAAAATATCGCAAGTTCTTTATTAAAAGAGGGGTTAATAACACAAAAAACTCATAACCAGTACACCTGTGACAAATATATCTTAAACTAATTTTTTGACCTCCAAAAATCTCAAGCCCAAATTGGTACACCAATGACAAATTTATCTTACATTAGTTTCCATTAAAATTTACCGTTAAATTTCTAAGCTTAACAAGTGTACTAGTTTAGAGTTTTACTTTCCATTTGTCACCGATGTACCAGTTAGGAGTTTTTCGTAACATTAATTCAATTTTATAGAAACTGACGGAAGGGTAAATTTGTTACAGGTATACCAATTTAGGTTTTTTTCGTAATCACAAAATTAAATTGGGATAAATTTATTACAATTGTACCAGTTAGATTTTTTTATGGTCAAAAAATTAGTTTTCGGTTATTTTATCACAATTGTAATAGTTTGAGACTTTTTCGTGATATTAGCCCTTAGAAGAAAGTACCTTTTGGATCACTTGTTAAAGCTTGATGAGTAATTGAAAACGAAAATTTTCTATCAATTGATAGTTGTTTTTATTAATGTGTGCTTGTGTCTACTTAAGTGTTCCTACTAATTTAGTGATCTTTACTATTGTGCAAATGATTCTTATTAATAGACTCAATTTAATTATATCGTAATTGTACTGGAGATCTGCACTAGGAACATATCTGTTGGGGCTTACTTCCGTGGTAGTTGCAAGGCAATATTTATTGTCCAAATTTTCTTTGCTTATCCACACTAAGTAATTTCATCTTGCACAAACTCAAGACCATATGCAGGATTCCCTTTGAACGAATGTCCAATGATGACCGAGACTGATTTCTAAGAGGTTTTGGGAATATTTTTCAGCCGGTACATAAAAGAGGTTTAATCCATCGGGTTGATATTCATATTTGAACAATACTATTGTCATGGCCTGTGATTTTTCTATACTCACATATCCTCGTGAGTAGAGCTTTGGGTTATCAAGTGAATAGTGAGTGATGAAAAGGGATGAATATAATTAGTTTGTGGGAGTAGCGTCGGGATGGTTAATGCTAAAAAATCTAGGAAAATAGAACGAATATATTTCCACGAAGCTCTGAAAGCGAGGTTGGCTTCTTGTGCATGAACTGGTCAGGAGCTTATACTACCCTCCTAATGAGGCCATGGTAGGCCAAAACCAGTTGTTGTGCCTAAAGTAATTTGTTATCTCACTCATTGGTTTAGACACTTGAGTTAAACTGGGTGTGGTACGATCTGATATGAGGAAGTTATTCGCCATATTGTTCTCTAAAATAACTATAAAAGGAAGGTTGGCATGGTGTTATCTGCTCATCGGGCACCACACAGGCTATTCTACGGTCAAGGAACTAGAGGCCCATGACACTGGAACACTTCATTCAAACTCAATCACGTCGAAACTTAGCCTTTCCAGATTAAGTTTGACTCATGAATTTCTTTTATAAACTTGAAATGACTTAGTTTGATTCAACTCGATTATCATAAATGAGTTTTTGTTGGAGCTTGATTCAAACTTGAGCTCAAATTTGACTTTCGTAAAATCAAAACCGATGAGGCATCGACTTGACTTAGTCTCGCACTTCAACTCATGATGTTAAAAAACATACATCTTCAATGCAGTTAGATCGATCATGTACCACCACATGGAACTAATCCATGATAGACGAAGATCATTGTATTAACACTAGAATTTAACATTTCCAGAAAATTTACAAAATATTATCACAGCCAATCGAAATTAGCATACCTTAGTTTTCATATATCATGATTGTTGACTTGAAAGCGGCCATAATCGCTAGTCAGGCCAATGATGCAGTGAATCAGTTGACAAGGTCCAACTTCAAGCCCATGAATTGAGCTTCATTCGAACGTAAAGAAGGTTCTTAGAGCTGGTAAGACTGCACCTTTAGTCCAGTTTGACAGGCTCACGCGTGAAGAATCTTTATTAAATCCGAACGTGAAGAATGTTTCTGATTGAAGGACTTTCCCACTATAGAAATTATGGAAAGGAAAGACAATTGAAATTACTTCGATAATGCATCACAACCAAAGTACACGCATTAGCTTTCAATTGACTTTGACTAGAGAATGCAACAATGTCGTTTCAATAGAGCTCCCGGATTCGGTGTTCTATAAAATTCCGTTGATGGATAAAATGGAATTTTTCTTGTGGAAGGTAATTAAGTAACGTTGACAATAAATTTGAAATACTGATGATGCTATGTAAAAGTGATCAATAACTAGTTATTTTGGTTAGCAATTTAAATTAGCGATGAAATAACAATTTTATCATTGTCAAACTCAACTATATATTATCACTTGTTTTTAGATTTTACAAATGGACGCGTAAGTAAATGTTACCAATAAAGTAACAATTTTAATGTTCTTAGAGCTAGGAAAATTGTACCTTTAGTCCAGTTTGGTGAGCACACGCATGAACAATGTTTATTTTATCCGAACGTAAAGAATGTTTCCAGTTTGGCGAGCACACGCATGAACAATCTTTATTTTATCCAAACGTAAAGAATGTTTCTGATTGAAGGACTTTTCGACAATAGACAACTATAGAGAGGAAAGACGATTAAACTTACTCCAATAATGCATCACAACCAAAGTACACGCATTAGCTTTCAGTTGACTTTGACTTGAGAATGCAACCTTGTAGCTTCAGTGGAACTGTGTTCTATAAAATTCCGTTGATGAATAAATCGGAATTTTTTCTATAAAAGGTAATTACATAACGTCGATAATAAATTTAAAATACTGACGAAGATATATAAAAAGTGATCGATAGCTAGTTAATTCGGTTAGCAATTTGAAATTAGTGATGAAACAACAATATTATCGTTGACAAATTCAACCGTATATTACCACTTGTTTTTAGATTTTACAAATGGATGCCCAAGTAAATGTTACCAATGAAGTAACAGTTTTATTATCCACAAATATGACAGTAGACTAACACTTATTTTTATAATTTACAAGTGAATGTATAACTATTTTTAAGTTACTGATGAAATAACAATCTTACTATCTACTAACCCAATAATAGAAAACCATTTATCATGTTGTGATTAAGTTTTGAGTAGTAAATGTATAACTAGAACATTTACAGTTATAAGTCACTAATATTGTGGCAAAATACCGTCGTATCATTAACTTTTTAGTCCCTATGCACCACTCTCTTAAGTTGACTTGACTTACGAATGCAAATTCATCATTCCCCGCTTTCTACAGACAAGTTCCCTTCTAGAGAGGAGCTCTCGGACTATTGGGAATGCATATCTCCCATTTTATATCTACAAGATGTATTGTAATCAGGACCCGATTTTTCTGTTTAATGTTTACTATTGGGAAAATAAGGAAATCAAAGATGGAGCTCTCGGACTCGGTTTTCCTGTTACATTTGGACTGATCTTCGCAAATTAAGGAAAATGAAGACATCAGCTGAGGAGATCACCGGTAAAACAAAGGTGATCCGCGTTTCTTGGTCATTACGTTTGCATTCTCACACATATGTCAGATTTTTCTCCTTTCAAATTAAGGTCAAGCCTTTATTGTGCCCATCAAATTTACGATTGATTGTCGAACAGTTTCTCTATTTATCCTGTCTCATGATTTAGAGCTAATCTTATGTTGGGATTTCGAGCAGCGGTGCACTACTACTGTTACCATTCTGAGCTCGCCTCCACTGACGCAATCCTCATGAGCTTGCGAGATTCTTCAATGATCTCCCTAAGGATGTCAGGTTCGATATTGGCTCGAGCTACATGATCGAGTAAATTTAGGCGAGTGGCCGTATACTACTGGAACAATTGGCATACGAAATGGACGGAATTGGGCGCGAGTACTTTGGCAACCCTTGGTCCAGCTACTACTATTTATGTTCTCTTTGTTTTTACTATCATTAAAGCCTTCTTTGCCGCTTACATATTTTATCATTCCAAGAATTAACCAACCTCAACAACTCAATTTCAAAAACATAATTAGAAAAATCTTCTTAGACCAATAAAATTTGAAACATGCTCAGTTTCATTTTTTGATATCACTTCAGCCGCTATTCATAATTGGCTAGATTGCTTAAAACTTGCATTTTCTTTGCTGTGCTGCCACATGGAACTAGTCCATGACAGACAAAGAGCATCATATTAACTTTGGGATTTAATATTTTTAGAAAACTTACAAAATGTCATTCCAGCTAATTGAAATTAGCAAACCATATTGTTCACACAACATGATAATTGACTTGAAAGCGGCAGTAATCACTAGTCAAACCAATGATATAATGAACCAGTTAACCAGGTCCAACTTTAAGCCCCTGAAATGAGTTGGAATTCGAAAACTTTTCGGGATTGAAATTTTCAAACCCAAAATTTCCGTGCACCTTCTAAGAGTAGGAGCTGGGAAGATGACAACTTTGGTCCAATTTGGTAGGCACATGTGTAAAAAAAAAATCTTTATTTTTTCTGAAGTTGAAGAACTTTTCTGATTGAAGGACTTTCCGACAATAGACAATAATGGAGAGGAAAAACAATTGCACTTATTCCAATAAACCATGACGACCAAACTACATGCAATAGCTTTTAGTTTACTTCACTAGAGAATACAAAATTGTTGTTTAAGTGAGGTCCCCGATTTGGTGATTTATAAAATTCCATTCACGAATAGAACGGGCACATTCGTAAAGAATTTTTATTTTATCCAAACATAAAGAATGCTTCTAGTTGACGGTCTTTTCGATAGTAGACAATTATGAAAAGGAAAGGCAACTGAACTTACTCCAATAAAACATGACGAGCAAACTTCACGCAATAACTAGAGAATGCTAAATTGTCGTTTAAGTGAGCTCCCTGATTCATCATTTATAAAATGCCATCAATAAGGTCCAACTTCAAGCCCATGGACTGAGCAGGAATTTGAAAACCTTTCGGAATTGGAATTTTCAAATCGAAAATTTCCCACCTTCTTAGAAAAAGCTGGGAAAGCCTTTAGTCCAGCTTGGTGGCGGGTATACAGTGGTTACACATCTTAGAAAATCATGGAGAGGAAAAACATAGAACTTGCTAACTACAATTAAGCATAATGACCAATAGTTTTCAGTTGACTTGACTAGGAATGCAAAATTGTCTTTTCAATGGAGCCCCTCGGATTTATAAAATTCTATTGATGAATAAAACGGAATTTTTTTCGATGGTGTAATGTTGATAACAGATTTGAAATATCGATGATTAGTAAAACGTGATCAATAATTTGTTGATTAGCCTGTTGTAATTAGCGATGGAATGACAATTTTACCATCGACAGACTCTAGTATATTTCCACTTTGTTTGTAGATTTTATAAATGGACACGTAAGTATATGTTACCAATGAAATAACAATTTTATCATCCACAAATCTAATAGTTGATTGACACAAACTTTTATATTTTACAAGTGGGTGCATAATTGTTAAGTCACCAATTAAATAACAATCTTACTATCCACAAACTCAATATTAGAAAACCATTTATTGTGCTAAGATCTAGTTTTGAGTAGTAAATATATAATTAGAAAATTTACAATTATAATTCACTAATATCATTGCAAAATATCATCAATATACACTGTTATTTGAAATTTCATGAATTACAAATTTACTATTGAAAGGAAGATTAAAATATTTCCATCACAGATGAAAATTGGTAGGTAATAATTGTTAGTCGATCATGAAAATATTTTCTATTGATTAACTTTTTAAAGTGATATAACCAGTTATTTTCCGAATGATACTTTTTGAATTTTGAATTTATCTTTAAAAAAAAAATGCATCTTGAATTTTAAACAATATTACAGGCTCTGATGACATTTTCCTTTTGTGCTACTTTACAGGGCATTGTTTGTAATAGTTACTTTGCAATTTTCTCTTGTTTTCTGGGCTACAAAGTTTTTGGACAAGTTTGGCCTTTCGTGAATCAAAATACGGAAGACCATCGGCAATGCTCATGAGTGCAGTTGAAAACCTGGCCGAAACAGCTTTTAATCGTCACCGGCAAGCCCATCCCCCTCGTTACTCTCTCTCTCTCTCTCTCTCTCTCTCAGTTGAGGTAGTGCTCGCGGCCGTGAGAACTCCTATGGCACGAGCCTGAAGCTCAGGGTGGCCGCAGAGCCCTCTGGGATAGAGCTCACATCCATTGAAGCTCTGCACGAACAGCTCGTGGGCATTATTAACTATTATATTGCATTATTTACAGCAGACAATAGCTCATCACAAGCATCTTTTGCTAAGGATTATTTACTCGCTCTCTTATCTCCATACACAAAACAATGGCAAGCTCTATCTACTAACTACAAACAGGTGACAGGAGGATGATGAGTGAATTTGTCACCTTTGCTCAGCCTATATAGCCAAAAAACCACAGCTCCTATACATAACCCTCAGCTGCTGCCAAGCGCTGCCGAGCGCTTCTGAGAGACTCCAGCCACTAATCCGAAAGGAAATCTAGCTCGTTGGGTAGAGTAACTCTTTTTCGCAGTAGGGACTCAATCGTCAGACATTTCCTCTTTCTTCCGCGCCTGGGCCTAGATCAAAATTGCTCATCTAACTTCTCAAAATCACCCTGAACCCAAGGAGCCAAATTGCTAGGAATGAGAATCATCCAACTCTCATGTAGGAAAAAGCTGGAATTCAACAGCAGTAAAATTGAACGTCAATATTTGAGAGAACAAGAGAATGGGGCTCACTGGAATGTAAACATGGCAACCAGTTTTCTCGTGATGGTCTCTCACGTGCTTATTCGCAAACTTCTTGCCACAATCCTTATGGCCGCATACAAATGGCTTCACCTCAAGATGAACAGCCTTCACATGCTGACGTAAATTTGATTTCTGTCAACAAGAAAATAATCAGCTAATGTACACTCAGTAGGCACACGATAAATGAGCTCACGCTTCAAAGTTCCAAAAGATTATAATCCATAACCAGCCAGAATCTACTTAGTAGGTGACTGCATCTTATTGTTGAAAAAATGTGTTGACAACCCTCAAAATCACATCTGAATGCCTCTGAATCAGCTGAATTTTTCTTCTCATGCGTGCGGAGATGCCGTTGGATATTCTTCCTCAACTGCTCAGTCCCACATGTCACAATTGACTAATTGGTGAGCCGACCACACGTGCTCCTTCAGGTAATCAACATTGCTGAAGTATTTCATGCACTCACAACAGAAAGCCTCCACAGTCTCTAGTTTGACTGCAGCAGTTGAAATGACGTTATTATCGAATAGCATGTTAAACAGTTCATAGATATCATTTGGCTTCACCAAGACACCGTCATAATTAAGTTACTCACCATGAGAATCCTCATGCTTTCGCAACTTCGATGCAAACTTGAAAACCTTTCCACACCCAACCTCCGGACAAACATAATGCTTCAGACTCTTGCATTCACCAGAAGTCGATGGTTCCTCATCATTGTGAATTTCATTCAAGTGCCTCTTCATGTTCCCTTGATATGCAAATGACTTATTGCAACCATCAACAGGACAGCTGAAGATCTTGCCTTTATGCTGAAGAAAGTGACAAGCCAAATGGTCTTTTCTCTTATAGCTGGCAGGGCAATCCTCTATAGAACACTTGAAAGGCCTCTACAAATGAACTTAGCATATTGACACATAGATACAAAGCATACCAAATCTCTAGACATCAATAGGAACAAAAAAATGAACTATGCTTCAAACCTCAAAATAGAACATGCCTGACTGAGGCTGACTTGATGGATCTTCTCAGGTGGTCCCCCAACCTGATACTAGTCCAATCAAGATACAAGATTGCAGCCTCTTGCATTCTGGAATTCTTTTCGGTGGGATCCAATGCTTCACGCGATTATCATATCATAATCGGATGAGCCAACATACTTTATCCTGCAAGGTCTTAATTTCAGTGTAGGCAAACTCGCCGTAGACAAATGGAAAAGAACAAAACAGCTTCAATTTTCAACCAAAATTAGAACTTTTTTATCTTAGAAATCTATCTTTGAAACCAGACACAAAAAGATTGATTCTTTCTCATGGGTGCTTCCATGTGATGATGCTTCACAAATTCACGGCATCACTATGCCACAGCCCAGAAAAATCATGTACATCCCCAACGATAATATCCGAATTGCCATTTCTGACACCTCATTATAAGTTACAAACGTGAAAATTTTAAGAGCAAAGACCGAGCAGTGTACATCAAAACTGTCTGTTCAACAAGACCAGTGCGACTGTAATCTGAACCCTCCACTTTACAAACTGTACCTCACCATAGACCACCTCCATGACAGGTGTAATCTAATCAAAACTTGACTAAAATTCTTAAAGAACTTGCATTATCAATAACAAAACAGAGAGCTCCACATACCTAAAGCGAATGGCCCTGCATATGCTGCCTCAAATACGCAGGTTTCTTGAACGTGGCACCGCATTCTTCGCAGGTATTATTAGCTTTCGCTCCTCCTTCACCTCAACCCCTTGAGCCATTGCCGCTTCCACCTCATCCTGATAAAGACCGAACCGACACGAAAACCAATTCACATCAATTCCCACCGCGGCGAACATTCAAACGCGAGCAAATTCTGCAAACGCAAAACCAGCAATTGCCGATCGAGCTAGTCAAATCGTAGCATCAGAACTCGCGGCCCGAAACGAACCGCGCTGCTTACGAAGCATCGGAAGGCGACGAAGCGAGGAGAACAGACCTGGTGGTGCGATTGGATGTGAGAAGTGAGGAGGGCCTAGCTTGACTGTGTTCAAAGCTATGACCTGTTTGGGCCCATATTAGGCCCGGCCCGATAAGCTTTCCATCGAACGAGATTAGATCTGCGAACAGGAAGCTGCTTACTTCGCGATTGTTGCGTACATTACTAGATACGAGCATGAAGATGTATAGAGTTACCGTGAGGTTTCGTCGCAGAGATTGCTGAGGTAGATTTTCGTGATGGAGATGGAGGTTGACGACGGTTCAGAAGCATGAGGTAAAGAGAAGCTCTAGCAGACGTGCATATAGTAAGTATTTATCTAAGATTTTTTTCTTTATATTGGCACAAAAGCACATTCTCATCTCGGCACGAGTTAAAGGTCTTGATTGCATGTCAAATGTGCATGAAGTACAACTTGAAGTGTTGACGAGAAGAAGTGCTTGCATGAAGATTCTCAATTAGTTTTTCGTCTTAAAAATCACTCGGGATGCTGCAACTTTCTTATTTGGGCCTATTAACCTGGTGCAAATGTCTTGGCACACAACTTGTGTAGATAAAGCTCACTAAAGTCAAGAGCCCTTGCACGCACACATGCTTTTGTGACTTCTCAACAAAGGTCGAAAATTTGACAATCCCTGCGATGAAAGAAAAGACAGTTAAAACTTCACTTCTCAAATGGGGCAAGAAGTCAACTGACAAATCTGCGTAGATTCTGCAAGATATTAAAGAGAAGCTTAATATCCTCTCTGTTCTTGCAATTTTCAATCATCGACCACGCCCATGCATTTGGAGCCATTGTTCTTTTCGTGTTAACAGACTCAAGAATTTTGTCATACAACTCCTTCACGGTCTCTGCATAATATGACAAGAACCAAATATCAGAGAAAGAACTACACAATATGTCAAGACACAAATTAGTGGGAAAAAGGAAAAAACCTGTGGGTTCCTCCTTTTTGGCACTTGCTTTGGAAGAATATTGTAAACTCGAAACTGTCAAATAAGAGGCTGCAGGCAATCTATTACCATGAACCGGCCCTGTGAATTCCAACGACAATCACATCAAAACCTTTCACTGCCAAGAGAAATGCAGCTCCGTTTTTTATCAACAAACTAATTCAACTTGGAACCGACATTTAAGAACATGAAGCAACTCGACTCGAAGAAACAATTCGACGTGATTAATCCTATTACAGAATCACGTCTCCAACATCAAATCCACAAAAGCAAACACGATGAACGCAATAAAAATACGAAATCTCAATTAAACAAGCACAATCCTGATAGCATAATCATCCCTCCGCTTCAACTTGACTAAACCAGGTGCACATCCCTCGAATGAGTTACTCAGAATTCTTCATCAATCATCCCCCCCAACCCACCATATCCAGACATCAAACTCAACCTAAAAAAAGCCCCCGCTGACAAAGAACCATCGCTTCGGCATCTATACATTCCACATCGAGATCCCTTGGTTTCGCAGGTAGCGCGCTTCTCGTCCGCTAACAAAGAACCATCGCTCAGCGAGCGGCGTCGAGGGCAGCTGGGGCTTCGGTGGAGGCTCGGTGAGGGGCGTTGGGGGTGATTGGGTGAGCCGCGTCGAGGGCAGTTGGGCGAGCGGCTTCGGGGACGACCGGGCGAGCGCGAGCCGACTGGAGTCTAGCGGCGGGACGACCAGCGTCCGCGGCGGGCGAGCAACGAGGCAAGCGGGGTGACGGTGTCGAGGGAGGCAAGGGCGAGGCGAGCGCAGGCGACAGCGCCCAGCGGCATCGAGGGTTAGCGGGGTCCAGTGGCGGCGTCCGGCAGTGGCGTCTGACGGCGGTGTCGAGGGCGAGCAACGTCCAGCGGCGTCAAGGAGGGTGAGCAGCGTCAGCGATGGACGAGGCAGAGAACGGGAGAGATTTCGTGAAAGTGAAGCAGGGTAATTGATTTGGGGCTTAAAACCCTAAATGGTTCCATGACCGGTTCCGGTTCCGGTTCCAAGCGGAACGGAACCGGAACCGGTCCTTTAAGAACCGGAACCGAACCGGAACCTCCGGTTCGGTTCTCCGGTTCCCGGTTCCTACCCGGGAACCGCGCTCACCCCTACCGCTGCCTGTTGGTGTCATGATCGTCTGCTTCAATATTGCTGTAATCTCCTTTGGCTGCAAACACCATTTTGTCATTTTGATAGAAAACCTTTTGATGATGATGTCGCCAATGCTTATTTCAAAATGTCAATGCAAGTCAGAAGGGTATTGTTGCCTCTGGTTTTTGTCATTGAGCAACCAAACTTGCCTCCATCCTCCATTGCGATTAGCAATTGCGGATGTTAGAGAAAGACCTGATGAAACCATAAAAGGGAAATTTACATGCTTCCTCTTGCAGGCACCCACAATTAGACGGCTTCACCTCCCATGTTATCAGCCAAGATTTTAATTCAGTTCATCTCATTTGACACTGTCACAAACCCAAATTCGAATGCGGAAGAAACACCCAAGCCCGGTCTCTACCAAAATTACTCTAAACCCATAGTAAGCTTACAATGATTCCTTATTCCCTTTTTTCTCTCTCTTTATTCTGGTTTTTTTAATTTATTGATATTTGTCCCTCTCGCCCTTTTCCTCTTCAAAGATCGAGGACACCAGATTATACTTAAGAACGACATGAGTTTCAAAGCCACGATTTGTGATCAAGACAACCAGACTCCAAGCTGCACATAGACAGACTTAGCGATCAACTGCTTGTATTCTTAACCAAACGATCGCAATTGGTGACAATCTCCGGCCACCGCCATTAACTGTTATAATCCAGCGTGACTCATAAATGGACTCACAAGTCAACGAGTGTGGAAGACTAACACGGTAGAAGCCTCGATCAAGAATATCACCAGAAATAAAGGTTGAGAACAATAACTTGAGATCACATACTCATTACCCACTGCCATGGAAATTACCGGCGAGCATAGCACAAAACAAAATTATAGTGATTCAGAAATGTATTCAGCCATCGTGAAAACATTACAACTCATGCTTAAATGACTTGAAAATCAATTAATATCACTTAATCTATGTCAGCATACTTTTAGATTCAGAATTTGACAAAACTAATTATCCTCATTGAAACCTCATAGACATTTCGTCGAGCGCATTGCAGTCCATCCATTAAGGAGCAGATTTTTGACAACATCGTATTTGAGATCATATCGCAAACGAAATTAACATGTGAAGTTCGAAATCAAATACACGACTCTAACATGACCGATCCTAATTGAAGCAAAACGAGCTTTACATTCGCTTCACCTCCGCCAGAATGATAGCATTATGGAGAATCGGAGATTACCTTGTCAATGAAGCCAAGGTAAGTCATAGTACGCAGTCCAATTAACTATTGGGAGCTCTCAGGATCGTCGTGGGCTAAAATAAAGACCGGTGGAAGAGCTTGAAAGCGAGTTTTGGCCACTTCAATCTTCATGGCCGTGAAACAAAGTGGAACAGGGGCTTCTCCGGAGGCGGCAGTCCGACGATGGCTACGTCGCCTTGGGCTTGGTGATGAGCTAGAAACGAGAAAGAGAGTCTTTGGAAATCGAATCCCTGGAGGAATTCTGGTGAAGTCTTCCTCAAAAGTGCTCTCCGGAATGTTTCAAACTCAATCTTATGGGTCAAATTCACGAGCAAACGGGTTTGGGTCTGGATCAAGCTATCGGGCCAAATTTGAATTCAATGGCCGAATGGGCTTCAAATATTATCTTTCTCTTCTTCTTTCTCTCATTCTTTTTATTATTTATTATTTATATTTTCCAATTTTCCGATTTATATATCCAATACATGCATATACGATTTTGTGGACAAAAAATTCCAATGTCAACATCACTTGAGTGTCATAAATTATTTTCAGATCACTTAAGTGTTATATAACTATTAATCGATCAATTAAGTTCTATAACGTCTTTTTTCCAATCATTTGAGTGTTATATACCTTTTCAATCGATCACTCGCATGTCATAATTTTTTGAAAAGTTTCATCACAAGTGCTTTACCATGTTAGGTTTTTAGCACTTATATAAATGTTTTTAAAAAATTGATGGCACTAAGTGATCAATTGAAAATTATGGTAGTTAAATGATTTTTTTTTTTAAAGTTATGATACTCAAGTTATTGAAAAAAAAAAAAAGAAAAGAAAAGAAGAAGTTATGACCCTCAAATGAGTGCTGTACGAAAATTATGACACTTGTGTTGTCCTTATCCAATAGTAAATCACTATCTTTGTTGCAAAATAAAGTCAATATACACACCAACAAAAAAAAAAAAAGTCAATATACATGAGCAATGGGTAAGAGGTTGCACAATATATTATTAAATTAGCACAATATATTTAAGAATCAGTGTGCAAGCAATCTATTGTTGGAAAGTGCACTCGATGATGATTGTCTTGGTGCCTGAAACTTAGTCATTTGAGTTCGTATGGACCTCAAAACAAGCAAGAGAAGTTGCCAAATCTGCCATGTTGGATTAGAGAATTCATGAACTGTTCGTGCAGAGGAGTCCAATCCCAGCGCACCTCATCTAACATACCAAGAGTTATTTAAGAAGGACTTGATTAAGAATTGGGTAGAGTGAGAGGAGTTGATTCCAAAATAAAAAATAAAAAATTGAAGGATCCAATTGCACAAGCAACAGAAGTGTAAATACTCTAGATACGGATCAATAAACAGAACGTCTTTTCAAAAGTGATGGAGAATTATGAAGAGAAGAACAAAGAAAAATACTTCATTTTGAGTTTAATAACTGAACCTTAGCTGAAATCTTCATGGACGTTAGTGGCTGAACAACACTTTATCCCAGAAACGATAATAAGCAAACCTCCAAGATTTGATCAATGCTAACGGACCACAAAATATCCAGAAGCCAACCACAAATCCAAGTGATATGCCAATGTAAAACCACTTCTCGCTATCATCATTGTTACCATGGTCATCTGTGTCGCTTTGAGTTGGAACACAACTTGCTTCTTCCACCCCGTTTGCAGCAATTGACCGAGTTTTCTCGAGCGGATTCTTGCACGATTGGTTTCCTCCGAAAGGACTTGAGCAATTTGTTCCCAGCTGGAATCCACACAATCCGGCATTGCCTTCGAAGGAACTCGCTGAAAAGGTGAGAAATTGTTTGACTACTGGGATGCTTCCTTCAAGCCTATTGTATGAGAGGTTCAGGAAGGAAAGAAAAGTAAGATCTGAAAGCTGTGGGGGAATCGTCCCATTGAGATCGTTCCATGAAAGGTCCAAGGACTCAAGCTGTTGCAAGTGTCCTAAGGATGAAGGAATTGGCCCTGAGAATGCGTTGTTTGATAAGTTGAGGAAATGAAGCCCTTTGAGAGCCCCCAGAGTATCAGGTATTAGTCCTTCGAAATTGTTGCATGAGAAGTCAATTGAAGTGAAAATAATCAAGATCTTCACCAGCTCCACTTCCAAACCTTTGATGGTGACGGTTACTGTGTCTTGATATTGGCGTCCATATGATAGGAGTCCAGCGGAGTGAAGGAATGGATATTTGATACGATTGATGTCTACATTAACCTTCATAGCCTCCCAAGTTGTGAGGTATTGAGGAGGCAGAGTACCACTGAAATTGTTGGAAGATATGTCTACAATTTGAAGCATCTGTCAAGTGTTGGGACTATGCTGACATCCAATTTCTCCGTGCAATTTATTGGATCGTAAAACAAGGACACGGAGACTTGATATAGCTTGAAAATGGCATGGAAATGTCCCTTCTATTTGATTATCCCCGATGTTCACGATCTCCAACCCCGTGCAATTTGCCAACGACAACGGAATCTGCCCTTGCAACAAATTCTCGCTGATATCGAATGTCCTTAGATTGCATGTCGCCGGGATGTTTTTGCGGAATATTGCCACTCAACTGGTTATTTCGCAAATTCAATACACTGGGGGACACCATCATTAAACAATCAGGAATAGTTCCTTTCAAATGGTTATGCGATAAGTCAAGCACTCCAGGATAATCAACTTTGCAAATTGACTTTGGGATGGACCCATGGAAGTTATTCTTTGAAAGGGAGAAGAAAGACGCGTCTGATGATAGGTGGTCGCCGATGTTATCCGGGATAACAGAAGTGATGTTGTTACTTGATAAATCCAAGTACTTAGCAGAAGTAACATTGTGTGTAGCTATTTCCAACTCTTCAAAGAAATTAGCGGAAAGATTGAGAAGTAGAAGTCGTTCTAGTGTCCATATCCATCTCGGTATCTCCCCTTGCAGATGATTATGGGAGAGGTCGAGGTCGACCAATTTGGACTGGTTAGCCAAAAACTGAGGTAATATCCGCAACTGGCAGGAAGCCAACGATAACGAATAAAATTCAGGGAAAGAGGATGCAGCAGTAGAAGCAGGCGCCTTAGCATCAATGGACATGCCATTGTATGATAGATCAAGATCGGTTAAATTTCCTAATCCTTGAAGCACGTCGATATTCATCGAGCCACTGAAATTATTAGAAGAAAGGAAGAGGTAGCTAAGCCCTTGCAATTTGAATATGGATGCTGGTATTGACCCTTGTAACTGGTTGCTGCTCAAAGAAAGTATGCTCAGTTGATCCGAAGAGGCATTCGGATGTATGATAAGCCGACCATTAAATCTATTGTATGAAAGGAATATCTTCTCAAGTCGGGGAAGTGAAAACAGAGCTGGGGGAATGTCACCTTCCAATGAATTGTTTTGCAGGTACAGCAATTCAAGATTTAGAAGGTCTTCCCACCCAACGGAGCTGATACGACCCCTTAAAGTGTTATCACATAAATATATTTGGGTCAGATTTCTGGATGCACCAAGTGGCGGAACTGAACCGGTAAGACTATTAAAAGACAAGTCCAAATAAGTAAGCTCTGATAAGTTCTTCATTGAGCTCGGGATTGACCCACTCAAATTGCAATTACTCAGGTCTAACCACGACAATTTTCTTAGATTATCGATTGAATCGGGTATCCTCCCTAAGATATTGGTACCAGGCATGACCAGAGTCTCAAGAGAACTATCCTCCAGAAAATCGGGCAAAGATACCTGAAGGAGTTCATTGCCTGATAGGTCAAGGTTCTGAAGTGTTTGTACTTGGAGAACTTTTTGAGGAAATTCTCCTTGTAGGCCACAATCACATAGGCTCAGTGTTTTCAAGTTGGAGAAATTTGCTAAGAAACTAGGAACTGTGGTGGACAAGATATTGTCATCAAGTTGAATGACCGACAGATTAGCAAGACTCATAAGAGAAGCGCCAATAGGACCAGACAAAGAACAGTAAGACATGCTTAGCACCTCAAGTTTTGGAACAGAAGAAGACAATGCGTCGCACCACTCACTTCCCTCAGCAGACAGATTGACCCCATTAAGGTACAACTCCCTCAACTCCCCCAAATCCTCAATCAGTGACCTCAAATTGGGCTTCTCAAGTTTCAACAAAGTCGAACTGAGATCAAGAGTACGTAGCTTCGTCAAGCGCGATAGCTTTGCAGGAATTTGCCCCGCAAATCCTACGTAGGACAAGTTGAGATTTTCCAAGCGGTTGAGATTCGCGAGGCCTGATGAAATTGCTGTGTAGTTGAAGTCGTTGAAAGCCAAGTTCAAGCTCCGAAGGAACACAAGCTTGAAGAGACTTGATGAACCGTTGATTCCGCCAGAGATCGACTCGACGCTCAAATCGAGTCCCACAACAAGGCCATCCTCACACGTCACACCGCTCCATGAATCGGCACTTCGGTCCCACTGTACTAATTTGGAAGACTTGGAGGCATTGAAGATGAGGTTGTTTCTCAGCTCGAGCAAGAGCGATCTCTGGTCGATGCCAAGACACTGGGCTGAAGCTGAAGCCCTAGCTTCGTTGGAGAAGATGGAGATCGTGGATATAGCAAGAAGAAGCCATGAAAAGATCGAGCCGTTCATTGGAAGAGGTGTAAGAGGGGCGCGGGAAGAGGGAGCAGGGAAGAGGGAATCAACCGAAAAGAAGAGGATACTTTGGAGTGGAGGAGTCGTCCTACTCTAAGTGCATTTCAGGGTCAATTTTGGGATATCATTAGGCGCCAAATTTGACTTATAACACTTTCAAACATTCCTAGTAAAAATCGGCGACATTGCCAACAAAGTGACATTCTTTTTTATCCTAATTTTCCAATCGAAACAAAAGACCATATTCATGTTTTCTAGGAAAAAAGGACAAATAAAAGAAATTTGCCTAAGATATTGAAATTAGAACTTGACATCCCTTGAAAATACTTTTGGCTCACCTTATTTAAGATCATAAAACCAATGACATCATGTGATCATTGTTGTCTTTGTACAGGAACATTAACCATGCAGAGATCGGTTAAAAGCAAACAACATAGATATTATATCCAACTATTTTATTAAATATGTTGATTCAAGGAGATAAATAAAATAATTTACTTATATTTGAGTTTTATTTGTAAAATTTTATAAGACCGTGGAAGAAGCCAAAAAAGAAGTCTAGAATCATTTCAACTTTAGGATTTCACCTTTCATATACAATTTCATAAAAAAAAAAAAAAAAATTTGTTAAGTTTAAATTTCACTGATAAATTATGGTAATTACGGGAATAGTTGGAAGATGATTTCTCTTATATTAAACTGAAAGGAAGAAAAAGGAAGAAAACGGAAAAAAAGGCAAAAGTAAGACGATAAAAAATGGGTGTTATCTTTACTTCGAGTGGTATAAAGAGTAGTACAAAGGAAAATAAAAAGAGGACAAATCCACAAAGGTTTTAAATTAAAAGAAAGAAAAGAAAAAGCGAACTAGTGTAGATGCAGGGGATTGATCCATCGTGCACGTCGAATGATTCCCATGGCTCACCTGTACCCGGCCAACGGATTATTACCATACTTCACTCCCTTCATGCAACTTTTACTATATTTAATAGAAATGCGTGTTGGTTGGCTAAAGGAGCAGTCGACGCATGGCACATCTTGATAGTCGCTTTGGAGTTTTTCTTTTGGTATTGTATACTGACACATTTGAAGTTTTTCTTCCTTCTTTTTTTGCTTCGTAGTGAGTTATCCTATGCTAAGAGTGGCTTGATAGAGATTTTTTAGGCTTTTAAATTTTTCTTTTTGGATTGAGCAGAGTTAGCTTCCAATAAGACTCAAAATCAAAACCATAAAGAGAGGAGCAAACTCTCTTGCAATCTAAAACAGCACCCGATTGTTAGATTTTAAATATAATTAAATTGTCAAAATCTTATCTTAACTGAAAGAGATCTCATTGAGTAATTCATAAATAAAAATCAACCCTCCAATGAGCACCGCATTGCTTTGGCTAATGAAAAGCTCTGTCTTCTCTTTTGGTCCAAGATTTTGACAAGATAACAAGAAACTAGTTATCATAGTATTGACGAGGGCTAAAGAAACATCATAAAGTTGAAACCTCTTTTTTAGACAACCTTGATGAGATCGAATGGAAATCCAACTTGAATTGTGGCACGCTAAACTAAGTCACCCCATGGTACTCAACTTTGGCTACTTGATGAAAAAGTGTTCGACTCGAGTGCTCACAGATGCCTAGAGGCAGTGACTTTGCTCGCCGATGATGCTCGCAATTGAAAAAAAAAAGAAAAACTCAACATGTCTATGGTATGTAGGTGTTGTAGATTGGAGCATTAATGGCACCGTAGAAAGATCTGTTTTGTGTTTTTCTTCATTTGCAATTGAAAAAGAAACTAAGACCAAAACCAACAAACCAAGTAGTTTGATTTTGACGAAGTAGTGGAACCAATGACCACGATCGAGTAGGATGCACGAAGGAGTGAAGCTAGAGAAAAAAAGAAGCTCAACTTTCGGTAGACTTCACCAGCACAATGATGTTTGTGAAATGACTGACGAGGGCTTGAAGAGGCGGCAACTTCCTCTGGCGACAAGGGAGAGATTATCAACTCGCAACATAAAGCTACTCTTAAAGACAACAGGACCATATTTGTGACTATAACATGCATATGCCTACAGGGCACTCTTAAGGACGACGACTTGTTGTGGTTGCTCGCTCTCAAAGATGAAAATACTCAAATGTTACATCTTTACTTAATAATTTATCTTTATAGTGTGCTACAATCAAGGGGTACATATGCCCAAACAATACATATAGGAAAGAAATAATCTAATGTAACAAGCAAATTAGTTATCTTCATCCAACAAGGAAATTCTAGGAGATAATCAAATGTCAAAGCAATATCCCTAACATCTAATAATGTCTTTAATAAAAATATTTTAAAAGGAAATTCTCTAATATTCATAAATATATAGCCTGTAAAGATGACGACATGTGAGAGAGGTGTCACGGGCTGAGAGTTCCCTTGGCCTCGGAAACGACCCACGGGCGCCTGGCGAGCGGAATTCGCCAGGCCAGCCCTTTCTTTAGCTGATCCCCGACCGATACGGTGAATGATTCTTCGTGCGAGATCCTACCACGCCCGCCTTCGCTCGGGCCCGGTCCATCGAGTAAGACAGCGGTTCTCTTTAGGCACAACAACTGGTTTCGGCCGCCATGGCCTCGTCGGGAGAGCGGCATCGCCTCCCGACCGGTTTGTGCACGGGAGGCCTACCCCGTCTTCAGAGCTCCTAAGTGATATAATCCTTCTATCCTAGAACTCCTAGCACCAACCGTCCTGACGCCACTCCCATGGACCTGTTGTGTTCTACCCTTCTGCCTCACACTCTTCACCAGATAACCCCAAGCGCCACTCACAAGTGTCATGAGTACGGGAGGATTCACGGACCGTGACATTCTCCCCCACTCATTTCGCAACGCCCTCGTTGCGATCTCTCGCTCCGTCGCTTCCTTGCGTAAATTAACCATTGATGTGTCACTTTTGGGAATTCACATCGAACGGTCACGCGCCCAACAAAACAGGTCTTGCTCCATTGGTGGCCTCTTTTGATCTCGGCCGCTCGGCCCTTGAGCCACCCGCACTTTTGGCAAGTGTGGCATTTTTCGCCAACCGCATCTTTTGGCAGCACCATTCCAGCCTAATCAGCATCTTGACCCCAGCAGACCAATGGAGGTTCTTTTCTTGTTGAAAACGCAGCAGTAGACCTCTTCTTCATATTCACCGATCGATCCAGGAACGTTATCCCCATTCAGCAAGGGTTCGGTTCTTCTCTAACTCGCATTCCGCTCGACGAGAAGCCGACTCGTCCTAGCACCCATCCACTAGGACTTATCTGCTTGACCCGGACATGAGCGAGGAGTCCGATTCTCCGACTTGCTCACTCGCTTACTGGAGGGATTCCTGCTCTGATACCACTTGTCACGGGCCGAGAGTTCCCTTGGCCTAGGAAACGACCCGCGGGCGCCTGGCGAGCGAAATTCGCCAGGCCAGCCCTTTCTTTAGCTGATCCCCGAACGATACGATGAATGATTCTTCGTGCGAGATCCTACCACGCCCAGCTTCGCTCGGGCGTCTGGTCCATCGAGTAAGACAGCAGTTCTCTTTAGGCACAACAACGGTTTCGGCCCGCCATGGCCTCGTCGGGAGAGCGGCATCGCTCCCGACCGTTTGTGCACGGGAGGCCTACCCCATCTTCTGAGCTTCTAAGTGATATAATCCTTCTATCCTAGAACTCCTAGCACCAACCGTTTTGACGCCACTCCAACGAACCAGTTGTGTTCTACCCTTCTTCCTCACACTCTTCACTAGATAACCCCAAGCGCCACTCACAAGTGTCACGAGTACGGGAGGATTCACGGACCGTGACAGAGGCATCCAGAAAATATCGCGCGAAATGGGCAATTTCAAGAACAGAGAAATGCAAGGGAGGAGGAGGAGGAAAACAGGGGATGCATCGTCTTGGAAACAGGGAGCAGCCAAAGTAAACGTCTGCTGGTGGGGACGATTCTGTCTTAGTGTTAACGTGACTTGTGGGAGTGAAGATGTTTCTTACTCTGTGGACTCATGAGTATGGGGATTAGGAGCAGAAACGCGTTTGTGTCTGTTGGCTTTTCTTTATTTGTTTGCAGATTTGTTGGTGTCAATTGAAGTTGTGCTGGCCGGACCAAAAAAAATCAAACTTCAATGGAGAGGATATGACCAGCTTAGCGAATTGGTAAATGATCTATGTTTAGTGATGAAAATAGAGATAGTTAAATGGTGCCCATATCCAAAGGGTGGTTTAGTATTAGGGCGAGCAAGATATTGCGCTTCTAGAAGCATTAGATTTTGTGTGGTCCATTCTTGTCACAGCCACCAAAGGCAGGATTGAATCAGAGATGGATTTGGTTATAATGCGAATAGGCCAATTTTTTGGATTGGAGAGAGTCGATGGACAAAAGATTATTGAAAATATCACAAGTTCTCTATTAAAAGAAGGGCTAATAACATGAAAAACTTCTAACTGGTACACTTGTGACAAATTTACCCCAAATTAATTTTTTGACCTCCAAAAATCCCAAGCCCAAGTCGACACACTAGTGACAAATTTATCTTTCATTAATTTCTGTTAAATTTTACCTTCAAATTTCTAAGTTAGATGACAAATGGTAGTTGATAGGTGTACTAGTTTACGGTTTTACCCTCAATTTATCACAAGTGTACCGATTATGAGTTTTTTCATGATATTAATCAAATTTTACAGAAACTAACGGATGGCAAATTTGTCACAGTTGTACCAGTTTCAGGTTTTTCGTGATCAAAAAATTAATTTGGGATAAATTTGTCATAAATGTACTAGTTTGCAATTTTTGGTTGTTTAAAATTAGTTTTTGGTAATTTGATCACAGATATAATACTTTGAGATTTTTCGTGGTATTAGAAAGTTCCTTTTGGATCACTTGTTAAAGTTTGATAACTAATTGAAAACGAAAATTTTCAATCAATTGATAATTGTTCTTTCATTAATGTGTGCTTGTGTCTACTTAAGTGTTCCTACTAATTTAGTGATCTTTACTAGTGTGCAAATGATTCTTTTTAATAGACTCAATTTAATCATATCGTAATTGTATTGTGGGTCTGCACTCAGAACATATCTGCTGGGGCTTACTTCCGTGGTAGTTGCAAGGTAATATTTATTTTCCAAATTTTCTTTACTTATCCGCACTAAGTAATTTCATCTTGCACAAAGTCACAACGATATGCAAGATTACCTTTGAACGAATGTCTAGTGATGACCGAGACTGATTTCTAAGTGGTGTTGGGAATATTTTTCAGCCGGTACATAAAAGAGGTTTGATCCATCGAGTTGATATTCATATTTGAACGATACTAGTGTCACGGTCCGTAATTCTTCCATACTCACATATCCTTATGAGTAGAGCTTGGCATTAGCGGGTGAATAGTGAGTGATGCAGAGGGATGAATACAACTGATTTGTGGGAATGTCACCAGAACGGTTGATGCTAAGAGTTTTAGGAAAATAGAATGAATATATTTCTACGAAGCTTTGAAAGCGAGGTTGGCTTCCTGTACACAAATTAGTCAGGAGCTAATGTCACCCTCCTAATTAGGCCACTCCTAATGAGGCAATGATAGGCTAAAACCAGTTGTTATGCCTAAAGTGATCTATTGTCTCGGTCGTTAGACTAGACACTCGAGTTAAACTAGGTGTGGCACGATCTAATATGAGGAAGTTATTCACCGTATTGTTCTCTAGAACAATTATAGATGGAAGGTTGGCATAGTGTTATCTGCTCATCAAGCATTGCACAAGCTATTCTACGATCAATGAACTATTGGTCAGTGACACTAGACTCAAAAATTTAAGATTGAACACTTCATTCGAACTCAATCCCGTCAAAGCTCAACGTTTCCGGACCAAGTTTGACTCATGAATTTTTTTTATAAACGTGAAATGACTTAGTTTGATTCAACTCAATTATCATAAATGAGTTTTTGTCAAAGCTTGACTCAAGCTTGAGCTCAAATTTGACTTTCATAAATTCAACACCGATGAGGCTCCGACTTGACTTAGCCTCACACTTGAACTCATGATGTTAAAAAACTCACATCTTCATTGCAATGAGATCAATCATGTGCTACAACATGGAATTAGTCCATGACAATTCCATGTCAGATGAAGAGCATCGTATTAACGCTAGGATTTAACATTTCTAGAAAATTCACAAAATGTTACTGTAGTCAATCGAAATTTGTAGACCTTATTTTTCATATAACATGATTGTTGACTTGAAAGCGGCAATAATCACTAGTCAAACCAATGATGCTGAACCAGTCAACTGGGTCCAACTTCAAACCCCTGAATTGAGCTCCATTCGAACGTAAAGAATGTTCTTAGACCTGGGAAGATTGCACCTTTAGTTTGGCGGGCTCACGTGTGATGTATCTTTATTTTATCCTAACGTGAAGAATGCTTTTGATTGAAGGACTTTCCGACAGTAGACAATTATGTATAGGAAAGGCAATTCAACTTACTCCAATTATGCATCACGGCCAAATTACAAGCATTAGCTTTCAATTGACTTTGACTAGAGAATGCAACATCGTCGTCTCAGTGGAGCTCCCGGATTCGGTGTTCTATAAAATTCCGTTGACAAATAAAATAGAATTTTTCTTGTGGAAGGTAATTATGTAATGTCGAAAATAAATTCAAAATATCAATGATGATGTGTAAAAAGTGATCAATAGCTTGTTAATTTGGTTAGCAATTTGAAATTAGCGATGAAATAACAATTTTATCAGTGTCAAACTCAACGGTATATTACCACTTATTTTTAGATTTTATAAATGGACGCGTAAGTAAATGTTACCAATGAAGTAACAATTTTAATGTTCTTACAACTAAACCAGTCAATTGGGTCCAACTTCAAACCCCTGAATTGAGCTCCATTCAAACGTAAAGAATGTTCTTAGACCTGGGAAGATTGCAACTTTGGTCCAGTTTGGCGGGCTCACATGTGATGTATCTTTATTTTATCCGAACGTGAAGAATGTCTCTAATTGAAGGACTTTATGACAATACACAACTATGGAAATGAAAGACAATTGAACTTACTCCAATAATGCATCACAACCAAAGTACACGCATTAACTTTCAGTTGACTTTGATTAGAGAATGCAACCCTGTAGTTTCAGTGGAGCACCCCGGTGCTGTGTTCTATAAAATTATGTTGATGAATTAAACGGAATTTTTTCTGTGAAAGGTAATTATGTAACGTCAATAATAAATTTAAAATACCGACGAAGATATATAATAAGTGATCAATAGCTAGTTAATTCGGTTAGCAATTTGAAATTAGCAATGAAACAACAATTTCATCATTGACAAATTCAACCGTATATTACCACTTGTTTTTAGATTTTACGAATGGATGCGCAAGTAAATGTTACCAATGAAGTAACAGTTTTATTATCCACGAATATGGTAGCAGACTAACACTTATTTTTATATTTAATGAGCAAATGCATAACTGTTTGCAAGTTACCAATGAAATAACAATCTTACTATCTACAAACCAAATAATATAAAATCATTTATCGTGTTGTGATTAAGTTTTAAGTAGTAAATATATAACTAGAACATTTATCATTAACTTCTTGGTCCCTATGGGCCACTATCTTAAGCTGACTTGATTTATGAATGCAAATTCATCATTCCCCGCTTTCTACAGTACAATTTCCCTTCTAGAGAGCAGATATTCATATCTCCATTTTATATCTACAAGGTTTTTGGTCAAAACAGCAGATTTATATATTAACTCACGATTGAACAACCACTGTACATAGCTTCGGAAAACAGAAGATCCAACAGATAATGCGGAGGAGAGACAACCCAATTAGAGGGGAGTAAGGAGAGCCCATGGGCTTTGGCAACCCAGTCAGCGAGGAAATTTGCTGTCCGTCTACAGTGCTGGATCTGAAGGTGCGGGAAAGAGGGCAAAAACGAAAGAGCTTCAGCAAACAGAGCTTCTTGTTTCCATGGAATCAAATTAGGGTTTCGTACGGCATCAACAAGCACGGAGCAGTCGGATTCCAGCAGGATGTGATCGTGATTCTTCCTTTTCTGCAAGAGAAACTTAAGGGTAAGATTGAAAGCCTGTGCCTCTGTTTCTAGTGCTTCGGAGGCGGTAACACTACAAGTAAAACCATCGAGCAGGTGGCCGACGGAGTCTCGGCACACACAAGCCACTGCGCCTTAGCGGTGAGATGTCGGGTAAGCTCCGTCTATGTTTATTTTAATAACTCCAAACTCCGGAGGACGCCAGATCTGAGCACGTTCCTTTAGATGTAGATCCGTTTTTCGCTGCTGCTGTATCAACGGCGCCCTGTTGCAGATGAGGGCGGATCTGGCATTTGCAAGGGCCAACTGGACAACATGCTGAGGATTCGGTCTGTGCTGGCGAAATACGAAATCATTGCGGCTCTTCCAAATCTGCCACAAAACAGAAGCTATAGTCTCCAAATCAGGTATGGCAGACCTGTTTTCGATTAAATCTGCTAGCCAAGCATCGAATCTATTAACACCATGATATTGGGACGTCAGGCGAAATTGTGGATGAGACCATATGGTTTGTGTCCAATTACATGACAGAAAAATATGTTCTGTAGATTCCGGTACCTGTTCTGTACAGAGTTGGCAAACTGGGTTGATTGTAATCAAGACCCGATTTTCTGTTTAATGTTCACTATTGGGAAAATAAGGAAATCAAAGATGGAGCTCTCGGACTCAGTTTTCCTGTTACATTTGGACTGATCTTCGCAAATTGAGGAAAATGAAGACATCAGTCCGAGGAGATCACCAGTAAAACGAAGGTGATCTGCGCTTCTTGGTCATTACGTTTGCATTCTCACACGTCAGATTTTTCTCCTTTCAAACTAAGGTCAAGTCCTTATTGTGCCTATCAAATTTACGAGTGATTCTCTAATTATCATGTCTCATGATTTAGAGCTAATCTCATGTATGTTTTGGCCTTTGAAATATATAAGCAATATGTTGGGATTTCGAGCAACGGTGCACTACTACTATTACCATTATGAACTCGTCTCCACTGACACTATCCTCATGAGGTAGAGGTAGTGAGATTCTTCAATGATCTCGCTAAGGATGTCAGGTCCGATAATGGCTGGAGCTACATGACCGAGTAATTCAGGCGAGTGGCCATATATCACCGGAACAAACGACGCATGAAATGGATGGAAATCGGGCGCTAGTACTTTGGCAACCCTTGGTCCGGCTACTACTGCTTGCGTTCTCTTTGTTTTTTCCGTCATTAAAGCCTTCTTTGCCGCTTATGTATTTTATCATTTCAAGAATTAACCAACCTCAACAACTCAGTTTCAGAAACATGATTAGAAAAATCTTCTTAGACCAATAAAATTGTAACATGCCCAGTTTCATTTCTCGATACGCTTTGGCCAATCCTCATAATTGGTTAGATTGCTTAAAACTTACATTTTCTTTGCTATGCCACCACATGGAATTAATCCATGACAGACGAATAGCATCATATTAACGCTGGGATTTGACATTTTCAGAAAACTTACAAAATGTTATTGCAGCCAATCAAAATTAGCATACCATATTTTTCATATAACATGATAGTTGAATTGAAAGCGTTAGTAAACACTGGTCAAACCAATGATGCCGCGAACCATTCAACCAAGTCCAACTTTAAGCCCATGAAATGGGCAGGTCGAAAACCTTTCGGAATTGAAATTTTTCAAACCCAGAATTTCCATGCACCTTCTAAGAGAAAGAGTTGGGATGGCAACTTTGGTCCAATTTGGTGGGCACGTCCGTAAAGAATCTTTATTTTATCTGAAGTTGAAGAACTTTTTTGTATTGAAAGACTTTCCGACAACAGACAATCATGGAGAGGAAAAACAATTGAACTTATTCCAATAAAGCATGACAACGAAACTACAAGCAATAGTTTTCAGTTGACTTGACTAGAGAACGCAAAATTGTCGTCTAAATGAGGTCCCCGATTCGGTGATTTATAAAATTCTGTTCACGAATAGAACGGGCACATGCATAAAGAATCTTTATTTTATCCAAACATAAAGAATGTTTCTAATTGAAGGACTTTCCGACAGTAGATAATTATGGAAAGGAAAGACAATTCAACTTACTTCAATAAAACATAACGACCAAACTTCACGCAATAACTAGAGAATGCTAAATTGTCATTTAAGTGAGCTCCCCGATTCGATGATTTATAAAATGCAGTCGACCAGGTCCAACTTCAAGCCCATGAACTAAGCAGGAATTTGAAAACCTTTCGCAATTGGAATTTTAAAATCGAAAATTTCCATGCACCTTCTTAGAAAAAGCTGGGAAGGCCTTTGGTCCAGTTTGGTGGTGGGTACACGGCAGGTACACACCTTCTTAGAAAATTATGGAGAGGAAAAACATTGAACTTACTAACTACAATCAAGCATAACAAATAGTGGTTTTCAGTTGACTCGACTAGGAATGCAAAATTGTCCTTATAGTGGAGCTCCTAAATCTGGTGATTTATAAAATTCTGTTGACGAGTAAACAGAAATTTTTCCGTGGATTGTAATTATGTAATGGTGATAATAAATTCGAAATACCGATGATAAGTAAAAAAACTATCAATAATTTATTGATTAGCTCATTTGTAATTAGCGATGGAATGACAATTTTACCATTGACAAACTCAATATTATATTTCCACTTTCTTTTTAGATTTTACAAATGGACTCGTAAGCATATGTTGCCAATGAAATAACAATTTTATCGTCCCCAAATCTAATAGTTGATTGACACTAACTTTTATATTTTACAAGTGGGTGCATAATTGTTAAGTCACCAATTAAATAACAATCTTACAGTCCACAAACTCAATATTAGAAAACCATTGACCGTGATAAGATTTAGTTTTAAGTGGTAAATATATAACTAGAACATTGACTATAATAATTCACTAATATTATTGCAAATATCATCAATATACACCATTATTTGAAATTTCATGAATGGTATTACAAATTTACTATTGAAAGGAAAATTATTCTATTTGGGCTAGACGTACGGTTAAACACTTGTTTGTGATTATAAATGACTCATCATTGTCAAGAAACAAGAAAACAGCCGCCCCTTCCCTTGTCCCGATGTAGCAAGTATCCTCTTGGAGGGGTAGTCGCAAGCTCGAAAAGCAAAGGAAAGATTTTAAAGTTGCATTTGTTCCATAGAAAACACAAAATTTAGAATACATTTTTTCGAGAAATACTCTTTTGTGTTGCTTACAAAAATGAATGAATAAAATATATTTCCATCACAGACGAAAGTAGTTAGGCATAGCTTGCTATCGATCATAAAAACATTTTCTGTTGATTTACTTTTATAACTGATATAACCAATAATTTTTCAAGAAAATACTTTTCACGTCTTTAATTTATCTTAAAACAAATGCATCTTGAATTTCAAACAATACTACAGGCTCCGACGCCATTTTCCTTGTGTGCTACTTTACAAGGCATTGTTTGTGATAGTTACGTTGCAATTTTCTCTTGTTTTCTAGGCTACAAAGAGGAAAAAGTTTTTGGACACCATCGCAACGCTCATGAGTGCAGTTGAAAACTTGGCTGAAACCGCTTTTAATCGTCACCGACAAGCCCATCCCCCTCGTTGCACACGCACACTCTCTCAGTCGAGGTATTGCTCGCGACCGTGAGAACTCCTGTGGCACGAGCCTGAAGCCTAGGGTGGCTGCGCAGCCCTCTGGGATAGAGCTCACATCCATTGAAGCTCTGCCCGAACAGCTTGTGGGCATCCATGGCTGCAGCCATAGGACCCAATCTGGTCCACTGGTTGGGGTCGTCCAACCTCGATCTGGACCAGATTCCAGGCAGTAACCATCGTTGGGCTCATCCTTGGGGTTTGGGTGACACTCACGAACGACTCTTCAAGAGACGATCTTAGGCAATGATCTCTCTTAGGCAATGATCCGAGGAAGATGATTCTGTAATTCAATCATTTTCAATATTTTCATTGGCACTTGATAGTTTTTTCATCCCTTAAAACTCTAGTTTACTTTCCAACAACATATTTCGGCCAACAACATTTTAGTTTTTAATTTGTTATTTTTTATTAATTTTAAGAACAAATTAAAGTGCCAGCATCATCCGCTATGGAAAAAGACAACGACGGTCACTTTCGTCCCTCCAGTAACTCCGTCATATTTTTGGGACATTTGGTGAGGCATTTTTATCCCATGGAAATGTGTACATGATATTTCTAGGGATTTGGCCTGACAGTTAAATTAGAAGAAATTTTACATACTTAAGAGAAATGATTTTATAGACATATTAATTTTGTTTTAAGCATTACCAAAGGAGAAGGTAGAAATCCGACTTCCAAGACTTCAACAATCTCGAAAAGGAAAATACTGACCAGGACTTCTCAACTGTTCAATCACTAATCACCTGATCCATTTTTATCGTTGATTAGAATGAAACCAGTGGATTCTCAGTTGAATTTTACTATATTGCATTATGTACAAATGACAATAGCTCATCACAAGCATCTTTCGCTAAGTATAATTCGCTTTCTTATCTTCATATACAAAACAATAGCAAACTCTATCAACTACAAACAAGTGACACGAGGATGATGAGTGAACTCATCACCTTTGCTCGGCCCTATGAGGCAAAAAACCACAGCTACTATACATCATCCTTGGCTGCTGTCGAGCGCCCTGAGACTCTCCAGCCACTAATCCGAAAGGAATGATGTCGAGCGCCCCTGAGACTCTCCAGCCACTAATCCGAAAGGAAATCTAGCTCGTTGGGTAGAGTAACTCTTTTTTGCAGTAGGGACTCAATCGTCGGACATTTCCTCTTTCTCCCACCTCTGGGCCTAGATCGAAATTGCTCATCTAACTCCTCAAAATAACCCTGAAGCCAAGGAGCCAAAATTGATAGGTATTAGGATCATCCAAATCTCATGTAGTAAAAAGCTGCATTTCAAAAGAGTAGTAAAATTGAATATCAATATTTGAGAGAATGAGAGAATGAGAGAATGGGGCACACCGGAGTGTAAACATGCCAACCAGTTTTCTCGTGATGGTCTCTCACGTGCTTATACGCAAACTTCTTGCCACAATCCTTGTGGCCACATACAAATGGCCTCACCTCAAGATGAACAGCCTTCACATGCTGACGTAAATTTGATTTCTGTCAACATGAAAAAAATCAGCTAATGTACACTCACCAGCCACCCGATAAGTGACCTCAAGCTTCAAAGTTCCAAACAATTATATTCCATGGCCAGCCGAATCTACTTAGTAGGTGACTGCATCTTACCGTTGAAAAATGCGGAGACAACCCTCAACATCACATCCGAATGCTTCGAATCAGCCGAATTTTTCTTTTCATGCGTGCGGAGATGCCGTTGGATATTCTTCCTCAACTGCTTAGTCCCACATATGTCGCAATTGACTAATTGGTGAGCTGACCGCATGTGCTCCTTCAGATAGTCAACATTGCTGAAGTATTTCATGCACTCACAACAGAAAAGCCTCCACAGTCTCCAGTTTGACTGCAGCAGTTGAAATGACATTATTATCAAATGGCACGTTAAACAGCTCATAGATATCATTCGGCTTCAGACCTTCATTATTAAGTGACTTACCATGAGAATCCTCATGCTTTCGCAACTTCGATGCAAACTCGAAAACCTTCCCACACCCAACCTTTGGACAAACATGTTGCTTCAGACTCTTACATTCACCAGACATCGATGGTTCCTCATCATTGTGAATTTCATTCAAGTGCCTCTTCATGTTCCCTTGATATGCAAATGACTTATCGCAACCATCATCAGGACAGCTGAAAATCTTGCCTTTATGCTGAAGAAAGTGACGAGCCAAATGGTCTTTTCTCCTATAGCTGGCAGGGCAATCCTCCATAGAACACTTGAAAGGCCTCTGCAAATGAATTTAGCATATTGACACATAGATACAAAGCATACCAAATCTCTAGACATCAATAGAAGAAAAAAAAAAAAAAACAAACGATGCTTCAAACCTCAAAATAGAACATGTGTGACTGAGGCTGATTTGATGGATCTTCTCAGGTGGTCCCCCAACCTGATACTAGTCCAATCAAGATACAAGATTGCAGCCTCTTGCATTTTGGAGTTCTTTTCGGTGGGATCCAATGCTTCACGCCATTATCATATCATAATCAGATGAGCCAACATACTTTATCCTGCAAGGTCTTGATTTCAGTATAGGCAAACTCGCAGTAGACAAATCATAAAAAAAAAAAAAAAAAAAAAAAAAAAAAAAAAACGTTTCTATTTTTCAACCAAAATTACAACTTTCTTTATCTAAGAAATCCATCTTTGAAACCAGACCACATGAAAAGATTAATGCTTTCTCATGGGTGCTTGCATGAGATGATGCTTCACAAATTCATGGCATCACTATTCCACAGCCCAGAAAAATGATGTACATCCCCAACGATAATATGCGAATTGCCGTTTCGACACCTCATTAGAAGTTACAAATGTGAAGATTTTAAGAGCAAAGACAGAGCATCGTACATCAAAACTGTCTGTTCAACAAGACCAGTGCGACTGTAATCTGAACCCTCCACTTCACAAACGGTACCTCACCGTAGACCACCTCCATGACAGGTGTAATCAAGTCGAAACTTGACTAAAATTATCAAAGAACTTGCTTTCATGTTTCATCATCAATAACAAAACAGAAAGCTCAATATACCTCGAGCGGATGGCCCAGCATATGCTGCCTCAAGTACGCGGGTTTCTTAAACGTGGCGCCGCATTCTTCGCAGGTATTATTAGCTTTCGCTCCCTCCTTCCACTCGACCCCTTGAGCCATTGCCGCTTCCACCTCATCCTGATAAAGACCGAACCAACACGAAAACATTCAAACGCGAGCAAATTCGGCAACCGCAAAACCAGCAATTGCCGATCGAACTAGTCAAATCGTAGCACCAGAACTCGCGGCTCGAAACGAACCGAGCCGCTTACGAAGCATCGGAAGGCGACGAAGCGAGGAGAACTGACCTGGTGGTACGATTGGATGTGGGAAGTGATGAGGGACTTCTTGGACCTGCAGATCCCGCAGTACTCGCAGTAGTAACGCCTGATGTCCCTGAACACGGGCCCTGGTTTCTCGCACCTCTCTTCTTCCCCATCTCTCTCGCGCCCGCTCGTCGATGTTGCGAAGGAGCCAGCCGAACCAACATAGATATAAATGGATCGGTGTCGTTCTGGGCCCAACTTGGCCGGGTCCAAAGCCGTGATAGGAATGGGCCTAAATCAGGCCCGGCCCAATAAGCTCTCAACAGGAAGATTTATCGAGAGCGACGCTGAGGTTTTCGTTGCAGAGATTGCTGAGGGAGGTTTTCCGCGACGAAGATGGAGGTTGACGACGGTTCGGAAGCACGAGGTAACGAGAAAGGTCTCGAGTCGTTTCTTGCATTTTTCGAGATGTTCGAGGGTTGCTGAGCTCTAACACCTTCGAAATTTTATCTTTCCTTCTTCTGGTGCTCGTCGTCGTGGGTGTTCGGAAGTGGAGGAGAAGGGGAAGCAATTGGTGGTGGTGCTGATGGGAGCACCCGGTAGTGGCAAGTCCACCTTCTGCGACGCCGTCGTCGGCGCTTCTCGGAGGCCCTGGGTCCGCATTTGTCAGGTCCGTCTCTCTCGCACCCCATTCGTTTGATGAAATGCTTCGCTGGGCCTGGTTCTTTAATTACGCTGTGGAAGGTTAGCCTTTCCCTCTTTCGTGGGCTCGTGGTGCTTTTGGGTTAAAGTATGTTTGTTCTGCTTCCCTTCCTGTAGCCTTCGTAAATGGGTATCGCTGAAATTCTTGTTGTTTCTTTGTCGCTTGTAATGTCGACAGGTTCTTGCTTTTTAGTTTTTCCATGGTGAGATTAGAGTGTTGTAGGCTTTCGCGCGAGACGGTCGATACCCGTTACTTTCCGCTTGTTCTTTGCAGGACACAATTGGAAACGGGAAAAGCCGTGACGAAGGCTCAGTGCGTCAAGAGTGCCTTCAGTGCATGGAAGGATGGTAAGAGCGTCTTCATCGACAGACAGCAAGTAGGAAAATCAAATCAGATTTTCTATAATAAGCGAAAAATATTTCTAAATTCATTCTCAAGTTTCAACTAAACACCGGAAAATATTATCATTTTCAAAAATACCACATTTTCTATGAAATAAATGGAGCCTCAATTTTTTTAAAAAAAAATTAAAAATTTATCCATTAAATTTGTAATTGTATTGAAGTGTTTTGAGAATATAATTTTTTTTTAAATCATAAGAAACAAGTTTTTCTAGATCTAATTAAATAGAGAAGTGTTTTACAATATGAGTCGGGTCGGATGCGGGTTAGGTCGGGTATAGGTCGGTAAATTTTACATTGCTAATAAATGGTTTAGAGACGGGTTAATTGGTCAATATGAATTGGATCATTTATGACTCAATCTAAACTCAACCTAACTCACTTGTTTGACAAGTCTAGCCATTTGTAATTAGCGATGAAATAATAATTTTACCATTGACAAACTCACCAGTAGAAATCTTATCTACTTAAGAGAGATGGATGAATATTATAGACAGTTATTAATTTTCTTTTAAGTATTACCAAAGGAGATGGTAGAAATCCGACTTCCTAGCCTTCAACAATCTCGGGAAGAAAAATATCGATCATCACTTTTCAACTGTTCAATGATAAAAATGGATTAGGTGAACATTGACAAATTAGTATGAAACCAAAGGATTCTCAATTGAATTATACTATATTGCATGATATACAATAGCTCATCACAAGCATCTTTCGCTAAGGATATACCACCTCTCTATTTTCATAGAGAAAACAATAGCAAACTCTTATCAACTATTAACTACAAACAAGTGACAGGAGGATGATGAGTGAATTTGTCACCTTTCCTCAGCCTATAAAACAAAAAACCACAGCTTCTATACAGAACCCTTAGCTGTTGCCAAAAGCTGCCGAGAGACTCCAACCACTAATCCGATAGGAAATCTAGCTTGTTGGGCAGAAAAACTCTTCTTCGCAATAAGCACTCAATCGTCGGACATTTCTTCTTTCTCCCGCCTCTAGGTCTAGATTGAAATTGCTCATCTAACTCTTCAAAATCACCGTGAACCCAAGGAGCCAAAATTTTTAGGTATGAGGATCATCCAACTCATGTAGTAAAAAGCTGGATTTCAAAAGAGCAGTAAAATTGAATTTCAATATTTAAGAGAATCAGAGAATAGGGCTCACTGGAGTGTAAACATGGCAACCACTTTTCTCATGATGGTCTCTCACGTGCTTACACGCGAACTTCTTACCACAATCCTTATAGCTGCATCCAAATGGCCTCACCTCAAGATGAACAACCTTCACATGCTAACGTAAATTATATTTCTGTCAACATGAAAAAACATTAGCAAAGGCACACTCAGCAACCGCACGATAAAAGAACTCAAGCTTCAAAGTTCCTAAACAATTATATTCCATGCCCAACCAGAATCTACTTTATAAGTGACTGCATCTTACTGTTGAAAAAATGTGGAGACAACGCTCAGCATCGCATCTGAATGCTTCTGAATCAGCTGAATTTTTCTTTTCATGCAGGCGGAGATGTTGTTGGATATTCTTGCTCAACTGCTTAGTCCCACATATGTCGCAATTGATTAATTGATGAGCCGACCGCTCGTGCTCCTTCAAATAGTCCACATTGCTGAAGTATTTCACGAACTCACAACAGAAAGCATCCACAATCTCTAGTTTGACTGCAGCAGTTGAAGAAGAAGAGAGAGGGAAGAAGAATAAGAAGAAAGAAGAGAAAAGAGAAAAAAAATGGATTGGCTTGATTTTGGAATTGTTTCCGGGAACAAAGAATCAACTTTTTTTTACTTTTCAATTTTGTTCCAAATTTACTCCCTGGAACAAAAAAAAAGAAAATGTTCCTAGAAATAAAAATTTTACTAAACGAATTTTTGTTTCAAATATATTCTTGGGAACAAAAGAATAATTTTTTTTATTATCGGGTCGGTTGCCAAACGTATTCTAAACAGTGATGGCCATGTGGCGAATGAGAGGGTGAGAACGGGCGAGACCTTGGCTTTGATTTGTCGGGAGACTTTCCACGAAATAATAAAAAAAAAAAATGAAAATATTGTTGGAGCCTGGCCATTCTGGAAACTTGGGTGATGTCATTGGGCCCGGGGCATGTCGCAGCTATTGGTGGGGTAGTGGACAACACATTTGCAAATCACTTGCATTTATCCAAAACAATTCTACTACAAAATATACGTTTTCTATATATATATATATATATATATATATATATATATATATATATATATAAGTAAAATCCAAATGTGTTAATTATTTCAATATAATTTTTTCGATCCAAAAGATTATTTCAATATAATTTCAAATTTAAAGAGTTGAAATCTTTCCGAAGTAATGTGTATCCAAACATAAATATTTTCCAAAAATCAATTCATCATGTCATTGTAGTGTGGTAGTTTGACCCATATCTTGTCACAGGTACAAGCATGTATTAATAAAAAAACAAACTTAATACATTTCTTCTAAATTAAGATATCGCTGTTTTAAGTAATTTCATCAAAAAATCACCGAGAGGCAAAGTGAACTCAAAAATTAATTTCAAAAAACTATAATGCAAAATATTTAATTTGTCAGTCTTGCTCTTTAGAAAATTGGGAAAAAGATGAAGAAACCAAACAAAAAAAGTAGCAAATTAGTGAACCTGTGCTGAGTCTTTTGTATCATATTTTGTTTCATTTCTTCTTTGTTTTGTTGAAAAATGTAAAAGAAATTTGATGTCTAAAGGGAATTGATACAATGGGATAATAAGGACGTGTTTGTAACGAATTCTGCTCTCGGGAACAATTTTTTTATCATAAATGGTCTTCTTTATTCTGTTTCCAAGAACAATTTTAAAGCATTTTAAGCTGTTTGGTAACTGTACAAAATTTTTATTTTTGGAATATAATTACTTTTGGTACCGTTCTGAATATTTCTAATCTAAATCATTTACTTTTAAGTTTTTAATACTTTTAATACTTTTTCTTATTCTTTTTTTTCTTTTCTTTTCTTCTTCTTCTTTGAGGGTTGCCGGTTGCTAGCCAAGCCTTGGTGGGCAAGCAACCTCGCCTAGATTTGGCGAGGCCGAGCTTGCCTAGCCACTAGCGGGGCTTTACCTCACGGTGGCCCAGCAAGCCTTGCTGGTGGTTGAGGGAGGCCCAAGCGAGGCCTACCTCACCGGTGGCTGGGCATTCCTTCAACAACAGTGACAGTGGTGGATGACGGCGGCAGCAATAGCGACGGTTGAAGAAGAAGAAAGAGAGAAGAATAACAAGAAGAAAGATAAGAAAATAGGAAAAGGAATGGATTAACTTGATTTTGGAAATGTTCTCAGGAACAAAGAATCAATTTTTTGTTACTTTTCAATTCTATTTCAAATCTACCTCCGGGAACCAAAAAATAGATTATTCCTGGGAATAAAAATTTTACCAAACGAATTTTTATTCCAAATCTACTCTCAGGAACAAAAAGAACAAAAATTATTAATATTTGGCAAGTTACCAAATGCAGCTTAAGGAAAATGATCTTATGTGAGTAAGAGCGACAAGCGAGTGATAAAATTTTTAGCAAATGCCCTTGTGGGTTGAAAGAAAATATGACCCTTTTATATTCAGAAAAAAAATGACGGGCTCCTCATATTTTATAGGTGTTTCTTTTGTACGTAAAATTTTCTCTATCTTGAAACAAATCCCCACAGGTAAAAAGACTTTGATTGTCTCTCTTTCAAATTTCAACTTCAACTTTCAAAAATTGATTTGTTGGAGTCCTTCAACCCACAGAACCCAATCTTTCTTCACCCGCCTCCGATCATCAATTTTAGCGCCTCCTTATGAGCAGGTTTCCAAACATTCAAATCTATATTATATCAAGTAAAGTGAAAGTGCAACAGAAACTATGAATAAACTAAAAGTCACTCTAATCAAATAGACATTGAGCTACATGTCAGCCCCACATGCTGTTGAAATCTAGAGCGAGTACGGAGTCCGATTCAACGAGAACCAGTTTGAATTAGTTTTTTAAGCTTTATTATTAAAGAAAAAGAAATTTGTACTCACAAGGCTTGTGAATCAGGTCTTTTAAGCTTTATTATTAGCGAAAAATTAATTTGTACTCACAAGATTTGAACCACGGTTTTCAATGTGAATAAATATTTGCATAACCACTTGACCAAACTAACACTCGTGAAAAGAAATAAGAATTTTTATTTTTTATTTTTTATAATCTAGTTTAAACATTTTACCAAAATGAAGGAAATTGGCAATTTCCCAAGTAGAAATGGACGATGCAGGAGCCGGCAGTCCCTGACCCAATCGGTTTAGTTTCCACGGAGATTATAGAGTCAATTTTAGGCTAAAGGTTGAGAACCGATCTACTCGGAAATCGATCACTCCTAATGCATTCTAGTGAATTGTCATATTATTATGAAGTTTTTTTTTTTTTTTTTATCAATGCATAGGGAAGTCACCGGAATGTAAAGGGAATTGAGGATCGCGAGTTGTTGAATTTAAATAGATTGTAAAGTTGAGTATGTGATAGTGGAGACAAGCGTCACAGCCAATGGCTAGCTTAAGGGTTAGGACTTTTTTGGTTAGTGACTAATTTGGTAGTGACTAGTGTTCTTCGGGTGCTTTTTACAAGAGGCGTAAATTAGTCTCTGAACTTGGTGTTATGTTATGTCTTGGGTTGCAATTGCAAATTGAGAGAAAAGTACCAAAAAAGTTCTAAACCTATTGCATTTATATCAATTCAGTTTTAAACTTTTCAATTAGATCAATTCAGTCCTAAACTTTTTAATATTGATACCGATTCAGTCCATTCGGCCAATTTTGGTTGTCGACTGACGTGGACGTCGGCCGATGGCGGGGACACGACGTGGCAATTTTTATGATTTATTTTTTTATTTTTTTCGAATTATTTTATTTTTTTCCTTTTATTTTCTCCCTTCTTCCTCTTTGGACTGTTCCGACGGTGGCCAGCGAGGACCGCGAAGCCCTCACCTGCCGTCGGCGAGGATCGCGAAGCCCTCACCTGCCGTCGGCGAGGATTGCGGCCCTCGCTTGGCCTCTCCTAGGGCTGGGGGCAAGGTGGCTTTGCCTGAATCTAGGCGAGGCGGCTTCAGGCAAGGTCACCTTTGCTCGCTTGACAAGGCTAGGCGAGGCTGGCCTTGCCCAAATCCGGTGAAGTCGCCTTGCCGGCGCCTTTGGGAGAGGCCGGGTGAGGGCTGCGACCTTGCCTAGTGGTCGGAATAGTCCAAGGAAAAAAGGAGAAAGAAAAGGAAAAAGAAAAAAAAATTAATATAATTCGAAAAAATAATAAAAAAATCATAAAAATTGCCACTTCAGTGTTCAGCCACCAGCCAACGTCCACGTCAGCGCTGGCCAACCAAAATTGGCTGGATGGACTGAATTGGTACAAATATTAAAAGGTTTAGTTTTTAAGGTTATCCATTCCATGCACTTGGTAGGAGAATCCAGTGCTGAGAATATCTCTTCATATCATGTCTACAGAACCAGAAATCCTCGAACCACCCGTTTCCCTTGCTCCTTCTTCTTCATCCTCAACCCCTCTAGAATTTCGTGTCTCCAATGCTTCTAAGATAGATTATCTTTATGAAGTCTCTCTTAGCGATGAAACCAAGATTTCTGAAACCCAACTTCCTCTCATGAATCCTTACTCCGCTTTTGCCAAACCCAACTCCTCATTTTCACCCATCCGCTCCATCCGCCAGCTTATTCATCAAACTCTGAAGCAAGTAAAGGAGTACGTCCAGTCCTCCAAATTCGACCAGCATCCTATTCCTGCTACTGAAAAGGAGTACTTTGTTACTCTTCAGATCCCTCCAGAATTTCCCAGACAATGGGCTCAGCAAGGATATACTCATGTTCATTATGGAGCTGTTCGTCTTGCTCTTACCTTTCATGGTCGTAAAGGTTTGCCAGTCGTGGCACGTATTGTTTTGTTGGATACCAGGTTTTTACAATACCAGCATGCTTGTATTGGTACTGTCCAAACTACTTTGAATGCCGGAACAGTCTTTGTGACTTTGTATTCAAACTTCAACATCGCTCTTTCAGATCCCCAGCTACTTTCTTTTCTAAAAGTCCAAGAATGACCTGGAGCCCCCAAACCGCGACAGAGCCGCAACCCTACATTACCAGATGGTCTATCGAGTGCAGAATCATGCTCTTGATCTCAATTTCAACAATGGTAATGAAGATGCCTTGTTTATTTCCATGCAAAATGATCAGGCATCATGTATCCATGTTCCTAGGATAATGGCGAACAACCCGTTCAAGCCCTTCAGGGATAGCCTCTTAGCAGAAAACCACTCAGCCCTTTAGTTCAAAGCCTAGAGACATCCAGGAATACCAGGATGGAAACGTTTCTAAACTACCCAAGCTGCATTTCTCGGAGGATCCTACCAGGCTGGAGAAGAAGAGGTTTTTAGAAAGCCATGGAGAGAGTTTTGATAAACACTCACTTTACTTCAAGGGACTCTGCCCAACACAATACATCCTCCTCGCCTTTTATAGACGATAAGAGGTCACAAAGAGACACACAAGGACCAAACTCACGGGTCCAGATACAAACAGAGGCACCGGAAACTTCCGGGAGGGAATTATTCGCACACTATGAACAATGACTGTACTGTGAACAGTACCTTCCCTAGCCTAGTGCTACAGTAAAAGTGAACAGTGATTTGCTACAGTGAAATTGTACGGACTTAGCGATCCCGTCCGTCATGAGCATTGTAGCTACAGACTGAGTCATCTGAGCTGTCTTCTAGGAGATGTGCCTCGTATTTTTGTTCAAGGGCTTCAAGGTCTTCAGGTGAGAGGATTTGGCTCAGTCTTCTTGATGAGGATGCTGCTTCATGAGCCCAATGGGATGCTTCTTCTTCAGCCCAGTTTGTGTTGTCATCTTCTTGAGTGTCGGCAGGAATGCTTGGTTGAGGAATGCTTGGCTGAGGCCAATTGGATGGCTGTGCATAAAAAGATGTGTCTATGCTTTGGAATAGGGATGAAGGTCCTTGTTCGTAGGGATCCTGGGACAGAGGACCTCCAAAGCGTGCATAGGGGTCCTGAGTGGGTTGGACAATGTCATATGTTGCTGTCATTTCATGATCTTGAGACGATGCAGCTTGTCTGTATTGTCTGAGTGCCTCTTTAGCCCCTGGTGCTAGGTCATAATGATCCCACGTAGTAGGTACATTATTCCAAACATTTGCAGGAATGGTTTTGTTTTCCTGGCACAAGATTCTCTGGAGTTCTCGGTACTGGTGTTCACAAAATCTAACAGATCTTGGATAAGATTTGTGAATCCTGGTTTCTCTGCTATTCAGATGGGGTTTACAGGATGTGGTTCCTATTTCCTGTGAGGTATCGATGATGGTACCATTATTTGTGAAAAAAATGCCATGGACGTCGGAAAAACAGGATGGTATGGACTTCAGGATTTGGGGTCATGGTTCTCAGTTTCTTTTCCAAGAGTTGTTTCCAATGAGTAGGATGATAAAACCAATTAAGAAAGTCTAAGAGATTCTTATCACTTTCTTTTTCAACATTTCTTCCAAATAAGAATATCCTGGTGAGGTTGGCAATGAATCTTCTGGTTGGAATCTCAATAGCTATTAAGTACTTATTGGTTAAGTACCATAATAACGTCTTGAGTTGATCAGGGAAATCATCTTCCTTCCAGATAAGGGGATGAATAAATGGATAATTCAAATTTAACCCAAAGGGATAAAGAATCGAACCTCCATTGAATTTGAATAGATCTGTGTGGCACTGCCACATAAGAGTTTCCAGGTTTTCAGCAAGATTGTCATTCTGGATGTGTTGAACAATCTCCTCGGGATATTTCCAGCTTGACAAGTCTTTGATTTTCTCAATCTTGTATTTCACTCCATGATTGAGCATATGAAAAGTAGGCCTCTTGATGTACATGTTGATTTCGGCTGGTGCTTTGGGTCTTGACAGGAAGTCAGCAAGCACATTCTTCTTTCCAGGAATGTGTTTGGTTTCAAAAGAGTATTTTGAAACCATTCAGCCTATCGAAGCAACTGAGAATTTGGAATCTGCTTTTGTTTAAACTTGGTCATCTGGGGGAAAGATGCCATGTCTAATTCCACCAGGAAGTGATGGCCGATGAGATGAAACTCGAACTTTTTTATTCCATTTTTTACTGCTAGGATTTCCTTGAAAGTGGAATGGTAATGCATTTCAGCTTGAGAAAACTTACCACTTTTGTGAGCACAAAGATGTCTCTTACCATCAATTTCTTCAAACAGAATGGCTGCCCAAAGTATTCATCACCGGCATCACCAAGAATTCTTTTCCCGTTGATGGTATTTGCAATGGTGGGAGATTCTGCATAATCTCTTTAAGCTCAGCGACTGCTTTAGTCTGGGGTTTTCCCCAAGGTGGGGGATTTTTCTTCAGCATTGATTGTAAAGGAATCAAGAGTTTTGCAATGTTTGGGACAAAATCCCTAAGATAATTGATTATCCCAAGAAATTGCTGAACTTGTTTTGCTGTGAAGTTATCTTCAGGATACTTCAGTAATTCTTGAGCTATATGTGGCCCCGTGTAATATGTACCTTTGTTAAGATACATACCAAGAAATTTGATTTCTGTCTGGGCGATATTCATCTTCCTTTGAGAAAGCATGATACCATGTTTCTTTATGATTTCTGCAAATTGGTCAAGGAGTTGACAATGTGACTGCTCATCAGGACTGTAGAGCAGAATGTCGTCAATGTATATGGCTGCACTTGACAGAATTGGTTGGAAAATACGACACATGGCTTTTTGGAAAAGGGATGGTGCAACCTTTAGGCCGAAAGGAAGAACTTTCCACTGGAAGTGCTGGTTCGGGATACAAAATCCTGTTTTGGATCCGTCTTCGGGGTGGATGCCCAATTGCCAAAATCCAGCTTTGATGTCAAATTTGGAATAGATATGGGCCTTAGTTAGACCGGTAAAGAGAGAATCTCTGGATGGTAGAGGGAATTTGTTATCTTGGAGAAAAAGGTTGAGGGGTTGATAATTGATTACCAATCTCATTTTCCCCTGTTTTGCTCAGCACGCTTATTGACATAAAAGGCTTCGCAAGCCCATTGAAAATTGGAAATTTCAATAAGACCTTGTTGCAGTAGTTCTGAGCATTCCTTTTGAGCTAAAGCTAGATGTTCTGGCTTCATTCCCGTATGACTCGCTTTGGTTGGATTTATATCTTCATTCTTTTTGAAAGGAAGGCGAACAAAGAATTCTGGATTTTCCCATAAAGGATGAGAACACTTTTGAGCAAATTCCGAATGGGATTCTGAACAAGATTCTAACAACTTTTGTATGATTGGATCTAGTAGACTCATCTGAATGGAAAAGAGTCTCTGAATATTGACAAACTCAGAGAATTGATCTTTGTATCTAAGAACTTTTCCAGGGATAATGCGAAGTTGAGAGATTTGAGTCATGATGTCCCACCCAATTATCAGATCTTTATTGGGGAGACTTGATCCAAAGATTTTTGTGGTTATGGAACACTGAGGAAAAAACTGGACAGTTACTGGAGTGGTCCTGCCATTTGTGGAGAAAGTATCTCCAGAAGCAGAGTTGAAATATCTGATATAGGGAGTCCAATATTCTTCAGGCAGGACTTTAGTATCTAGAATGGAACAACTTGCTCCAGTATCAATGAGGGCAACAACAGTGATTGGTTTGGCAAACTTCGAAGTGAGGATTTTCACTGGGAAATGGGGACAATGAGTTTGACTTGAAAATACATCAAGGCTTGGTTCTGGAGATGTAGGGGATATGTGAAAAATGTCTTCAGATTCTGTATCTGACTCAGTTTCACTGGGGCTTTGGTAAAAAGGGATGACACAAAGAGTTTGTTCAAATGGTTCTTCATCAGCAGAGAATAGAGATTCAATATCATCATTTTCAAGAGAGATGCCTGTTTCATTCTCTATGTGATGAATTAGACGATTCTGACTTTTTCTTGCTTGAGGATAATTTTTTGCAAAATGTCCTTTCTGGTTGCATATAAAGCATCGATTTGACTTCTTGTGGCCCGTGCGATCTTTCCTTTTGCGTAGGTATCGCCATTTTTTCTTTTTCCGGAAATGCTTGGAGCCATGTCTGGATTTCTTTACCCAGAACTTCTTGTAATGTTTCTTTTTCCGGCAAAACTTGCCACATGTACCATCATAGTCTTGCTTGGAACATTTAATCTTTAACTTTTGGCGAGAACAAGCTAATTCAAGGCGCTTGTCTTCTGTGATGTAGGTACGAACCATCTGGCGTTTTAAGCATAATTCTTCGAGGCATAGATGGACTTCTTGCTGTATTTCTCCCAAGGGAATATCTTGTATTCTTCTTTGTTTTTGAAAGAAAGATCTTTCAACCATCTGGGACAGTTCTTTGGGGATGGAAGTAAGGAAAACATGCTTCAGATTTGGATCTGCGCCAACCTGGTAAAAAAGCCAAAGCATTATTCGATAATGCTTATCAAGGTGCTTTTTCAGGAGAGAGCAGCACTTTCTTTCAAAGAATTCTCTTCTTTTTATCTCTATGAGATCAGTGGGTTTTCCCAAAAAGACATGATATAAGAGAGTGATGGCAATGGTCGAAATTTGGTGACATCAGGAAATGGATCTGGTCTTGTTCTGAAATTGATTTCCACCAGAGTTTGAGGCTGCCTGTGAACCTCGTGACAAAGTTGTAGAGGACATCATTCATATCATGGTTGGTGATGGACTGAGTATTCAACCAAGTATGAAATTCCTCAAGTCTTTCTGGCCATTTATGATAAGGACTATCATCAATGGTGAAGACCTGTTTTGATGCTATGGATACATGCTGTGCAGAAGTGCTTGTCTGAATATTTTCTGGCTCAGAATAGTTTGATTCCATCTCATCATCTAGAGGATTGGCCATGAATATTGATGAAGTTACTGGAGCAATAGGAAGAGAGTCGACTGTAGGAATTAAGAATGATGAAGAGGAGGAAAGGGATACTGAATCAGATTCAAGTATCATGAGAAGTTTGTTCTGTTGGGAATGTAATCTGTTTTGAGAATCGGGTTGTTGAATAGCAGGATCAGGTTCCTGAGTACCCAAGTCTTTTAGAAAAGATTCGAATGGATTGGATAACATCATCTGATCTGCCCTTTCTTTTGTGACAATCGAACTTGATTCTGCAGGCGACATTTCTTCTTTCCCTTTGTTCTTCTGTAGGGTTTTGAGGCGGTTTCGTATTTCTACCATATCTGGTTCTTTTCTGAAAGGATCTTCTGGAATAGCCGCAAAAATAGACGTCTGTGGTGGTGGAGGTAAATACCCAGTTCTGACAGAGGGTGCCAGTGGATCGAAAGGTCTAAACCTTCCTTCTTCGAGAAGTTGGATTTGCCTCTTGAGCTTTTCTATCTCTGGCTTTGGGCTTTCAAGATAATGATACCCAAGATATTGTCCTGATTCCAAGGCATGAAGCCTTTTCTAGAACTCAGAAAGCAACTTTTTGGTGGTTTCATCGTACCTTCGGAGATCTTGTTGCACATTTCCAATCTTGGAATCAATTGCCTTAAATGCATTGTTTTGTGCCAACAGGGTCTCTGATTGCCAATTTAGAACAGCTTCAGCAGCAGGAGTCTTTCTCTGTCTACCATGTTCATCCACATCAGTGGGGGTTGCTATCTTTGGAATATGACGGTAGACTTTTGTGGATCAATGAATTCCCGGAGCAGAAACGAAAGTTTTGAACCTTCTTTGACAAGAGGAGGAAAATCTGTATCCTCGAACATAGCAATGGAAGAAGTGGGTGGTGTTGCTGCTGGAATCTCAAGTGGGTAAGAATGCTTCTTAGCCCATTTTAGAATTGGCTTGTAGAATGGGGAAAGAGCTTGTTTTTTCTGAGGAGGAGATGGTGGAGGTGATTTTGGTGGGTCTGGTGAAGCTTGGGGTGTGATCTTGAACTCTGGTGGTGGAGATGGAGCATAAGAAACCATGAACCGATATTTATCACTTTCACCAAGAGTATCAACGGAGGGATCTCCGTTATCTTTTGACTTCTTTCGCCGAGGTGGGGATCTTGCAAGAGGATCTACCTTGTCAGGGGAGTTTGTACAATAGGAACATTGGCAAAAAGGGTCCCAAAAACAATGTCCATAATTGTCTTTATAGTAATGGACAGGATGTCCATCACCATCAAAATGTCGCACAAGCTTTTTTGGGTCTGACTCGGAAATTGATTGAGGAACATATGGTTCGATCATGAAGAGGGTTTGGAAGATAGAAGGACTTTCTTCCTTTTCCTTGCCGAATTTGATGGAAACAGTTCCATCTTTTTTGCGGACGAACTCTGAGTCCGTAGACTGGAATGGCTTGTTGTTCTGATGTAGCTTCTCATAGTTGGTGATCCAAGTCTCCGGAAGGAGCTTGGCCAATGTATCCTTTGGGATCTATCTAGGAACATGGATACATGATGCCTGATCATTTTGCATGGAAATAAACAAGGCATCTTCATTACCATTGTTGAAATTGAGATCAAGAGCATGATTCTGCACTCGATAGACCATCTGGTAATGTAGGGTTGCGGCTACAGAGTCAGCAGTTTGGGGGGCTCCAGTCAGCTGTACTTGGACTTTTAGAAAAGAAAGTAGCTAGGGATATGAAAGAGCGATGTTGAAGTTTGGATACAAAGTCACAAAGATTGTTCCGGCATTCAAAGTAGTTTGGACAGTACCAATACAAGCATGCTGGTATTGTAAAAACCTGGTATCCAACAAAGCAATACGTGCCATGACTGGCAAACCTTTACGACCATGAAAGGTAAGAGCAAGACGAACAGCTTCATAATGAACATGAGTATATCCTTGCTGAGCCCATTGTCTGGGAAATTCTGGAGGGATCTGAAGAGTAACAAAGTACTCCTTTTCAGTAGCAGGAATAGGATGCTGGTCGAATTTGGAGGACTGGACGTACTCCTTTACTTGCTTCGGAGTTTGATGAATAAGTTGGCGGATGGAGCGGATGGGTGAAAATGAGGAGTTGGGTTTGGCAAAAGCGGAGTAAGGATTCATGAGAGGAAGTTGGGTTTCAGAAATCTTGGTTTCATCGCTAAGAGAGACTTCATAAAGATAATCTATCTTAGAAGCATTGGAGACACGAAATTCTGGAGGGGTTGAGGATGAAGAAGAAGGAGCAAGGGAAACGGGTGCTTCGAGGATTTCTGGTTCTGTAGACATGATATGAAGAGATCTTCTCAGCACTGGATTCTCCTACCAAGCGCATGGAATGGATAACCTTAAAAACGATGATTGAATTGGTACCAATGCAATAAATTTAGGACTTTTTTGATACATTGATACCCATGTAAAAAGTGCTTATCCTTAAGAGAAATGGGATAATGATTCGATAATGCACAGCAGTGTTGTCGCCCTTTTTTTCTTTCCATGTCTAAAACATTTAATGGCCATACAGTGCACAATACTGGTTTTTTTTTTTTTTTTTCTCAATCATACGAAATGAGTACAAATTGATGGTCGCCCTATCTAGACATTGGCTCATACCGCCGGTCTCTCTCTGGCGATTGTGACGTGACCATTGCCGCTTGCAAACCATGCACACAAAACTCAAACACGCGCGCGTGCGACTAATCACAATAGCACACGTCTTGGGATTGTCAATTTCGAACGTGTGGCAAACCGGGTTTTTACATCCTTTTAACTCTTGTCAGAAAATGTGCAATGAGGCCCTCACCAGCCTTTTTTTCAGCTGATATTGGCTCTCCATATGATCTTGCTACATCAGTCGTGCCCTTAAAGCTTGAGAGAATCACTATGATGATGAAGGACCTGATTGTATAAACAAATCAAGTTGAAGACTGGACACATTAATTAGGTAAAAAATAATGGAGTTAATTGCGTAAATAAATGAATGGCCCCAGTCGTGCATTTCCCGTCAGTTTGGGGAAGGGACGCCACCTCGAAGATGAGCTGTTTTGGCCAAAACTTAAATGGCCCTCTGAAATGTCCCTAGACATGGAAAATTTCTACTTCCAAATACAATTGGGTGTGCAAATTGCAAGCTATCCATTGGACATGCAGAAGAATCTCTCTCTCTCTCTCTCTCTCTCTCTCTCTCTCTCTCTAATTGAGTCATATGCTTTGTCGCCCTTCGATCACAATGCCAATTGGTACGTCTTGCCTTTTTCACTTGAAATATATTATATTTTTTTTCTTAGAAGTTTTTTCCATTTCACATAGGAGCAATCAAAACATTACAGAGTGAAATTAGTACCTAATTAAAACGATAAATTAAAGAAAACTTTGCTAACATTATTCTTTTTAACTCTAGATGGGAGATTGTTACAAAAATAAATAAATAAATGAAGATTTGATTTTATCTAATTAAAAGCCTAATTATGCAATTATACATATGGGCCATTTGCTATGCTTATTTTCAGCATCTACATTAAACTTTAACTCTTGATCTAATGGTGGAGTCAGGAGTTTGTCATTTCCCTAAGAGAATTGGCTTCCTTGCTTAACTCAACTCCATTCCCATCCATAAGCATGTTTGAAAATTCCATAAAATCTTGTATGACAAGCTTGACCTCCTAAAAAAGATTTGGAATAGTCTGATCGTGTGATGTTGCATTCCTACAACGCCACCTTTGAGTACAAAGAAGAGAAATATTTATGTGGCTATCCTTAATCTAGCGTGAGAATATAGTTTGTCATTGATCACCAAAAAGAGAAAATATTAATTAGAAATTGCTCAAAGTCCACTCATTCATGAATTTAAGGCTTGCAACATGTTGTTACTCTTACAATAGTCAAAAGACTGTTATGTTTATAAAGCGCTACAAAGAATTTATGCATAAAAGGTGAAGAGTTTGATTATATTTCTAGTATCCATGATTACCTTTCACAATGGAGAAGGCGAAGCCTCAACCTTGTCATTCCAAAAATTGGACTCCAGAAATATTTGCCTTCAAGGACTCAAAGCCATGAGGTGAATATTAGGTTAGTCAATTTCATTCAACTGCACACTAATGCAAATTCTATTCTTTGTGTACTAAAGGCTGTTTTTACATGGTATACAAGACCCTAAAAATTGATCATCGGAATTCGATCAAAAATTGCATAAGGATGCAATTGACCTTTTGGTCCACCAAGAGTGAGAAAATATCCTGGTGTAACAAAATGATACTACAACATGCTTAGTATATTCAACTTCAAATTTCTATTTTCAAGATATTTCATTCCTTCACAATATTCTAGATCATATATATAAATTGCTTTTAGATGTTAGCAAGTTGTGACCTAACAATCAAATGTTGAAAATATAATGCCAATTGTTCCGTTGGTACCCCTTATGTGAAAATTCTTGATGGGCCTAACATGCCAATTAATGCAAATAATTTGGCAAGATTAGCATTATTGCCTATGGGCAATATGGCCGATTAAATCCATGCTAAAAACCTATATAGTTTGCCACAGTTAGGCTTACTCATGGATGCTATTCTACATATTTAGGGGATTGATAATCAGTCTTTCAAGAAATTTATGTTTGGGAAAATTTCTCTGATATATTAAAGATGACAAAATAATCAAAGGCTACGAATATGTGCATTGTTGAGTAGACCATATGTGAAAGAAGTACAAGCCATTGTCATAATAGGATGTCTAAAACTTATGCGTTTTCTATTGCTAATGCATGAATTTTTGTCCGACTAATCATACATGCAATTATTGATTAAAAGTCAGTAAAATATGAATGAAAAAAGAAATGAAATGAACGAAATAAATAAACAGATGTAAAAAAATAAAAGGGGTTTTACGATCCTTGTCGAATTCGTCACATCCGGTTGAAGCTTCTTCATCGATCTCAGACTAGAGCCAGTTGCAGATGAACTCCGTTGGATGGATTTTGTCACTGCGGGGCGTCGCCATTAGAGATTCTCGTAATCTGCGTCTGATTTCTATCATCTTCGTCCTCCGATGGAGGATAACGGCGGTGACTGAAGCTTGATCCAAATTGAACTCTTCACTTCGAGCTCCTAATCATTAAATCGAGGACGAAAGGATTAAAAGCTGGTTTCCGATTTAGATTCGATCAATTCCACTGATTTCTCGGTATCTTTCTTGGATCACCAGTGCTCGTCTCAGTCCTCTACAGTCACTGAAGAACCTCCGGACGGAGTAAAACAATAAAATCCCCGTCCGGCTCAGGAGCTCCGAGGCGGCTACCTCTCTACGTTTCCAGCATCGCAGTCACGAGAAGTGCTCTGTTTGCCCCTTGCTTTTTAGTCAAAATCGTTGGAGCACTCAGATTCGGGTTCCTTCCTTCACCGCTGGCATCGATACTCATTGGTGACATCTCCAGGACCTCTTCCATCTTTTCTAATCATCAGTCGCGCTCAGTTATTGTTCTTATTCAAGGTCGCGAATTCGAGCCAAAGCCAATAGTGTCTGAGTTGATCTCTATAATTGTGAATGTCGTGCATTGCTTTGGTATTAGTCTGGTCTTGATTACATGCTCTCTGTCATTTCGTTTTGTTCCTCAACCAGCCCCTCACCGCCTGTTTGCTAATTTGCCTGAATCAATCACGTCACGCGTAGATGATGTCAAATAGAAACCGAGCTTAAACTGAGAACTGTAGGTCTGGATTAGATGAAGATCATCTCTAATTGAGTATGTATTTGCGATTTGAGACTGTTTTAATGATGCCAAGATGGTTTGGTTGTGGACTCCTGTTTTGTAATCGCAACTGGATGCATATTGCCTGTTTGATGATATGTATGAACCGGAGTAGTGCAGATTTGTTCTTGTTGTCGATCGACATAAGAACATATTGACATGATATGCGGATAGCGATCTTATAATGCAATTGCCATGACGTTATTTGCTGGCCAAGATGCATTACATATTGGTCTTCATTACTTTGTGTTAAGTTTTGATTGTTCATTCGTTCTCGTATAGGTTGTTACCTTGCCTCTTGCCTCTCATGTAAGATTTACTGTTTGGAATCGCATTGTGAATTCAATTCAGCGTGCGTTCTGGGAATCCATGAGGACTGAAAAGCATGGACAGTATAGTATAGAGAATGGATACGTTTGATGCTTAAATGCTCATACATGTGTAATTTTAAAACTGATCAGTGAAAATCAGCCCAAACAAGTCAACCTAATAGTAATATGGTTTCAATCATGTCAATTCCCCCGTTTCTGATTTTGGTGGATTTGGGCCGCAACCGGTCCGAAGATTGCTTTCATGGGCTGCGCAAACTAGACTAAGACTGAATTAAGCCATCTTTTTATTTATTTATATTTTATATATATTAAATTTTCAATATTTTTCTAATAAAGATTGCCTAATTGTCGACTGAAAATTAGGTATCAACCGTCCTTCCCTTCTCAACATGGCGAGTTCCCTTTTGTAGCGGTAGTTGCACTCTCAAATATCGTATTAGAGACCTGGTTGTTGACTTGTTGTCACGTGAGCCTATGACCACCACGAGGCCATGCACTCTAGATGGATGTACGTAAGAGAGAGAAATGTGTGGGTGTGAATGCATCCTTGTCAGTTTGGCCCCAAAAAGGCAAATCAACATTTTCCTTAAATGGCATATAATTCACTTAAGAAAATAACATCACTAGAATGACTCAAAATTGGATAGAGACCTTTTTAAAAGTATAAAGACATTTTGAACAAAAGAAAGTAAAGGAACTATTTTGAATTTCAAGTAAGAGTACACGATTTTGATCCCACTCTTCTTCTAACCTACTGCATGGGGCATTGTTTGTGATAGCTGCTTCGCAATTTTCTCCCATTTAATATATTTTTTTGGCTATAAAGAGGATAAGTGTTTGGACAGTTCCAGCGTTCTTGAAACAAAATATGAACACTATTTTATGTTGTTGAATTCGGGAAAGAGTCGACAATTGGAAAATCCCATTGGTAGCAAAGGTTGATAGACTTGCTTGTCTATCACAATTTGTAACTGGAAAAATGATATAAATAGTTCCTGAGCTTTAGTCTCATGTGTAATGTGGTCCATAGACTTTTAATTTGTTCAATGTAGTATTTGAATCGTCTAATGTGCAATGTTGTCCCTAAACTTTTGATACATGTTCAATTTAATTCCTAAACTATATGAAAATATTTAATGTTGCCTTTGAACTTGAATTAATGGAAGGACAATATTCAACATTTTCATATTATTAAAGGACTAAATTGAATACATACCAAAAGTTCGAGGACCGCATTGCACAATAGGGTAAAAGTTCAAGGACTATATTGCACATTAGACCAAAGTTAGGACTTATTTGTATTATTATCCCTTAGTTATTTACAATCACTTGATAATTTCTTATAAGAATTAAAAAAATTCAACCCATAAAAATAGTATAAATAAGTTTTCGAAATAGTATGAAATAGTTGTTGTCTACCTACTAACGTTTACCAAGTCCTCCACCTCTTCTTGCGGCTCCTCTCGGTGTCCCACTCTTGTCTTCTTCGACAATTCACTTGAAAAATTAGTTTCTTTTGATTTTGACATTATCGACTTTTACCTTTTTAATAACCAAAAAAAAAAAAATCATTTTAGCGTTCTACATCTGACATACTAAAATTTATTCAAGGGATTGATTGAGAATAGGGCGGAGTTATAGGAGTTGGTCAAGAAAAAGAAATAAAATCATCCAATTGCACAAGCAACATAAGAGTAGATACTACAGACAAATACCTACTTTTTTGTAATGGTGGTTTCTACGATAGATGCAGACCCACTTTCTATTTTGATTAGTAAGCAAGAGTTCTATTGATCAATAAACAAACCTGTCTTTTTAATGGTGATGAAGAACTATGAAGAGAAGAAGGATTGAAAATGCTCTTTTTAGAGTGTAATCACAGAACCTTAGTGGAATTCTTCATGGACATAAGTGTCTGAACAATACTTTATCCCAAAATCGATAATAAGCAAACCTCCATGATTTGATAAAGGCTAATGGACCACAAAATACCCAAAAGCCAACCACGAATCCAAGTGGTATGCCCATATAATACCACTTCTTCTCGCTATCATTGTTGTCACTAGCATCATCTGGGTCACTTTTAGATGGAACACAACCCGCTTCGTTCGTCCTGTTTGTGTCATTGGGCAAGTTTTCTCAAGCGGAATACTGCACAATCCATGGTTTCCTCGGAAAGAACTTGAGCAATCTATTCCCAACTGTGGTCCACACAATCCATCATCGCCTTCAAAGGAACTTGCTGAAAAGGTGAGAAATTGTTTGACCGCTGGGATGCATCCCACAAATTTATTGTATGAGAGGTTCAGTACAGAAAGAAAATTAAGGTCTGAAAGCTGTGTGGGAATCGTTCAATTGAGGTCGTTCCGTGAAAGGTCCAAGGACTCAAGCTGTTGCAACTGTCCTAGGGATGGAGGAATTGGCCCTGCGAATGCATTGTTTGATAAGTTGAGAAAATGAAGTGCTTTGAGAGCCCCTAGAGTATCAGGTATTGGACCTTCAAAATTGTTGCATGAGAAGTCAATTGAAGTGAAAAGAGTAAAGATCTTCACCAGCTCCATTTGCAGACCTTTGACGGTGACACTTACCGTGTCCGGATAATAGAGTCTACTCAAGCTAAGGACTGGATACTGGATCTGATTGAAGTCTACATTAACCTTCATAGCCCTTAAACTTGTGAGCCATTGAGCAGGCAGAGTGTCTCTGAAATTGTTGGAAGATATGTCCACAATTTGAAGCATCGTCCAATTGCCATTATTCCCTGGACATCCAACCCCTCCATGGAACTTGTTGGATCGTAACACAAGTACACGTAGACTTGCGAAGCTCTTCAATTCACACGGAAAAACGTCATCAATCTGGTTGTTTCTCACGTCTAAAACCTCCAGAGTTGTGCAACTTGCCAATGACTTTGGGAACTTCCCCTGTAATAGATTATTGCTGAGATCCAAAGTCTTCAAAGCACATGTTTCAGGGAAATTGAAAATGCTTCCATTCAAAGCATCACCTCGCAGATTTAATACCTTGAGAGACTCCATCACTAGGCAATCAGGAATATTTCCCCTCAAATTATTATGAGATAGGTCAAGCACCTCGAGATACTCAGCTTCGCAAATTGATTTTGGGATAGACCCCTGGAAACTGTTATTGGACAGGGAGAAGAATAATGCCACAGAAAGGCCTGTAATAATAGCAGGTGGAATGACTGAAGTGAAGTTGTTACTGGAGAAGTCCATGTATACAGCAAATGGTGGCAGGGGCAACGTTTGTCCATGGAGCCTGTTCTTATGGAGGTCAAGAACCGTCAGAGAAGAAGTAAGATTAGTCGGCAGTGTTTCAGTATCTTCTAGTAAAATAGACGAAAGATCAAGATACATAAGGTTTTGAAGCTCCCATATCCATTTTGGTATGGTGCCCTGAATTTGATTGTGAGAGAGGTCTAGATATATCAAGCTGTGTTGCTCAGCTAGGAACTCAGGTAAAGTCCTCAACTGGCAAGAAGCCAACTTTAAAGTTGTAAGGTCAGGGAATGAAGACGCCAGGGAAGCAGTATCTGTGGCATCAATGGACAAACGACTGTAGGATAGATCCAAAAATGAAAGATTTCTCAAAACCAAATTAATATGGAATGAGCCACCGAAATTATTGGAAGAAAGTGAGAGGTACTTGAGCCCTCAGAGTTCCCATATAGACATCGGTAGTTCTCCTCCTATATTGTTGTTACTCAAATCAAGTGTTTTTAGTTTGTGCAATGGAGCATTAAAAGATCCCTTCACTAGATTAGAAAACCGGTTGTTGGAAAGTCGAAGCTCCTGAATAGATGGAAGTGTAAACAGAGATGAAGGAATATTCCCTTCAAGTAAATTGAATCACAAGTCAAGAATAAGAAGACTCGAGAGATATTTCCATTCGGTTGAATTAATCAGACCAGTTAGATTATTGTGGGACAAAGTGATTTGCGTCAGATTCTTGGACTTGCTTAGTGATGGAATTGAACCACTAAAATTGTTGAATGAGAAGTCCAAATAAATCAATTGCAAAAGATACGTGAAAGAGCTTGGAATATATCCACCAAAGCTGCAATTCACCAGTTCTATTCTTCACAGATTTCTGAGTTTACCAATTGAATCTAGGAGCCTCCCGGAAATACTTGTGAAACTGAGAAGCAGTGTCCGAAGAGAACCATTCTCCGAAAATTCTGGCAAAGACCCCTAAAGAAGTTCGTTGAATGATAGGTCAAGGGTCTGAAGTGTTTGTACCTGGAAGATTTTTCGAGGGAATACTCCCTGCAAGCCACAAGAACTAAGATGCAGAGTACTTAAATTGTAGAGTTGGGCAAGGAACTCCGGGACGGTGGTAGACAGATTATTGCCATCCAGTTTAATCACCGACAGAGAATGAAGTTTCACGAGGGAAGAGCAAGACTCAATGGGACCTGATACAAGGCATTGCGCAATTCATTGCCTGTAGCTGTGACGTTCACTCCATCAAGGTACAGCTCTCTCAGCTCGCTAAGATTCCCAACAAGCATCTTTAGATTCGGATTCTCAAGTTTCAGTGAAATGAGCCCAGGAAAATAAATCAGGGATGCAGATACATCAAGAGTAACCAACCTTGTCAAACGTGATATTCCAATCGGAACCTGTCCCGTGAACCCTGCATTTGAAAGATTCAGGTAGACCAAATTGGTGAGATTACCGAACCTAGATGGAATCTCCAAAGACCGGAAGTTGTTGAAAGCCAAATTCAGCCTCTGAAGATAATTGAGTCTGAAAAGACTTGATGAATCATCAAGTCTACCAGTGATAAACTCGTTGCTCAGATCAAGACCTGTGACTTGGCCACCTTTGCAGGTCACGTCGTCCCAAGAATCATTGCTCTGATTCCATTTGATCAATTTCGTGGAATGAAGCAGAGAAGTTGAGGCTATTCTTCAATTCCAGCAGCAGCAATTTCTGATTTTCAAGACATTTGCCCGAGGCCAAAACCGTGCCTATGCTGAAAGGGTTGGTATGTGCGAGTATTAAGACCAACCATAGGAGGAGCCAATTCCTCATTTGTTTCAAGCAGATTAGGAAACGCTATTTTACAGAGTTTGTGAGTGAAGACATACAAGGAGGAGTCGTGTTCTTAATGGAAGGCAGATGAACATGACCTTCCTTGTGTGAGATTCCAATGGAGCTTGTGTTTGGTATAACTCATATCACATCCTATCATCAATTTTTCAGTCCCTACGTGTGGCTATCAAAAGTTGACTTGACTTGCGAATGCAAAATCGTCTAGTCACTTGGATGAGTTTTCAGTGGTTCTTGACTGTTGATGAAGAAAAGCCAAGAAAGAAAAAAAGCAAGAGCAACTCTTTCCCTTGCGTATCATTTTCCGCTTTCTACAGTAGAAGTTCCCTTCTAGAGAACCGGTATTCATTTCACTCCCATCTTTTTCTACAAGGTTCATTGTTCTTGGAACCTGATTTTCTGATTAATGTTCGCTATTGGTAAAATAAGACACTCAAAGATGGAGCTCTCATTACTCATTTTCATGTTACATTTTGACTGATCTTCGAAAAACAAGGAAAATGGGGATATCAGTCGGAGGACATCACCAATAAAACTGAGTGATTCGTGTTTCTTGGTCTTCACTTTTGCCTTAATTCCCATACATCAGATCTTTTTCCCTTGCAAGCTAAGGTCATGTCCTTATTGTGCCTATGGAATGTATGATCAAAGGTGGAACAGTTTCTCTGATTATACTCTCATGATTCAGAGCTGAACTCCTGAGGTACATTTCCACCTTACATATATTTAAGCAATGTCGGGATTTCGAGCAGTGCTACACTTGCTCCTGTTCGTCTTCCAAGCATGTCTCCTCCAACGTGATCCTCATTGAGTACAAATTTCTGGGGACTGACCAGGAGCTTGTGAGAACTTCAATGATCTCCCTAAGGATGTCAGGTTCGATATTGGCTAGAGCTACTAGACTGATTGAAGCAGGGAATTTGCCGGATACCACTGGAACAAATGGCATGTGAGATGGGACGAGCATCGAGCCCGAGCACTTTGGCAGCCCTTAGTCCTTCGTTATGGCTATTGCTGCTTTCATTCTATTCGTTTTTTACCATGGTTAAGGCCTTCTTCACCGCTTATGCCTATTCTCACCCCAAGAACTAACCGACCTCAGGAACTCAATTTCAGAAACATAATTAAAGAAATCTTATCAGACCGATGAAATATGTGCCATGCCCACTTTCAATTCTCGGTTTCATTTCATTTACAATTAGATCATGTGCTACCATATGGAGCTAGTCCATGACAGACAAAGAACATCATATCAATGCTGGGAATTGACATTTCCAGAGAACTTACAAAATGTTATTGCGGCCAATCTCATTTAGCATATCTTATCTTTCATACAACATGATAGTTAACTAGAAAGCAACAATAATTGCTAGTCAGACCAATAATGAAGTGAACCAGTCAACCGGGTCCAACTTCAAGCCCATGAACAGACCGGGAATTCAAAAACCTTCTGAGATTGAAATTTTAATCCTCGAAATTTCCATGCACCGTTGGTCCAGTTTGGCCGGGGTTACACGCCTGCAGAATCTTCATTTTTATCCAAACTTGAACTTTTTTGATTGAAGGACTTTCGTACAATAGACAATTATCAAGAGGGAAAACATTGAACATGCTACAATCAAGCATAATGACCAGAGTACATGCGATAGTTTTCAGTTGACAATGCAAAATTGTTGTTTTGTAGAGCTCCCCAATTCGGTGATCTATAAAGTTACGTTGGCAAGTAGAATGGAATTTTGTCTGTGGACGGTAATTACGTAATGTCGATAGCAATATCAAAATTCCGATGATAAGTAAAAAGTGGTCAATAATTCGTTAATTCGGTTAGCTTGTTTGTAATTAGTTATCAAATAACAATTTTACCATTGATGGACTCAAGGGCATATTACCACTTGTTTTTAGATTTTACAAATGGACGCATAAATAAATGTTACTAGTAAATTAACAGTTTAATTATCCACAAATATGATAGTTGACTAACACTTATTTTTATATTTTACAAGTGGGCGCATAATCATTTATAAGTTGCCAATAAAATAACAATCTTACTATGCATAAACCCCATAAGAGAAAATCATTTATCATGATTTGGTTTTGATTAGTAAATATATAACTAGAACGTTTATGGTTATAAGCCACGCATATTGTTGCAAAATATCATCAATATACATGACCAATAAGGAGTGCGAATTTACCACCATTATTTACAATTTTGACGAATGGTATTACAAATTTACCATTGAAAGGAGCATTATTCTGTATGAGGGAAATGGCATGTTGAACACTTCATCGTGATTGTTAAAGGACTCATCATGATCAAGAAACAAAGAAAACAGTCGCCCTTCCCTTGTCTCAACATGGCAAGTTTCCTCTCGGGATTTAGTCTGACATTTTAAATTAAAAGTAAGAAATCTTATGTACTTAAGAGAGATGGATGAATATAATAGACAATTATTAATTTTCTTTTTAAGTATTACCAAAGGAGATGGTAGAAATATGACTTCCAAGCCTTCAACAATCTCAGCAAGGAGAACATCGATTAGGACTTTTCAACTGTTCAACAATAAAAATGGATCAAGTGAATAGTGACAGATCAGTATGGGACCGATGGATTCTTAGGGTGTGTTTGGTAACGTTTCGTTTAAAAATTGTTTAAGGGAACAGAAATAGAAAAAGTGTTTGTTCCAAGGAACAATTTTTGAACAAAAAAACGCGTTTGGTAAAACTGTTCAGAAATATAAAAAGAATAGAAACACGTTTGGTAAATTTGTATAATTTTTTTATTTCTTTTAATTTTTTAATATTTTTATTTTATTTTTCTATTTTCTTTCTTATTTTTCTTATTTATTTTTCCTTTTTTTCTTTTTTCTTTTTCTTTTTTTTTTTTCTTCTTTTGGCCGGTCACGGCCTCGCCATAGCCGGCGACCGGCCGACGAGGGCCGGCGGCCTCGCCCGGCCATGGCGAGGCTCGCGCCCTCGGCGAGGCCGAGCCTCGTCGTAGCCGGGCGAGGCTCGGCCTCGCCTTGGCCGGGCGAGCTCGCCCGGCCAGTGCGAGGTCGCCCTCGCCGCGGCGGGCCGACGGTGACCTGCAGCCACACCGTCGTCTCCCTCCACCGCACGGCGCCGCGCTCGACGCCTCCTCGCCGCCACCGTACCGGCCGTTCGTCGGAGTAGCCACCGCGCCCCGCACGCCGCGACGCTGGACCCGCGCCCGACGACGTCGCCGACCTATGCGTCCCTAGATCCGTCGCCGCCGCTCCGTGTTCTCCCCTCGTGACACCAAACCCGCACCCGAAGCCTCCGCCGACGACCCGGCCGACGCCGGAGCCCCAAAGACGCCCCTCCGCCTCACGCCCGATCGACGCATCTGCGGGTCTCGAGCCTCCGTTCGCCACCGCCGCATCGATCTCACCTGCGCCGTGACCCAAGACTTCGAGATCCGCTTGATCGTCGACCCGCGCCGGCCCACGACTCGATCGGCCGTCCCTCGCCGCTCGCTCCTCGATGTCCGCCGCTCGAGACCCCACGGCCGAGCCCCGCACCGCGCCGCCGCCGCCTAGCGACTGCGACCCGGCCCAAAGACGAGGTCAACCTCGCCAGGGGCTGGCGACGCTCCGGCGAGGTCGCCGGCCCTCGATGGCGTCGCCAACCCTCGACGGCCGGTCGTCGGCCATGGCCGAGGCCGGCAACCGGCCAAAGAAAAAAGAAAGAAAAAAGAAAAAAGAGAGAAGTGTTTCTAAATTTTGTTTTAGAAACAAGAAACAACTTTTTTTTGTTTCTTGTTTCTGTTCCAAATGTGTTTCTGGGAACAAAAAAATAGTTTTGGAACAAAAACGCAAACAAACGCGTTTTTTTTTTGTTCCGGGAACAAAAAAACAGAAATTTTTTTCCGGGAAGAAACAAAGTTGCAAACAAACAAGCCCTTAGTTATATTCTACTATATATTGCATGATATACAGCTGACAATAGCTCATCACAAGCATCTTTTGCTAAGGATTTGCAAGCTCTCTATCTTCATAGACAAAACACTAGCAAACTCTCTTATCAACTATTAATTAGAAACAAGTGACGGGAGGATGATGAGTGAATTTGTCACCTTTGCTCAGCCCAATGAGGCAAAAAACCACAGCTCCTATACAATATCCTCGGCTGCTGCTGAGTGCTGCCGAGAGACTCCAGCCACTAATCCGATAGGAAATCTAGCTTGTTGGGTAAAGTAACTCTTTTTTGCAGTAGGGACTTGATCGTTGGACATTTCCTCTTTCTCCCGCCTCTGGGCCTGGATCAAAATTGCTCATCAAACCTTTTAATCACCCTGCATCCAAAAGGCCAAATTGCTAGGTATGAGGATCATCCAAGTCTCGTGTAGTAAAAAGCTGTAGTAAAAAGCTGGATTTCAAGAGCAGTAAACTTGTATTTCAATTTTTGAGAGAATGAGAGAATGGGGCTCACTGGAGTGTAAACATGGCAACCAGTTTTCTCGTGATGGTCTCTTGTGTGCTTATACACAAACTTCTTGCCACAATCCTTATGGCTGCATACAAATGGCCTCACATCTGAATGCTTCCGAATTAGCTGATTTTTTCTTCTCATGCATGCGGAGATGCCGTTGGATATTCTTCCTCAACTGCTTAGTCCCACATATGTCGCAATTGACTAATTGGTGAGCCGACTGCCCATGCTACTTTGGATAGTCAACATTGCTGAAGTATTTCATGCACTCATAACAAAAAGCCTTCACAGTCTCCAATTTGACTGTAGCAGTTGAAATGATGTTCTTATCGGATAGCACATTAAACGCCTCATAGATATCATTTGTCTTCACTAGGACACCTTCATAATTAAGTGACTTACCATGAGAATCCTCATGCTTTCGCAACTGTGACGCAAACTTGAAAACCTATCCACACCTGATCTACGGACAAACATGCTGCTTCGGACACTTAAATTCACCAGATGTCGATGGTAGCTCATCATTATGAATTTCATTCATGTGCCTTTTGATGTTCCCTTGATATGCAAATGACTTATTGCAACCACCAACAGGACAGCTGAAAATCTTGCATTTATGCTGAAGAAAGTGACAAGCCAAATTGTCTTTTCTCCTATAGCTAGCGGGGTAATCCTCTATAGAACACTTGAAAGGCCTCTGCACATGAATTTAGCATATTGACACACAGATACAAAGCATACCAAATCTCTAGATATCAGTACAAAAAAAAAAGAATGATGCTTCAAACCTCAAAATAGAACATGCGTGACCGAGGCTGACTTGATGGATCTTCTCAGGCGGTCCCCCAACCTGACACTAGTCCAATCAAGATACAAGATTGCAGCCTCTTGCATTCTGGAGTTCTTTTCGGTGGGATCCAATGCTTCACACCATTATCATATCATAATCAGATGAGCCAACATACATTATCCTGCATAACCTTGATTTCAGTATGGGTAAATTTGCAGTAGACAACTGGAAAAGAACAAACCAGCTTCATTTTTCAACCAAAGTCTAAACTTTTTTATCATAGAAACCTATTTGTGTAACCAGACCACACTAAAAGATTGATGCCTTCTCATGGGTGCTTCCCATGTGATGATGCTCCACAAGTTCATGGCACCATATTTATAGGTAATCACCATTCCACAGCCCAGAAAATCATGTACATCTCCCATGATAATATCCAGATTGCCGTTTCTGACACCTAGAAGTTACAAATGTGAAAAGTTTAAGAGCAAAGACCACAACCAAGCATTGTACATCAAAAGCATCGGTTCAACAAGACCTGTGCTGCACATAAACAAACTTAGCCATCAACCGCTTGTATTCTTAACCAAATCACTCTGATCGGTCACCATCTCCAGCCACCGCCATTAATCGTCATAATCCACCGTGACTCATACATGGACTTGCAAGGGAACGAGTGTGGAAGAGTAACACGGTAGAAGCCTTCGTCAAGAATATCACCAGAAATGAAGGTTGAGAACAATAACTCCAGATCACATACTCATTGCCGACTACCATGGAAATCACCAGCAACGTAGCACAAAACAAAGAATTATAATGATTCATAAATGTATTCAGCCACCGTGAAAACATTAGAACTCGTGCTTAAATGACTTGAAAATCAATTAACATCACTTAATCTATGTCAGCATACTTTCGGATTCAGAAAACGACGAAACTAATAATCCGCATTGAAACCTCATAAGATATTTTGACGAACACATTGCAGTCGATCGATTAAGGAGCAGATTTTTGCGATTTCAAACTCGCATTTGTGACTATAAAATAAAAACGAAATTAACATGTGAAGTTCGAAATCAAATACATGACTCTAACATGACCGATCCTAATTAAAGCAAAACGAGCTTTACATTCGCCAGAATCATAGCATTATGGAGAATCGGAGATTACCTTGTCAATGAAACCAAGGCAAGTCATAGTACGCAGTCCAATTAACTATTGGGAGCTCTCACGATCGTCGCCGGCTAAAATGAAGACCGGTGGAAGAGCTTGAAAGCGAGTTTTGGCCACTTCAATCTTCATGGCCACGAGACAAAGTGGAACAGGGGCTTCTCCGGAGGCGGCAGTCCGACGATGGTTACATCGCCTTGGGCTTGGTGATGAGCTAGAAACGAGAAAGGGAGTCTTTGGAAATCGAATCCCTGGGGGAATTTTCTGGTGAAATCTCTCCCTCAGAAGTGCTCTCCGGAATGTTTGGAACTCAATCCGTGCGGAGCGCAACTCTCTCCACCGCGCGAGCGACGATCGGCAACGAGGTTGCAACGGTTGAAGGTGAACACTAGCGGCGATGGAGAAGGAAGTAATTGAAGTCAAAATGGGCTCCTATTGGAAATCGAGGACTGAAGTTTTATGGGTCGAGTGAGCCCACGCGTTGATCGAAGTCTTATGTGTCAAATTCACCAGCAACCGGGTTTGGGTCTGGATCAAGCTATCGGGATTCAATGGCCGAATGGGCTTCAAATATTCTCTCTCTCTTCTTCTTTCTCCCATTCTTTTTATTATTTATTATTTCTATTTTTCAATTTTCCGATTTATATATCCAATATATGCATATACAATTTTGTGGACAAAAAATTCCAATGTCAACATCACTTGAGTGTTATAAATATTTTCCAATCCCTTGAGTGTCATATAATTTTTCAATCGATCATTTAAGTACTATAACCATTTTTTTTTCAATTATTTGAGTGTTATATATATATTTCAAATCGATCACTTGAGCATCATAACTTTTTGAAAAGTTTCACCACTGGTGCTTTATTGCATTGGATTTTTAGCACTTATATAAATGTTTTTTTATAAAATTTATGACACTCAAGTGATCAATTGAAAGTTATGGCGGTCAAGGCACTCAAGTGGTTGGAAAAAAAAAGTTATGACTCTTACGTGAGCGTCGTACGAAAGTTATGACACTCATATTATCCTTTTCACATAGTAAATCACTATCTTTGTTGCAAAATCAAGTCAATATAGATGAGCAATGGGTAGGAGGTTGCACAATATATTATTAAATTAGCGCAATATATTTTAGAATCAGTGTGCAAGCAATCTATTGTCGGAAAGTGCACTCGACGATGATTGTTTTGGTGACCTGAAACTTAAGTCATTTGAGTTCGTATGGACCTCAAAACAAGCAAGAGTAGTTGCCAAATCTGCCGCGTTGGATTAGAGAATTCGCGAACTGTTCGTGCAGAGGAGTCCAACCCCGACGTCCGATCCTTCAATCCCAGTGTTACTCCCGATTGTGGTATTCTCGGTGTTGGTGTCCATTGTTAGTAAGATTTTTCGATCCCTTTCACCTAGGAATTGAATTTCCATCTAGTCTCGAGCCCAAATTCATCGGTTCGTTCAATTGCATGTCTATGGTCAATTATTGATCATGATTTACGTGTAGGGACTGTTGATTCCATGTTATGATTCCCGTTTGCATGAACTTAATCAGAGAAAAGTCGCATCTTTCTTACTAGATTTATCTCTTTTTGCGTGGATTTGCCCTTGGTTGAATTATATGGATGATTTTTTTTGTTCGTTAACATTGAATCGGATTGGATTGATGATTCCTTTGCATGTTGTTCATGGCCCGTCTCCTTCGTGCTCTTGGTCACACCCCTCCCTTGTTTGATTGCATGCGAATGTTGTCTTGTAATGATTGTCCTTATTTTATTTTTCTTGCATCTCGCCCATCTCGGTTAGGGTTTGTCTTGCTTAGTAGAATTTTGATCATTTGTTTTGCCGAGATTCATGGAAAATAGGCCAAAGCTTCGGTCTTTGCTCGACGCTTTCGCTCATGTCAAAAAGATCGAATCTTTCAAGGAAAGGTCAAACCTTTACTGCTCTTTATTGATGCATAGAGGATACGGTTGCTAGTTCACGTAGATTAGCGAGAAAAATCATAAAAATTGCACCTTTCATTGTCATGTGGCATATAGGATATTCATGATCACTTAGGTAGTTGCATCAATTATAAAAAAGGAAAGATTAAAAATAAGGACATCTTAGAAGCATGCCACGGGACTTTTTTTTTTATTTTTTGGGTCTGGCATGCTAGGTGACTTTGCATCTTAGATTATGCAAGTTTTGATTAATTCATGTTCATCTAAATTAACTGGGCCATTATATAGGGGTATTCTCTACATGTAGGGTAATTTTAGGGTTTTAACTAGTGTTCGTAAAAATTAGACAAATCAAAAGACCAAAAAAATAAATAAATTAGAATTGCATCTTAATCGCATTTAGGTGAGTTCTGCATCATAGTGTTAGCTCACGATATTTGATTCATGCATGATGTGTCAGGCAAGTCGGCACTTAGACTGGGCATCTCATGTTTATTTTAATCTAATGCACATTTATGTTTGGTTTATAGCTCACGAGGTTTTGTCCTAGGGCGTAATAATGAGGCCTTGCTAATTTTGCTCGATACCGTTCGGGTTCTTTATTTTCCCAGCACTTTATTTGCTTTATCTTTATTATCGCTTGATTTAATATATATTTTTCTTGAACACCATTCATGATCGCCTTTTTTTCCATGATTAGAGGATATCGGAAAAATAAACTTGAGAAGATTGCTTGCAAAAAAATTTCACAAAAGAGAAAAAGGTTCTGACAATAGACTTTAGATTTATCTAGTATAATCAGGTCCCGGGAATCATAGATATTTGGTTCGCAATAGTAAAGCGAGCCCATGCATCTTACTTGGGCTCCTAACTGGCCCATAATTGATTAGCAGCAGCTCTAAGGCAAATTAAAATAAGTGGTTGAATTAGAAAATCAAGTTGCAACTGGTAGTATTTGAAAGTGTCTAGGCACCACCTCAGAAGAGGAACCATTGGCGTTCACTTAGGGAGCAAATGATAATCATTTTATTCTAGAAATCGAATTTTCTATTTCTATTCCTTGGACAAGTTTCTGAATAAAAATACATATTTGATTACCTTATAAAATTTATGTTCTTGATATAGAAATTCATTTGATAACGACACAAAATCCTTCCCTCTCGAGTGGTGGTGGAAGGCGTTCGGCGACCAACGGCGGGCGACCGATGGTCAACAACCGGCAACCGGTGGCTTCCGACGTACCACGGGCAACAAGTGGACAACGGGCGATAACGAGAGTGAACGATAAAAAGAGTTTTCATTCCTCACTTTTGTTCCGAAATAGAAAAGTTACAAATTTTAACTTCCGATTTCTATTCCAAATTTATTTATGAAATAAAAATCTGTTACACAAATAGAAAATGAAATTACGTTACAATATGGATTTCTCTTCCAAACCTATTCCGGGAAATAGAAAAACAGATAAATAGAGAAACATAATGGTTATCATTTGCGCTGGTACCAATCCGTCAACATCCCTAAGAGATCTCAACCTCAGGAGGGTTGTGACATTACATATGAAAGTTTGTCACTTAAATAATGGTAATAGTTGGAATAGTTGGTAATTTAAAAAAAAATGGATAATTTCATTTAAAAATTTCGGTAAATTTAACACGTTGGTGAGCTCCCGAATTAATATTCACAAGCTATCAAAACCGCATGAAATAATAAAATAAATGTTAGTAAGTAGACTCCAATGAGTGCAGGGAGCTCAATCAACCTTGTGATAATTTCTTCACATTTTTCAACAATCACCAATCGTCGCCGGTGGTGGTTGCTGCCACCAAGTCCTCCACCCCTCCTCGCGTCCCTCTAGCTCTCCCTCCCTTGTGTTCTACATTTTACTTTCCTTTTTCTATAGAATAAAATTATTTTCTTTTGATTTTAACATTACTGACTTTAACCTTTTTTGATAATAAAGAAATTATGAACTTAGCATACCATGTCACATAATAAGAGTTATTCAAGGACTTGATGGTAAATGGGGGTAGAGTTAGAGGAGTTGATTCACAAATAATAATAATAATAATAATAATAATAATAATAAATTGATGGATCCAATTTTGCACAAGCAAATTTGAAGGATCCAATTGAAGGTCCAAACCGCAGACCTACTTTTGGATGGTGATCCCTACGCGAGATGCGGACCTACTTTTTTTTCCCTAATGGTTAAGCAAGAGTTCTATTGATCGGTAAATACAACCGTCTTTAAAATGGTGATGAAGAATTTTGAAGAGAAGAAAGAAGGAAAACACACCTTTTCAAGTTTAGTAACTGAACATCAGTGAAAATCTTCATGGATGCGAGTGTCTGAACAACACCTTATCCCAAAATCGATAATAAGCAAACCTCCATGATCTAATAAACACTATCGGGCCACAAACTACCCAGAAGCCAACCACGAATCCCAGCGGTATGCCCATGTAAAACCACTTCTTCTCGCTATCATCATCTTTGTCACTTTGAGTTGGAACAATACCCGCTTCTTCTGTCCCATTGGTTGTAGTTGAGCAACTTTTGTTGATCTGAAGCCCACATAATCCAAGGTTTCCTTCAAAGGAACTTTTGGAAAACGTGAGAAACTGTCCCTTTGTCGGGATACTTCCCACAAGTTGATTGTTTGAGAGGTTCAAGAACGAAAGGAAATCAAGATTCGCAAGCTGAGCCAATAAGGTTCCATTGAGGTAGTTCCATGACAGGTCCAACGACTCGAGTTGAACTAGATTCCCTAAAACAGGAGGAATTAAACCTGAGATGGCATTATGCGATAGGTTGAGGAAATAAAGTGCCTTGAGATCTCCAAGTATGTCTGGTATTGGACCCTCCAATCTATTGTTCGAGAAGTCGATTGACGTGAAAATAGTCAAGATCTTAACGAGTTCTAGCCTCTGACCTTTCACGATTATACTCATGGTATTTTGATAATAGGGCATTGCAGTTTGGGAAAACTGATTCTGCAAGAGATTGAAGTCTATATTGACCTTCATAGCCTTCCAAGATGCAAGGAGACTAGTAGGCAGCGTGCCGCCAAAATTGTTTGAAGATAGGTCAATGATTTGAAGCATTTGCCAGGTGTTGGGACTATGTGCACATCCAATTTCCCCATGCAATTTGTTGGATCATAAAACAAGGACACAGAGACTTGATATAGCCTGGAAATGGCATGGAAATGTTCCTTCTATTTGATTGTCCCCAATGTTCACAATCTCCAACCTCGTGCAATTTGCCAACGACAACGGAATCTTGCCTAGCAACAAATTCTCGCTGATATCAAATGTCTTTAGATCACATGTTGTTGGGATGTTTTGTAGAATATTGCCACTCAATTGGTTATTTCTCAGATTCAATACAATGAGGGATGCCATCATTGAACAATCGGGAATAGTTTCGTTCAAATGGTTATGCGATAAGTCAAGCACTCGAAGATCATCAGCTTTGCAAATTGACTTTGGGATGGACCCATGAAAATTGTTCTTTGAAAGGGAGAAGAAAAACGTGTCTGATAGATAGTCGCCGATGTTATCCGGAATAACAGAAGTGATGTTGTTACTTGATAAATCCAAGTAGTTAGCACGTGACAGAAGGGGTAGCATAAGTCCTCGAAGCTTGTTTGAATGGAGGTCAACGAAAAACAGAGAAGAAGTAAGATTGCGGGGAGCTATTTCCAAATCTTCAAAGGAATTGAAGGAAAGATTGAGAACTTGAAGGTCTCTCAGTGTCCATATCCATATCGGTATTTCCCCTCGAATATTATTGTGGGAGAGGTCAAGGGATCCCAAAATGGACTGGTTAGCCAAAAACTGAGGCACGGTCCGTAACTGGCAAGAAGCCAAATTCAATGAATTGAATTTAGGGAAAGAGGATGCAGCAGCTGAAGCAGGCGCCATAGCGTTAATGGACATGCCATTGTACGACAAATCAAGTTCAATAAAATCTCCTAACCCCTAAAGCACGCCGATATTCATCGAGCCACTGAAATTATTGTAAGAAAGTGAGAGGTGCCAAAGCCATTGCAGTTTGAATATGGATGTTGGTATTGACCCTTGTAATTGGTTCCTTTCCAAATCAAGCCTGCGCAGTTGATTAAATGGGACATTCAGATGTATGATAAGCTGACCATTAAATCTGTTGCTTGAAAGGAGTATCTCTGTGAGTTCGGGAAGTGTAAACAGAGTTGGGGGAATGTCACCTTCCAATGAATTGCCTTGCAGGTACAGGAATTGAAGATTCAAAAGGCCAACGGAGGTGATACGACCCCTTAACGTGTTATGAGATAAATCGATTCTGGTCAGATTTTTGGATGCACCAAGTGGTGGAACTTGTTGGAACCAAAAGGACTTGGAGGGAGAGAGTACACACACAAAGAGAGATTATATTACACAATATGCCTTTACAAAGGCTTAAGAGAGTACACACACTAACTTTGCTAAGCTTAAAACTCTCTCTAAAATCTCACTCTCTCACACTTAGCCAAAAATAATTAAAAGACAAATAAGCTAATCAAAACACAAAAACAATTTTACTATTTTCTAACAGCCTCCCTTAAAATTGATTTTGAAAAACAACGACACCAAGCATTGTCTTCAATTTCTCGAACAAGTCCGCCTTCAATGGTTTTGTCAAAATATCTGCAATTTGGTCTTTGGATTTACAGAAATCAAGTTCAATCTCACATTCTTTAATCAGCTCACGAATATAATGATACTTGATGTCGATATGTTTGCTCCTGCCATGAAATACAGGATTCTTGGCCAATGCAATCGCTGACTTGTTATCACACATCAATTTAGTAGGACCTTTTTGTTCATGCATAAGCTCAAAAGCATCCTTCGAAGCCACATCGCGACATGCTTTGCTGAAGATACCGCAATGTATTCTCGCTTCAGCTGTTGAGAGTGCAATAACTTGTTGTTTCTTTGATGACCAAGAAATTATTCCCGATCCAAGAAAGAACGCATATCCGGAAGTGCTTTTCCGTGTTTCAAAGTATCACCTGCCCAATCACCGTCTCGTATACCCCACTAAACCGAAGTTGTCGGTGTAAGAATATAAAATTCCATGATCACGAGTTCCACTGACATACCTTAAAATTCTTTTTGCTGCTTGCAAATGTGATTGGTATGGTTTCTCCATAAACCGACTGATAATTCCCACGCCATAAGTTATATCTGGCCTAGTGGTAGCCAAATATCTTAAACTTCCAACAATACTTTTAAAATATGTTGGATTTACCAGTTCACCGGTTCCTTCTTTCTTCAACTCCAACCGTTCTACTACAGGAGTTCGAATTGATTTGAGCGTTTCCATATTGAATCGCTTCAAAATATCATTAGCATACTTTTGCTGTGAAACAAATATGCCTTCATTTGTCTGTTTCACTTCAAGGCCCAGAAAATAGGACATTAATCCCAAATCTGTCATCTCAAATTGACTTGTCATGGCCTCCCTGAATTCAGCAAACATCTTCTCACAACTTCCTGTAAATATCAAATCATCAACATAAAGGCAAACAATTATAATATTGCCGTTAGTATTTGATTTGATATACGTGTATGCTCATAAGGGCACTTTTGAAAGCCATGCTCCAACGGGTAAGTATCAATCCTCGTGTACCACGCTCGAGGTGCCTGTTTTAGCCCATACAACGCTTTCTTCAGTTTATAAACTTGATTTTCACGCCCTTTCTTCACATAACCTTGTGGTTGCTCCACATATACTTCCTCATTGAGAAAACCATTAAGGAATGCCGATTTCACATCCATTTGATGGATTTTCCAACGGTTCTGAGCTGCAAGTGCCAAGATCATTCGAATGGTATCCATTCGAGCCACTGGTGCAAATACTTCAAAATAATCAATACCTGGCTTTTGCTTGTAGCCTTTCACCACCAGTCTAGCTTTGTAACGGTCCACCGACCGTTGGGTTTGTACTTCGTTTTGTACACCCACTTGACACCTATAGGCTTCTTACTAGGTGGTAAAGAAGTTAGCACCACGTGTCATTCTTTTCAATGGAGTGGATTTCTTCATCCATTGCTTGGTTCCACTTCTCGTCCGTTTGCTTTGCATCATCATAGGATATGGGGTCACATTCGGTAAATAAACAAAAGTTTACCATTGTTTCATCAGTGATTTCGTCACTTTGTCATTATGATCAACTCTTGTGACCACATAATCCTTGAATTTTACTGGCGTCTTCGCAAAGTCGTTGTGAACGACGAATCAATGGTTCTGCAGTCGTTCTGGTGAGGAGGATGAACTACCAAGTGAAAGTGATGGATCTTCAATTGAAGATTCTTCGTTCTCCCTCACCAATGGTTCATCTTCCATAGGAATGCCTTTCTGGTCAGCCTTTTGATTCTAGTCCCAGGCTTCATCTTCAAAAAATTGGACATCCCTGCTAATAATTACCTTCTCCGTGACAGGATTATATAGCTTATAACCCTTAGTCACATTACTATATCCAATGAAAATGCACTTCTTGCTTTTATCATCCAATTTTTCTTCGTTCGTCCGGTATATGGGGATATGCTACGCACCCAAATACCCGTAGGAACGAAACATCCGGCTTGTTGCCGCTCCAAGCCTCTTCCCGGAGTTCTTCTAAGAACACTCCTTGTTGGACACTGTTCAACACAAATACAGCACAAGCAACGGCTTCGCCCAAAACTTCTTCGGTAATGCTTTAGCCTTTAGCATACTTCTTGCCATTTCAAAAATTGTTCTATTCTTTCTTTCGCTATACCGTTTTGCTGAGGAGTATAGCTAGCAGTCAAGCGACGTTTCACTCCATGAATTTTACAATAATTGTCAAATTCATTGGAAGTAAACTCTCCACCTCTATCCGATCTCAATGTCTTTAAATCAAAGCCACTCTGTTTCTCAACATAGACTTTAAATTCTTTAAATTTGCCAAAAGCTTCGGATTTTTCTCTCAAAAAATAAGCCCATGTTTTTCTAGTAAAATCATCGACAAAAATTAGCGTGTACCTTTTTGTCCAAATGATTCCACCTCAACAGGGCCACAGATATCTGTATGTACCAACTCTAGAGGTTGCTTGGCTCTTCTAGCTCTCCCAATTGGAAAAGATTTCCGATGTTGCTTTCCAACGAGACATCCTTCACATGAGCGGTCTGGAGCGTCGATCAAGGGCATGCCAGTCACCATCTTTTTCTGGACTAGTAATTTAAGTCCACGAAAATTTAGATGACCGAACCGAAGATGCCATAACCACTTGCTATCTTTTATCATTGCTTGGAAACTCAATAGAGTCTTCGTCTAAAGGGATAGAGGAAACATCCGGTTCTTCGTCATCTGTGTCGTCGTAATCAACTTATTGTTTGCGCCTCTAATGGTGCACACACCATTTTCAATGTTAACTTTGTGGCCTTTTCGGATAGTTGCCCAACACTCAGCAAATTCCAAAAGAGTCCCGGCACAAAGTAAACGTCTACAATAGTAACATTAGTACCATCTTTTGAGTTGATATCAATGTTACCTTTGCCCATCACGAGAATTTTGGATTTATTCCCGAAGTTGACTTCACCACGAACCGTTTCATCTAACTTCGAAAATAGCTCCTTTTGACCACACATGTGATTGCTGCACCCGGTATCAAGGTACCAAATTTTTGTGTCCATGGTACTTGAGTCATCCATTTGGCATGCTAACACCATGCCTTCATTTGCATCGACAGCATGCACATATTCAGGCTCCTCTTGCCTCATGTTTGCTTGACATTCGGATTTGTAATGTCCGAATTTGTTACAGTTAAAACACTTGACTTTTGATTTGTCACATGTTTTATATCTTTTAGTGGAATTCAGATTTCCACCTCTACCTCGGGCACCTCCACGACCTCCACGACCTCGGCCACCATGATGACCTCCTCGATTTGATTGAGCGACCCGACTCTGCAGTGCTTGCTCAGAGTTTGAACTGATAGACTTTTGGTTCATTCTTTGCTCATGCGAACATAATGAACCCATCAACCTCTCCAACATCATGGTTGATATATCTTGACCTTCTTCGATCGCCGCAACCACGTAGTCAAATCTTTCAGTCAAAGACCTCAAGATTTTTTCTACGACTCGTACATCTTGGAGCTCTTCACCATTAACCCTCAGTTGGTTAACGATGGTTTGTACACGATCAAAGTAAGCCGAGATAGATTCAGAGTCATTCATGCGTAAAGACTCAAAATCTCCTTGAAGTGTTTGGAGCCGCACTCGCCTGACACGATCATCGCCTTTGTAGGATTTTTGCAATATATCCCACGCTTCTTTCGCTGTCTCAAAGACTCGATATTTTTCAAATATCGTCTCCTCCACGGCTTGAAAGATCGCATATAATGCTTTCGATCTTTCTTTCGAGATTCCACCAACGCTTCTTTCTCCTCCTTCCTCAAAGCATTGAACTCTTCAGCATCAGCTACTTCGGTGTAGCCGTTCTCCACCAAGTTCCACAAATCTTGGGACTTGAATAGAACCTTCATCTGGACGGACCAGTTGTTGAAATTCTTTCCGTTCAACTTTGGAAGTTGCATCTGAACGGAACTAGTGGATGCCATGGCTAGCTCTGATACCAATTGTTGGAACCAAAAGGACTTGGAGGGAGAGAGTACACACACAAAGAGAGATTATATTACACAATATGCCTTTACAAAGGCTTAAGAGAGTACACACACTAACTTTGCTAAGCTTAAAACTCTCTCTAAAATCTCACTCTCTCACACTTAGCCAAAAATAATTAAAAGACAAATAAGCTAATCAAAACACAAAAACAATTTTACTATTTTCTAACAGAACTGAACCAGTAAGACTATTATAAGACAAGTCCAAAACAGTCAGCTCCGATAGGTTCTTCATCGAGCTCGGGATCGACCCACTCAAACTGCAATTAAGCAGTACTAATATCGACAATTTTCTAAGATTACCTATTGAATTCGGAATCCTCCCTGTAATGTTGGTATAATCAATGGCCAGAGTCTCAAGAGAACTATCCTCCAGAAAATCGGGCAAAGAAACCCGGAGTTTATTATTTGATAGGCAAATGGTCTGCAGTGTTTGTAATTGGAAGACTTTTTGAGGAAATTCTCCCTGTAGGTCACAACCACATAGGCTCAGTATTTTCAAGCGAGAGAAATTTGCTAAGAAACTAGGAACTGTGTTGGACAAGTTGTTCCCGTCGAGTTGAATGATTGACAGATTAGCAAGACTCATAAGAGAAGCGTCAATAGGACCTGACAAAGAACAGTAAGACATGCTCAACACCTCAAGTTTGGGCACTAAAGAAGACAACGTGTCACACCACTCACTTCCCTCAGCAGACACATTGACCCCATCAAGGTACAGCTCCCTCAACTCCCCCAAATCCCCAATTAGCGACCTCAAAGAGGGCTTTTCAAGTTTCAGCAGACCCGTAGGGTAAGAAAAGTAAGTGAGATCAAGAGTACGTAGCTTCATCAAGCGCGATAGCTCTATAGGAATCTGCCCGGCGAATCCGGCTGAGTGCAAGTTGAGATGTTCCAAGCGGCTAAGATTTGCGAGGCCCAACGGAATTGCCGTGGAGTTGAAATCGTTGAAAGCCAAGTTCAAGCTTCGAAGGAACACAAGCCTGAAGAGACTTGACGAACCGTTGATTCCACCAGAGATCGACTCGTTGCTCAAATCGAGTCCCACAACAAGGCCGTCCTCGCACGTTACACCGCTCCATGAATCGGCACTTCGGTCCCACTGTACTAGCTTGGAAGAGGGGAAGGCCTCGAAGATGAGGCTGTTTCTGAGCTCGAGCAAGAGGGATCTCTGGTCGACGCGGAGATACTGGGCTGAAGTTGAAGCCCTAGCAACGTCGGAGAATATGTAGATCGTGGATATAGCAAGAAGAAGCCATGAAACGTTTGACCCGTTCATTGGAAGAGGTGTAATAAGGGCGTGGGAAGAGGGAGCAGGGAAGAGGGAATCAATTGAAAAGAAGAGGACACTTGGGAGTGGAGGGGTCGTCCTACTTTTAAGTGCATTCGAGGGTTAATTTTGGGATATCATTAGGCGCCAAATTTGACTTATAACACTTTCAAACATTCCTAGTAAAAATCAGCGACATTGCGCAACAAAGTGACATTTTTTTTTATCCTAATTTTCCAATCGAAACAAAAGACCATATTTATGTTTTCTAGGAAAAAAGGAAAAATAAAAGAAATTTGCCTAAGATATTGAAATTAGAACTTGACATCCCTTGAAAATACTTTTGGCTCACCTTATTATGATCATAAAACCAATGACATCATGTGATCATTGTTGTCTTTGTATGTGAACATTAACCATGCAGAGATCAGTTAAAAGCAAACAACATAGATATTATATCCAACTATTCTATTAAATATGTAGATTCAAGAAGATAAATAAAACGATTTACTTATATTTGAATTTTATTTGTAAAATTTTATAAGACCGTGAAAGAAGCCAAAAAAAAAAAAAAAAAAAAAATCTAGAATCAATTCAACTTTAGGATTTCACCTTTCATATACAATTTCATAAAAAAAAAATTGTTAAGTTTAAATTTCACTGATAAATTATGGTAATTACGGGAATAGTTGATAGATGATTTCTCTTATATTAAACTGAAAGGAAGAAAAAGGAAGAAACGGAAAAAAAGGCAAGAGTAAGACGATGAAAAATGGGCGTTATCTTTATTTTGAATGGTATAAAGAGTATTACAAAGGAAAATAAAAAAGAGGAAAAAAATCCACAAAGGTTTTAAATTAAAAGAAAGAAAAGAAAAAAGCGAACTAGTGTAGATGCAGGGGATTGATCCATCGTGCACGTCAGACGATTACCATGGCCCACCTATACCCGGCCAACGGATTATTACCATACTTCACTCCCTTCATGCAACTTTTACTATATTTAATAGAAATGCGTGTTGGTTGGCTAAAGGAGCAATTGACGCATGACACATCCTGATAGTCGCTTCGGACTTTTTCTTTTGTTATTGTATATTGATACATTTGAAGGTTTTCTTCCTTCTTTTTTTGCTTCGTTGTGAGTTTTCCTATGCTAAGAGTGGCTTGTTAGAGATTTTTAGGCTTTTAACTTTTTATTTTTGGATTGAGCAGAGTTAGTTTCCAATAAGACTCGAAATCAAAACCATAAAGAGAGGAGAAAATTCTCTTGCAATCTAAAAGAGCACCCGTTTGTTAGATTTTAAATGTAATTAAATTGTCAAAATCTTATATTAATTGAAAGAGATCCCATTGAGTAATTCATAAATAAAAATCAACCCTCCAATGAGCACCGCATTGCTCTAGCTAATGAAAAGCTCTGTCTTCTCTTTTGGTCCAAGATTTTGACAAGATAACAAGAATACTAGTTATCATAGCATTGAAGAGCGCTAAAGAAACATTATAAAGTTGAAATCTCTTTTTTAGACAACCTTGATGAAACCGAATGGAAATCCAACTTTTTTGTGGCATGTTAAACTAAGTCAACCCATGGTACTCAACTTTGGCTACTTGATGAAAAAGTGTTCGACTCGAGTGCTCATAGCTACCTAGACATTTGGTGGTGACTTTGCTTGTCGATGACGTTCACAATTGGAAAATTAAAAAAAAAAAAAAAAAAAACTTAACACGTCTATGGTACGTGAGTGTTGTAGATTGGAGCATTAATGGCACCATAGAAAGCTCTGTCTTGTGTTTTTCTTCATTCGCAATTGAAAAATATTTAAAAAAATGAAAAAGAAAAAAATGAAAAAGGAACTAAGACCAAAACCAACAAACCACGTGATTCGATTTTGATGAAGTAACAGAACCAATGACCACGATCAAGAAGGATGCACGAAGAAGTGAAGCGAGAGAAAAAAGAAGCTTGACTTTCAATTGACTTCATCACCACAACGATGTTTGTGACATGGCTGATGAGGCCTTAGAGAAACGGCAACTTCCTCTGGCGACGAGGGAGAGATCATCGACTTGCAAGATAGAGCTACTCTTAAAGACAACGTGACCGTATTTTTTACTATGACAAGTAGGGGCAAGCAAAAGAACCAAGACCCACCCGAACCGCCCGGAACCAGACCGGAACCACCCGGAACAAGTGGTTCTTGAGAGAACCGGTCCAGTTCCCGATTCCAATTTATGGGAACCAGTGGGTACCGGTCCGGTTCTCAGTTCCATGGGTGGATCCGCCCACCCGAACTAGATCAATTATATTAAAATAATATATTAATTTTTAATATTAAAATAATGAAATTACAAATTAACAAACCCAAATCAAATAATTAAAAAAATAATTAAAGTGGGAAAAAAAGTCCAAAGCGCATCTTGACAAAATGTCGAGCAATTGGTGGGCAAAAAGCAAGCACGCGAAAAAGCAATTTTAGTCGGAAACCAAAGTTGTTTCCCGTCAAGATTGGAGTCTTCGAGAAAATGATATTATTATTATTGTGAGACCAATTCCATGGATTCACCCGGGAACCGGACCGGATGGGTGGTCCGGTTCCTGGGTGGATCCATGCAACTAATAGGTGGATCCCGGTTTCAATTTTTTGGAACCGGTCCTTTGCGGGCAATTCCCGGTTCTAGGTCGGGAATCGCTCGCCCGGACCATGCACATTCCTAATGACAAGCATATGCCTATGGGGCACTTTTAAAGATGACAACTTCTTGTGGTTGCTCTCGAAGATGAAAATACTCAAACGTCACATCTTTACTTAATAAATTATCTTTATAATGTGTTATATACCCGAACAATATATACAGAAAATGAAGTAATCTAATGTAACAAGCAAATTAGTTATGTTAGAAAATTCTAGGAGATAATTAAATGTCAAAGCAATATCCCTAAAATATCTTTAATATAATCTTTTGAAAAGAAATTCTCTAATATTCATAAATAAATAGCCCGTAAAGATGACGACATGTGAGAGAGTCATCCAGAAAATTTCGTGCGAAATGGGCAATTTCAAGAACAGAGAAATGCAGGGGAGGAGGGAGGAAAATAGGGGATGCATCGTCTTGGAAATAGGGAGCAGTCAGAGTAAACGTCTGCTGGTGGGGACGATGCTGTCTAGTATTAACGTAAGTTGGGGGACTGATGATGTTTCTTACTCTGTGGACTCCTGAGTATTGGGATTAGGAGCAGAAACGTGTTTCTGTCTGTTGGCTTCTCTTTATTCGTTTGCGGATTTCTTGGTATCAATTTATGTTATGCTGGCCGGACCAAGAAAAATCAAACTTCAATGGAGAGGATATGACCAGCTTAGCGAATTGGTATATAAGCTATGTTTAGTGATGAAAATAGAGATAGTTAAATGATGCCCATATCCAAAGGGTGGTTTAGTAGGAGGACGATTGAGATATCGCGCTTCTAGAAGCATTAGATTTTATGTGTGGTCAATTCTTGTCATAGCCACCAAAGGCAAGATTGAATAGGAGATGGAACTGGCTATAATGTGAATGGGCCCTTTTTTTTTTATTTTATTGAAGAGAGTTGACAGACGAAAGATTGCTGAAAATATCACAAGTTCTTTATTAAAAGAAGGATTAATAACACGAAAAATTCCTAGCTGTTACACCTGTAATAAATTTATCTTAAATTAATTTTTTGACATCTAAAAATCTCAAGCCCAATTTGGTACACCAATGACAAATTTATTCTACGTTAGTTTTCATTAAATTTTACCGTCAAATTTCAAAACTTAACAGGTGTACTAATTTAGGGTTTTGCTCTCAATTTGTCACAGATGTACCGGTTAGGAGTTTTTCGTAACATTAATTCAATTTTACAGAAACTAACAGAGAGTAAATATGCCACATATGTATCAATTTGGAGTTTTTTTGTAATCAAAAAATTAATTTGGGATAAATTTATCATAATTGTACCAGTTATATGTTTTTTATGGTTAAAAAATCAGTTTGAGGTAATTTTATCACAGTTGTAATAGTTTGAGATTTCTTGGTGATATTAGTCCTTAGAAGAAAGTACCTTTTGGATCACTTGTTAACGCTTGATAAGTAATTGAAAACGAAAATTTACTATCAGTTGATAGTTGTTCTTTTATTAATGTGTGCTTGTGTCTACTTGAGTGTTCCTACTAATTTAGCGATCTTTACTAGTGTTCAAATGATTCTTCTTAATAGACTCAATTTAATTATATCGTAATTGTACTATGGATTTGCACTAGGAACATATCTATTGGGGCTTACTTCCGTGGTAGTTGCAAGGTAATATTTATTGTCCAAATTTTATTTGCTTATCCACACTAAGTAATTTCATCTTGCACAAACTCCTGACCATATGTAGGGTTCCCTTTGAATGAATGTCCAATGATGACCGAGATTGATTTCTAAGAGGTGTTGGGAATATTTTTCAGCCGGTACATAAAAGAGGTTTAATCCATCAAGTTGATATTCATATTTGAACAATACTATTGTCACAGCTTGTGATTCTTTTATACTCACATATCCTCGTGAGTAGAGTTTGGGGTTATCAGGTGAATAGTGAGTGATGCAGAGGGATTAATATAACTAGTTTGTGGGAGTGGCATCAAGATGATTAATGCCAAAAAATCTGGGAAGATAGAACGAATATATTTCCACGAAGCTCTGAAAGCAAGGTTGGCTTCCCATACATAAACTAGTCGGGAACTAATGCTACCCTCCTAATGAGGTCATGGCAAGCCGAAACCAATTGTTGTGCCTAAAGTGATTTGTTATCCTACTCGTTGGATTGGACTCTTGAGTTAAATTGGACGTGGTACGATCCGATATGAGGAAGTTATTCGCCGTATTGTTCTCTAAAATAACGATAGAAGGAAGGTTGGCATGGTGTTATATGCTCACCGGGTGCCGCACAAGCTATTCTACGGCCAAGGAACTAGAGGCCCGTGACACTGGACTTAAAAATTTAAGATTGAATGCTTCATTCAAACTCGATCACGTTGAAACTCAACCTTTTTGGATTAAGTTTGACTTGTGAATTTCTTTTATAAACTTGAAATAACTTAGTTTGATTCGACTCGATTATCATAAATGAGTTTTTGTCGGAGCTTGATTCAAGCTTGAGCTCAAATTTGACTTTCGTAAAATCAAAACCAATGAAGCTCCGACTTGACTTAGTCTCGCACTTCAACTCGTGATGTTAAAAAACATACATCTTCATTGCAGTTAGATCAAACATGTGCTACCACATGGAACTAGTCCATGATAGACGAAGAGCATTGTATTAACACTAGAATTTAACATTTCCAGAAAATTTACAAAATGTTATTGTAGCCAATCAAACTTAGCATACCTTATTTTTCATATAACATGATTGTTGACTTGAAAGCGGCATAATCGCTAGTCAGACCAATGATGCAGTGAACCAGTCGACAAAGTCCAACTTCAAGCCCATGAATTAAGCTCCATTCGAACGTAAAGAATGTTCTTAGAGCTGGGAAGACTGCACCTTTAGTCCGGTTTGACGGGCTCACGAGTAAAGAATCTTTATTAAATCCGAACGTGAAGAATGTTTTTGAGTGAAGGACTTTTCGACAATAGAAATTATGGAAAGGATAGACAATTGAACTTACTTCAATAATGCATCACAATCAAAGTACACGCATTAGCTTTCAGATGAATAAAATGGAGTTTTTCCTGTGGAAGGTAATTAAGTAAAGTCGACAATAAATTCGAAATACTGATGATGCTATGTAAAAGTGATCAATAGCTAGTTATTTTAGTTAGCAATTTGAAATTAGTGATGAAATAACAATTTTATCATTGTCAAACTCAACTATATATTATTACTTGTTTTTAGATTTTACAAATGGACGCGTAAGTAAATGTTACCAATGAAGTAACAATTTTAATGTTCTTAGAGCTAAGAAAATTGCAGCTTTTAGTCCAGTTTGGTGGGCACATGCATGAACAATCTTTATTTTATCCGAACGTAAAGAATGTTTCTGATTGAAGAACTTTCCAACAATAGACAATTATGAAAAGGAAAGACAATTAAACTTACTCCAATAATGCATCACAACCAAAGTACACGCGTTAGCTTTCAGTTGACTTTGACTTGAGAATGCAACCTTGTAGCTTCAGTGGAGCTCCCTAGTTCGGTGTTCTATAAAATTCCGTTGATGAATTAAACGGAATTTTTTTCTGTGAAAGGTAATTACGTAACGTCGATAATAAATTTAAAATACTGACGAAGATATATAAAAAGTGATCGATAGCTAGTTAATTCGGTTAGCAATTTGAAATTAGCGATGAAACAACAATTTTACCATTGACAAATTCAACCGTATATTACCACTTGTTTTTAGATTTTACGAATGGGTGCGCAAGTAAATGTTACCAATGAAGTAACAGTTTTATTATCCACGAATATAGTAGCAGACTAACACTTATTTTTATATTTTACGAGCAAATCCATAACTGTTTGCAAGTTACCAATGAAATAACAATCTTACTATCTACAAACCAAATAATAGAAAATCATTTATCGTGTTGTGATTAAGTTTTGAGTAGTAAATATATAACTAGAACATTTACGGTTATAATTACGGTTATAAGTCACTAATATTGTTGTAAAATATTGTCATATCATTAACTTCTTGGTCCCTAGGGGCCACTATCTTAAGCTGCCTTGATTTATGAATGCAAATTCATCATTCCCCGCTTTCTACAATACAATTTTCCTTCTAGAGAGCAGATATTCATATCTCCATTTTATATCTACAAGGTTTATAGTAATCAAGACCCGATTTTCTGTTTAATGTTCACTATTGGGAAAATAAGGAAATCAAAGATGGAGCTCTCGGACTCAGTTTTCCTGTTACATTTGGACTGATCTTTGCAAATTGAGGAAAATGAAGATATCAGTCCGAGGAGATCACCAGTAAAACGAAGGTGATATGTGCATCTTGGTCATTACGTTTGCATTCTCACACGTCAGATTTTTCTCCTTTCAAACTAAGGTCAAGCCCTATCAAATTTACGAGTGATTGTCGAACAGATTCTCTAATTATCATGTCTCATGATTTAGAGCTAATCTCATGTATGTTTTGGCCTTAGAAATATATAAGCAATATGTTGGGATTTCAAGCAACGGTGAACTGCTACTGTTACCATTATGAGCTCGTCTTCACTGACACGATCCTCATGAGGTAGTGAGATTCTTCAATGATCTCCCTAAGGATGTCAAGTCCGATATTGGCTCGAGCTACATGACGGAGTAATTCAGGCGAGTGGCCATATATCACCGGAACAAACGGCGCATCAAATGGATGGAAATCAGGCGCGAGTACTTTGGCAACCCTTGGTCCGGCTACTACTGCTTGCGTTCTCTTTGTTTTTTCCGTCATTAAAGCCTTCTTTGCCGCTTATGTATTTTATCATTTCAAGAATTAACCAACCTCAACAACTCAGTTTCAGAAACATGATTAGAAAAATCTTCTTAGACCAATAAAATTTGTAACATGCCCAGTTTCATTTCTCGATACGCTTTGGCCAATCCTCATAATTGGTTAGATTGCTTAAAACTTACATTTTCTTTGCTATGCCACCACATGGAATTAATCCATGACAGACGAATAGCATCATATTAACGCTGGGATTTGACATTTTCAGAAAACTTACAAAATGTTATTGCAGCCAATCAAAATTAGCATACCATATTTTTCATATAACATGATAGTTGAATTGAAAGCGTTAGTAAACACTGGTCAAACCAATGATGCCGCGAACCATTCAACCAAGTCCAACTTTAAGCCCATGAAATGGGCAGGTCGAAAACCTTTCGGAATTGAAATTTTTCAAACCCAGAATTTCCATGCACCTTCTAAGAGAAAGAGTTGGGATGGCAACTTTGGTCCAATTTGGTGGGCACGTCCGTAAAGAATCTTTATTTTATCTGAAGTTGAAGAACTTTTTTGTATTGAAAGACTTTCCGACAACAGACAATCATGGAGAGGAAAACAATTGAACTTATTCCAATAAAGCATGACAACGAAACTACAAGCAATAGTTTTCAGTTGACTTGACTAGAGAACGCAAAATTGTCGTTTAAATGAGGTCCCCGATTCGGTGATTTATAAAATTCTGTTCACGAATAGAACGGGCACATGCATAAAGAATCTTTATTTTATCCAAACATAAAGAATGTTTCTAATTGAAGGACTTTCCGACAGTAGATAATTATGGAAAGGAAAGACAATTCAACTTACTTCAATAAAACATAACGACCAAACTTCACGCAATAACTAGAGAATGCTAAATTGTCATTTAAGTGAGCTCCCTGATTCGATGATTTATAAAATGCAGTCGACCAGGTCCAACTTCAAGCCCATGAACTAAGCAGGAATTTGAAAACCTTTCGCAATTGGAATTTTCAAATCGAAAATTTCCATGCTGGGAAGGCCTTTGGTCCAGTTTGGTGGTGGGTACACGGCAGGTACACACCTTCTTAGAAAATTATGGAGAGGAAAAACATTGAACTTACTGACTACAATCAAGCATAACAAATAGTGGTTTTCAGTTGACTCGACTAGGAATGCAAAATTGTCCTTATAGTGGAGCTCCTAAATCTGGTGATTTATAAAATTCTGTTGACGAGTAAAACAGAAATTTTTCCGTGGATTGTAATTATGTAATGGTGATAATAAATTCGAAATACTGATGATAAGTAAAAAAACTATCAATAATTTATTGATTAGCTCATTTGTAATTAGCGATGGAATGACAATTTTACCATTGACAAACTCAATATTATATTTCCACTTTCTTTTTAGATTTTACAAATGGACTCGTAAGCATATGTTGCCAATGAAATAACAATTTTATCGTCCCCAAATCTAATAGTTGATTGACACTAACTTTTATATTTTACAAGTGGGTGCATAATTGTTAAGTCACCAATTAAATAACAATCTTACAGTCCACAAACTCAATATTAGAAAACCATTGACCGTGATAAGATTTAGTTTTAAGTGGTAAATATATAACTAGAACATTGACTATAATAATTCACTAATATTATTGCAAATATGATCAATATACACCATTATTTGAAATTTCATGAATGGTATTACAAATTTACTATTGAAAGGAAAATTATTCTATTTGGGCTAGACGTACGGTTAAACACTTGTTTGTGATTATAAATGACTCATCATCGTCAAGAAACAAGAAAACAGCCGCCCTTCCCTTGTCCCGATGTAGCAAGTATCCTCTTGGAGGGGTAGTCGCAAGCTCGAAAAGCAAAGGAAAGATTTTAAAGTTGCATTTGTTCCATAGAAAACACAAAATTTAGAATACATTTTTTCGAGAAATACTCTTTTTGTGTTGCTTACAAAAATGAATGAATAAAATATATTTCCATCACAGACGAAAGTAGTTAGGCATAGCTTGCTATCGATCATAAAAACATTTTCTGTTGATTTACTTTTATAACTGATATAACCAATAATTTTTCAAGAAAATACTTTTCACGTCTTTAATTTATCTTAAAACAAATGCATCTTGAATTTCAAACAATATTACAGGCTCCGACGCCATTTTCCTTGTGTGCTACTTTACAAGGCATTGTTTGTGATAGTCACGTTGCAATTTTCTCTTGTTTTCTGGGCTACAAAGAGGAAAAAGTTTTTGGACACCATCGAAATGCTCATAAGCGCAGTTGAAAACTTGGCTAAAACCGCTTTTAATCGTCACCGACAAGCCCATCCCCCTCGTTGCGCACACACACTCTCTCTCAGTCGAGGTATTGCTCGCGACCGTGAGAACTCTTGTGGCACGAGCCTGAAGCCTAGGGTGGCTGCGCAGCCCTCTGGGATAGAGCTCACATCCAGTGAAGCTCTGCCCAAACAGCTCATGGGCATCCATGGCTGCGGCCATAGGACCCAATCTAGTCCACTGGTTGGGGTCGTCCAACCTCGATCTGGACCAGATTCCAGGCAGTAGCCAATAACCATCACTGGGCCCATAATTGGGGTTTGGGCGATGCTCACGAACGACTCTTCAAGAGACGATCTTAGGCAATGATCTCTCTTAGGCAATGATCCGAGGAAGATGATTCTGTAATTCAATCATTTTCAATATTTTCATTGGCACTTGATAGTTTTTTCATCCCTTAAAACTCTAGTTTACTTTCCAACAACATATTTCGGCCAACAACATTTTAGTTTTTAATTTGTTATTTTTTATTAATTTTAAGAACAAATTAAAGTGCCAGCATCATCCGCTATGGAAAAAGACAACGACGGTCACTTTCGTCCCTCCAGTAACTCCGTCATATTTTCGGGACATTTGGTGAGGCATTTTTATCCCATGGAAATGTGTACATGATATTTCTAGGGATTTGGCCTGACATTTAAATTAGAAGAAATTTTACATACTTAAGAGAAATGATTTTATAGACATATTAATTTTGTTTTAAGCATTACCAAAGGAGAAGGTAGAAATCCGACTTCCAAGACTTCAACAATCTCGAAAAGGAAAATACTGACCAGGACTTCTCAACTGTTCAATCACTAATCACCTGATCCATTTTTATCGTTGATCGAATGAAACTAGTGGATTCTCGTTGAATTTTACTATATTGCATTATGTACAACTGACAATAGCTCATCACAAGCATCTTTCGCTAAGTATAATTCGCTTTCTTATCTTCATATACAAAACAATAGCAAACTCTATCAACTACAAACAAGTGACACGAGGATGATGAGTGAACTCATCACCTTTGCTCTGCCCTATGAGGCAAAAAACCACAGCTACTATACATCATCCTTGGCTGCTGTCGAGCGCCCTGAGACTCTCCAGCCACTAATCCGAAAGGAAATCTAGCTCGTTGGGTAGAGTAACTCTTTTTCGCAGTAGGGACTCAATCGTCGGACATTTCCTCTTTCTCCCACCTCTGGGCCTAGATCGAAATTGCTCATCTAACTCCTCAAAATAACCCTGAAGCCAAGGAGCCAAATTGATAGGTATTAGGACCATCCAAATCTCATGTAGTAAAAAGCTGCATTCCAAAAGAGTAGTAAAATTGAATATCAATATTTGAGAGAATGAGAGAATGGGGCACACCGGAGTGTAAACATGGCAACCAGTTTTCTCGTGATGGTCTCTCACGTGCTTATACGCAAACTTCTTGCCACAATCCTTATGGCCACATACAAATGGCCTCACCTCAAGATGAACAGCCTTCACATGCTGACGTAAATTTGATTTCTGTCAACATGAAAAAAATCAGCTAATGTACACTCACCAGCCACCCGATAAGTGACCTCAAGCTTCAAAGTTCCAAACAATTATATTCCATGGCCAGCCAGAATCTACTTAGTAGGTGACTGCATCTTACTGTTGAAAAAATGCGGAGACAACCCTCAACATCACATCTGAATGCTTCTGAATCAGCCGAATTTTTCTTCTCATGCGTGTGGAGATGCCGTTGGATATTCTTCCTCAACTGCTTAGTCCCACATATGTCGCAATTGACTAATTGGTGAGCTGACCGCATGTGCTCCTTCAGATAGTCAACATTGCTAAAGTATTTCATGCACTCACAACAGAAAGCCTCCACAGTCTCCAGTTTGACTGCAGCAGTTGAAATGACATTATTATCAAATGGCACGTTAAACAGCTCATAGATATCATTCGGCTTCAGACCTTCATTATTAAGTCACCTACCATGAGAATCCTCCTGCTTTCGCAACTTCGATGCAAACTTGAAAACCTTCCCACACCCAACCTCCGGACATACATGCTGCTTCAGACTCTTACATTCACAGACATCGATGGTTCCTCATCATTGTGAATTTCATTCAAGTGCCTCTTCATGTTCCCTTGATATGCAAATGACTTATCGCAACCATCAACAGGACAGCTGAAAATCTTGCCTTTATTCTGAAGAAAGTGACAAGCCAAATGGTCTTTTCTCCTATAGCTGGCAGGGCAATCCTCCATAGAACACTTGAAAGGCCTCTGCAAATGAATTTAGCATATTGACACATAGATACAAAGCATACCAAATCTCTAGACATCAATAGAAGAAAAAAAAAAAAAAAAAAACGATGCTTCAAACCTCAAAATAGAACATGTGTGACTGAGGCTGATTTGATGGATCTTCTCAGGTGGTCCCCCAACCTGATACTAGTCCAATCAAGATACAAGATTGCAGCCTCTTGCATTTTGGAGTTCTTTTCGGTGGGATCCAATGCTTCACGCCATTATCATATCATAATCAGATGAGCCAACATACTTTATCCTGCAAGGTCTTGATTTCAGTATAGGCAAACTCGCAGTAGACAAATCATTAAAAAAAAAAAAAAAAACGTTTCTATTTTTCAACCAAAATTACAACTTTCTTTATCTAAGAAATCCATCTTTGAAACCAGACCACACGAAAAGATTAATGCTTTCTCATGGGTGCTTGCATGAGATGATGCTTCACAAATTCATGGCATCACTATTCCACAGCCCAGAAAAATGATGTACATCCCCAACGATAATATGCGAATTGCCGTTTCTGACACCTCATTAGAAGTTACAAATGTGAAGATTTTAAGAGCAAAGACAGAGCATCGTACATCAAAACTGTCTGTTCAACAAGACCGGTGCGACTGTAATCTGAACCCTCCACTTCACAAACGGTACCTCACCGTAGACCACCTCCATGACAGGTGTAATCAAGTCGAAACTTGACTAAAATTATCAAAGAACTTGCTTTCATGTTTCATCATCAATAACAAAACAGAAAGCTCAATATACCTCGAGCGAATGGCCCAGCATATGCTGCCTCAAGTACGCGGGTTTCTTAAACGTGGCGCCGCATTCTTCGCAGGTATTATTAGCTTTCGCTCCCTCCTTCCACTCGACCCCTTGAGCCATTGCCGCTTCCACCTCATCCTGATAAAGACCGAACCAACACGAAAACATTCAAACGCGAGCAAATTCGGCAACCGCAAAACCAGCAATTGCCGATCAAACTAGTCAAATTGTAGCACCAGAACTCGCGGCTCGAAACGAACCGAGCCGCTTACGAAGCATCGGAAGGCGACGAAGCGAGGAGAACTGACCTGGTGGTACGATTGGATGTGGGAAGTGATGAGGGACTTCTTGGACCTGCAGATCCCGCAGTACTCGCAGTAGTAACGCCTGATGTCCCTGAACACGGGCCCTGGTTTCTCGCACCTCTCTTCTTCCCCCATCTCTCTCGCGCCCGCTCTCGTCGATGTTGCGAAGGAGCCAGCCGAACCAACATAGATATAAATGGATCGGTGTCGTTCTGGGCCCAACTTGGCCGGGTCCAAAGCCGTGATAGGAATGGGCCTAAATCAGGCCCGGCCCAATAAGCTCGCAACAGGAAGATTTATCGAGAGCGACGCTGAGGTTTTCGTTGCAGAGATTGCTGAGGGAGGTTTTCCGCGACGAAGATGGAGGTTCACGACGGTTCGGAAGCACGAGGTAACGAGAAAGTTCTCGAGTCGTTTCTTGCATTATTCGAGATGTTCGAGGGTTGCTGAGCTCTAACACCTTCGAAATTTTTTCTTTCCTTCTTCTGGTGCTCGTCGTCGTGGGTGTTCGGAAGTGGAGGAGAAGGGGAAGCAATTGGTGGTGGTGCTGATGGGAGCACCCGGCAGTGGCAAGTCCACCTTCTGCGACGCCGTCGTCGGCGCTTCTCGGAGGCCCTGGGTCCGCATTTGTCAGGTCCGTCTCTCTCGCACCCCATTCATTTGATGAAATGCTTCGCTGGGCCTGGGTCTTTATTTACGCTGTGGAAGGTTGGCCTTTCCCTCTTTCGTGCGCTCGTGGTGCTTTTGGGTTAAAGTAGGTTTGTCCTGCTTCCCTTCCTGTAGCCTTTGTAAATGGGTATCGCTGAAATTCTTGTTGTTTCTTTGTCACTTGTAATGTCGACAGGTTCTTGCTTTTTAGTTTTTCCATGGTGAGATTAGAGTGTTGTAGGCTTTCGCGCGAGATGGTCGATACCCATTACTTTCCGCTTGTTCTTTGCAGGACAGAATCGGAAATGGGAAAAGCCGGGACGAAGGCTCAGTGCGTCAAGAGTGCCTCCAGTGCGTTGAAGGATGGTAAGAGCGTCTTCATCGACAGACAGCAAATAGGAAAATCAAATTAGATTTTCTATAATAAGCGAAAAATATTTTTAAATTCATTCTCAAGTTTCAACTAACACCGGAAAACATTACCATTTTAAAAATACCATATTTTTTATGAAATAAATGGAGCCTCAATTTAAAAAAAATTAAAAATTTATCCATTAAATTTGTAATTGTATTGAAGTGTTTTAACAATATAATTTTTTTTTTTTTTTGAAATCATAAGAAACAAGTTTTTCTAAATTTGATTAAATAGAGAAGTGTTTACAATATAAGTCGGGTCAGATACGGATTAGGTCGGGTATGGGTCGGTAAATTTACATTGCTAATAAATAGGTTATAAACGGGATAATGAATCAATTTGAATTGAATCATTTATGACTTAACCTAAACTCGACCCAACTCACCTGTTTGACAAGTCTAGCCATTTGTAATTAGTGATGAGATAATAATTTTACCATTGACAAACTCACCAGTATATTATCACTTATTTTTAGATTTTAGAAATGGATGAGTAAGTAAATGTTACCAACAAAATAATAATTTTATTATGCACAAATATGATAATAGACTGACACTTATTTTTTAGATTTTACAAGTGGGTGCATGGCTATTTGTAGGTTACCAATGAAATAACAATGTTACTGTCCACAAACCCAACAATAGAAAACCAATTATCGTGTTGTAATTTAGTTTTGAGTAGTAAATACATAAGTAGAACATATGGTAATTAGTCACTAATATTGTTGCAAAATATCGTTAGTATACATGATTAGTAGAGAGCCCGATTTCACCATCGTTATTTGAAATTTGATGAATGATATTACAAATTTACTATTGAAAGGAACATTATTCTCTATGGGCCAAACGAAATGTTAAACACTTCTTCATGATTAATAAACGACTCATCATGATCAAGAAACGAAAATGTTCTTTGTCTCAAAATGGCGAGTTTCCTCTTGGAGTGGTGCTTGCAATTTCAAAGACCAAGGAATTATTTTAAGGGTGCATTTGTTTTACTAGAAAACTCAAAATAAGAAATAATCCCTTGCATCGCTTATAAAAATAAATGAATAAAAAATATTTTTATCACTCACCAAAATAATTAGACATAAATTGTTGTTGATAACGAAAATACTTTCTTTTGATTAACTTCTTGCAGCGATATGACCGATCATTTTTCGAGAATTATTTTTAAAATCTTAAATTTTTCGTAGAATTTCAAACAAGAGTACAAGCTCCAAAGGCATTTTCCTTTTGTGCTACTTTTACAAGGCATCGTTCGTGATAAGCTACTTTGCAATTTCCTCTTGATTTCTGGGCTACTAAGAGGATTAAGTTACTTCAGCCCTAAAAAAAAAAAAACAAAACAAAGCTCATGTTTCGGGAAACAAGACGCGGAACACCATCGACCACCGTTCATGAATGGAGTGAATAGCTTCGCTGAAACTGCTCTCAATTGTCATCAACAATCGCAGTCGCTGCAAAGCCCTATGGGACAAAGCTCACATGTATTCAAGCTCTGCATGAAGAGCTCATGGGCATCCATGGCCGTAGCCATGGGAACCGATTTGGTCCAGAAGCTGGGGGCATCCAGTAACCATCACTAGGCTCAGACACGAGGTTTGCGACAATAACCACTCTTGACTCTTTCAAGGGATGATCCTAGGCAATGATATGAGGAAGACGATTCTATAATTCATCGCGTTTCAGTATTTTTCAGTTTTTCATCCCTTAAAACTCTGGTTTACTTTCCAATATGTTTAGGCCAACATCATTTAGTTCTAAATTTGTTAATTTTAAAAATTTTAAGAATTACTTATAGCGCCACGTTAGTATACCGCTTAAGCACCATTGACTATGTCATCCACCACAAAGAATAATTTTACCTGGAAACGATGATGACGGTCAATTTCGTCCCTCAAATAAAACTTATGTGATTTTTGCGAGACATCTAGGGAAGTCACTTTTATCCCCCAAGGAAAAAAAAAAATCTTCCTCTGAGTTTGGCCTGACATTTCAAATCAAAATAAGAAATCTTACCTACTTAAGAGAGATGGATGAATATTATAGACAATTATTAATTTTCTTTTAAGTATTACCAAAGGAGATGGTAGAAATCCGACTTCCTAGCCTTCAACAATCTCGGGAAGAAAATATTGATCATCACTTTTCAACTGTTCAATGATAAAAATGGATCGGTGAATAGTGATAGATCGGTATGAAACCAAAAATTCTCAATTGAATTATACTATATTGCATGATACACAATAGTTCATCACAAGCATCTTTTGCTAAGGATATACTAGCTCTCTATTTTCATAGAGAAAACAATAGCAAACTCTATCAACTATTAACTACAAACAAGTGACAGGAGGATGACGACTGAATTTGTCACCTTTCCTCAGCCTATAAAGCAAAAAACCACACCTCCTATACAGTAACCCTCGTTGTTGCCGAAAATGCCGAGAGACTCTAAACCTAATCCGATAGGAAATCTAGCTTGCTGAGCAGATTCTTCACAGTAAGGACTCAATCGTCGGACATTTCTTCATTCTCCCGCCTCTAGGCTTGGATCGAAATTGCTCATCTAACTCCTCAAAATCACCTTGAACCCAACGAGCCAAAATTTTTAGGTATGAGGATCATCCAACTCAAGTAGTAAAAAGCTGGATTTCAAAAGAGTAGTAAAATTGAATTTCAATATTTGAGAGGATGAGAGAATAGGTCTCACTAGAGTGTAAACATGGCAACCACTTTTCTCGTGATGGTCTCTCGCGTGCTTACATGCAAACTTCTTGCCACGATCCTTATAGCTGCATACAAATGGCCTCACCTCAAGATGAACAGCCTTCACATGCTGACGTAAATTAGATTTCTGTCAACATGAAAAAACATTAGCAAAGGCACACTTAGGAGCCACACGATAAAAGAACTCAAGCTTCAAAGTTCAAACAATTATATTCCATGCCCAACCAAAATCTACTTTATAGGTAACTGCATCTTACTATTGAAAAATCCGGAGACAACCTCAACATCGCATCTCGAATGCTTCGAATTAGCTGAATTCTCTTTTCATGCGTGAGGAGATGTCGTTAGATATTCTTGCTCGACGCTTAGTCCCACATATGTCGCAATTGATTAATTGATGAGCCGACCCCTCGTGCTCCTTCGATAGTCAACATTGTTGAAGTATTTCACCAACTCACAATAGAAAGCCTCCACAATCTCTAGTTTGACTACAGCAGTTGAAGAAGAAGAGAGGGGGAAGAAGAATAAGAAGAAAGAAGAGAAAAAAGAAAAAAAAAATGGATTGACTTGATTCTAAAATTATTTTCGGGAATAAAGAATCAACTTTTTTTTTTTTTACTTCTTGATTATATTCCAAATTTACTTTTGAGAACAAAAATATTAAAAAATTGTTCCCGGAAATAAAGATTTTGCTAAACGAATTTCTGTTATGAATATACTCAGAACAAAAAAAATAGAAGTTTTTATTGGTCAATTACCAAACACATCCTAAACAGCCGATGGCCATGTGCTAGCAAATGAGAGAACAAGAACGGGTGAGGCCTTGGCTCTGATTAGCTGGGGAGACTTTCCATGAAAGAATAACAAAAGGAAATAAATATATATTGTTTTTTTTTTTTTTTTATGACCCGGAACCACTGTCGGCCGGCAGCCAGACGTAAACCCGGGCGAGATTGAGCCACCACCACGCACTCCAACCGCGTTTGAGTCGCCCGAACGAGATGCCTCCTCCCCTTCGTGAGGGGGAGGGAACCCAAAGCTAGCTACACCACCGCGGGTAGTGGTAAAATATCTATTTTGTTGGAGCCTAGACTTTCTGGAAAATTGGGTGGTGTCATTGGGCCCAGGGCATGTCGCAGCTATCGGTGGGGTAGTGGACAACGCATTTGCAAACCACTTGCATTTATCCAAAACAATTCTACTACAAAATATACATTTTCTATATATATATATATATATATACACACGTAAAATCCAAATGTGTTAATTATTTCAATATAATATTTTCGATCCAAAAAAATTATTTTAATATAATTTCAAATTTAAAGAGTCGAAACCTTTCCGAAGTAGTGTATCCAAACATAAATATTTTCCGAACATCAATTCATCATGTCCTGGTAGTGTGGTAGTTTGATCCATATCTTGTCACAGTTACAAGCATGTATTAATAAAAAACAAACTTCATGGTGACTGCTTCGACTGAATGGTTCTGGACGGTAGCTGCGATGTCGCCGACTGCAAGATGCGAATAGTGGCCGTTGCTAGCTATTTGCACGCTTGCTGGACTTGCGTCGCAAATGCGAGAGATGCTGGCTTCGTGGGGATTGGTTCGCTTGGACTTCACTGGTCAACGTGAATGGCTTGAAAAAGGAAAGAAAGCGATCTTTCTATTCCATTTTTTAATTGCTCTTTATGTGCCCTTCTCTCTTCGCTGGTGGACTTCGGGAGAACGGTAATTCGCCAGTACCGCAGGAGGCTTGGTGAAATAGCTCGTTGACGTGGCGGGAGCTCGACTCGGATAAGCAAATAGCAACTCGTCATGGACGAGACTCGGTGCGGGTCACAACGATGATCAGAGCGGCAAGCTCGGTTGTCATCGGCTTGGGCGGTGGATCACGAATAGCAGCGCTCGGGCCTACAGTGATGGCGGAGAGCAGGGGTGCGGCAGCGCTCGGGCTGGTCCCGATGTTGGGATGCATACCGGCAAGTGGTGGCGAAGGCGATGCGGGCAGCGATTCGACGGAGGAACGGTAGCTGCGGATGGTGAAGGCAGGCGTCGGCTTCACGGTCGAGCAGCTGGAGGCACCAGTCGAGGGAGCCATAGAAGACCACCCTTTCTTCCTGTCGTTTACTTCTCTGCACTGTTCAGAGAAGAAAAGGCCCTTCTTTTCTAGCTCACGTCCTCTCTATGAACACTCATAATTGTGGCCGTGTATTGAATTGCGTGGCCTCACTCTGTGTCAGACCATCAAGAGTCTTTTCTAGGTCAATGATAGGATTTCTTCCAGGATGGACACGACCCGCTTTTCTTTTCTTGTAGATGCACATATTTTCTCTCTTTCCATTTTTCTCTCTGTAAGCACGTTGCCTTTATACGAAAAGATTTCATTCTTCATGCTAGTATGCCGCCTCTTTCAAAATAGGTCGCCCAAAGCATGACATCGAGTATATGCTTCCACGTGTAATATTCCCTCTCATTTTTTTGATATTTCATCCGTAACCTTTCTTTCCATTGCGAAATATATCCTTAAGTGAGTATATTGCATGGATATATAAAAGACTTACCAAATATACCAAATTGCCATTTTCATAAGTCAATTTTCAATCATTAGAAAATAATGGGTCTGGGCCAATTCTCTCTCTCTCTCTTTATGAGCTTAGTTCAATTCATTAAGTTAAAGTTCAGAACCATCAAATTCAAAACCATTTGTCACCGGTCCGATGCAATAATAATAAATAAATAAATGCTTTTAAAATTATATGTTACTCAATTCAATTATATATATATATATATATATATATATATACATATATATATACATATATATTGTTTATATATATTGTTATGAAATACATGAATGGATAGAATACATGAATGAATATTCATTATATTCATCTTATCCAATGTACTTATTATGGTACATTTGTATCAAATGTTCTAAGTACATCTCCCTATACAATGAACGTTCGTCTCCTTATCCCGTACATGTATCATTCGATACATTGATATTAATGATAAGTACATTCTTGTTCTCCTATAAATAGGAGTTTAGTTTTGATGTACAATACAAAATCACACAGAAACACAACAGTGAGATACTAGAAATAAAGCTCTCTCATCTTCCTTTCTCTACTATCTCTAGTGTTCACTTGCTTTCTCTTCTCAAATCTCTTCTCTATTATATATTCGCAACATAATATTTTACAACACATTATCAGCACGAAGATCTACCGACTGAGTAAGTAATTTTTGCAAGGTGGGTATTCTTTTTATTGATCAACTTATACTTCATCTTCTTCTATCAATTCTTCATTTTTATTTTTCTTGGCCCGAAGCCAAAATTTTAAATCTGAAAGTATCCTTCGCTCCCGAAGTAGCGGTGGATATTTGGAAATCCTTTTAATTAATTTAAGGATTTATTTTTGCAAGGATTATAGCAAATATTGAAAAAGCCCAAATTCCACATCCTGGAAGTGAGTGGAAAGAATTATCTATCCTGATGCCTTGACATGGAAATGCACCTCAAAGGGCAAGGTCTCGCTAATACAATTACAGAGGATGGAACCTCAAATGAAAAGGATAAAGCAAATGCGCTGATTTTTATTCGCCGTCATTTGCAGACTCAATATTTATCCGTTCGAAACCCTCTTGAAGGATAGGTATGATCATACCAAAACTGTTATCCTCCCTCAAGCACAATATGATTGGCAAAATCTCAGATTGCAAGATTTTAAATCAGTGTCTGACTATAATTCTGCTTTATTTGATATCGTTTCTGAGAGTGCTAGTATGAACAAAATAAAGGAGTAAGGGAAGAGAATAAGAACACAGAAATTATAGTGGTTCGGCTTAATCCAAGCCTACGTCCACTCTCCCACGCTAACAGCCTTCTTGGCTGGATTCCACTATGCAATCAACAAGAGATTACAACTTCGAGTGCGGACACTTAGTAGTAGATCACACTATCTCACTAAGTCACTCTTTTGGTATTTCTCTCACGATTACAAACGTTTAAGCTCTCCAAAGACAAGTGTATGATCGAAGGTTGCTCAGACTTTGGAATTATAAATTCTACGCTCCGTCTCTCTCTTGCTCATCGGTCCATGATCTCCTTAAATACTCCTCCACTTCCAAACTACCCGTTGGACAGCATCCCGGAGAATCGTCTTCCAATATACCCATTGGACAGCTCTGTATCTAGAAGATTTGGTAGCCGTTGAGTGACAAAGGTAAAATCCCAAATTGATTCCGATCGCCCATACAAACGAAATCTTGATTTCCATAAGTAAAGCTTCTTCGTATAGAAAGATCTTGTCTTCAACATCCAATTGTCAATCAATTAGATTGAATCAATCAAATCAATCTTGATGTGGAATCCAAACCAGATCACTAGCCGTTGTATGATTGGGCTTGAGTTACGTTACGTCGAACTGGATGTAAAGTCCGAGTCTCAGAGACTTTACAATATGAGTTTGTAGACTTTACAATCTGGGTCCGAACATATCTCGTTTCGAATGATTTAGCTTTAAGGTCTCGTACCGGTTCGGCTTCAGCATAGAGTCCGCCTTTCTTTCGGTTCGGCTTCAAAGATAGAGTTTGTCTTCGGTTCATCATTCACGGTCGATGAATTAGTCGAGTTGATGACTTCGATGTAGAACAGACTTTGACACTAAAGTCCGGCAAGTCTTCAGACTTTGAGTCTTGAGTCCGCGCAGTCTTCGAGACTTTGACACGAAGTCTAGAAATCTTCAGAATATACTCTGGACATGTGTTACGTTCAGTCTTCTGGCCGTCTTCTGACTTTGATAATATCCTTTATATGTTCTATCATCTGCATGGTTTATTACTCAACCATCAAACATGTTAGTAGCCTTTGATTTATTTTGTCATCTTCAAAACATCATAAGGGATTTCCCTAACAGTTTCTTGGCTTGAGTTATGCAGTATCAAACTCACTGATGTAGAATTGCTTGAGAAAACTTTTTCCACATTTCATGCTTCGAATATTGTATTGCAATAGCAATACCGGCAACGTCAATTTGCCACATATTCTGAATTAATTTCTGTGCTTCTTACTGCCGAGCAAACCAATGAATTACTGCTCAAAAATCATGATCTTAAACTTGCTGGCTCAAAAGCATTGCCTGAAGCACATGCTAACTTTGAGAAAAATACTGGCCATTTTAAGGGCTATAAGCGCAGGCAAGAACATAATCCTAGAAAGGATGGCAAGAAATTTAACCGCCCTAGGAAACCAAATTTTGGCCTGAATCATGGCAAAGAAAAGAAGCCAAAGAAGGTGATTAATGAAAGTATTTGTCATCGCTGTGGCATGATTGGGCACTGGTCACGTACCTGTCGTACGCCAAAACATTTTGTTGACCTATACCAGGCATCTTTAAAGAATACGGGCAAGCGTGGTGAATCTCATGCCATTGAAATCAATCCTACTGCCATAACCACTGTTGAGGCCAACAATATCTCCGTTGGTGGGACTCCTCTTGCTCTTGAAGTAGTAAATGCATCATTTGACATCTCTGATTTCTTTGAGGACCTCTGATTACTTTGATGAATCAGATTGGTGGATGATAATTTGAACTTTAAATTTTATGTTGTTTCGCTTTAAATGTATTATTTTTTTATTGTTCTTTATGAAATACTTATGAACCTTATATAATATTTATTTTTGAAATTTTATTCGACTATATAACTAATATGCAACTTTTATGATACTTGACACCTGAAGTTGTCAATATAAATGCAAATGGAAAATACCGAAAAAAGGAAGATATTTGTTTGCTTGATAGTGCAACAACACATACTATATTTTGTAGTAGACACTTTTTCTCGAGTATGACATTGCGTAAGGCACAAATCCATACAATATCAGGTCCTGTTCCGATTATTGATGGTTTTGGGAATGCCACAATTATTTTACCAAATGGCACCATCCTGCATATTGAGAATGCGTTTCTAAGCATTCGATCAAAAAGGAATCTGCTCAGTTTCAAAGATGTACGCCGTAATGGGTACCATATTGAGACTATTTATGAGCAAGATAAGAAATATATTGGCATTTCCTCTTATAAGATGGGCTTGAAGACCATCCATGAGAAGCTAGAAGCTTCTTTTATGGGTTTGTATTGTGTCATGATTAAAGCTGTTGAAACCTACGCTACCATATCCTGGAGATTGGTAAGCCCTGATCAGTTTGGACTATGGCATGATCGCCTTGGTCATCCTGGCGCTTCAATGATGCGTAGGATAATTCAAAATACAAAATGACACCCTTTAAAGAATATAAATGTATTGTTGTCCAAAGATTATAATTGTGAGGCTTGCTCATAAGGAAAGCTCATTATCAAACCTTCTATAACAAAGGTTAATTTTGAATCTCCTTTATTCTTGCAAAGAATTTAGGGTGATATTTGTGGACCAATACAACCACCAAGTGGACCATTTCGATATTTTATGGTATTAGTGGACGCATCCTATAGATGGTCCCATGTTTGCCTATTATCTACGCGCAATGTCGCATTTGTACATTTACTTGCGCAGATTATAAAGCTCCGGGCACAATTCCCTGATTATCCAATTAAGAGCATAAGGATGGATAATGCTGGTGAATTTACATCAAAGAGTTTTGATACATATTGTGCTTCACTCGGAATCGAGGTTGAGCACCCGGTTGCATATGTTCATACTTAAAATGGATTGCAGAATCCTTGATTAAACGTATCCAAATCATTGCCCGCACTCTATTATTGAGAACGAATCTCAACGATACAGCATGGGATCATGCAGTTTTGCATGCGGCAGCTCTAATAAGATTATGCCCCACTGCTAGTATTTTACAATCTCCCATTCAAATGGTTATTGGTTATGAACCAGATATTTCATATCTACGCACCTTTGGTTGTGCAATACAGGTGCCTGTAGCACCGCCAAAAAGGATGAAAATGGGTCCCCAACGCCGTTTGGGCATTTATGTTGGGTTTAATTCACCGTCTATCATTAGGTTTTTGGAACCAATTACTAGTGATCTTTTTACTGCCAGATTTGCAGATTGTCATTTCGATGAGACTAGGTTTCCATCAATTGGGATACCTACAACTTCCATAACCGCAAAACAAAAACCAATTAAGATTTTTTCTTGGAATGAGAAAAATTTATCTCAATTAGACCCAAGGAATCCTGAATGTGAAAACGAGGTGCAGTGCATAATCTATTTACAGGCTATGGCCAATAGATTTCCTGACGCATTTAATGATGCTACTAAGGTAACGAAGTCTCATATTCCAGCTACAAATGCTCCAGCTAGGATAGCTGTTCCCGAAGAACAGGCTAAAATGGATCAAAATCCCCCGCACTTGAAGCGTGGTAGATCGATAGGATCAAAAGATACTGCTCCTCGAAAACGAAGGGGAAAGAATTAGAAATCCGCTCCAGAAGAGCCTGACGTTGTGCTTGCTTCCAAAGAGCTTATTACCCCTAAAGAGGCGCAAACCCATGAAAAGAGCACTAGCCCCGGGAATACTGAGAATTCCATTACATATTGTAATGAAATTTGGGATCGAAATGAAATCATCATTGATGATGCTTTTGCATTCTCAGTTGCTCATAAAATTATGGATGATAATTGTGAGCCGCAATTTATTAGTGAATGTTGTCAAAGGCAAGAATGGCCTAAGCGGGAGGAAGCAATTAAAGCTGAATTATCTTCCCTAACTAAACAAGAGGTTTTTGGACCTGTAACTCGTATCCCCGATAATGTAAAGCCCGTTGGATATAAATGGGTATTTATCCGAAAACGAAATGAGAAAAATGAGGTTGTCAAGTATAAAGCCCGACTCGTTGCCCAAGGATTCTCCCAGAGGCCTGTGATTGATTATAATGAGACATATTCACCTGTGATGGATATGATTATATTTCCTTTTCTCATTAGCCTAGCAATCTTTGAAAGATTGGAAATGCGTCTTATGGACGTTGTGACGGCATATCTATATGGTTCATTAGACTCGATATTTATATGAAAATTCCCGAGGATTCAAAATGCCCGAAGCATGCACTCCCGCAATTTATTCTCAATAAAATTGCAAAGATCCTTGTATGGGTTAAAGCAATCCAGTCTCATGTGGTATCAATGCCTAAGTGAGTACCTAATTAAGGAAAGGTACAAGAATGATCCTATCTACCCATGCGTGTTTATTAAGAAATCAGAAACCGGATTTGCTATTATAAGAGTTTATGTCGACGATATAAATTTAATTGGAACTCCAGAAGTGTTAGCTGAAACTGCTGAATATTTGAAAATGGAGTTTGAAGTTAAAGATTTGGGTAAAACCAAACTTTGTCTTGGTCTAGAGCTTGAGCATAAAGCAAATGGAATAATCGTTCATCAATCAACATATGTTAGAAGATTGCTTAAACGTTTCAACATGGACAAAGCTCACCCATTGAGCACCCATATGATTGTAAGGTCTCTAGATCCCCAAAAGGACCCATTTCATCCTAAAGAATCTGATGAAGAGATACTTGGTCCTGAAGTACTATATCTCAATGCAATTGGGGCTTTGATGTACTTGGCACAATGTACGAGACCATATATCACTTTTGCAGTAAATTTATTGGCACGTTTTAGTTCTGAGCCAATTCGGAGACATTGGAATAGAGTTAAACATATTTTCCGTTATCTCTGAGGAACCATAGATTTGGGATTATATTATTCCAAGAAATCCACTAACTCTGGTTTAGTTGGATATGCTGATGCTGGATATAGATCCGATCCACATAAGGCTCGCTCTCAAACCGGGTATTTATTTTGTTATAACGGCACTGCTATTTCTTGGCGTTTTATGAAGTAATCGCTAGTAGCTACATCTTCTAACCACCCTGAGATTATTGCTTTATATGAAGCTGAAAGAGAGTGTGTTTGGTTAAAATCCGTTATTAACACATATTCATAATTCTTGTTGCTTAATACCGGTTACAAATTCTCCCACTATAATTTATGAAGATAATGCTGCTTGTGTTGCACAAGTTAGGGGAGGATATATCAAAGGTGATAGGACCAAGCATATCTCGCCGAAATTTTTCTATACTCATGAACTCCAAGAAAGTCGACAAATTGATGTTAAAAGATTCGATCCATAAATAATCTTGCAGATCTTTTTACCAAATCATTGCCAACATCAAGTTTTGAGAATTTAGTATATGGCATTGGTATGAGGCGAGTTCATAAGATGCAAGATTAATTAGCCCCAGAAGTGGCTATATGACTCTATTGAGGGGGAGATATTATGAACTATGCATTGCAGCATTGATATGTGGCTAGTTTACAAGATGCAATAATGATTAGTCCCAGGAGTGGCTATATATACATTGCACTCTTTTTTTCTTTATGTCCGGTTTTTTTCCATAGGGTTTTTTCGGCTTAAAGTTTTTAACAAGGCAATTAATGCATCCATAAAAGAGAGAGATCATAACATGTGTGCTTTGCACTCTTTTTCCCTTTTGTCTGGTTTTTATCCCACTGGATTTTTCTAGCTTAAGGTTTTTAATGAGACAGTATCATTCGATACACATTCGTAATGAATATGATGAATATTCAAGGGGGAGTGTTATGAAATACATGAATTGATAGAATACATGAATGAATATTCATTATATTCATCTTATCCAATGTACTTATTATGGTACATTTATATCAAATGTTCTAAGTACATCTCCCTATACAATGAACGTTCGTCTCCCTTATCCTGTACATGTATCATTCGATACATTGATATTAATGATAAGTACATTCTTGTTCTCCTATAAATAGGAGTTTAGTTTTGATGTACAATACAAAATCACACAGAAACATGACAGTGAGATACTAGAAATAAAGCTCTCTCATCTTGCTTTCTCTACTATCTCTAGTGTTCACTTGCTTTCTCTTCTCAAATCTCTTCTATATTATATATTTGCAACACAATATTTTACAACATATATATATATGGATAACCAGGACGTCAACATTGAGTCAACACCACCATGACCCATACATGGACTCAAGCCTCGATCATGAATATCACCATAAATGAAGGTTGAGAACAACTTAGATCACATACTTATCACCGATTGCCATTGAAAAGAAGTATAATGATTTGGAAATGTATTTGACCATTGTAAAAACATTAGAACTCACGCTTAAATGACTTCAAAATCAATTAATATCGCTTTATCTATGTCAGCATACTTTCGGATTCAAAAAATGACGAAACTAATCTACCTGGACACCTCGTAGACATTTCAGTGAACAAATTGCAGTTAATGGAGCAGATTTTTGCGATTTCAAACTCGTCTTTGTGACCATACGCAAATGAAATTAACATGCGAAATTTAGAATCAAATACATGACTCTAACATGACCAATCCTAATTGAAGCAAAACAGGCTTTACATTCGCTTCACCTTGGTTAGAATCATAGCATGATGGAGAATCGGAGATTATCTTGTCAATGAAGCCAAGGTAAGTCATACTAGGCAATCCGATTTAACTATTATGAGCTCTCATGATCGTCGCTGGCTAAAATGAAGACTGGTGGAAGAGCTTCAAGTGAGTTTTGGCCACTTCAATCTTCACGGTCGCGAAACAGAGTTGAACAGGGGTGTCTCTGGAGGCAGCGGGCGGGCGATGGCTACGTCGCCTTGGGCTTGGTGATGAGCTAGAAATGAGAAAGAATTCTCTAAAAATCGACTCCCTGAGGGATTTTTTTGGTGAAATCTCCCTCAAACTCAATCCATGCGGAGCGCGATTCTCTCGGCCATGCGAATGATGATCGGCAACAAGGCTGCAGCGGTGGAAGGTGAAGACTAGCGGCCACGGAGAAGGAAGCAATTAAAGTCAAATGGGCCTCGTTTAAATCCAAAGTGGGCTCCTATTGGAAATTGAGGACTGAAGTTTTTGGGTCAAGTGAGCGCGCGAGTTGATCGAAGTCTTATGGGTCAAATTCACGAGCAAACGGGTTTGGGTTTGAGTTGATGGGTTTGGATCAAGATATCGGGCTAAAGAAGAAAATGGCCGAATGGGCTTCAAACATGATCTCTCTCTCTCTCTCTCTCTCTCTCTCTCTCTCTAATATTCTTTTTATTATTTATCATTTATATTTTTTTGGATTTATTAATCTTATATATGGATATATGATTTTGTAAACAAAAAATTTTGGTGTCAACAATACTTGAGTGTCATAATTTTTTTCCAATCATTTGAATGTTATGTAGTTGGTTCTTCTATATGTCAATTGTATATTATCTTTTGGTTAAAAAAGTTTTTTTTAGACATTTTCTTAATAAAATCAATAATTTCAGATTTGATTTTTTTCATTTACAAAAGTTTCCAGCAACGTTAATGTGACAATGCTAATGGTAGCGACCATGGTGGCTGAGCAATGGTATTCAGGATACAAGTTATTTGGGTGCACTAATTTTAGTACTTTCTCATTTGCTAATGTTTATCATGTTTAATTTTTTTTTTATTAAATTGATCAAGTCTTTTTTCAAGATGCTATTTTCTATATTTGAGGGGGAAAACGGCTAAAAATTGAAGCCTAGATTGGATTGGATATGGGTATATTTTGGGTTGAGACAGGTATGGGTCAGCAAATTTTATTCATCCAATCCCAATCTGACCCATCTATTTGACAAGTCTAATTTCGGCTATTGCTGCTTTTCATTCTCTTTATTGTTATGAAGGCTTTCTTTGCTACTTACACGTATTATCATCCCAAGAATTAACTAGCAAGTTAGTTTCAAAAACATATTTAGAGAAATCTAACCAGATCAATGAAATCTGTGGCATGCCCAATTTCATTCCTCACTATCGCTTCGCTGCTACTCTCAATTTGTTTTAGATCGCTTAAAAGTTACATTCTTCATAGTAGTTAAATCATGTGCGATCACATGGAACTAGTCCGTGACACAAACGTATGATGAAGAGCATCATATAATGTTAGAAAGTCAACATTTTCAAAGAACTTACTAAATGTTAATACGGCCAATCGAATTTAGCAGATTGTTTTTCATATATAACATGATTGTTGGCATGAAAGCAACAGCAATCACTAATCAAACCATTAAGCAAGTCAACCGGATCCAATTTCACGCACCAAGCACACGAGCAGAGCAGTAATGTGAAAACTAAAATTTTCAAAAACAAAAATTCCGTTTACAACGTTTGGTCCAGTTGGCGGGTATACGCTTGGAGAATTTTTTTTTTTTTGGTCAAATAATATTTCCATTAATTACCAAAATAATACATGAAAGGATTCATGAGAAATCTTCAAGGTCACCATAACAAGGCAAGCCCGTAGATGTCCAAAACAAATTAAAAACCAGAATTCAAGGTACATCTTCAGACTATGGTTGAAAGAGATAATCACACGCTTGAAGAATATTTATTTTATCCAAAATCGAAGAATGTTCCAGATTGAATTGCTTTCCCACGATAGACATAACATATCTAGAAATTCTTAATTAAATCATTAAACTTACTCCAATCAAGCTTGACCACCAAAGTTCACGGAATAGTTTCTGGTTGACTCGACTATAGAATGCCAAATTGTCGAGATGCAGTGACTATTCATTCGCTCTATTCGCCATTAGCGTAGAAAAGAATTTCATAGACCGTGCTAGTGCATTAACTCACATGAATCAATATTATAAGAAAATAGTCTAATCAATTCTGAATTTATTATGCGTATGGCAATTCAATCTTAATCATTCCAATTTTTCCAATTTAATCCTAAATCTCTACACGAAATTCCAATGCAATCCTTTTGTCGAAAATTGCTAACTTGGCAGTATACCACGTAGAATTGTTGGTGATGATTAGACCGCCACGTCAACGATTTCAAGTGAAAATTGGCTTGAAGTAATGCATTAGAATTTTGCACAAAGATTTAATATTAAATTGACAAAATTGGAAAGTTTAGAAATTGATGGACATCTATACAATAAGTTTGGGATAATTTGTTGATTTTCTGCACAACAATTTTCTTTCTTTGTATGAATTAAATAGTGTCATCTTGCACAAAGCTAGTTGTGTGCAAGATTCTCTTTGAAGAATGAATAGCAATGACCAAGATTGATTTCTACTGAGTGTTTGGAATATTTTTCAGAAGAGGTGTAATCGAGTCTAGTCGAGTTAATATGATCTAATGTTTGAACCAAACTTGAATTCAAAATGCAAGGCTGGACACTAGATTTAAATTCGATCTCAACGAAGCTCAACTTATTTCAATGGAATTTGGCTCATTTAATTATTTTATAAGTTTGAAATGACTTGGTTTGATTTGACTTGTTCATTTTAAATGAGCTTCATGGGAGCGTAATTCAAGTTTGAGCACAAATTCGGCTTTCCTGAAATCCAAACTGATGAGGACGATTTTGTCAAATGTATAGTCGTTGGAGGACTGATGATGGTACTTTCTTTGTGGACTCGTGCAGGGAATAGAAGCAAAAGCGCATTTTGTGAACGCCGGCTTTTCTTTATTCGTTTGCCGATCTCTACCAGATTTGTCTCAATTTCAATCTCTGGCCAAACCGGGAAAAATCAAACTTCGATTGGCTGGAGATATGACCAGCTTTAGGAATTGGAATGTAAGCTAGTCAATTACGATAACAGAGTTAATAAGTGCCCAAATTCAAAGGGTGGTTAAAGGGTTAGAAAGATGGAGATATGGTGCTTCAAGAAGCGGTGAAGTTTTATGTTTTGTCCGTACTCGATTCGTCACAACCTGCGGGAGCCAAGATTGAATATGACATGGATTCGGTTTTCATGTGAATGGACTCATTTTATACTTGTCGACAAGTATTTAAAAGAGAGGTGTAATTGAGTCCAGTTGAATCGATAAAGTCTAATGTTTGAATGGGACTTGACTCGAAAATTCAAGACTGGATACTCAATTCACACTCAATCTTGACAATGCTAAATTTTTCCGAATCGAGTTCGACATGCGAAATGTTTTTATAAGCTGAAAATGAATCGATTGATCCAGCTTGATTATCATAACTTGGTTTTTGTCAAAGCTTGAGCCCAAAGTTGACTAAGTAAAATCCGAAACGACGAGGCTTGAACTTGACTCAGTCTTGCGCTTCAACACGTAAATAATTTAGGCGTGCTTGAGTAGCTTGAATCGTTGGTACGTGAAGAAGCAACTAAAACCTGATTTTGAAGAACATGTGAGAAAATGCTGGTAAAGCGCATAATTGATTCAACCGTCACCCATCATCGCTGGGGGTGGCGATAGCCAGCCAGTCATCCACCCATTCTCGCCTCTCTTGCTCTCCTACCCTTCTCTTATGCATTTTACTTTCCCTGCTTTCTAGAAAAAAAAAAAATAGTTTCTTTCAATTTCGACATTATTGGCTTTTACCTTTTCTTAATTATGCTTAGCATACCGCAACAATATACTAAGAGTCATTCAAGAAGGACGACATTATTGGTTTTTACCTTTTCTTAATTATGCTTAGCATACCGCAACAATATACTAAAGAGTTATTCAACAAAACCTGATTGAGAATGAGATAGATTCCACAAGATCCAATTGCAACAGATCATATAATGGGGGACTGAAAGCATAATTTTTCTAAATTATTTTTCTACTAGCGATGGAAAACCTATTTGCTGGGGCACGCAAAAATTCAACTATGAATTGATAATGAGAATAGAAAGATATAGGTAGAGTTCCCACATTATAATATAATCTTAATGTATTGAAAACAAAGAAGTGCCAATTTTTGTTATATATTCGGACATCGTACTTTGTAACACGACTTTTTTGAAAAATAAGGTGTCTCTTGTCTTTTCTTCCTATACATCACTCCTTTACTCCTTTCTCAACTTTCTTTACTAAAAAATTTCGTTTTTTCCTATTTTTGGCTGTTCATTTTATGCTTTTTAGCATTTTGTAATTTCTTAGTGAACAACTCACACATACCATGGGCCCACTATATAAGTTTAATATTTTTTGGGATAAGTACACTAGAAGTTTTAAAACTTATACAAAAAATGTAATTAAATCATAAAAATGTGCAAAAGTACAATTGGATCCTAAAATTTGTGCAAAAAAAAGAAAAAAGTGTTACGAAGTACTTCCATTAACTAGAATGAGACTAACCTATTTTAAAGTTCAAACACTTGGTTATACTTTTGCTATAAGATTGAGGACTTATGACACACTTAATCCTCAACATTACCTACTTTTCTAATATGGTTGATAAATAATGTTGCAAAGTAAAAGTCTTCAACAATTGTCAAATAGCACTTTGGCTTTAGGTTTAGATTTTACCTATTCAAGCATTCCGTCTTAATTTAAAACAATCTTCATTGAAGAATCTTTTTCATTGCAATTTTTTCATTCCAAAACTCCGAGAAAAATGGCCATATAGTTCTGTCATATTTTGATTTCTACGCTAGATGCAAATCTACTTTTTCTCCCGCTGGGTAAGCAAGAGTTCTATTGATCAATAGACAAACCTGAATTTCAGTGGAAAGAATGAAAATACTTCTTTTCAAGTTTAATACCTGAATCCTAGTCAAAATCTTCATGAACGTGAGTGTCGAACAACACTTTATCCCAAAACCGATAATAAGCAAACCTCCAGGATCGAATAAATGCTAATGGACCACAAACTGCCCAGAAGCCAAAAACGAATCCAAGTGATATGCCTATGTAAAACCACGTCTTCTCGCTATCATCATTGTTGCCATCATCACCAGCTTCTCCCGTCCTGTTCGTGGTAATTGAGCAACTTTTGTTAAGCTGAAGCCCACATAGTCCAAGGTTTCCTTTGAAAGAACTTTCAGAAAATGTGAGAAACTGTCCACTAGTTGGGATGCTTCCTACAAGTTGATTGTTTGAGAGGTTTAGGAACGAAAGGAAATGAAGATTTGCAAGCTGAGTCGGTATGGTTCTATTGAGGTAGTTTCGTGATAGGTCCAATGACTCAAGTTGATGTAGATTCCCCAATACAGAAGGAATTGAACCCGAGATGGCATTGTGAGATAGATTGAGGAAACAAAGTGCATTGAGATTCCCAAGTGTGTCTGGTATTGGACCCTCCAATCTATTGCTTGAGAAGTCAATCGACGTGAAGATAGTAAGAATCTTGAGAAGTTCTAGTTGCCAACCTTTGAATGTTACAATCACTCTATCTTGATAACGGACCCCACTCAGTGGGGAAATTTCATAAAGGTAACTAAAGTCTATGTTGACCTTCATAGCTTCCCAAGATGTGAGGATACTCGTAGGTATTGTGCCACTGAAATCGTTTGAAGACAAGTCAATGATTGAAGCTTTTGCCAAGTATAGGGACCATGTGGACATTCAATTTCCCCATGCAATTTGTTAGATCGTAAAATAAGGACGCGGCTCGACATAGCCTTGAAATGGCATGGAAATGTCCCGTTTATTTGATTGTCCCCAATGTTGACAACCTCCAACATTGTGCAATTTGCCAACGATAATGGAATTTGCCCCTGCAACAAATTCTCACTAATATCCAATGTCTTCAGATTGCATGTTGATAGGATGTTTTGTGGAATATCACCACTCAATTGGTTATTTCTCAGATTCAATACCATGAAGGATTCCATCATCATTAAACAATCTGGAATAGTTCCACTCAGATGGTTATGTGACAAGTCAAGCACTTCAAGATTAGGTCTGCAAAATAACTGCGGGATGGACCCATGGATATTATTCTTCGAAAGGGACAAGAAAAACGGTAATCGGGAATCACCAATGTTATCTGGAATAACATAAGTGACGTTGTTTCTTGATAAATCCAAGTAGCCAACGTGTAACAACATGGGTAGCACATTTCCTTGGAGCATGTTTGAATGGAGGTCGACGACACGAGCAAAAGTAAGATTAAGATTGTGCGGTGGTGTTGCGGAATCTTCAAAGAAATTAGAGGAAAGATTGAGAACTTCAAGTTGTTCCAGTGTCCTTATCCATCTTGGTATTTCCCTCGAATATTATTGTTGGAGAGGTCAAGGATTTCCAAATTGGACTGGTTAGCCAAAAATTGAGGCATAGTTCGCAATCGGCAAGAAGCCAACTCTAATGAATAGAATTTAGGGAAAGAGGATGCAGCAAAGTAGAAGCAGGCGCCATAGCGTTAATGGACAAGCCACTATACGATAGATCAAGATCAGTTAAATTTCCTAATCCCCGAAGCACGTCGATATCCATCGAGCCACTGAAATTATTGTAAGAAAGTGAGAGCTCTTGAAGCTGTAGCAGTTTGAATATGGATGCTGGTATTGACCCTTGCAACTGGTTGCTTTCCAAATCAAGTGTGCTTAGTTGATCCAAAGAGACATTCGGATATATGATAAGCTGACCATTAAATCTATTGTGTGAAAGGGATATAGACTCAAGTCGGGGAAGTGTAAACAGAGCTGGGGGAATGTCACCTTCCAATGAATTGTTAGCTGGGTTCACTCCTATGTGGAGGAGACCCAATGAGTTGCAAGCCCAAAAAGGGTTTGAGCCCATATAATAAGTTATATGAGGAAATAGGGTTTCTCACTATCTATAAAAAGAGGTAGCAGCATAAAAGGAAATAGTAACAAGAGAAAAAGAGAAAGCAGAAAATCTGGGGTTTGGGGCAATATCTGATTTACATCAAGCTGGCGTCAGAGGTCGATTCGTGGTCCGATTGAGCTGAAATTTTGTCAGCATGTTTGTGGCGCAATTTTCTCGAATCTGAATGGTTTGATTTTCGTTTGAAGCTCCCTACATCAGGTTTTTCGTGGATTGATCAAAACCTGCGTTTTTGGTCAGATTTATCCTTGATCTCTTGTGAAGTTCATGTGTATTGCCAAGAATTATGTTCTTGAAGTGTTTGCTGCTATGTACCTCTAGTATTTGCTAGAGAAGAACAATTTTATTGATAGTGAAGATTTTCAGGTGGACTCCGGTCCCGTGGTTTTTTATCTCCTCACATCGAGGAGGTTTTCCACGTAAAAAATCGTCTTGTGTTCGCGTGCTTGGTATTTATTTTACTCTACTATATCGATTCCTATTAGGTTTACACAAGAGGGGAGATTATTTTATTCCGCTGCGTTAATTCGATATTGTTCGAATTATTACCGTTCTCCCATCAGAGTGGTATCAGAGCAACAGGTTATTGCTTGATTTTTCTGCCTTGTGTTAAACAATGGAAACGAATACGAGTAGAATGGTTACTTTGAATGGTTCGAATTATCATATCGGAAAGGGAAGATGGAAGATCTTTTATATGTGAAAGATTTTTATTTGCCTGTATTTGCCGAGGAGAAACCAGAGAATAAAGCGACGTTGAATGGTCTATATTTCATCGTCAAGTGTGTGGTTATATCAAAAGTGGGTAGATGATAATGTTTTGAACCATATTATTGAGGAAACACATGCACGCAGTTTATGGGATAAGCTCGAACAGTTATATGCTCGAAAGATGGGAATAATAAGTTATTTTTGATAAAACAGATGATGGCTCGAGATATCATGATGGTACTCGTTTGTGATCATTTAAATTCTTTTCAAGGAATTATAAATCAGTTGGCTGCGATGGGAATCAAGTTTGATGATGAGATACAAGCACTATGGTTGCTTGGTACTTTGTCGGACTCATGGGAGACGTTCGAACATCTTTGTCTAACTCGCCCGGATGGTACGATTATCATGGATTTAGCCAAGAGTAGTATTTTGAATGAAGAGATGAGAAGGAAGACACAGGGATCATCCTCTTCACATTCTGATGCCTTGGTTGTTGAGAAAAGGGGGAGAAGTGAGTCTCGAGGTCCGAGAAATAGAGATAAAAGTCGAGACAAAAGCAGAGGTAAGTATAATAAATTTGCTAATGTTGAGTGCCATTATTGTCATCGAAGGGACATATTCGAGGTTTTGTCGCCAGTTAAAAGGGACAAACAAAAGGAGAAAGGTAAAGAGAAGAAAAGTGATGATGACAAAGTGATGACAATCGTGTCGCTGCTCTTAAAGAAGTCGTTCTCACTATTTTTGATGGTGATGTGGTGAATTTTGTTTCTCATGAGACCAGTTGGGTAATTGATAGTGGTGCATCCGTTCATGCTACGTCTCGTAGAGATTTCTTTACATCATATAGGTCAGGTGACTTCGGATCTGTGAAGATGGGAAACAATGGACTAGCTCAAGCTGTAGGCATCGGTGATGTGTGCCTAGAAACCAGCAATGGCACGAGGTTAGTATTGAATAATGTTAAACATATACATGATATCCGCTTGAATTTGATTTCTACAAGGCAAGTTGGATGATGGGGGTATTGCAGCACCTTGTAATGGTCAATGGAAGCTCACCAAAGGTTCTCTTGTTGTGGCTAGAGGTGAAAAATATTCGTCGTTATACATTATGCAGGCAAAATTGTCTACAGACAAAATTAATGCAGTAGATAGCGAAGATGCAGCTGAGTTATGGTATAAGAGACTCAGTCACATCAGTGAGAAGGGTTTGTCAATATTGGCCAAGAAGAAGCTTCTTTTAGGATTGAAAAGTTCAGCATTAAAGAAGTGTGCTCACTGTTTAGCAGGAAAACAGAACACAGTTGCATTTAAAAGCTCCCCTCCTTCAAGAAAGTCAAGTATACTAGATTTAGTGCATTCTGATGTTTGCGGTCCTATGAAAACAAAATCACTTGGTGGCTCTCTTTATTTTGTTACCTTCATAGATGATTTTTCAAGGAAAATTTGGATTTATACCTTGAAAACTAAAAATCAAGTGTTAGATGCTTTTAAGCAATTTCGGGCTTCGGTTGAAAGACAGATGGAAAGAAATTGAAATGCATCGGGCGATAACGGGGAGAGTATATTGGACCTTTTGATGAATATTGCAGACAACAAGGTATTCGACATCAAAAGACACCTCCCAAGACGCCTCGTTAAATGGCTTAGCCGAGAGAATGAACAGAACATTGGTTGAAAGGGTAAGATGCTTACTTTCACAGTCAAAGCTATCTGGATCCTTTTGGGGTGAGGCTTTAAGTACAGTTGTGCATATATTAAATCTTACTCCATGCGTTCCTTTAGAGTTTGATGTTCCTAATAGAGTTTGGACAGGCAAAGAAGTTTCTTATGATTATTTGCGTGTATTTGGGTGCAAAGCATTTGTGCATATTCCCAAAGATGAGAGGTCTAAACTTGATGTGAAAACACGACAGTGCATATTTATTAGTTATGGACAGGATATGCTTGGCTACAAATTTTATGATCCACTTGCAAAGAAAATTGTAAGAAGCAAAGACGTTGTGTTTATGGAAGATCAAACAATAGAGGATATTGAGAAATCAGAGATGATTTTAGCACCACAGGTTAGTGATAATCTTGTTGATTTAGATCCAGTTCCTCTTACAAATATTCCTACACAGGTTGATGAAGAGCAGCAGGAAGTCAATGTTCCAAATAACGCACATGTTCCTGAACATGTTGAAATAGATAATACTATTCTGAACAGAGAGGCTCAATTAGATGTTCCACTGGATGTTCCAGTCCAGGAGATCCGTTAGAGACCGACGACCTTCCACCAGGTATTCGAAGATGAGTATGTATTATTGACTCGATGCGGGTGAACTAGAGAGTGTTATGCGAAGTAATAGAAGATGAGTACAAAAGCAATTGGTTCGATGCTATGCGAGATGAGATGCAGTCACTTTATGATAATCATACTTTTGAATTGGTGAAGTTACCTAAAGGTAAAAGAGCTTTGAAGAACAAGTGGGTATATAGGTTGAAACAAGATGAACATACTTTACAACCACGGTACAAAGCTAGATTGGTTGTTAAGGGATTCGGTCAGAGAAAAGGTATTGATTTTGATGATATATTTTCTCCGGTAGTAAAAATGTCTTCTATCCGTGTGGTACTAGGCTTGGCAGCTAGCCTAGATTTGGAAATTGAGCAAATGGATGTTAAAACAGCCTTCCTACATGGTGACTTGGAGGAAGAGATATACATGGAACAACCTGAGGTTTTCAAAGTGAAAGGGAAAGAGGATTATGTATGCAAATTGAAGAAAAGTCTCTATGGCCTAAAACAAGCACCGAGGCAAAGTGGTATAAGAAATTTGCGTCGTTATGACAGAACGGGGCTATAAGAAGACTTCTTCGGATAACTGTGTGTTTGTCCAAAATTTTTCTGATGATGATTTTATTATTCTCTTGCTTTATGTTGATGATATGCTGATTGTTGGCAGGAATGCTTCAAGAATTGAGTTATTGAAGAAACAATTGAGCAAGTCTTTTGCCATGAAAGACTTGGGCTCGGCGAAGCAGATTCTTGGCATTAGAATTACCCGAGACAGAGATGCTAAGAAGTTATTTTTGTCGCAAGAGAAATATATCGAGAAGATCCTTCAGAAATTTTACATGAACAAGGCTAAAGTGGTTAGTACTCCTCTTGCTGCCCACTTTAAGTTAAATATGATGCAAAGTCCTACGACTAATAAAGAAAAGAAAGATATGGAAAGTGTTCCATATGCTTCAGCTGTAGGAAGCTTAATGTATGCGATGGTATGTACATGCCCAGACTTGGCGCACGCAGTTGGCGTTGTTAGTCGCTATTTGTCAAATCCAGGGCGAGAGAGCACTTTGGAATGCGGTGAAGTGGATTATGAGGTATCTTCGGGAACTTCAAATTTGAAACTCGGTTTCGAGACCGGGAAACTTGAGTTAGTTGGATACACAGATTCCGACTTGGCGGGGAGATATTGATACTCGTAAATCTACTTCTGGTTATTTGATTTCTTTTCTTTGGTGGAGTTGTGTCATGGAAGTCAAGATTGCAGAAGTGTGTTGCACTTTCTACAACCGAAGCTGAATTTATTGCAGCGACTGAAGCTAGTAAAGAGATGCTATGGATGAAGAAGTTCTTAGAAGAACTTGGGTTCAAGCAAAAGAGGTATGTGCTATTTTGTGATAGTCAAAGCACAATTCATCTTGGTAAGAATTCATCTTTTCATTCTAGATCGAAACATATTGATGTTAGATATCATTGAATAAGGGATGTTCTAGATGAAAAGTTGTTGGAACTTGAGAAAATTCATACGGATCATAATGGCTCCGATATGATGACGAAGATTCTACCAAGAGAGAAGCTTGAACATTGCCGTTTGATAGCAGGGATGGTGAATCCCTCCACATTGTCATGAGGGGGAGATTTGTTAGCTGGGTTCACTCCTATGTGGAGAGACCCAATGAGTTGCAAGTTCAAAAAGGGTTTGAGCCCATATAATAAGTTATATGAGGAAATAGGGTTTCTCACTATCTATAAAAAGAGGTAGCAGCAGAAAAGGAAATAGTAACAAGAGAAAAAGAGAAAGCAGAAAATCTGAGGTTTGGGGTAATATCTGATTTACATCAAGCTGGCGTCAGAGGTCGATTCGTGGTCCGATTGAGCTGAAATTTTGTCAGCATGTTCGTGGCGCAATTTTCTCGAATCTGGACGGTTTGATTTTCGTTTGAAGCTCCCTACATCAGGTTTTCGTGGATTGATCAAAACCTGCGTTTTTGGTCAGATTTATCCTTGATCTCTTGTGAAGTTCATGTGTATTGCCAAGAATTATGTTCTTGAAGTGTTTGCTGCTATGTACCTCTAGTATTTGCTAGAGAAGAACAATTTTATTGATAGTGAAGATTTTCAGGTGGACTCCGGTCCCGTGGTTTTTTATCTCCTCACATCGAGGAGGTTTTCCACGTAAAAAAATCGTCTTGTGTTCGCGTGCTTGGTATTTATTTTACTCTACTATATCGATTCCTATTAGGTTTACACAAGAGGGGAGATTATTTTATTCCGCTGTGTTAATTCGATATTGTTCGAATTATTACCGTTCTCCCATCATGAATTGCCTTGCAGGTTCAGAAATTCAAGATTCAGAAGGTCTTCCCAGCCAACGGAAGTGATACGACCCGTTAAAGCGTTATTAGATAAATGTATTCCGGTCAGATTTCTGGATGCACCAAGTGGCGGAACTGAACCAGTAAGACTATTAAGAGACAAGTCCAAAAAAGTCAGCTCTGATAGGTTCTTCATCGAGCTCGGGATCGACCCACTCAAACTGCAACCTTTCAGGTCTAACCTCGACAATTTTCTTAGATTACCGATTGAATCAGGTATCCTCCCTGAGATATTGGTCCAATACATGGCCAGAGTCTCAAGAGAACTATCCTCCAGAAAATCGGGCAAAGAACCCTGAAGGAGTTCGTTGGATGATAGGATAAGAGTCTGAAGTGTCTGTACTTGGAGGACTTTTTGAGGAAATTCTCCCCGCAGGCCACAATCATATAGGCTCAGTGTTTTCAAGCTAGAGAAATTTGCTAAGAAACTAGGAACTGTGGTGGACAAGTTGTTGTCATCAAGTTGAATGACCGACAGATTAGCAAGACTCACAAGGGAAGTGTCAATAGGACCAGACAGAGAACAGTAAGACATGCTCAGAACCTCAAGTTTTGGAACTGAAGAAGACAACGCGTCGCACCACTTACTTCTCTCGGCAGACACATTGACCCCATCAAGGAACAACTCCCTCAACTCCCCCAAATCCCCAATCAACGACCTCAAATTGGAATTCTCAAGTTTCAGCAAATTCTCACTGAGATCAAGAGTATGTAGCTTCGTCAAGCGTGATAGCTCTGCAGGAATCTGCCTCGCAAATCCGGCGTAGGACAAGTTGAGATGCTCCAAGCGGCTGAGATTTGCGAGGCCCAACGGAATTGCTGTGGAGTTGAAGTCGTTGAAAGCCAAATTCAAGCTTCGAAGGAACACAAGCCTGAAGAGACTTGACGAACCGTTGATTCCGCCAGAGATTGACTCGACGCTCAAATCGAGTCCCACAACAAGGCCGTCCTCACACGTCACACCGCTCCATGAATTGGCACTTCGTTCCCATTGTACTAGCTTGGAAGACTTGGAGGCATCGAAGATGAGGTTGTTTCTCAGCTCGAGCAAGAGCGATCTCTGGTCGATGCCAAGACACTGGGCTGAAGCTGAAGCCCTAGCTACGTCGGAGAAGATGGAGATTGTGGATATAGCAAGAAGAAGCCATGAAACGATCGAGCCATTCATTGGAAGAGGTGTGAGAAGGGCGCGGGAAGAAGAGGGAATCCACCGAAAAGAAGAGGACATTTGGGAGTGGAGGAGTCGTCCGACTTTAAGTGCATTCTAGGGTCAATTTTGGGATATCATTAGTCGCCAAATTTGACTTATAACACTTTTGAAAATTCCTAGTAAAAATCGGTGACATTGGGCAACAAAGTGACATTTTTTTTTTTTTTATATCCTAATTTACCAATCGAAACAAAAGACCACATTTATGTTTTATAGGAAAAAAGAAAAATAAAAGAAATTTGCCTAAGATATTGAAATTATAACTTGACATCCCTTGAAAATGCTTTTGGCTCACCTTATTTAAGATCATAAAACCAATGACATTATGTGATCATTGTTGTCTTTATACGTGAACATTGACCATGCAATATAGATATTATATCCAACTATGTTATTAAATATGTAGATTCAATAAGATAAATACTTATATTTGAGTTTTATTTGTAAAATGTTATAAGATAGTGAAAGAAGCAAATAAATAAATAAATATAAATTCTAGAATCATATCAACTTTAGGATTTCACCTTTCATATACAATATGATGGTTGACTGTATTGGGTTAAGCAAACAGATGAAAAACATTGAACTTACTCCAGTCAAGCTTCAGACCAAAGTACACGTAATAGCTTTTAGTTGACTTGACTAGAGGTGCAAAATTATGGTGGCGGTGGTGGTCCACCTCCTCCACCACCAAAAACATTAGAGTTGCTCCAGTCAAGCCTCAGACCAAAGTACACGCAATAGCTTTTAGTTAACTTGACTAGTTATGGTCGCGGTAGCGGTCCCCCCCACCCCCGGATGCCGGCAATGATGTTTAAAATCCCATTTTCGAAGAAAAACCTAATTTTGCCTTTGGTAGATACAAAATATTAGTAGTAAGTTTGAAATATGCTAACAAACCCAGTAGTATATTATCACTTGCTTTTTATTTATTCTATAAGTGACTACCTAAATGTTTTTAAGTGACCAACAAAATTAAAGTTTTATCATTCACGAACTCGGCAGTAAATTGCCACTTATTTTAGCTTCCACAGGTAAGTGCATGACTTTTTGTAGATTGTAAATTGAAATAACATTTCTACCATCCACAAAATCCAATAGTAGTTTTATTTTTTGGATGTTAGATTTCACTAGTAGATGCATAAGTAACCGTTTGTATGTTATATATATATTTTACAAGAAGGTGCTTAATTGTTTGTAAGCTTCTAATGAAATAAATATTTTACCATCCACAAACTCAATTGTAAATATATAATGTAGGTGGTAAGCTATTAGAACATTGACAATCGTAAATCCCCAACACAGTTGCACAATCAACTTAATTTACCTAATCAATTGGTAGCAAGTCGGATGATTACCTACCATTATTTAAAATTTATGGATGGTGTTACAGGTCTCCTATTGAATGAAAACTAATATGTGTGGATCAAGCGGACTGTTAGACACTTCTTCGTGATTCTTAGACGACTCATCATGACCAAAAAATGAGTACAGGCTTCCATGGCGTTTTCTTCGGTCCTACTATACATGGCATTTTATGTGATAGCTACTTTGCAATCTTCTCTTTTTAAATATTTTCCGGGCTACAAAGAGGATAGCGTTTTGCACAATTTTGGTCGTGAAACACAATACGGAACATTGTTCCATGAATTGACTTTGTGTAAGAGTTGGCCATTGTAAAACCCCGTTGGCAGCAAAAAATTGACCAGTGACTTGCTTGCTCTGTACGTTAGTAACATTCAATCACTTTTTTTTTTTTTTTTAAAAGTGCCAACTTTATTTGATTCATTTTGAAGTTAATGATTATTCTGTAATTTACTATCATTTATTTTCTTAAGCCACAAGCCTTTTAAAGTTACAAATTTTAAAAACAAAACTGCCAACCCTAATTTGAGTCGCTTAGCAACATTTATTTTATCAATTTACAACCATTTCAATAGTTTATGAAATTTAATTAAGTCAAATACAAGCATGATAAACTTACACATAAGTTGATTACTAAATAATCAAATAGAAGTTAGTAATTGAATTAAATAAAGTTAATAATTTCATAAAAAAATTTATAAGTTTAAATTCCACTGATAAATTATGGTAATCACAAGAATAGTTGGTTAGGGTCTGATTGATAATTGGCCAATTCTTTGCTATTTCTGCTTTTTTGTTCCTGAAAAAAAGAAGAAGTAAAAATCCATTTGTGCATACACTAAAAATGTGGAAATTGGTTGAACGTAAATAGATACTAACGTGGGCCGTATTCAAGACCAACTTGTTCAACTAAGAAGATCCACACGCATTCAATATTGACGATACTCTCATCGATAAACCTAATATCGATAAGCTTCATTCACAAGTGAAGAGTCTCATCATCGACTTTATCATAAAATTTTTATCATTTCCCATGCATCAAAGCTTGCATTAAGACACTTTGGGATAGCCACAAGCATTGAAAATGTTAGCTATGACGATTTTCCGAAGCTAGCACAGAATTGAAATTTCCACTCGATTTTATGACTGAGTTTCCGCGTGCGTAAGTCGCTCTTCTAATCCTATTGTTTGAGTAACCGACTTTGAGCTACATCATATACCTAGCTTTCCACGGTAACATCAGAATGTGTCCATTATATCCTTATTTTTATTAAATAAGTAGAATGAAGAAAAGAAATAAAATCATTTATTAACGTTCGAATGCAACTTCATCACAGCGTTTGTGAGTGAACACATAGGAAGAGGAGCTGTGTTCTTATTGGAAGGCAGGCGAACATGAGCTTCCTTGGATGGAATTTCAATGGGGCTGTGTTTGGTCTCGTTCAAATCACATCCTATCATAAATTTTTTGGTCCCTATGCGCGACTATCTTGAGTTGACTTGACCTGTGAATGCAGATTCATCAACTTGCTTATTGAGCCGGTGGTGGGTTTCAATGGTTCTTGACCGTCGATGCAAATTCTTGAATGACCTCGCTAAGGATGTCGCGTTCGATATTGGCTCCAGTTACTTGACCGAGTAATTCGGGCAAGTGGCTAGACACCACCAAAATAAGTGGCGCATGAGATGGACTGATCAAGTACGAGGACTTTGGCAGCCCTTGGTCCTTTCTTTACGGCAACCGTTGCTTTCACTATTTGTCTTTACCCACGTTAACGCGTTTGTTCACATTGACTAGAGAATGCAAAATTGTCCTTTCAGTGATGCTCCCCGATGAGCTGATTTCTAAAATTCTGTATATGGCAAAAACGGAATTTTTTTCTGTGCGCGTCAAATACATAACGTCTATATCGAAATTCAACACAACCACGTAAACCTTTTGTATTCATTCGTTGTTCATGTCTTTGGTAAGCTTAAATCAAGGGTTATTCATACTCAACGATATATGCATGAAAGAAAGTGATCTCATCTAACAAGAAATTTATTTATCTTTATCTATCAAGGAAACTATAATATCTTTAAAATCTAATAATATCTCTCACAATATTTTTTAATAATTCCTTGAATATCAATAAATATACCTAGAACAAAGCCCATAAACATGATGATCCGTGACTGAGGGATCTGGAAAATTTCGTGCGAAATGGGCAATTCAAGAACAGAGAATTGCGGGTAGGAGGAGAAAAACGGGATGGTTCAGATTGGAAACAGAGAGTGGTCAAACTAAACTCCCGGTGGGGACGATTTTGTCCGAATATCAATAAATTAGGGCGGGACTGCCGAATGGGGACGATTTTGTCCGAATATCAATCAGTTATGGCGGGACTGACGATGCAACTTTCTTTGTGGACTCATATGTAGCGAATATGATCAAACTTCAATGCGATGGGATATGACCAGCTTTGGGAATTGGAATCTAAGCTAGTTAATGATGAAAATGGAGATGGTTAAATAGCGGCCAAATCCAAAGCGTGGTTTAAGGTTACAATGATTGAGATTTGCGCGTCAACAAGGGTCAGTTGCTGTGTTTGGTCCGTAATCACTGCAGCCACTGGTGCCGAAGATTGAATCAGAAATATATTTGGTTTTCATGTGAATGGGCCCCTTTTTTATTGTATTGAAGAAGAGTTGAGTGGATGGATAAAATGTTGCTGAAAGTATCATGTAATCTCTATTAAAATTGTTGAGTATGTCTTGAATTCTTTATGTGCTTCAGCCAACATTAACATTTACGAGCAATATAGATATTATTTTTCTGAAGTTATTAAGTAAAAAAGTTGAGATAGAAATAGTCAATTTTTAAGTGACCTTTTGTAATCATTGAATTTTTATAATTAATTTTGCTTCTATTCTCCATGATTTTTCTCAAAAAGGTTTTCCATGTAAATCTATGTGTTCTTTACTTTTCTTAGTTCTAATTTCCTTATAGTTTCCGCATCAATTATAACAAAAATGAAGTACCTTTCAATCAATTATATTGTACTTGTATTGTGGGTCTATGAGGGGAATGTAATTGCTAGGCTACTTCCGTGGTAGATCTAAAGTAATTTACCATGTCACAATTTTCTTTTGTTGTCCCCACTAACTAGAGTCATCTTGCATAGAGTCGTGACGGTGTGTGAGATTGTCCCTTTGAGTGATGACCAAGATTGATTCGACTTGACTTTCATAAATCAATTTTTATCGAAGCTTGAACCCAAATTTGGCTTTTGTAAAATCCGAACTGATGAGAATCGAACTTGACTTGGTGTCGCACTTAAACTTGTGAATAATTTAGGCAAGCACGAGTAGCATGAATTGTTTGCACGTGAAGAAGCAATTAAAAACTGATTTTGAAGAGGGGTTGAGAAAATGCTGGTAAAGCGCATAATTGTTTCAATCTTGAGCCTCGTGGGTCTCATTCTAGTTAAATCCATTTCTAAGTGGAAGGCAATGAACATTAGCTTCCTTCAATGGGGCTGTGTTTGGTCTCATTCACATCACATCTTGTGATACATTTTTTGGTCCCTATGCGCGACTATCTTTAGTTGTCTTGACTTGTGAATGCAAATTCATCAAATCACTTTTTGATCCAGTGGTGGGTTTAAGTGGTTCTTGACTGTGGGTGCAAATTCTCGAATGATCGCTGCTAAGGATGTCATGTTCGACATTGGCTTGAGTTACCTGACCGAGTAATTCCGGTGAGCGGCCAGATACTACCGAAATAAATGGCGCGTGAGATGGACAGGGATCAAGTGCGCGGACTTTGGTAGCCCTTGGTCCTTCTTTAGGCAACTGCTGCTTTCACTGTTTGTCCTTACCCACGTTAACGCGTTTGTTTGCCTTGACTGGAGAATACAAAATTGTTGTTTCAGTGGTGCTCCCCAATGGGCTGATTTCTCAAATTCTGTGCACGATGAAAATGGAATTTCTTCTATGCGCGTCAAATATGTAATGATTGTACGAAACCCAACAGAACCACATAAATCTTTTGTAATCGTTCTTTGTTGATTTCTCCGATAAGCTTCAATCAAAGATAATTCATACTGGAACAATATGTGCATGAAAGAAAGTGATCTGATCTAACAAGAAAATTAATTATCTTTATCTATCAGGGAAGCTGGTTTTATTAGAAACTAACAAATTATCAAATAATATCTCTAAAATCTAATGATATATATATATATATATAACAAAGCCCACAAACATGATGATCCATGAGTTAGTGATCTGGAAAAGTTCGTGTGAATATATATATAGAACAAAGCCCACAAACATGATGATTCATGAGTTAGTGATCTGGAAAAGTTCGTGCGAATATATATACCACAACATGATGATCCATGAGTTAGTGATCTGGAAAAGTTCGTGCGAAGTGGGCAATTCAAGAACAGAGAATGGCGGATAGGAGGAGAAAAACCGGGGATGGTTGAGATTGGAAACAGAGAGTAATCAAAGTAGACTCCTGCTGGGAAACATTATATCTGATGTCTATGTTATCGTGGGACTGACCATGCGATAAGGCCAGCTTTGGGAATTGGAATCTAAGCTAGTCAAGGATGAAAATAGAGATGGTTGAATATTGCCCAAATCAAAAGTGTGGTTTGGTGTAACAAAGATTGAGATTTACACGTCAAGAAGGGTAACTTGTTATGTTTGGTCCACAATCCTCGCAGCCCCTAAAGCCAAGATTGAATCGAAATAAATTCGATTTTCATGTGAATGGGCCTGTTTTTTTGTTGGATCAAAGATGAGATCAGTGGATGGACAAAATGATGGTCTTGGTTCATGTTTTCTATGTTTTCACAGTAAAATTTGAAGGAAATGAACAAAGGTAAATATGTTACGAGTGTACTAGTTTGAGAATTTTGGTTTATCTAATATTAATTTGAGATAAATTTGTCATAAGTATCCCGGTTTAGGGTTTTTGGTGATCCAAAAATGAATTTAAAGTAAATTTGTCGCAAATACACTAGTATGAAATTTTATATAGTATTAATAATATATATATGAAATAAAAATGCATAACAGAAAATCATCAATGATTATGATCACGAGTCTGCCAACTTTGCCATCGATCAATGGAGGGGAGTCTGCAAAACCTCATTAGCAGATTTTTGAAATGCACAAGACTAATTAATAAAATGGAAAATATTATTACTTTTGTACAATACATAACTAAATTGATTAGTCGTCGTTACTTGTTACATAATGAAATCAAAGAATTTATACCACACACGGGAGGTAGAGTCTATTTTTCCTTATACAAAAGTGATTATTCTTTTTTCATTTTACATAGTCTTTAGATTACTTGGTTGGATTCATTAATCCCACTTTAAATATCAATTAATTAGCTTTCCAATACTGCCAAAATCATACTGATTGGATATTTGACGGAAAAAAAATATCATGACTTTCCACTCCGGTAGTCCATTCGATCCAAATTCCAAAAATTTGCGGTCCCGACATATCTTTGAAGATCGAATTGCATTTTTAATAGTTTGAATCATGAGCTTTTTGTTGATATAAAAATCAATCCAATGTAAAAGTTATAACCAATTGAAATTTGGTCAAATCTAGACAAAAAAAAAAATTAATACATATAAAATATCATCTCTATATATATATATATATATATATATAGGCTGTGTAGGAGGTTGGCTAAGCTTGCAGCAGAAATAAAGGATAGTGCATGAACTTGTATGGGATTTCAATGGAGCTGTGTTTGGTCTAATTCATATCACATCTTATTCATGAATTTCAGTGGTTCTTGGCTGTGGATGCAAATTCTTCAATGATCTCACCTTTGATGTTGACTCTACTTATTTGATCAAGTAATTGGGGCAAATGACCAAATACCACCATAACAAATGGCGTGTGAGATGAACGGCGGTGACAACGTCCTTGATCCTTCATTATGGTTGCTGTTTTTTACTCAATTAAGACCACCTTCGCTACAAATTTGACTTGACTGGAGAAAGCAAAAGTGCCGTTTTAGTGGTGCTCCCCGATGGGCCGATTTTACGACCAAAATGGAATTTGTTCCGTCCGCAGTAAACACCTAATATGGATAGTAAACTAAATTTGGAGGGTCGCACTTTTCCACGCCGATTTTCGTTTATCCGCCCCTATGATAGTGTTGACCCTATTGCCCCCTTTTGTGACTTTTTTTTTTTGTTGGTATTTTTTTTATCCCACTTTTCTCTTCCTTATTCTTTATTCTCTCCGTATTGTTCTCCTCCTCCACATCAGCCACTCCTCCAAAGTAGGAGGAGATGACATGATCCGGTTGATGATCATCACTGCTGTGAATGATGCCTTCTCCATATATTGATGCTAATAAAGTTGGTCAGAGTAATAACCCCTAGATTAGTTATGCAAAAGCCTAATTCTTCCAATCAAGGCTAGAATGATAAAGATAATCAAACTATTATTGGTCAAAATATTCAAATTGATAACAAAAAAATTGACAAATCTAATTGGCCAACGAGCCGATCAACAACCAAACGTTGAAAATATAATGCTAGTGGTTCCATTTATACTACTCAATATGAAAATTCTTGTTGGGCCTAGCATGTCAAATAACATAAATAATCCGATAAGACCAGCATTACTACCGAGGGGCAAGATGGCCAATCAAAATCCACACAAAAACCCTACATAGCTTGCCGAAGAAGTTCGACAACTATTAGGCTCACAAATGAGTGCTATTGTACATGTTTGTAAGAAACCATACACGAAAGGGTCGGTAATCAGCTTTTTCAAGAGGTTTTCATTTGGAAAATTTTTATAATATTTTGAAGATGATAAAATAATCAAAGATTACTAATATGTGTATGGGTTGAATAGACCATGAGATAGAAGTATAAACCATTGTCCTAATAGGATATCTAGAGCTTATGAGTTATTTATTGCTCACGCCTGAATTTTTATCCAACAAATCATACCTGCAATTATTGATAAAAAGTCAATAAATATGAATGAAAAAAAGAAATGAAGTGAACGAAATAAATGAACAGATGTATAAAAATAGAAGGGGCCTCTCACGTGCACTCCTGGGCACGAGGAACACACTCACAGACTGAGAAAATCTCTCTCTTCTTCAGCGCTCTGGATCAAATCCAGTGCCTTAGCCCTCGGTGCCTACTCTCCGCGGGGTTTTTGGATCCTTCTCAAATTCGTTACATCCGGTCGAAGCTTCTTCATCGATCTCAGACCGGAGCCAGTTGCAGATGAACTCCGTTGGATGGATTTTATCACTGCCGGGCATCGCCGTTAGAGATTCTCGTAATCTGCGTCTGATTTCTATCATCTTCGTCCTCCGATGGACGAAAACGGCGGTGACTGAAGCTTGATCGAAATTGAACTCTTCACTTCGAGCTCCTAATCATTAAATCGAGTACGAAAGGATTAAAAGCTGATTTCCGATTTCGATTCGATCAATACCACTGATTTCTCTGTACCTTTCTTGGATCACCAGTGCTCGTCTCAGTCCTCTACAGTCACTGAAGAACCTCCGGACGGAGTTAAAAATAAAATCCTCGCAGTCACGAGAAGTGCTCTGTTTGCCCTCGCCTTTTAGTCAAAATCGTTGGAGCACTCAGATTCAGGTTCCTTCCTTCATCACCGGCGTCGAAACTCATTGGTCACATCTCCAGGACCTCTTCCATCTTTTCTAATCATCAGTCGCGCTCAGTTATTGTTCTCATTCAAGGTCGTAGATTCGTGCGAAAGCCAATCGTGTCTGAGTTGATCTCTATAATTGTGAATGTCGTGCATTGCTTTAGTGTTAGTCTGGTATTGATTACGTGCTCACTGTCGATTCGTTTTGCTCCTCAGCCAGACGCTCACCACCTGTTTGCTAATTTGCCTGAATCAATCACGTGATGTGGAGTTGATGTCAAATAGAAACTGAGCTTAAACTGAGAACTGTAGATCTGGATTAGATGAAGATCATCTCTAATTGAATATCTATTTGCGACTTGAGACTGTTTTGATGATGCTGAGATGGATTGGTTGTGGACTTCTGTTTTGTAATTGCAACGGGATGCGTATTGCCTGTTTGATGATACATCTGAACCGGAGTAGTGCGGATTTGTTCTTGTTGTTGATTGTTAGAAGAACGTATTGACATGATATGCACATAGCGATCTTATAATGCAATTACCATGACGTTATTTGCCGGCCAAGATGCATTACGCATGATTTCAGTACCATATCGGTCTTCAATACTCTCTGTTAATTTTTGATTGTTCGTTTGTTCTTGTATAGGTTGATACCTTGCCTCTTGCTTGTCATTTAAGATAATATTGTTCAGAATCGCTTTCTGTGAGTTCAATTCAGTGTACGTTCTGGGAATCAATGAGGACTGAAAAGCATGGACAGTATAATACAGAGAATAGATACGTTCGATGTTGAAGTGCTCATACATGTGTAATTCAAAAACTGATCAGTGAAAATCAGCACATACAAATCAACCTAAATGTTATAGTAATATGGTTTCAATCATGTCAATCAGACCGTTTCTGATTTTGGTGGATTTAGGCCGCTACTGGTCTGAGGATTGCCTACATGGGCTGCGGAAACTAGACTAAGACCGAATTAAGCCCTCTTTTTATTTATTTATATTTTATTTATATGAAATTTTCATTATTTTCGAATAAATATTGCCTAAAGTGTCGACTAAAAATTAGATATCAACTGTCCTTTCTTTCTTTCAGCATGTCGAGTTCCCTTTTTTAGCGGTAGTTGCACCCTCTCAGGTCTCCAACTTGTCGTCCCCTAAAGCCTATGAGCACCACGACGATGTGCACTCTAGATGGATGTGCGTACGAGAAACAGAAAATAATGTGTGCGTGTGAATGTGTCCACGTTAGTTTGGCCCCAAAAAGGCAAATCAACATTTTCTTTAAACGGCATTCAATTCACATGAGAAAATATGGTCATTAGAATGACTCAAAATTGGACAGACATTTTTTGAAAGTACGAAGACCATATTTTGAACAAAAGAAAGTAAAGGAAATATTTGAATCTCAAGTAAGAGTACAAGATTTTGATTGCACTTTACTTCAAACTTACTGTATAGGACATTGTTGATGATAGCTACTTTGCAATTTTCTCCCGTCTAATTTTTTTTGGGTTATAAAGAGGATAAGCTTTTGGACGGTTCTAGTGTCTTGAAACAAACTACGAACACTATTCTATGCTGTTGAATTCAGGAAAGAGTCGGCAAATGGAAAACTCCATTGGTAGCAAAAGTTGACAGAGGAGTGCTTGTCTGTCACAGTTAGTAATTTACAATCACGCGATAATTTCTTATAAAAATTAATAAATTCAACCTATAAAATAAGTATAGTATGAAATACATATTCATAAGTTTTCAAAATAGTATGAAATAGTTGTTGTCTATTTGCTAACATTTACCAAGTCCTCCACCCCTTCTTGCGCCTCTCAATCGAGAATATGGCAGAGTTATAGGAGTCGATCCAGAAAAAAGGAATAAAGGATCCAATCGCGCAAGCAACATAAGTGCAGGTACTACAGACGAATACCTATTTTTATTTGTTATGGCGGTTTCTTCAATAGATGCAGACCTACTTTTTATTTCGATTAGTAAGCAAGAGTTCAATCAATAACCAAAACCTATCTTTTTGATGGTGATGAAGAACTATGAAAAGAAGAAAGATCGAAATTGCTCTTTGTCAAGTTTAATAACTGAATCTCTGTGGAAGTCTTCATGGACGTGAGTGTTTGAACAACGCTTTATCCCAGAATCGATAATAAGCAAACCTCCATGATCTGATAAAGGCTAACGGACCACAAAATATCCAAAAGCCAACCACAAACCCAAGTGGCATGCCCATGTAAAACCACTTCTTCTCGCTATCATCGTTGTCGCCGCCATCATCTGGGTCACTTTTAGATGGAACACAACCTGCTTCTTCCATCCTATTCCTGGTAATTGAGCAAGTTTTCTTGAGCGGAATCCTGCACAATCCAAGGTTTCCTCTAAAAGAACTTGAGCAAATTGTTTCCAGTGGAAATCCACACAATCCACTATTATTTTCGAAGGAACTTGCTAAAAAGGTGAGAAATTGTTTGATCGCTGGGATGCATCCCACGAGTTTATTGTATGAGAGGTTCAACACGGAAAGAAAATTAAGGTCTGAAAGCTGTGTGGGAATCGTCCCATTGAGGTCGTTCCGTGAAAGGTCCAAGGACTCAAGCTGATGCAAGTGTCCTAGGGATGGAGGAATTGGCCCTGAGAATGCATTGTTTGATAAGTTGAGGAAATAAAGCGCTTCGAGAGCCCCCAGAGTATCGGGTATTGGACCTTCAAAATTGTTGCATGAGAAGTCGATTAAAGTGAAAGGAGTCAAGATCTTCACCAGCTCCACTTGCAGACCTTTGAAGGTGATGCTTACCGTGTCCTGATAATAGAGTCCAGAAAAGGGAAGGAATGGATACTCGATATCATTGAAGTCTATATTAGCCTTCATAGCGTCCAAACTTGTGAGCCACTCAGCACGCAGAGTGCCACTGAAATTGTTGGAAGATATGTCTACAATTTGAAGCATCGTCCAATTGCCATTGGTTTCTGGACATCCAACCCCTCCATGGAACTTGTTTGATCCTAACACAAGGACACGTAGACTTGCGATGCTCTTCAATTCACATGGAAAAACGTCTTCAATCTGGTTAGTTCCCACATCTAAAACCTCTAGAGTTGTGCAATTTGTCAATGACGTTGGAAACTTCCCCCCTAACAGATTTCTGCTGAGATCCAAAGTCTTCAAACCACATGTTTCAGGGAAATTGTAATGCTACCATCCAAGGCATTATTTCGCAGATCTAATATCTTGAGAGACTCCATCACTAAGCAATCAGGAATATTTCCCCTCAAATTGTTATGAGATAGGTCGAGCACCTCGAGATAGTCAGCTTTGCAAATTGATTTTGGGATAAACCCTTGGATATACTTACTTGACAGGGAGAAGAATACTGCGTCAGAAAGTGTTGTACCAATAGCAGGTGGAATGACTAAAGTGAAGTTGTTGCTCGAGAAGTCCATGTGCGTGGCAAATGGCGGCAGGGGCAATGTTTGTCCACGAAGCCTGTTCTTATGGAGGTCAAGAACTAACAAAGAAGTAAGATCTGATGACGGTGTTTCAATATGGTCTAGTAAATTAAACGAAAGATTGAGATAAGTAAGCTCTTGAAACTCCCATATCCATTTTGGTGTCTTGCCCTCAATTTGATTGTCAGAGAGGTCTAGAAATACCAATCTATGTTGCCCAGCCAGGAACTCAGGTATAGTCCTCAACTGGCAAGAAGCCAAATATAAGGTTGAAAGGTCAGGGACTGAAGATGCCTTCGTGGTATTAATGGAAAAACAATTGTAAGAAAGATCCAAATATGAAAGATTTCTCAATGGCTGAACCAAATTAATATGGAATGAGCCACTAAAATTATTGAAAGAAAGTGAGAGGTACTTGAGCCTTCAGAGTTTCCATATAGACATCGGTAGTTCTCCTCCTATATTGTTGTAGCTCAAATCAAGTGTATCCAGTTTGTGCGATGTAGCATTAGAAAATTCCTTCACTTGACCAGAAAATTGGTTGTAGGAAAGTTGAAACTTCTGAATCGATGGAAGTATGAACAGAGATGAGGGAATATTTCCTTTCAATAGATTGAATCGCAGGTTGAGAATAAGAAGACTCAAGAGATATTCCCATTGGATTGAATCAATCTGACTAGTCAGATAATTGTGGGACAAAGTGATTTGTGTTAGATTCTTGGACTTGCTGAGTGATGGAATTGAACCAGTAAAATTGTTCAATGAGAAGTCCACATAAGCCAATTGCGAAAGATTGGCAAAAGAGCTTGGGATATTTCCATCAAAGCTGCAATTCACCAATTCTATTCTTGACAGATACCCGAGATTACCAATTGAATCTGGAAGCCTCCCGGAAATATTCGTGAAACTAAGAACAAGTGTCTGAAGAGAAGCATTCTTTGCAAATTCTGGCAAAGAACCCTGAAGGAGCTCATTGAATGATAGGTCAAGGGTCTGAAGTGTTTGTACCTGGATGATTTTTTGAGGAAATTCTCCTTGCAAGCCAGAATTACTGAGATCCAGATTAGTTAAATTGTTGAAGTGGCCAAAGAACTCTGGGACGGTGGTAGACAGATTATTGTTTCCCAGTTTAATCACTGAGAGAAAGAGAAGATTTACGAGGAAGAGCAAGACTCGATGGGACCTGATAAATAACAATTCATCATGCTCAACACTTGAAGTTTTGGCAGTGAAGAAGACAAGGCATTGCACAATTCGTTCCCTGTAGCAGAGACGTTCACACCATCAAGGTAAAACTCTCTCAACTCGGTAAGATTCCCAACAAGCATCTTCAGATTCGGATTCTCAAGTTTCAGTGAATTGAGCCCAGGAAAATAAAGTAGGGATAGATCAAGAGTAACCAACCTTGTCAAACGTGATATTCCAATTGGAACCTGTCCTGTGAACCCTGCATTTGAAAGATTTAGGTAGACCAAATTGGTGAGATTACCGAACCCAGATGGAATCTCCGAAGACGGGAAGTTGTTGAAAGCCAAATTCAGCCTCTGAAGATAATTGAGTCTGAAAAGACTCGATGAGTCATCAAGTCCACCAGCAATACTCTCGTTGGTCAGATCAAGCCCCGTGACTTGGCCGCCTTTGCAGGTCACGCCGTCCCAAGAATCATTGCTCTGATTCCATTTGATCAATTTAGTGGACAATGAAGCAGAGAAGTTGAGGCTATTCTTCAATTCCAGCAGCAGCAATTTCTGATCGCCGAAACACTGGCCCGAGACCAATACTGTGTCTATGCTGAAAGGGTTGGTATGTGCAAGTATTAAGACCAACCATAGGAGGAGCCAATTCCTCATTTGTTTCAAGCAGATTAGGAAATGCTATTTTACGGAGTTTGTGAGTGAAGAATACAAGGAGGATTTGTGTTCTTAATGGAAGGCAGATGAACATGAACTTCCTTGTGTGAGATTCCAATGGAGCTGTGTTTGGTCTAACTCATATCACATCCTATCATCAATTTTTCAGTCCATACGTGTGGCTATCAAAAGTTTACTTGACTTGCGAATGCAAAATCGTCTAGTCACTTTAATGAGTTTTTAGTGTTTCTCGACTGTTGATGAAGAAAAGCCAAGAAAGAAAGAAAAAACAAGAGCAACTCTTTCCCTTGGATATCATTTTCCGCTTTCTACAGTATAAGTTGTAGGAGTTTTTCTAATGTGGACTACATTAATTGATATTATAATTTACCATTTTAGGGGGTTAGTTGGTCTAAGCTGAGATAGAATATTTCTTAATTAATTTAATATGGGGCTGGTTAGTATGAGTCGAATTGAGCCTAACTTGTAATGAGAGGGTCTAGTTGAAAACTCTATAAATAGTGTTCAAGTCTCTCATCTAATCCTAATTCTCATAAGTATCTCACAAAAGAAGCGTTTACCTAGCGCAAAAGGGTGAGGGGCCGTTACCTTTACCAAAAAAAAAAGGGTGAGGGGCCGTCTCATTGAACCAGTAATACAAAGGACAATAGAGGTGAACGACTTGCACGTGGATCATCGTTTTTCGCTTCTGCATCAAGAACGATGGATTCCAAAACATGTGCGTTAATCTTTCTATCCGTGTTCTTGTTCTGGTTATGGAGATCATGAGATTGTACGTTTTGCATCTTTCACAAGTTCCCTTCTAGAGGACCGGTATTCATTTCACTCCCATTTTTTCCTACAAGGTTCATTGTTCGTGGAACCTGATTTTCTGATTAATGTTCGCTATTGATAATATAAGACACTCAAAGATGGAGCTCTCATTAGTCATTTTCATGTTACATTTTGACTGATCTTCGAAAAATAAGGAAAATGGAGATATCAGTCGGAGGACATCACCAATAAAACTGAGTGATTCGTGTTTCTTGGTCTTTACTTTTGCATTAATTCCCATACATGAGATTTTTTTCCTTTTCAAACTAAGGTCATGTCCTTATCGTGCCTATGGAATGTATGATCAAAGGTGGAACAGTTTCTCTGATTATACTGTCTCATGATTCAGAGCTGAACTCCTGAGGTACATTTCCACCTTACATATATTTAAGCAATGTCGGGATTTCGAGCAGCGCTACACTTGCTCCTGTTCGTCTTCCAAGCATGTCTCCTCCAACGTGATCCTCATTGAGTACAAATTTTCTGGGGACTGACCAGGAGCTTGTGAGAACTTCAATGATCTCCCTAAGGATGTCAGGTTCGATATTGGCTAGAGCTACTAGACTGATTGAAGCAGGGAATTTGCCGGATACCACTGGAACAAATGGCATGTGAGATGGGACGAGCATCGAGCCCGAGCACTTTGGCAGCCCTTAGTCCTTCGTTATGGCTATTGCTGCTTTCATTCTATTTGTTTTTTACCATGGTTAAGGCCTTCTTCACCGCTTATGCCTATTCTCACCCCAAGAACTAACCGACCTCAGGAACTCAATTTCAGAAACATAATTAAAGAAATCTTATCAGACAGATGAAATATGTGCCATGCCCACTTTCAATTCTCGGTTTCATTTCATTTACAATTAGATCATGTGCTACCATATGGAGCTAGTCCATGACAGACAAAGAACATCATATCAATGCTGGGAATTGACATTTCCAGAGAACTAACAAAATGTTATTGCGGCCGATCTCATTTAGCATATCTTATCTTTCATACAACATGATTGTTAACTAGAAAGCAACAATAATTGCTAGTCAGATCAATAATGAAGTGAACCAGTCAACGGGGTCCAACTTCAAGCCCATAAACAGACCGGGAATTCAAAAACCTTTCTGAGATTGAAATTTTAATCCTCGAAATTTCCATGCACCTTCTTAGAGCTGGGAAGGTTGCACCTTTGGTCCAGTTTGGCCGGGGTTACACGCTTGCAGAATCTTCATTTTTATCCAAACTTGAACTTTTTTGATTGAAGGACTTTCGTACAATAGACAATTATCAAGAGGGAAAACATTGAACATGCTACAATCAAGCATAATGACCAGAGTACATGCGATGGTTTTCAGTTGACAATGCAAAATTGTTGTTTTGTAGAGCTCCCCAATTCGGTGATCTATAAAGTTACGTTGACAAGTAGAATGGAATTTTGTCTGTGGACGGTAATTACGTAATGTCGATAGCAATATCAAAATTCCGATGATAAGTAAAAAGTGGTCAATAATTCGTTAATTCGGTTAGCTTGTTTGTAATTAGTTATCAAATAACAATTTTACCATTGATGGACTCAAGGGCATATTACCACTTGTTTTTAGATTTTACAAATGGACGCGTAAATAAATGTTACTAGTAAATTAACAGTTTTATTATCCACAAATATGATAGTTGACTAACACTGATTTTTATATTTTACAAGTGGGCGCATAATTATTTGTAAGTGTTGGGAATAACGGATCCCCGAAAACCGGATTCGATACTAAATCGAAACATTAAAACGAATGCGGAAGATAAGCCTGGGAAATACATGTATCACCGATCCTAAAGCACACCACGGAATCGAGCGTATCTTGTTAGCTACAGATTAAACACCAATGCTGAATATCGAGGAAGAAATTCTGATCCCGTTCGATCCGATGACGCCTTGAAGGGAAGAAAAACACTTACTGTTTTTCTTTTTCTTTTTGGAGAGAGAGTGAGGAAGAGGGAGACGTACGTACGTTGTTTTTTTGCCAAAGGGTATGTTCTCCCTCTCTCTCCTCCTTTATATATGTACCCTCTAAAATACAAACATACCCATTCGTCCATGGGCCCTAATCCTGTGGGCCGGGCTTTCAGGCCCAACATGGGCGGACGAGCCTTAAGCCCATCACATAAAACCATCATCTCCCACTCGCACATGGTGGGCCGAACAGGATTTTCTTTACCTCTCTTCAACATTCATACCGGTGAATAATCCGTGCGACCAGCATACTTTGAGAGCTCGTTGCCATACATCTGTTAGGAATATATAACAGCTCATAATGTGCATCACATCCTGAGTAGATTTAGTATGCAGTACCCTAGATCAATCGATCACATTTATATCTCTCTTGATCTCTTTTAAACAATGATATATATATATATATATATATATATATATATATATATATTGTATTCACAATTATGATTATCCCAAAGACAGTCATAATTAGTTAACCGGTGAATACAAAACTTAATGTGATTCTCCAAAATCGATCTTCCTCTTTCTTTCAAACTCTCAATTTCAGTTTAGCTTGCTTTTCTAGAAATGTCCCATTAGATCGAATCAAACTCATGACCATTGGCAACATCCTAAGATAGCAAACACTAAATAGAAATCTTAAGAATAAGTAAGAGTCATGAGGGGACTAAAAAATTGAGGAATTCTTTTTCTCAAGAGTCTCACAAGACATAAAAGTTGAGATCAAAACTTTTGCCACTCTTATTGGTCGTCTCATGCATACATAGTATGAAATACGTATTACGGTATTAACTCCTTTCCCATGGAGCGTATGTCTACAATTTCAATACCGTACAGATGATAGTTCAGACATACCCAATGTCTAACTTGAGTTTACGTATCTACTCATTCACAAAATTCATCAGAACTCACATCTTGGCATCATAGACAGATAAAGTAAAATATGTGGGGTATTTTACTTTCGGACATAGTAAGTATTATGTCCTCATCTTAACACTTAGTTAAGGCGACATACGTATTTTAAGCTTGAGCTCTCGATTATCACATAGATAATAAGCTTAAAAACAGTCTCATATCTATTTATCACACAGTAAATAGAGGCGATTACCCGTGTGAGTGGGCTAATCTTATATCTATCCGACATACTTTCCTAACTTAAAGTAATGCACTGAGCATTAAGATGCATAAAGATCAAACAAGGATTCATAGGCATTAATGATGAAAACACAAATTCATCAAATGTGAACACTTAGGGAAATTATAATATTCAGTACATCAGTCTCTACGCAATCCTAGAGATTTCATATGGCCACAAAAACACATCTCTAGGTATTGGCTTTGTCATATGATCTGCTACCATTCTATGCGTAGTATGTACTCTAAGTTAACATCTTTTCGTGCAATCATATCCTTGACAAAAGTTATACTTAGTATCTATAGATTTGGTCTTGCCATGATATTTTGAATCTTTGGTGTACACTTTTGCTGCTTGGCTATCACAGTTAACCAACAATGAATCTGCAGCACTTCCAATAACACCTAAATGATCCAAAAAATCTCTTAAGCCAAACACCTTCTTATACTGTTGCTGATAATGCCACAAACTCAACTTCCATCGTGGACAAGGCTATACATGTTTGTTTCTTACTGCTCCAACATATGGTGCCATTATTCGGTAAGAAAACAAACCCAGAGGTAGATTTCCTTTCATTTAAATCTCCTCCCCAAACAGCATCAAAATAGCCTTAGAGTCGCAGATCCCTTCCTTAATAACTCAGCGTATAATCAGCAGTCCCCTTTAGATACCTCAGTATTCTCTTAACGGCTTATCAATGTGCTTGACCTGGATTGTATTGGTAACTACTCACAATTCCAACTGCAAAACATATGACAGGTCTTGTACACATCATAGCGTACATCAAGCTCCCAACAGCACTAGCATAAGGAACATGTTTCGTTTGTTCCTTCTCTTGTGGAGTCCTTGGACACAGTCTATAGCTCAATCCTTCACCTTTTGCAATAGGAGTATCTTGCATACTAAATCGTTCAAGAACCTTATTTATATATGTTTCTTGCGAAAGAGATAACGATCTCTTCGAACGATCTCTTGAAATCTTAACTCCAAGAATATATGCAGCCTCACCCATATTCTTCATCTCAAAATTGGAAGATAACCAACTCTTGACAGTATTAACAAACTCCATATTGCTTCCGGCAATTAGTATATCATCAACATATAATGATACGATCACAAATTGATCTTTGGATTTTTTGATATATACAGAATGATCATCATCTATCATTGTAAAGTCATATGCCATTATGGCATTATGAAAACGTATATACCATTATATTGACGACTGCTTAAGGCCATATATCAACCCCCAAAGTCGACATACCTTTTCTTCTTGGCCTTTCACTATGAAACCAGCAGGTTGTTCCATATATATTTCTTCCTCTAATTCTCCATTGAGGAAAGCAGTCTCTACATCCATTTGATGTAACTCAAGATCCATACTAACCATTATTGCCAGAATAATGCGAATCGAGGTAAATCTCAGTACAGGATAAAATGTTTTTTCATAATCAATTCCTTCCTGTTGATTATACCCCTTCGCCACAAGGCGAGCCTTATGCCTTTTTTTTTTTTTTTTATCGAGCCATCAGCCTTTCGCTTTATTTTGAGAACCCACTTGTTCCCAATAGCTTTGCGTCCTTTTGGAAGATCAACCAGTTCCCAGACTCGGTTTGATTTCATTGACTCCATTTCCTCTTCCATTGCATGAATCCATTTTTCCTTACTAGGGCAATTTAGAGCCTCATTAATATTTCTTGGCTCATCCTCATCTTGTGGAGCAATCATAAAAGTTTCCCCTTCAATGTCAAAACGTCGACGGGGAATATTTTGGCGACTTGTTCGCCGTATGGGAGATTGTATACTTAGCACATCATTCCCCATTATGCTCCCACTAGGATTAGATAATGATGACGTCGTCTCATCATGTGATTGTAATTGAGAATGAGTTGAATTCAATTCATCATTTCTCATATTACTCACACTTAGACGAACTACACTAATATCATTATCTTGATCCAAGGTTTCAAATAGGGAGTAATCTTCCCCTATTTCGCCCTTCTTAGGAAATTCATCCACTAAGAACGTGATATCATGTGATTCAAATTCAGTTATACTCCCACTTTCCCGCTCACCTATGAACACATACCCTTTCGAGTGTTCGGAGTATCTCATGAAAATACTCTTATTTCCTTTGGGACCCAATTTCCCAAACTTGTGAGAGGACTCATGAGTATAGGCAGCACAACCCCATGGCTTAAGAAAACTTAAGTCCGGTTTTCTACCTGTCCATAACTTATATGGAGTGGAAGCAACTGATTTGGAAGGCACCCAGTTAAGTATATAGGCAGCAGTTAACAACGCATCACTCCAAAAAGTGATAGGTAAGTTAGCATGCGCCATCATTGACCTAACCATTTCCAGTAGGGTTCTGTTTCTTCTCTCTGTAACACCATTTTGTTAAGGAGTATATGGAATAGACAACTGTCTTTCTATTCCTTTTTCATCACATAACTTTTAGAACTCATCAGATAAATATTCTCGACCTCGATCGGATCTAAATACTTTTATTTTCTTGTCTAATTGATTTTCAACCAAGTTCATAAACCTTTTGAAACAACTTATTGCTTCAGATTTATGAGAAATCAAATAGACATTTCCGAATCGAGTATAATCATCTATAAAAGTGATGAAATAAACAGCCCATTGCCTTCCTCTCACATTCATTGAACCATAGACATCAGAATGGATTAAATGCAGAGGAAATTCAGCTCTCTTACCTTTTCCAAATGGTTTCCTTGTCGTTTTCCCTACTAGGCAATGCTCACATATGGGCAAATCGACTTTTTCAATGTTGCCCAACAAGCCCTCTTTAGCTAGTCTATTCATACGTTGTTGGCCAATATAACCAAGTCTAGCATGCCACATAATCACATCATTATCATATGAAGTAGAAGACGTGAAACAAGTTAATAACTATTATTGACATCATCATAGTCAACATTTAGTACAATAAAACCATCCAGAAGGCGATCACAACCATAGTAGTTTGTATCCAAATACAAATCTACACCTTTATTATGGAAGTTCATACCAAAATCAAGCTTAACCAACACCAAAATAGACATTAAATTTCGACGAATCTCCAGAGCATATAGAACATCATGTAGGAACAAGGTGCGTCCACCACGCATGTTCAATTGGCAGGTGCCAATTCCTTTAACTTCATCTCTAGAGTTATTTCCTACATAGATCCACTTAGTTCCAGTTGGTACTCGTCGGAATTCTATGGAGGATTCTCTATCCTTCGCTACATGGTCTGTCGCTCCTGAATCTACAGTCCACAAAGGATTAGACTCAATTAAGAACACAGAACTCGACACAAAAGCAAAGTTCTGAAAAGTACAAGGGGTGTATACTTTCTTTGGCTCACGACAGTTGTGAGCATAGTGACCCTTCTTGTCACAATTGTAACACCTCACCCTCGACATTTTCTTCACTTGAGGACGTTTTCCTCTCTTATGTTGGTTAACTCTTGATTTCTTGCAATAAAGACTTGATCCTTTGCATTCCCACATATTGAACGAATCAATACGCTTGCGCTTAGAGCTCAAAGCCCTTTCTGAGCTAGAACCAGTATTGCAAATATCTATTTTCGGCTCAAATACCGTTAGGCGGTCCTCTACTAGCTCAAGGTGGCGCACGGCACCCTCAAGATCTTCCATAATATGGTCAAGAGCTTCTAGTGCTTCTTGCTTTTCCAGCACATATTGAATCTTCATATTCAATATTTCACAATTGTTGCCGTTCATATCAGCAATTACATTCTTAGTTCTTTGAAACCATCGATCTGAACACATCAGACTTATATGCACGAATTATTAATGCCTATTATTTATGCATCCCTATTTGCATAAACCCATCATATTAATGAATAATTTCAAGTAAGGTTTCAGAATCAAAATGTCACTATGTTTCCAATCATCCTCCAAAATCCTAACTTAAAACTATCATTAATATAATTGTCTTATGCAAAATAAATTCTATGAAGTTACAAAAACTTCTATAACTACCCACAGCTAACTACCCACAGCAACCAGCAATAACAGAAAGCAACAGATAATTGACATCCAATAAAACAATAATGCTTTCAACTAATACAACCAAGATATCGGTTGCTACATCAATAACAATCAGGTAGTAAACATTACATTATATATCCACAAATCACACTTAACAAAGATTAGCCAATACAACTAACACCAAGTCAGCACACGAACTAGGAAAGATCCTCTTTTGTTCAATTTCTTGATCTTTTCCCTTGTAATAATCCAGTAATATTCATTTACAAAAACCATCACAATTTTCTTATAAGAAGCAGCTCTGTTGACATCCCATATGCGATTCAACACTCCTTGCCATTCAGGTGGAAGGGTGTTCATGAAAAATCGCACCATCTCTGGCTGTGGCATAGGACGACCATTCCATATGATATTTTGAATTTTCCCATTGACTTCAAGGACGTGATCAATTAAGTCACCACTTTCCCATCGATGATCAGTAAGCTCAGCTATCAACTTAGAAAGCCTTTCTTTTTGTTCATCAGTAACTGCGCGAATGGGTGTGCGCAACCTGAGGGGAGGCATAGTTGCTGCAACAAATGCAGAACAAATAAGGGATTACATATAATCCACATAGACTTAATTGAAAAAGAAACACATTCTTTTCTTTTCTTTTTTTTCTTTTTTTTTTTTTTCCGGTCAACGGTCAACGGGTCAACGGTCAACGGTCAGGTCGTCGGACCGGTCGGACCGGACGGACCGGTCGAGCCGGTCGGGCCGGGTCGGACAAGCCGACCGGCACGTGCCGCGCGCGTGTGCGGGATGACGTCACGCAGACGTCAGCCGGCACGTGCCACGCGCGTGCCAGGCTTCCGCGCTGGTCGGGTCGCCGGTCGGGTCGGGTCGCCGGCCGGTGACCGGCTGGCCATCGGTCATCGGCAATGACGTCACCGATGACGTCATCCCGGCGGTGACCGTGACATCACGGTGACGTCAGCACGCGCCGGTTCGCCGGACGCCGGCGCGCAAGTGCCGGTTCGCCACCGGTGCGTATGGTTCGGGTGCGTCGCGCTCACGCGCAGCGGCTTCCAGCCGCCCGTGTGGGCGCGTGCGGCGTCTCTTGGCGGCGCACGACATGTCGACGGACTCGTCTCGACGAGTTCTTTCACCCTATGTCTTCAGAAATCGATTTCGACTTACAGAAACTCGAAAAACGGATAACAGTGCTCGGGTGTCGGGATTTTGCGCCCCGATCCGTGTCGGCCGAAAATTTTCGCGAAAAATCAATCAAAAATTATCAAAGGGGTCGGGAAAACATGAACTAGGGCTCTGATACCAATGTTGGGAATAACGGATCCCCGAAAACCGGATTCGACACTAAATCGAAACATTAAAACGAATGCGGAAGATAAGCCTGGGAAATACATGTATCACCGATCCTAAAGCACACCACGGAATCGAGCGTACCTTGTTAGCCACAGATTAAACACCAATGCTGAAGATCGAGGAAGAAATTCTGATCCCGTTCCATCCGATGACGCCTTGAAGGGAAGAAAAACACTTACTGTTTTTCTTTTTCTTTTTGGAGAGAGAGTGAGGAAGAGGGAGACGTACGTACGTTGTTTTTTTGCCAAAGGGTACGTTCTCCCTCTCTCTCCTCCTTTATATATGTACCCTCTAAAATACAAACATACCCCTTCGTCCATGGGCCCTAATCCTGTGGGCCGGGCTTTCAGGCCCAACATGGGCGGACGGGCCTTAAGCCCATCACATAAAACCATCAGTAAGTTGCCAATAAAATAACAATCTTACTATCCATAAACCCCATAAGAGAAAATCATTTATCATGATTTGGTTTCGTAAATATATAACTAGAACGATTATGGTCATAAGCCACAAATATTGTTGCAAAAAAATATCATCAATATACATGACCGCCATTATTTACAATTTTGACGAATGGTATTACAAATTTACCATTGTAAGGAGCATTATTTTGTATGAGGGAAATGGCATGTTGAACACTTCATCGTGATTGTTAAAGGACTCATCATGATCAAGAAACAAAGAAAACAGCCGCCCTTCCCTTGTCTCAACATGGCAAGTTTCCTCTTGAAGCAGTAGTCGCAAGCTTAGAGATCAAAGATTTTTTTTTTTGATGACCCAGGGAAGCCCCATACGCCGTGGTGGCGGTGGAATAAACCCTGTGGGTCAACTAGAGGACCCACCACCCCAGCCACCGGGTAAGACGCAGGCGATTCTGTGGATTTGAACCCTCTCCCTCCGAGAAGGGGTCAGTGAGTCCCCCCACGATGGGGAAGAATACCAACGGAGCCACCGAAGCAGGTGGTTAGAGATCAAAGATTTTAATGGTGCTTAATTTCACGAAAGTTCAAACTTTAGAATACATTTTCCAAAGAATAATCGTTTATATTGCTTACAAAAATAAATGAATGAAAACTATTTTCATTACCCACCAAAATAATAAGGTATAAATTGTTGTCAGTTATGAAATCATTCTCGGTTTAACTTTTCTAAGCAAGATAATTATTCATTTTTTGAAAAATATTCTTCTAGATCTTGAAATTTTTATAAAACAAATGCACTCTAAATTCGAAAAAGAGTACAGGCTCCGATGGCATTTTACTTTCGTGCTACTTTACAGGGCATTGTTTGTGATAAGTTACTTTGCAATTTTTCTCTTGTTTTCTGGGCTACAAAGAGGATAAGTTTCTGATGAGTTTGGTGTTTCATGAAACAAAATATGAGACACCATAGGCGACGCTCATGAATGCAGTATATAACATCGCTGAAACCACCCTCAGTCTTGTCACCAATAATCTCACGGTTGCTGCAAAGCCTTCTGGGACAAAGCTCACATCCATTCAAGCCTGGCACGGAGAGCTCGTGAGCATCGATGGGTGCAGCCATGGGACCCGATCTGGTCCAATGGTCGGGGTCGTCCAACCTTGGATCTAGAGCAGATTCGAGGCTGTCCAACCTTGGATCCGGGCTCTTACACGAGGCTTGCAGCAGTCACGATGATCACGCTCCCCTACAACTCTTCAGGGAGGATCTCTAAGGCAATGATATGAGGAAGACGATTGTATAATTCAATCATCTTTCAGCTTTTTCATCCCTTAAAGACCCCGGTTTACTTTCCAATATTTTTTGGCCAACATCATTTAGTTTTTAATTTGTTAATCTTTTATATTATAAGAATTTGTTACTTTTTAAAATTTTAAGAATTAATTAAAGCGCCATGTCAGTGCACCACTCAAGCACCGTTAGCCATGTCATCCGCCACAAAAGTTCCCCTGACAAAAAAATTATCTTTCTTGGGATTTAGCCTGACATTTTAAATTAAAAGTAAGAAATCTTATGTACTTAAAAGAGATGGATGAATATTATAGACAATTATTAATTTTCTTTTTAAGTATTGCCAAGGAGATGGTAGAAATATGACTTCCAAGCCTTCAACAATCTCAGCAAGGAAAACATCGATAAGGACTTTTCAACTGTTCTACAATAAAAATGGATCAAGTGAATAGTGACAGATCAGTATGGGACCGATGGATTCTTAAGGTGTGTTTGTTTCACGAAAAACGTAATGTTTTTGGAAAATATTTTCTGGGAAACCATTTTCCATGAAAATTGTTAGGTTTCTTTTATTTGGTGATACGTAATTGAAAGTATTTTCTAGTGTTTGAATCGCATTTGAAAAATGATATAACAATTGACAATAGTGTGCCTCTTACTTTCAAATTAATTTGTTGAGTCCATGTTATTTTATAAACGGATTTTTCTCGATCAGTTTAACAAATCTAGAATTTGAATCTGCAAAATGAAAAGGAAACCTAAATTCATACACGTATTTTTTTTCTTCCTAAAAATGGACATGATTTCCGGTTACAAGAGCAAGTCAAAACGATATCATTAATCACTTCAATACATTTGGCTTTCTTCAGATGGATGCGCCTCTCATGCGTAATATTAATTAATTTGACAAAAATTAATGAAAGATAAATTCGTTATAAATGTACTAGTTTAGAGGTTATTTGTGATAAAAAAATTAATTTAAACTTTTAATTTATAATAAATTTATAATAATTATATCGATTTGAGATCTTTTATATATAATATTATATTAATTTGTATTTTTCGTGATATTAAGTAGGAAGTAAAGGAAGCGAAAAGAAAGAAAAAGGAAGAAAGGAGGAAAACATCACCATTTGTCCATATAATCGACACTAGCAAGCTAAAATCTCTTTCTTTCCTTTTCTTATTATAGATTTGAATGTTTCAAAAGGTTGTACTTTTCTTTAAATAAGAGGCAAGAAATTTGGGAAAATAAATAAAAGAAATACATCTAAAAAGAAAATAAAAAAAATCTTAGAAGAAACAGCCCTTTTCCAGCAGAGACATAAATCGATCCCCCAAATTTGAAGCCCCCGCGCTTTCGCACAACCATCCAAAAATCAAATCCATTTTCTGCTCAAAATTATCAAAAAAAAAAAAATCCACCAAATAAAAAATTAAAAAAATGGGCTGTACACACACCGAACTCGAGTTAGCCGAACTCCCTCTCTCTCTCTCTAGCCTGACGACACCGATGGCCAACCCGTCCTCCTCGCTGCCCCCTCCTCTGATCCCTAGCCTCCTCCTCCCGCCATACTTGCCGCCGCCTCTGCCCCCTAGCCCAGAGCAGCCATCGCTGCCACCGCTGCCGCAGCAGCAGCATAGGTAACACCGACACGGACACACGACACGACACGACACGACACGCGACACGCGACACGCCATTTCTCAAAAGTAAAGAATTCCGACACGTTAAATATTAATATATATTTTTATATATACATGATTAATTATTATATTTAAATTAATTTATTCAAATTCATAAATAAATAAACAATAAAAAAGAGCATATAATAAATCTATACTAATAACATTAATAAATTTATTCATAAAAAATTGGAAAGACATTTTTTACTTTAACAAAAGTTATCGATGAAATAAATAACTAACGAAATATTATAGTCAAAATAAATTTACATTTTTCTAGGATGATCCAAATTTATCATTATTTAATTCCCCACCCACCCCTACGCCTGTCACTTCCCCTACACGAGGCTTTCTTTCCCCAGAAGCCGTCGACGCCTCGTCTCTTCCCTTTCTCTTCTTCCTAAAAACAGCCAAAGAGCAAAAATCCTAGCAATCACCTTCTTTCTCCTCTCCCTTTGCTCGGTCTCCACCTCTCTCGCGCTGCCTCGCCTTCGTTCTCCCCTTTGCTGTCGTAGCCTTACGTCTAGCCCTCCATCACGGCGTTGCGGTTTTCCATCTTGGCGTTGCAGACGGCGGTCACAGTCGACCAAGACGATTGAAAAGGCTTCTCGGCGAAGTCGGTGGTCGCAGCCTTCTCCACGTTGTAGTCGGCGTTGCAGTCAGCGGTCGCAGCCCTCCCTCGCCGTCGCTCGTAGCGTCGCCTCGGCTTCCTCACCCTTGCCTCCACCCTCCACCACCTTCTTCCCTTCGCACCTGCAGATCCGCCCACAAACCTCTAGACACGCTCCGACGCTCGTGTCGGAAAGAGTTGACCACGTGTTGGAAACTTCGACACGTGTTGACCGCGTGTTCGAGCGTGTCAGACATGTGTCGGGGTGTCCGACACGACACGGAGGCCCTTTGAACGTGTACGTGCTTCCTTGGCAGCAGCTGTGGATCCTCTTCTCGTTCCCGAAGCGGCTGGCCCTCCGAGTCACCTCCGAGTACGACAGCGACAGCTCCGTCTTCCTCCAAAAGGTCTCGTGCAATCTCCTCGACGGCCTCGCCAAGCTCAAGCTCTCCTTCCGCAACGACTGAAAGGGCGAGGTCGTGGAGCCTCGGCTGGCCTTCGTCTCCAAGCACCTCTCCCTCCACTACGACGTCGAAAAAGCGAAAGAACCTGGAATCGTGTTGAGCGTCGTTGAAGAAGAGCCAGACCTTCAATGATGAAGAAGAAGATCTGGATCTTCAATGGTGAAGAAGATGCGCGTCATTGAAGAAGAGCCGAAGAAGAAAGATGAGCGAAAGAGCGAAGGGAGAGAGTGGCGTACCTTAGAAAAATTTGGAGAGGAAAAGTGAAAGGTCAGAGAGAAAAAATGAAAAGGGAAAGTGTTTTCACCTTCTCAGGCGGAGGAATTCATTTTCTTAAAATAAAACATAATATTTGTGTTGACCAGAGAGTATTTTCCGTTGACCAAATCTTTTCTAGAAAACCAAACGGCCGAAAATCCAGAAAACACTTTCCGTTAAAATACTTTCAATGAAACAAACGCAGTTAAATTCCACTATATATTGCATGATATACAGCTGACAACAACTCATCATAAGCATCTTTTGCTAAGGATTTGCAAGCTCTCTATCTTCATAGACAAAACAATAGCAAACTCTCTTATCAACCAAGTGACAAGAGGATGATGAGTAAATTTGTCACCTTTGCTCGGCCCACTGAGGTAAAAAACCACAGCTACTATACAATATCCTCAGCTGCTGCTGAGCACTGCCGAGAGACTCCAGCCACTAATCCGATAGGAAATCTAGCTCGTTGGGTAAAGTAACTCTTTTTGGCAGTAGGGACTTGATCATTGGACATTTCCTTTTTCTCCTGCCCCTGGGCCTGGATCGAAATTGCTCATCAAACTCGTCAAAATCACCCTGCACCCAAGAAGCCAAATTGCAAGGTTTGAGGATCATCCAACTCTCGTGTAGTAAAAAGCTGGATCTCAAGAGCAGTACAATGGTATTTCAATTTTTCAGAGGATGAGAGAATGAGGCTCAGTGGAGTGTAAACATGGCAACCAGTTTTCTCGTGATGGTCTATCATGTGCTTATACACAAACTTCTTGCCACGATCCCGCATACAAATGGCCTCAAATCTGAATGCTTTCGGATCAGCTGATATTTTTTTCTCATTCATGTGGAGATGCCACTGGATATTCTTCCTCAACTGCTTAGTCCCACATATGTCGCAATTGACTAATTGGTGAGCCGACTGCACATGCTACTTCAAATAGTCAACATTGCTGAAGTTTTTCATGCACTCATAACAGAAAGCCTCCATAGTCTCCAGTTTGACTGCAGCAGTTGAAATGACATTATTATCGAATAGCACATTAAACGCCTCGTAGATATCATTTGGCTTCACTAGAACACCTTCATAATTAAGTGACTTACCATGAGAATCCTCATGCTTTCGCAACTGTGACGCAAACTTGAAAACCTATCCACACTCGACCTCTGGACAAACATGCTGCTTCGGATTCTTAAATTCACCAGATGTCGATGGTAGCTCATCATTATGAATTTCATTCATGTGCCTTTTGATGTTCCCTTGACATGCAAACGACTTATTGCAACCACCAACAGGACAGTTGAAAATCTTGCATTATGCTGAAGAAAGTGACAAGCCAAATGGTCTTTTCTCCTATAGCTGGTAGGGCAATCCTCTATAGAACACTTGAAAGGCCTCTGCAAATGAATTTAGCATATCGACACATTGATACAAAGCATACCAAATCTCTAGATATCAGTACAGAAAAACAAACGATGCTTCAAACCTCAAAATAGAACATGCGTGACCAAGGTTGACTTGATGGATCTTCTCAAACGGTCCCCCAACCTGACACTAGTCCAATCAAGATACAAGATTGCAGCCTCTTGCATTTTGGAGTTCTTTTTGGTGGGATCCGATGCTTCACACCATTATCATATCATAATCAGATGAGCCAACATACATTATCCTGCAAAACCTTGATTTCAGTATGGGTAAATTTGCGGTAGACAAGTGGAAAAGAACAAACCAGCTTCATTTTTCATCCAAAGTCTAAACTTTTTTATCATAGAAACCTATTTGTGTAACCAGACCACACTAAAAGATTGATGCCTTCTCATGGGTGCTTCCCATGTGATGATGCTCCACAAGTTCACGGCACCATATTTATAGGTAATCATCATCCCACAGCCCAGAAAATCATGTACATCTCCAATGATAATATCCGGATTGCCTAGAAAATCATGTACATCACCATATTTCTGACACCTAGAAGTTACAAATGTGAAAAGTTTAAGAGCAAAGACCACAACCGAGCATTGTACATCAAAAGCATCGGTTCAACAAGACCTGTGTTGCACATAGACAAACTTAGCCATCAACCGCTTGTATTCTTAACCAAATGACTGATCGGTCACCATCTCCAGCCACCGCCGTTAACCGTCATAATCCACCGTGACTCATACATGGATTCGCAAGGGAACGAGTGTGGAAGAGTAACACAGTAGAAGCCTTCGTCAAGAATATCACCAGAAATGAAGGTTGAGAACAATAACTCCAGATCACATACTCATTGCCGACTACCATGGAAATCACCAGCAACGTAGCACAAAACAAAGAATTATAATGATTCATAAATGTATTCGTCCACCGTGAAAACATTAGAACTCGTGCTTAAATGACTTGAAAATCAATTAACATCACTTAATCTATGTCAGCATACTTTCGGATTCAGAATTTGACGAAACTAATAATCCACATTGAAACCTCATAAGATATTTTGGCAAACATATTGCAGTCAATCGATTAAGGAGCAGATTTTTGCGATTTCAAACTCGTATTTGTGACCATACATAACACGAAATTAACATGTGAAGTTCAAAATCAAATAAATGACTCTAACATGACCGATCCTAATCGAAGCCAAACGAGCTTGACATTCACTTCACCTTCGCCAGAATCATAGCATTATGGAGAATCGGAGATTACCTTGTCCATGAAGCCAAGGTAAGTCATAGCACGCAGTCCAATTAACTATTGGGAGCTCTCACGATCGTCGTCGGCTAAATTGAAGACCGGTGGAAGAGCTTCAAAGCGAGTTTTGGCCACTTTAATCTTCACGGCCGCAAAACAAAGTGGAGCAGGGGCTTCTCCGGAGACGGCGGTCCGGCGATGGCTACGTTGCCTTGGGCCTGGTGATGAGCGAGAAACGAGAAACAGAGTCTTTGGAAATCGAATTCCTGGGGGAATTTTCTGGTGAAATCTCTCCCTCAAAAGCGCTCTCCGGAATGTTTGGAACTCAATCCATGCGGAGCGCGACTCTCTCCGCCGCGCGAGCGACGATCGGTAACGAGGTTGAAGCGCTTGAAGGTGAAGACTAGCGGCGATGGAGAAGGAAGAATGGGCCTCGTTTAAATCCAAAATGGGCTCCTATTGGAAATCGAGGACTGCAAGTTTTTTGGGTCGAGTGAGCCCACGTGTTGATCGTAGTCTTTTGGGTCAAATTCACCAGCAAACGGGTTTTCGGTTTGGGTTTGTTTCAAGCTGTCGGGCTAAAGAAGAAAATGGCCGAATGGGCTTCAAACATGATCTCCCTCTCTCTCTCTCTCTCTCTCTCTCTCTCTCTCTCCCTCTCTCTCTCATTCTTTTATTATTTATCATTTATATTTTTTATTTTTCCAATTTATTTATCCTATATATGCATATATGATTTTGTAGACAAAAATTCCATTGTCAACGATACTTGAATGTCATAACTTAGTTTCCAATTATTTGAATGACATATAACTTTTCAATCAATCAATTAAGTGCCATAATTATTTTATTTTATTTTTAAATCATTCGAATGTTATATAGTTGGTCCTTCTATATGTTAATTTTATATTATCTTTTGGTGGAAAAAACCATTTTAGACATTTTCTTAATATAATCAATAATTTCATGTTTGATTTTTTTCATTTACAAAAGTTTCCAACAACGTTAATGTGATTATGCTAATGGTAGCGATCATGGCGGCTGAGCAATGGCATTGGTCAATTTGTTAATGGATCCAAGATACGAGTTATTCGGGTGCACTAATTTTAGTCCTTTCTCATTTGCTAAGTTTCATTATGCTTAATTTGTTTTATTATACTGGTTAGATCTTTTTTCAAAATGCTAATTTTCTATATTTGAGGGGGGAAATTGCTAAAGCCTAGATTGGATTGGACATGGGCATGCTTTGGATTGAGTCATGGGTCGCCAAAATTAATTCATCCAAACCAATTCGACCCATCCAGTTAACAAGTCTAATTTCGACTATTGCTACTTTTCATTCTCTTTATTGTCATGAAGGCCCTCTTTGCTACTTAGACCTATTATCATCCCAAGAATTAAACATCTTCAACAAGTCAGTTTTAGAAACATATTTAGAGAAGTCTAACTGGACCAATGAAATCAATGACATGCCAAATTTCATTTTTTGCTATCGCTTTGGCTGCTACTCTTAATTTGTTTTAGATCGCTTAAAACTTACATTCTTCACTGTAGTTAGATTATGTGCGACCACATAGAACTAGTCTGTACGAAGAGCATCTTATAGCATTATGATTTCAACATTTTCAGAGAACTTACTAAATGTTAACACGGCCAAACGAATTTTGCAGACTGTTTTTCATATACAACATGATTGTTGGCTTGCAAGCAGCAGCAGTCACTAATCATACCATCGAGCGAGTTAACCAAATCCAATTTCTTGCATCAAGCACACGAACTGAGCAGGAATGTGAAAACTAAAATTTTCGAAAGCAAATATTCCGTGTACAACCTTTGGTCCAATTTGGTGGGTACACACCTGAAGAATTTTTTTTTGGTCAAAAAAAATTTCCATTTATCATCAAAATAATACAAGAAAGGATTCATGGGAAATTTCAAAAGTCATCGTAATAAGGCAAGTCTGTAAAACTCCAAAACAAACCAAAAATTAGAAATCAAGATACATCATCATAGTATGATTGGCAGAAATAATTATACACTTGATGAATGTTTTTTTTTTTTTTATCCAAAATCGAAAAATGTTCTAGATTGAATCGCTTTGCCACAATAGATAGAACAAGTCTTGAAATTCTTTGTTAAATCATTTGCCTTACTCCAATCAAGCATGACCACAAAAGTTCACGCATTAGTTTCTAGTTGACTCGACTATAGAATGCCAAGTTGTCGAGATGCAGCAACTAATCATTCGCTCTATTCGCTATTAGCATAGAAAAGAATTTCACAGACTGTGCTAGTGCGTTAACTCACATCAATCAATATTAAAAAGAGACTATTCAATCAATCCTAAACCTATTATATGTATGCCAATTTAGTTCTAATCATTTCAACTTTGCCAATTTAGTCCTAAATTTCTACATGAAATTCCAATATAGTCCTTTCGTTCAATTTTTATAGGAAATCCTTAACTTGCTAGTATGTCATGTAGAATGGTCGGGGATGACTAGACATCCCCCTCCCGCCAACGATTTCAAGAGAAAATTGGCCTGAAGGAATACATTAGAATTCCGCACAAAAGTTTAGGATTAAATTGATAAAATTGAAAAGTTTAAAAATTGATTGACATCTGTACAATTTGTTTAGGATAATTAGTTGATTTTCCTTACAATAAATTTCTTTCTTTGTACCCACTAGGTAGTGTCATCTTGCACAAAGTCAGGTGTGTGCAAGATTCTCTTTGAAGAATGTCCAGCGATGACCAAGACTGATTTCTGTGGAGTGTTTGGAATATATTTCAGAGGGTATTTACAAGGGGAGGTGTAATTGAGTCTAGGCGAGTTGATGTGGTCTAATGTTTGAACCAGACTGGAATCCAAAATGCAAGACTAGATACTCAATTTAAATTCAATCTCATTGAAGCTTAACTTTTCTGGATGGAGTTTGGCTCATTTAATTATTTTATAAGTTTGAAATGACTTGATTTTGTTCGACTTGTTTATTATAAATGAGCTTCTTAGGAGCTTAATTCAAGTTTGAGCTCAAATTCGGCTTCCCGGAAATTTAAACTGATGAGGACGATTTTGTCAAATGTAAATGTTAGTTGGAGGACTGATGATGCTACTTTATGTGGACTCTGGGCGCCAAATTTGTTTTCAGACGATGGTCAAACCAGGAAAAAATCAAACTTCGATTGGGTGGGGATATGACCAGCTTTGGGAATTGGAATGTAAGCTAGTTAATGACGAAAATAGAGCCGGTTAATAAGTGCCCAAATTCAAAGGGTGGTTAAGGGTCAGAAAGATGGAGATATTGCGCTTCAAGAAGCGGTGAGGTTTTACGTTTCGCCGGAGCCAAGATTGAACATTCACAAAAAATTGTAGCACAAACTTAAAGAGGCCCATCTGCATCATTTTTACAAATATATGCATGTTAACACATCCACTCCCCAGAAGAAAAAAGGGAAATCATATTTTTAAAACAGAAATGACATTACAGAAGAGGCTGAGGTAAAACTAGAAGCGATTTAAAAAGATGCCATTAGTTGAAGAAAAATAATTGCAAACCTAGTAAAGAACATTTATAGCAGCATTCTCGGGCAATCTTTGCATTTGACTATTTTAAAGTAAGATTTGAGAAATCATATCGAACTTCTTGAGGCCAGCAAAACAATACACTGATTATTCTAACCCTTAAAAAACTATCTTTCTTATTCATCATGTACTAAAAACAACAAAAGCTTCAGATTGAAGCAAGAAAAGCCAAAAGCAAACAACACCTCACAGGACAAGCAAATGTCAATTCAGAAAACATACCATTAGTATGTTCTAGGAGGCAGTTATATCCAACAAAAAAAGAGAGAGAAAGAAGAGCAGAAAGGAATTTCACAATACAACACATCTTCATCAACTCCACCCTTTCCTAAATACTATCTAGACCAAGTTTAGATAAAAGCATTAGCTTCTCACCCTCTTACTACACTTTGAATGAAAGGATAAAGCTCAGCATGCACAATTGGATTCCAAATTCCCAACCAACGTAACATGTGGTTATACTAAGGATAGACCAAGCACTAAAACAAAGGGCATATAAAGTGAGAAAGTGACACATTTAAAAATGCCAATATCCTGTTCAACTATAATTGTACAAGAAAAGGTTAAATCAATATCTTAATGGGGAAAAAGTGTCAATTCTGTGATAGCTAGTATAAGCACCTAGAGGGGGGGTGAATAGGTGTTTAAACTAAACCTTAGCAAATATATGCGGAATAAAATAAACTTCGAGTAAAATAAAGGAATTAAGGAAGAGAATAAGAACACAAGGTTTATAGTGGTTCGGCTTAATCCAAACCTACGTCCACTCTCCCACGCTAACAGCCTTCTTGGCTGGATTCCACTATGCAATCAACAAGAGATTACAACTTTGAGTGCAAACACTTAGTAGTAGATCACACTATCTCACTAAGTCACTCTTTTGATATTTCTCTCACGATCACAAATGTTTAAGCTCTCCAAAGACAAGTGTATGAACAAAGATCGCTCGGACTTTGGAATTATAAATTCTACGCCCCGTCTCTTACTTGCTCATCGGTCCTTCATCTCCTTAAATACTTCTTCACTTCCAAACTAGCCGTTGGACAGTATCCCAGAGAATCGTCTTCCAATATACCCATTGGACAGCTCTGTATCTAGAAGATTTGGTAGCCATTGAGTGACAAAGGTAGAATCCCAAATTGATTCCGATCGCCCATACAAACGGAATCTTGGTTTCCATAAGTAAAGCTTCTTTGTATATAAAGTTCTTGTCTTCAAGATTCAATTGTCAATCAAATAGATTGAGTCAATTAAATCAATCTTGATGTGGAATCCAAACCAGATCACTAGCCGTTATATGATTGGGCTTGAGTTACGTTTTTGTCGAATCTGGATGTAAAGTCGAGAGCCATAGACTTTACAATCGAGTCGAGTGCGATAGACTTTACAATCGAGTCCGAACATATTCGCCCTTCAGCATAGAGTCTCTGTCTTTGGTTCTTCCAAGTATAGACTTTGATAATATCTTTTACACGTTCTATCATCTGCATAGTCTATTACTCAACCATCAAATACATTAGTAGCCTTTGATTTATTTTGTCATCTTCAAAACATCATAAGGGATTTCCCTAACAAATTCCTTACCTGAACCTTTCAAAATTATGCTCTTGTCCTCAAATCTATTTGGTTGCAGAAATCAAAATTCATAATATGCATCTTTCAGTCCTCGAGAAGAAAATGAAATGCAACAACAACAGAAAACAGTCCCACATGCCTATATAAACAAGGCGCAGATGACATACCAAAACAACAGACAAACAGCACCAAAAGAACCATACAAAATTGAAGAATAGAAAGTACCTGCTGTTTTTGACCAAAAAAAAAGAAGAAAGTACCTGCTGCAAATACTCCTCAACAGTCGTTGCCTCAGTAGGGAACACATCCTAGAATGTAGTCTTTTTTTTTTTTTTGATCGGAAAATATAATATATTGATAAGAAACTTCACGTAGGAAAATAGGAACAACCCTGAACTAGGGCTTCATTACAAAGCATGTCCATCATGACTTGAGGAGGAGAGATGATCCAAGTAGGCGAAAGAGACCCTCTTCCATGGGCCTTGGCGGCCCAGTCGGCTAGGGCATTTGCTTCCCGACGGCAATGCTTCATGTGGAGGTTGGGAAGCTCTAGAGGAGGTCTGTGCTTTCAGCAAAGAGGGCGCGGCACTCCCACGGCGGTGGATGGGACCGATTGAGGGTTTCGACCAGAATAATGCTGTCAGACTCCACAACCAGGTGAGATGCGGTAAGATTTTGCTGTATCAGATCCTTGAGAGTGTATATTAAAGCTTGGATCTCTGTTTCGAGAGCAGAGGATGTAGAGACAGAGCGGGTGAAACCTCCGATCAAGCTGCCCGAGTGATCTCGAGCAATACTAGCTATGGCGCCCATTTGATTCACAGTGGGGAAAGCTCTGTCCATATTAATCTTCACCGTGCCCTGCTTCAGAGGAAGCCATGTCCGATTAGGGTTCAGCCAAGAGGATCGACCTGTCAATTCTTGCTGTTGAGTACTGATCTGGAGGTCAGCCAGGGCGAAAGTTGATTCAACGATCTAGTCCAGGGATATGCGTTGGCGGCGAAACACAAAGTGGTTCCGAGCTTTCCAAATTTCCCATAGAAGGCCTGCGATGTGCTCAAAATCTAGTAAGCCCCTTTTCTGATTTAGTATGTTAGCTATCCAAGAGTCCATCCGGTTGGGGTTGTAAGCGACAATGATAAGCTGAACTTGGGAATGATTCCATATACCTTGTGTCCATGGGAAATGCAAAAATAGGTGTTCTGTAGTTTCTAGGGAGGTAGAGGAACATAGTACACATACCGGGTCGGAGATGATCCTTCTGCGGAAGAGATTGTCCTTAGTTGGTAACGCATTTTGGCATATAAACCAAAGAAAATTGCATATTTTGGGTGCTGTTTTAACTTTCCATATCTGCTTCCAAACATGCTTGGGTGTTTGATGCGAAGAAGAAGCGTGAGTGTGTACCTTCTGGTGTGCAGTCTGTTGAATGAAATTGTATCCACTCTTTACAGTATAAATACCATCCTGAGTCCCTGTCCATATCAGTTTATCTGCAGTTGACACTGGCCAAAGTTTTAACTGAATGATGTGCTGTATAGTGAGTTCATCAAAGGAGCTATTCATAAGCTCCACATTCCAGTTATTCAGAGTAGGACAAATAAAACCAGCCACTGTTTGAGGTTCATCTCTGGGAGCTGGCTCGCCAAGAATTCCGACAGGTAACCATTTGTCCTCTCTGACCTTTATCGATTGGCCATTACCCACTGACTATTGAAGCTTTTGACTAATGGAATCTCTACCTAACAGGAGACTCTGCCAACCCCAGGAAGGTCTGTGCCCTCTATTCGCATGCTAGAAGGTCTTGGAAGGAAAGTACAAGCCTTTGAACACTCGGCTCCACAACGACGAAGGATCTTGAAAAAGTCGCCAAGCCTGCTTGCCCAGGAGGGCCTTATTAAAGGTCAGAAAGTCTCGGAAATCCATCCCTCCAATGTCTTTTTTCTCTTTCAAAAGATCCCAGTTTTTCCAATGAATCTAGATTTGTTGTTGTTGTTTTGCCACCAAAACCTGGATATTTTCTGTTCAATAGATTTGCATATAGAAACCGGGACCTTAAATATAAACATTGCATACTGAGGTAATGCTTGAACAATTGATTTTAAAAGAACCTCCTTACCCCCTTTTGAAATGAAATTCTCTTTCCACCCCTCCAATTTTGCATTAACCCTTCCAAGGATCCAAGCAAACATATCCTTTTTCGATGAACCCCAATCAGAAGGTAGCCCTAGGTATTTACCTGATTTTTCCAGAATAGGCACCCGTAGTTCGCTAGCCAAGTTAACCTTCAGTGGCTGAGGGCATGATTTCCCCATAAACAGCTTAGATTTATTCCTGTTAATATCTTGACCGGTAGCTAAACAATAATGATTTAGGATATTACCGAGATTTTGGCATTCGCTAGTTCTACCCTCCAAGAAAAAGATAGCATCATTAGCAAAAAGGAGATGGGATAAAATAGGACACCACCTATTCAGTTTAATGCCCCTGAGAGTGCCCATGTCGACAGCATGTTGTATAAGAGAGGAGAGCAGATTGGCCACCGGGATAAATAAATAGGGGGAGAGAGGGTTGCCCTAGCGAAGTCCCCGAGACGGCTGAAAATAAGGTAGCAGTTCGCCATTAAGCTTGACACTGAGAGAAGTAGAAGATACACAATGCATTATCCACTTAACCCATTGATCTCGAAAACCCATTTGACGGAGATAAGCATCCAAGAAATCCCACTCCACCCTATCATAGGCTTTCTTCATATCCAATTTCAATATGCCCTGAAACTTTTGCATTCTATTTCGAGTTTTTAATTGATGTAGAACCTCTTGAACTATGAGTATGTTGTCTTGTATTTGTCTGCCTGACACAAAGGCGCTCTGTTCTTTGGAGATTAACTTAGGTAGGCAAGTTTTCAGGCGATTAGCTAATATTTTGGATATGATTTTGTAAAGAAAATTACATAAGCTAATCGGGCGAAACTGATCTAACCTTTCAGGGTTCGAAATCTTCGGGATTAAAGAGATGAAAGTCCTGTTTATTTCCGCTGGCAGCACACCTGAAATCAAGAAGGTGTTCACCGTTTGGAAAATATCCTCTTGAATAATGTCCTAGTGGTGATGATAGAAAAGGCCGTTCAAGCCGTTAGGGCCTGGGGCATTTGTGGCACCCAACTGAAAGGTATCCTGTTTTACCTCCTCCCTTGTAAGTTTAGATGTCAGTAGTGTATTCATTTCATTTGTAACTATGCGAGGACATTGTGCTAGAATAGGTCCAAAATCCCTAGAGCCCACTGAAGTGGAAAGATCCCGAAAGAAGTTGAAAGTACTGTTTTTAATCTGAGTAGGCTCTCGGATCCGCTCTCGGATCCATTCATCATTATTGTCCTTTAGGATGCTGATTCTGTTTCTTTTTCTTCGTTGGATAGTCGTGGCGTGAAAAGATCTCGTGTTTTTATCCTCGCACCTCATCCATTTTATGCGTGAACGCATCGCCCAATAGTGCTCTTCTTGTAACCATATGTTCTGAATTTTTTCCTTCAAAGAGTTGCTTTGGTTTTTATTATGATTGAAAACAGGTTGGTTCGTACATTGCTGGAGCTGCTACTGAAGGAGATCTATCTGATGATGTCCTGCTTTAAATTTCTGTTTGCTCCACATAGCTAACGCTGCAGAGGTAGCCCGGAGCTTCTTGGAGATAGTAGAGTTAGCAAGTGATAAAGAGGATTAGGTATCGGATACCACCCTGTGATAGTCAGCGTCTTGTAGCCAGTAAGATTCAAAGGTAAAGGTTCGTCGCCTTCTTGTTGAGTTGATTACAGTATTAAGTATCAGCAGACTATGATATGATCCTAGGGCAGGTAAAGCTAGAACTTCAGCATCCGCATAGGCCATTCGCCATTCAATAGTACATAGTGCACGATCAAGCCTCTCTTTAATCATTGCATCTCCACTTCTTTGATTCACCCAAGTATAGGCACAACCCTTAGTCTCTATATCCAACAATGCACAATCATGTAACAATTCTCTAAAGGAATGTAATCTATACTGCTCTGCTGGTTTCTGTCCTAGTTTCTCCCAATGGTGTAAAACTTCATTAAAATCACCTATGCACAGCCAAGGCAGGGTATGTAAGAGACTGAGTCACCTCAAATCCGCCCATAAATTCTGTCTCTGATTATAAACAGCAGGTGCATGTAGATAGGTAATACACATTGGGGAAACACAGCTCTCGTCAGAACATATAGCATCAATGAAAAAAGAATTGTGAGCATGAACAGAGAGAGAAACATTGTCCCGCCAAAAAAGCACCATTCCCCCAGCCAAACCTATAGGGTTTACAACAAAACTACTAGGATAATTCAGCCTCCTCTGAATTTTCGAAATAACATGTTCCTGATTTCTTGTCTCCATCAAAAACACAATATCGGGCCTTTCTTGAGCCACTAAGGCCTTTAGCGCTTGAATTGTCAGGGAATTACCCAATCCTTGGCAGTTCCAACTTAGTATCCTCATTTGTCAATCGGTGGCTTGTTCGGGCAAGCCACCACAGCCCAATCACTGGCCCTTTGGGCCTCAAATAAGAGTGTCCAAGAGAAGACTTTCATCTAAAGTCTCCTATAAGATAGAGCGCGAGCCATATGGAGAAAATCGCTTAACTTTTTTCTGGGGAGTTGTCTTTGTCTACAAGCGAGCATGTTTTGCTTTTTTTTGATGAAGAAGCCCCAGCTGTAGAAACTTGAAAATCATGTTGCTGTTCTGTTGCAGGGATCGGTAGAGTCTGTGAAGGAGCACCCTAGGAAGTAGTAGGGAGAGGGGAACTGATTATCATATTCTCTGTGGTAGTGTGAAGCTGCTGAGTTGGTTGAGCCTCCATTGGGAGAGATTGCTTGTTGACCTCGCATGGAGCTGCTGGGAGGAGGAATGGTCCAGAAGGAGGTGTTTTAGGTATTGTTTCCTCGAGATTTTCTTGAGTAGTTTGTGATTCATAAAAAGCCTGCCAGAACGGGCTGTGTTCCCGAACATCAGCCCGAAGCCACTGTCCATAGTAGAGTTGATCCCTGCTTTCAAATTTTGCCTCATCATATGGAATGTCTTTGCAATATGATGCATAATGGCCGATAATTCCATAGGAGTAGCAATAGTGGGGTAGACGTTCATAACGGAAGTCTAGCCAGATATTTTTCCCAGCTATTCGAATAAGTTTGCCAAGTTTTAGAGGCTCCTTGAGGCTAATTTCCACTTTAGCTCTCCCCACCCTTATTGGTGATCTCTCCTTCGTCTCAATTCTTACTTCCAGTACCTTTCCCACTTCACTAACGGCCTTGCTAACTAGCTGTTCGGTACATCGCTCTAGGGGAAGTCCAAAGACTTGCACCCAAAACGCACATGTGAAATCATAGCAGTGGAGTGGAGTATTTGGGGTCCAAGGTTTAAGAATGACCAGATTGCTAGAAAATAACCAGGGACCGTTATCAAACACACGCTGTTTTTCCGCTTTTGAATGAAATTTAAAAACATAGAGGCCTTCCTCCCTCTGTGAAATATCAACATTCTCAGTGTGCCAAATTCAGTTCATTGTATTCTGGAACGCTGTGAGATTAACGGAAGAAGTTGCTACAAATTTTCCAATAAGGCTCAACTTACATTCTTCAATCTTATCGGCAGGGGGCTCTTCTTCTCATACTTCAATTGGCTGAGCAGTCCACAGAAGTCTTAACTGACTGTAGAGGGCAGCAAGCCGAGCATCGTCTCCCTAACCCGAAGGCTCCATCCGATGAGAAAACTCTACAGGAAGTCTCGATGAGCGAAGAACGGACCAGACGCTTGCAGAACACCACCCATGCGAGTAGTCGATGGATAATCAAGACATGCAAAGGTAGATTGGGGGAATTTGGGTGTGACACAAAGAAAAGGGCTTGTTGGAGAGGACAATTAACCAGAAGAGGAGATTAACAAGGAGAAGTGAAGATTCAGGCCTGAAAAGATGGAGATTATGAAGAGAGAAGGAGATAGGCAGTGATGTCCCAGCTAATTATGGGTCTCCATCCGAGAAAATCAAAGAGGCAAAACACAGTAGTATTGAGAGGCAAAAAAGCCCTAAAGAAAAGGAGACGGAGGAAGCTGTTAGTGTCACGCCCCGATCCTCGGGCACGCACACATCCTTCACACTTGGTCGATTTTATATTGCGATATCCCAGGATTATGTATCGCCGACCCTTTCATTTATTAAGCACATGCGGAAGCAGTTAAAATCCCCAGACAATAAAACGATGGGATAGAAAAGCAGGGCCATATTTTTCATATTGAAATTTATAACCAAACTTTTATACAAAACACAAATCACTTCATAACTATTCATATTAAAATGGAGATCTCAAAGAAGATAGGATTTCAATCCATCCAGGCCGTACTCAAGGCTCCTCTCGGTATTATCTTCTTCTTTCCAAAAATCCTTCTCCTCGATCTCACTTCCGAGTTCTCCTTCCCAGACTCCTCCTCAGCTCCTCATCGGGGTCCTGAAATGTTTTCCCCAAACTGGGATGAGACTACGTCTCAGCGAGTTCTACCCCACTAAGCCTAATTAGTAAACCATTATACTATAGGCTGCCTAAACACGCACAGGGCAGAGGACTTACCTTGACCTCAGATCCCACCTGCAAGTCCGTACAATTCACAATAGGCACCCATTTACTTTAAACAATTCGAACCAGTCGATTACATGTCATACAAATCATTTTCCACGGAGGAGTATCTAAAAGCTAGGCCACGTGCATTCTCCAGGACGACATTCCAAGTCTCCGAGTCCACGTGCCTCGAACCTTGGGCCCACGTGCATTCTCTAAGGCGACCTCTTCGCCAAGGTGGTACATCAAGTCACCGAGCCCACGTGCCCTTTTAGATGCCTGGGCCCACGTGCCTTCTCTTAGGTGCTATCTCACCAAAGTGATGCATCAATTCACCGAGCCCACGTGCCTTTTTAGATGCCTGGGCTCACGTGCATTCTCTTAGGTGCTATATCACCAAAGTGATGCATCAATTCACCGAGCCCACGTGCCCTTTTAGATGCCTGGGCTCACGTGCATTCTCTTAGGTGCTATCTCACAAAAGTGATGCATCAATTCACCGAGCCCACGTGCCCTTTTAGATGCCAAACTCTGTCACCGAGCCACGTGCATTCTCCAGGATGACATACCGAGTCTCCGAGCCACGTGCATTCTCTCAGGCGACCTTTTCGCCAAGGTGACATATTCAACCACTGAACTCACGTGCATTCTCCAGGTGATATTCCAATTCACCGAGCCCACGTGCTTCCTTTCAAGTGATTACCAATCTACTTTCAATACCGACAACTAATGCCCAACGATTTATCAATCAAATAATTAAATCGACTCAACAAAGCATTATAAATGCTGAATAACATACTTGGCCATTTACCAATCAACAATTCAATATCAATCAATTCCAATCAATTTAGGGTAAATCCCCAAATATCACAATTTATTCAATTCCATACAACGTGGAGCTCAAATAAATAAACGGACTGCGCCACGACGATCAGCACGAGATTTCGGTCGTCGGCCATCAAAATCTTAATTTCCGAAAAATAATTAATTAATTTATTAATTTCGAAAATTAAATAATTAATATTAAAAATTCAATTTAGACAAAAATAAAGCCCAATTAAATAAACGGACTTCACCACGGTCACCAGCATAAAATTCCGGTTCCGGGACCATCTCAGTTGAATTTTCAGAAAATAAATAATTATTTAATTTAATTCCGAAAATTAATATTTAAATACTAAAAATTCCACTTAGGCCCGAAAAGCCTAATTGAAGTCCACTAAGGGTCGGGAAAAATCCCGAGGCACTTCCAATAATTAGTAGACCACGTCTACTTGCTAATTGCACAATCAGATTATCTAAATCGCATCACAATTGACTAATAATTGCTAATTTATTCTAATCTAACAACATAAACATAATTAATTAAAACTAAACCAACCTTAAGCATAATTAGCCAACTAATCCAGGATTAGTGAGATTACTCACCAAATCGCGCGCAAATCGGATCAATCCGACGAGGGCGATGCGAGGAACAACAAACTCCAAAGCACGGCTCGGGTTCGGGGCCCGGAAACGGCCCAAAACGAGCCCGAAAGGGGCTGGAAACCCACTTCGCGGGGTGGCTGATCGGGCTGAAAAAACACACAAAACAGCAACCTAAAACCACAGCAAGGACGGCAAGGTGCGGAGGAAGGCCGGTGGAGGTCCGGCGAGCTCAAACGGTGGCCGGAGGTGGCCGGACGGGGGCTGAACAGAGCTGGGCAGAGGCTGGATCGCGCGGAGGAGGACGCCCGGGCGCGAGGGACGGGTGGCTGGACGCGCGGCGTCGGGCGGGCGGCCGTCGCGGGCGTGCGGTGCGGCGGCGGAACGGGCGGCGACGGGGCTGCAGCTTCTGCTCGAGCTTCTGGTTCGCTCGCTCAGATGCACGGGGAGGAAGAAGAAGAAGAAGAAAGAGAGAGAGAGAGAGAGAGAGAGAGAAGTGGATAGGTATTGACCGGTCAAAAGAAAAAGAGAGAGGGAGAGGGTAGGCGGTGGGGGAAATCGCACGAGGGGGAAAGAAAAGGGGAGGGAAGAGAGAGAGAAAAGAGAAAAGAAAGAAAAAGAAAAAGAAAAGAAGAGAGAGAGGAGAAAGAGAGAAATAAAATATTACCTTTCCACTTATTTTATTTCATTTCTCTTTCCCTTTCTATTTTCTTTTGGTCTTCAATTTTCTTCCGATAATTTCTTTCTTGAAATTTCGGACTCGTCAATAAATTGACGAACAATGAGACAGGATCCTAAAAATAAGAATTATGACGCGCTTAAAATTCGATTCCCGAAATCGAGTTCAATTTCGCGGTTAAAAATCAATCAGACGTGATTTTAGCCCAATCCGACCAATTAGGTAGCTTTTAGGGATTTTACAACTGATACATCCCTTAACGACTTTACCCAATAGGCTAGTTAACTCGTGAGTGATCAGCTCAGAGAGAAAGGGCCATAGGCACGTCAACGAAATGCCCATTTCACTTTATCGAAACGGGGTTGAATTTCAGGATGTCACAACTCTTCCCCTCTTATAAAAATTTCGTCCTCGAAATTTAAACCATTACACTTTGTTCAAAAAGGCGGGGGTACAACTGTCTCATCGACTCTTCAGTCTCCCAAGTCGCTCCTTCAGTGCCGTGGTGTTGCCAGACCACTTTGACCAACGGAATGGTCTTTGTACGCAGAACTTGCTCTTTACGATCGATAATCTGAACCGGGCTTTCCACGTATGACACACGGTCATCCACGTCCAATTCCTCGAAATTGAGCACGTGGGTCGGGTTAGGCTCGTACTTCCTTAACATTGACCCGTGAAAGACGTTATGCACTTGCGCCAATCTTGGCGGCAACGCAAGACGATACGCTAGGTTTCCGATTTTTTCAAGAATCTCAAACGGACCTACGTACCTCGGACTCAGCTTGCCTTTCTTACCAAAGCGCGGAGTTCCCCTCATTGGTGACACTTTCAGAAAAACGTGATCACCAAATTGGAATTCCAAAGACCTTCGACGCTTATCTACATAACTTTTCTGCCTGCTCTGCGCTGTCTTTAATCTGTCTCTGATCACTGCCACGGCATCTACCGATTGCTGAACCAACTCTGGACCTGTTATCTTCCTTTCTCCGACTTCATCCCAACACACCGGAGTTACGCACGCCGCCATACAACGCTTCAAATGGAGCCATCTTGATGCTCGCGATAACCTGTTGTTGTAGGCGAATTCCACCGATGAAGCCGATCTTCCCAACTTCCTTTGAAGTCTATTACACACGCTCTCGGCATGTCTTCAAGAGTCTCGAATTGTCCTTTCGGCCGGCCATCCGTCCGAGGATGATACGCCGTCTTATCTTGAAGCTTTGTACCTAAAGCACTCTGCAAGCTCTTCCAAAAAGCAGCAGTAAACCTCGGGTCTCTATCGGATGTTATCGTAACCGGCACTCCATGTATACGAACCACTTGACGCACATACAGTTCTGCATGTCTATCCAGACTCAGGTCCTTTTGAATTGCAATGAAGTGAGCCGACTTTGTCAGCCTGTCGACTACTACCCAAATCGAATCATTCCCCCTCTGACTCCTTGGTAGTCCAGTCACGAAGTCCATCGTGATATGCTCCCATTTCCACTCTGGGATCGCGAGAGGTTGCAGAAATCCTCCCGGCTTGCAATGCTGGGCTTTTACTTGCTGACAAGTCAAACACTTGGCTACATGCTTGGCGATATCCGCCTTCATACCTGACCACAAGTAGTGTTGACGCAAATTCTGATACATCTTAGTACTTCCAGGATGAATGCTATAAGTGCTACGATGTGCCTCAAATAAAATTTCTTCTCTAAGCTCAACATTGTCAGGTACAATCAAACGTCCTTGAAACCTTAGAGTCCCGTCATCAGAAACTTGAAAATCAGCCTGTCTTTTATCGGTATCCTCTTGAAGAATTCTCTGGACATCTGGATCTGTCGGTTGGAGTTCTTTGATTCTGACTTGGACATCCGGTTCAATTCTGAGGGTGGCCATAAGACTTGAAAGGTGGCCTACCCAAAATTTGAATTCCGAATCTCGAGCTCTCTCGATTAAATTCCACTCCTTAACTAAGATCCGTGCCACTGAAGACTTCCGACTCAATGCATCGGTGACCTTATTCGCCTTTCCCGGGTGATATAGAATATCACAGTCATAATCCTTCAACAATTCCATCATCGACGCTGTCTCATGTTCAACTCTTTCTGAGAGAACAAATACTTGAGACTCTGATGGTCCGTGAAGATCTGAAACTTCTCTCCACACAAGTAATGCCTCCAAATCTTCAACGCAAATATGATGGCTGCGAGTTCTAAGTCATGCGTCGGGTAATTCAATTCATGAGGTCTTAACTGCCGGGAAGCGTATGCAACAACTCTGCCATGTTGCATCAGCACGCAACCCAATCCCCTGAATGACGCATCACTATAGATCTCGAATCCTCCAGGACCAGATGGAATCGTTAGCACAGGTGCGGTAGTCAGCTTTTCCTTCAGCTCTTGGAAACTACGCTCACACTTGTCTGACCATACAAATTTCTCTTCTTTCTTCAGGAGCTTTGTCAGAGGCGACGCTATCGATGAGAACCCTTCCACAAACCGTCTGTAATAACCTGCTAACCCCAGAAAACTTCTGATCTCTGACACTGATGTCGGTCTCTGCCAATTGATCACGGCTTCTATCTTGCTCGGGTCGACGGAGATTCCTTCTCCGGAAATCACATGACCTAAGACGCAACACGAGTCAACCAGAACTCGCATTTGCTAAACTTAGCATATAGTTGATGAGTTCTTAAGGTCTGGAGTATTGCTCTCAGATGATTCTCATGCTCTTCATTACTTCTCGAATAGACCAAGATATCATCTATAAACACGATCACAAACTAATCTAAGTATTCCTTGAACACTCTGTTCATCATATCCATGAATGCAGCTGGAGCATTCGTCAATCCGAACGGCATCACTGTAAACTCGTAATGACCATACCGGGTACGAAATGCCGACTTAGGAATATCCTCCTTCCTAATCCTCAGCTGATAATATCCTGTCCTCAAGTCGATCTTCGAGAATATTGACTCTCCTTGCAGCTGATCAAACAAGTCATCTATCCTCGGCAATGGATACTTGTTCTTGATCGTTACCTGATTGAGCTGTCGATAGTCGATACACAAACGCAACGAACCATCTTTCTTCTTAACAAACAGAACTGGTGCTTCCCAAGGTGATGCGCTAGGACGAATAAATCCTTTATCCAGTAACTCTTGCATCTGCACCTTCAGTTCCTTCAACTCAGATAACGCCATTCGATAAGGTGCCTTCGAAATCGGTTCTGTCCCTGGTGCTAGCTCGATCACAAATTCAATCTCTCTTTCTGGTGGTAACCCTGGCAATTCTTTTGGAAAGACATCTGGAAACTCCTGTACCACTGCAATATCTTCCATTTTCAGCTCTTCAACTGTCGTATCCACGACAGTCGCTAAGTACCCTCGGCAACCCTCGTCTAACAAACGAGCCGCTTCCGGCGATGAGATTAAGGAAATCGAAGGTCCTCCTCGATTCCCGACAAACTCGAAGCTCTTACCCCCTAATGGGTCAAACTGAATCGCCTTGCGATAGCAGTCCATTTTAGCTCATTGATTGGTGAGCCAATCCATGCCAATTATCAAATCAAAATCATACATGGCTAGGACTAACAAATCAATTTTCCCCACTCTCTCACCAATCTCTAACTTGCACCCCGAACATCCCAAAGCAGCAATGACTTTATCTTTCAAGGGTGTAGATATGCAAATTGCCGACTCCAACAAAACAGGACTCAACCCTAGCATCCTAACATATTGCTCGGCAATGAAAGAATGGGTTGCTCCCGAATCAAACAAAGCATAAGCAGGTTGGTCGTTGAGCGAGACCGTACCTGTGATCACGCCTGCAGTGTGCGGCTCCGCCCGACCTTGGGTAATTGCGTACACGATAAAGTGAAATGTGCCCTCGAGCGGAGGTCTCTCGCTGTCCTCCTTGCGGTGGGCATTCCGAGGGGCATACCCTCCTATCTGTCTCATCGGTGGCGGCGGCGGCAACTGAGGTTGTCCTCTTTGCTTCCTTGGACAAAATTTGGCTACGTGGCCCTGTTGGCCACATTCGAAACATGCACCCGTCCTAGCTGGGCACGGTGCTGTCCCATGTCTTCTCCCACACAAGCGACACTCATTATTCCTAATAGGTCGACCTATTAAATCCACTCTTCTTGCGGATTAGTTGGGCCGGGCTTTGGAATCTATTTCCAAACATCGGCCTCTTTCCTTGGCGGATGTTGTCTCTTTGGTGAGATAGTGAGAGCTAAACCTCGATCCGAGATGAGGCATTTTGATGTGTAGATAGAGTGAGACTCTGAAGTTGTGAATAGTTTGTGAAGTGCTCTGCTTTATGTGGCCCGTTGGCCACATTCAAACATGCACCCGTCCTAGGCGGGCACGGTCTGCTGTCCCGTGTCTTCTGCCACACAAGCGACACGCATCATTCCTAATAGGTCCTGGCCTATTAAATCCACTCTTCTTGATAGGCGGGCTTTGGAATCTATTTCTAAACATCGGCCTCTTTCCTTGGCGGATGTTGTCTCTATGAGAGCTAAACCTCGATCCAGATCATTCGATCTTTCTCAATCTTCCGAGCTCTCCGATATATGTCGTTATAAGTCTTCAAATCAATGGAAGGACTAAGGCGCTTCTCAAATCCCGAAGAATCCATCTCCGAACCTCCTCGCTCGATTCACAGGGTTCTCGATTAATTCGGGGGCATATTGCGAAAGTTCAGCGAACTTCGCCTCATACTCATCAACAGATAGGGAACCCTGGCGAAGACGTTGAAATTCTGCCATCTTCACATCTCTGGCAGTCTCAGAGAAAAACTTATCATTGAAAGCTTCACGGAAAGTGTTCCAGTCCTGAACAGCGCCTTCCGGAAAGATCATTTCACGAGTTGTCATCCACCAAGTGTCCGCAACTCCCTCCAGCTGGTAAGTTGCTAACATTACCTTCTCAGCCTCGTTGCACATCAGCAGTGCAAACGCCTTCTCGAGCTTCTGAATCCATGAAGAAGCAGCTTCGGGGTCTCCAGACCCGGTAAACAACGGCGGATTTAACTTTAGGAAATGCTCCACCAACTTATGGATTGGTCTTGCAGCGACCACTATCTCCGGTGGATTTTCAACATTCACGGCGGGACTATGTGCGGTAGGTGCAGCAGCAGGTGCAGCAGCAGGGGCAACTCCGGTGGCGGCGGCAGCGGCGGCAGCTGCAGCGGCCTGAGCAGCGGCTTCAACAGTAGCAGCTTGCTGATCCATTCTATTACCCATTGCTTCCAGAACACGCAAGATCCCATCCACCCTGGGATCATTAGGGGCTGCTACCCCGACATCTACGACAGGTGGATTCACTCCACTCGCGCTAGCCTGTGTTGGCGCTCGACCATGTCCGCCTCGGGTTCCGACACGAGTCGGAGCTCTACCCCGAATAACGACCCTACTGGTCCTCTTTGCAGGAGTTCTCGGCTCCTGATCGCTCATGGTGTAGCTTTACTCAACTAACACCTGTTTCCAATTCAACACCGAATTAGAAACAGAGCGATCCAAACAACAAACAATTTTAGCACTCAGCTAACACAGACATGCACCAGCATGAATTTAAAGGCCTTTCCTAC